>OX291540.1:12477062-13102062 GCA_946406115.1 Apoda limacodes
GTGCCCAGGTTGATCGGGGGTATGATACGTTGTGGATTGCACAATTAATCGATTCCGGTGATTTTGCGTACGCTCGAAAAAGCGGACTGCCAAGTCTTTGAAATATTGGGGAATTGTGGGGAGTTCGAAGTATCTGTGTAGGTCCGTATTGCGAACGTACCAAGAGGCCCCAGAGGCCGCTCTGAGAAAACGGTTTTGGAGGGTCTGAAGATTGTGGAGATTGCGCTTGGATAACGCAAAGACTACGCTAGCATAAGCTAGTATGGGGCGGAGGCAAGTTGTGTAAAGATTCAGCTTATTTCTAAGCGACATCTTACTATACTTGCCTATCATGGGATAAAGACGACCGAGGACAAAAGCGGCTCGGTCTCTGACTATTTTGGTGTGAGCGTGGAAGTTCAAACGACTATCCATGGTCACACCGAGATATTTGGTCTTATTTTGCCAGGGAACGGCACGACCGAAGAGAGAGAGGGGTAATAACAAGCTGAGGATTTTATACATATGGTGGTCAAAAAGGTTCATGTGCCCTTTAACTTGGTAGAAAGATCAAACCATGGTCTTGTCTCTGTATAGCTGAAAATTTTCTGCCATAATTTTAATACAGCAAAAATTTAGAAAATGAGCCAAATGGAACAAGTAATCTGAAAGTGATTGCTTGCTATCAGATAGATACTTTAAGAGAAAAGCAATGACTCAACGGCTGTCATCACCGATACGATTAACGGGTTTATCATCAAAGATGACATTCAAATCATCGCAAAAAGTCAATAGTCAATGACTCGTTGTCTTTGAAAATCATTTTCCAGTGTACTTATGTGGCCCTAGAACTGCTATATTATAGCTATGCTATATTAATACAAACAAATATTATTATCACTGGAATTTATTTTTCTTCATTCGACTATAGTTCAAGTAGTGAAATTTATAGTTAAAGTGTAACTTAGTTTCAATGAAATAAAAACTTTCAATCAAACAGTCAATATTTTATAAGTAATTGGGTTGATAAGTATGAAATTACCAGTTTGTTACAGCAACACTTATCGGTTAAGTCATATTGGTCAACTGTTGCAGTCACCTTACGACATTGACCATGCAAAAAATGCATGTCAAATAAAGATTTTACTAAAAGACTAGTTCTTGCTACCAGAGATCTAAGGACCAATTCTTAAACGATACCTAAATGATGAAATGCTTGACAAGCATTGACGTGCTTGTCAAATAAAAATCCTTTTTAATAACCTCAGCTATCGGCTAGGTTTGGCTGTTCAGAGAGGTATCACCACCGGTGTCATTGGTGTTTGTACTTGACGAAGTATTCTTTTTAAGATTAAGGAGGTAACTTATAAATATATCTACTATTTCTTTTGTTATTCATTTCAGATGATTTTAAGTTTTGTAATAGACTATATTTATTAATTTTTACTCATTTAGAATTTGCATAATCAAAATTTAAATATTTTTTTGTTTAAATAATATAATCCTATTGTTGTTATTGTCAAACTAAAACATTGCAGACGCTAATGAAAAATGGGCTAACACTGAATATAAATGGTAATCGCAACTGAATATGATGGTAATCGCATCTGGCTAAAATTTGTTTCATTTAACGTTTTCCGTTCACATGACTAATAGATCTAGGTATTTTTTCTACAATCAAAATTCACTGCATAAAACAAAGTATTGTTAAATTTATCAAACCTGCAGATGTAGACAAAGTTAAAAAGGAAACTATAGTAGCTATTTAGCTATTTAAAATAGAAATTTAAATTTATCGTGGTGGCAATGCAATCGCTACTAATATTACAATATTGTTAATTAAACATAACTTGAAACAAATGGGTTATATAATGTCTACTTATAAACTTTGGTAATGTACAAAATTTACTTAAGTAAAAAATAGTAATTTACCATATAAACGGTTAAATTTACCTCATCAGCTTGGTGTATCACCAACCCCTATAGTTTGGTAAAATTAACCAGATTAATGATAGGACACAGTTCAAACGTCGACTTTAGTTATATTTCGAGACTTCTAGTAAATCCAACTTAAGATTTCTTTCAGTGTAAATATATCAATTCCCGATATTTAGTTAAAACTAAGTCGTGGAAGTAAGCCGAGTATATATATATATATATATATATATATATATATATCTAAATTTTCTAGACAATATTTTTATTATTACAAGCTCTTATTGCACTGTTCGTATGTATGTTTGTAAGTTGCCCGTCAAAATTTTTAGTAATCGAATTCGAATTCGATGTTGGTATCCGATTGATCTAAACGATAAAGTTAGTAACATCACATTAAATTCAATATGGCCCCTGCTCCAAGACGGCGGATTACAATTTTTTTCAACCTCTTTTTTTTTTAATGAAAGAGCTTGAGTAGAAAACAATTAAGTTAATAACCTTACACTAAATTCAATACGGACGCCGCTCCAAGATGGCGAGCTATATATTTTTTTCAATCCCCTTAACATGGGTATCAAATGAGAGGGCTTGAAGAGTAGAAAACGATAAAGTTTATATCATCAACCTTAAATTCAATATGGCCGCCACTCTAAGATGGCGGATTAGATTTTTCTGTTCAACCCCCTTATTGGGCATCAACAGTTCACAAGATGCAGGGTAACACTGTAGATTAGACTGTAATATATTGAGGATCGAACTCTTTGCGGCCGGTAAAGCCTACGTAACACTGAGCAGAGTGCGCATTAGATGGTCTTATGATCAATGAATTAGATGGCAATAAAATATCAGGGCAAACACCCGCGCACTGAACTGAAACTAATAGAACACACAACTGAAATTTATAGAATGAGAAATATTATTAAACACTTGAGCAATCAAAATGAATAATTCAATTTAAATATAAAACAAACTAAATTAGAAAATATTTTTTTCATGATACTGCAGTGTAACAGTTTGCATGGAAGAGAAAGTTAAATAGGTCGGATAATACCGCGAGGCAAAAGCTAGTTTTTACATAAATTCGCAGGGTAGAGGTGACTTAAATAGGAAAAATCTGAATAGATCGAACATAGACATATCAAATTTAAATTAGTGGAGCTTCTTGTAATAAGTTTTACTAATAAATATTGGCTAACCGAGTTTCATATTTTTTTATTCAAAACATATCTTTCGTGCTTTTTTTAAAGTTTACCAACAGATCATTTTGTACACCCCATGTCCAAAGAGATCTCGGCAACCAGTAAAGAAATGAGGTCTAAGAAACCTGATAAAATTAAAACGCAAGAGCTAACTTCAATGTTAAATGTTATAAATTTCAGCTTAGGTAAGCTAAAGAAAGAGCTCATCAAGTGGTCGAACCATATTTCTTGATTCCGAAGACTTTATGTTCTTAACCCACAGCCCACTTGGATGTGTAGGTGTACACTAAACACTTAACGTTTACTGCCAAACCTTCTGTGTATCAGAAGCATATTTATTTATTTCTTCGTATCGTCTTAATAATGGTATTTTAAATTATTTCTATTCTCTTGAGAGAAGTTATTATCATAGGTCTGTAAACCGAAATCACTAAATTTGCGTTTTCTTCACGTTTTGAGACCTGGAGAATAGTGTCCATCTTTTTAGAGTGATGTCTGTGTGTGTATGTATGTATCTATATATGTTAGCCTTTTTGCGCCATCATCATCATATTGGAAATTAGATTAAAACAGCTGTAATCAAAAACAAATCTTTATATCTGGTGGTTTAAACCAATATTAGTTAATTACATTGAAAAAAATCTCCACCCTAAATTGAAAACACCAAGTTCAAAAGTTTGAGACACTCTCGACAAACATGATTATGCGACCGTTGATCAGCAACTGATTGGCGTATAGCAGACAAGTTCATGTGCCACTTTAAGTGACGGCGTCAGTAATTTAATAACAATCGGGAATTGTTTTACCTTGCGGGATCATTTAGTATACCTATCCTTATAGCACAACTTTACGTTGAATGTCTAGATTGTATTGCTCACATGACACCTTCACTATTTCAAGGGCACGATCGGAGACAAAACAAAACATTTACGCATACATCTGTTCGACGATTGTATGAAATACAAACAAATGCACATTCATCATAAATTAAGCTTTCACACACACGGATATCGGACTATGCGCAGTTGAGATCCTTTATGAGCAATTCGCCGTATACTCAATTGGCCAGATTCTCAACTCACCATATATATAAGGGAGAATGCTCTTTTTTTAGGTTAACATAGCTTAATGGTAGTAAATGAAACCTTGTAGTTTCGTTCATCCATCTGTCCGTAGGTTTATAGCACTTTTGCTCGTTTTTATTCTTTTTTTTAAGTGAAAACTTCTTTAGCGGCGTTGTGCACTTTTTTTATGATGGGTAAAAAAATTTAAACCCACGTCAGGATTACGTGACCTGATCGAAAATTCGTAAGATAGAACTCGTGTCAGGACACGTGACCTATATTTACATTAGGTTAGTTTTTATTTTTAGTATATGTTGATTATGAGTAATACAGTTTTTTTTTCTCGTAACACAATTTTGCGATATACTACTTTCCAAAAGTTATTAATTACATGGCCCTCTATCTTTTCAACCGTGAGTTTGAAGTTACGCTTTAATAATAATTAATAATCAAATTAATAGGGCTTCATGTATATATGTAACAAACATCTCCTAATTCTGTAATAGATATCTACAATTTTTCATTACTAAAAATTAAGTCGACATTACAATAAATTGCATTATCGTAAAACAAAGTTTCATTAAAATGATTATCATGCTACTGAACCCTAATGAACCATTGTACTACACGCACGTGCATGGCTAGTTTTTGTAATGACCATTAACATCTGACTATCAAAATTAATGGTAATGGTGGTTAACAAGTAATAGTGGATGATCTGTCGCAAGGAGAAACAGTGAGATGGCACTGGCTATTCCTGTCCATTCGTGGATTACCTATACAAACACAATAACAAATACCACGATCTGAGCCGACAGTACTAAAGTATTTATAAAACAGCGTTTTAAAAACTGTTAGACGCTTAACGAAATATCACAGCCGGAGCGTATCCCTTATTAGCTCGGCGATTCAGAGAGGTAAAGCTGCCTACGTGATTAAAACCACTAATGAACTATGTATTTCAGGATTTTTCAATATCAACTTCGGAGGAAAAAAAAGGCTTGGCATTCGGGGTTTTTCAAAGTCAACTTCTAAGAGGAAAAAAGGGTTAGTAAAGTGTGTATGTGATCGATAATTATCATTTTTTCTATTTTCAAATTTACAAGAAACTTAGTATAAGTGCTTTTCAACATGATTAAAAAATATGTGTTTTGGCGTTTTTCGAAATAAGTATTTTCAGTATTTACAATATATATTTAAAAAAACCCCATGATCCAAACCTATTTTTACAATATAGGCAATGTTACAAAATTTAACCCCTGTGGGGGAAAAGGGCAAATTTTGTATGGAAAATATTTTTTTATGGTTGAATTTACTTCAAACGTGATATAAATGCCTCTTAAACACAATTAATGTAATATCTGTTCTGGGAGTTTTTAAAATTGGGCCCCTGAAAGAAGAAAGAAGGACCCAAAGCTTGTTTAAGATAAAATAATTCTATAATCAATTTACTTTTAAACTTTGATTAAAAAAAATAATGAACGACATGTTTCGCGGTTTTTTAAACGAATTTTTTAAATAAAAGCTGAACCTTAAAATCTGTTTGCGAAGTCGCGAGCGGAAAGCTAGTTTAATTTTACAAATTAACACTATTCTTTTCAATATGCGGGGCAATCAAAAAGGAGAGAGAAGAATAGTGATAATATGAAAAAATATGTGCTTTTATCCGTAATCGGACTGAAAAGCTTACCAGGAGTATTAAACTACTACTACACTCTACTGCTTTTTTTTAAAAAAACTTAATTTTTGTTTTTAAAGTTCTTAGAGTTCGAATAAAATAAGTTCTATTGAGTTTTCACATATCAAGTTAAATAAAAAATTGCGGATTCAATACGGCGTCCATTTTTTTTAAAAACCTTTCGTTTGCGATGAAACTAAATTTGATTTTGATGCATTTGAACTATATTAGTTTTATTCAAATATTTGCTGTGTGTTGCTCGTGCGAAAGTCGCCGCCGCACCCCTTTTCTGAAAGAGCATTAACCTTAAGATTTAGTTACTGATATACCAACCCTATGACGGGACTACCGATCAAGAGAGTGACGTAACTGTATAATAGAGGAGGTTGCCAGACTCGTGTAAGGGAGTTAAAGCTAGGCTCGCTAAACTATGGGTTTTATAATTTGATATCCGGGATTCAATGTTTTGCGGGTCACACTACTAATGCTATACTTGCTACTATTCATTACAAGATGGACAGTGGAGAGAAATTTTAGCAAGTTAAGTAGCCGTAAAGCCTTTTTAGGAAGTTCGTCATCAATGTCAAGAGCTTCACGTGGAATAAAGAACAATTATTATAAATTTCAAAATGTAACTTTCATACTTTTAAGACAATAGTCGTTCCGCAAGGGCAGTTCGTAGGACGGTTTGAATAGTTTCCAGGAGCAGGATGTTCCGGCTTATCTGAGACAGTGGCAAGCCTAATAAGAGCGCGATGGGCAGTCACTTTTTAGTGACACGTTTCTAGGAACGTGAATACTAGTTTGGAAGCTCGCAACACCAGTAGAGGACTTGAAAAGAAACAACTACCTACGCATTTTATATTTGATAAGGGTTGTTTATTTTGTTTGTTTTATTTAGTAAGGTCAATGAGAATCACATAAAAAAATGTTAAAAACAACCCATGTTACGAGAAACATGTCTACCTTAAACAAGCTAAACTGTAATTTGAAAAACGAGTACAATGCAAGCATATATGATACGAAGACCTCACGCAGGCAACACGCGCCATTTAACGTATAATTCCAAAAATATTTTTTTAGCTCAGCAGAAACTGGTCCGTCTCCAAGGACCCACCAAGCAGACCCACCAGTGGGTCTCCAAATACTGATGTATATACACCAAGACCTACGGACAGGTGGGATCTATGTGACTATTGAGTTTTATATCCCCTAAGACCTAACAAGAATTTAGGAACCGAAAGAAATGTCCGAGTAGAAAACGATTACAAATTAGCATAAATCTACCCTTTCAATTAGAACAGAAAGTTTTATTTTTTGAGCGGCACAAACTTGCATGTAATAAGTAATGCTGAAGTAACGAGAATAGATGGGATGGACAAGATGGAGTAAGTTGCTTCGGTTCATGCTTTGAAAAACTTCGGTAAATTTTAGAACCATTTTTTATGAACCAAACCGATCCTTCCTATGACAGCACTAACATAGTTTGTATAGATGTTAATATATAGATTAAGATATACATAGTGTAGTTACATGTTAAAAGTAAAATGTAACTAAATACCTTAAAAAATAAAAGAATATTGGTAGATATAAAATGTAAGTAAATTATTTTAGAACTTATTAAATATTTTTTTCTGAATTTAACTTTAATTTACCTGTCAAGCTCCTTAAAAACTCCTTAATAAATCAGATCATAGTAGGAGATGCACACATTCCGATCTTAACTTCATCATTAATTGAGAGTTTATTGTAATCCTGAAGGAAGACGACAGCCAAATTTTTCTCATTGTACAATTATATCAGAATTTAGATCGGACCCATACGGCTCTGCTATTTCTAATTATTTTGGAGGTCGTACTCATTCTTATTCGCACTCGGTGGCGGTGGGAATAAGAAACCCTGTAGAGATCCGGAAGTAGCAAATTTTTTTATAATGAAAATTCCGTATAACTCTGTGCTTTAGCATAAGGAAAACTACTTGTGGAAAATTCGAATACCACAAAATAAATTTAATATATGACGTAGGTAATTTCTGATGATTGATAAAATGTTGCGGTTTTTCATTTAAATCTAGTGTTTATTTACAAAGTCAATTCATCGATCGTTTCATTAATAATTTTGATTCAGGGAAACTGCAACGGAAGTTTTAAAATAAGCATAATGTGTTTTGGTTCTTTTAGTTAAATTTTAAGGTAAAATATATTTTAAGGTTCTATATTTTGAGGTAACATGGCAATATTACCACGATTTTTAGTTTAAATTGGAATTAAATAGTAACAAATGCACTTTCTTGTAAGTTCAGGTACAGTAACATATCAATTATACATTTGTCGATTAATCTATTTGGCGTTGGACACGATTAGCTTGCAAACAGAAAAGTTACATGAGTTTTTATAATTGGGTAAATTGGCACATTTTGCCATCTTTACCTAGCTAGTAGTTTTCAAACAAAACTAGTAGTTGTATAAAATATTGGTAAGAAGCCAGCGAACGTCAGTTTTAAATGTCAAAACTGCAGGGTAGGTAATATTGCCACGGCTTTTACAGAATATTCATACATATCAGCTGAGTGATACAGGGTTGTCAATACTATACGCAGTTATTATTTTATTTGCAAAAAAATATTCTCCCTCATTCTAAGTTATTTAGTGTGTCAGGTCTGTATGTATCTGGGGATCTTTTTAATAGGTATGTCGTGACCGGGTGGGTACAGGTAAAAATGCCACGCCGGCAATACTGGCAACTTCATCTAACCTCTGATAACATTACCCAAATCGATATTTCAGACAATGCATAAGTTACCCTGCTCACTTTAATAGTAAGCATTTTGTATTAGTTTTTACATTATACATTAACCTCGATTATCGAATACATGGCAACCCAGTTGGTAGATTGGCCGGCTGCTGTGCAGAGGGTGTTCGATTCCTGCACTGAACCAACATTTATGTGATAATGATATGTATTTGTCTTGAGTCTGGTTTTTTTTATGTATGATATGTATGTATTTACGAAGAAAAAGAAAACAACCAAATTGTCTTCATTGTCAATGTCAACAACTTGACAAAACTTTAGATTCACCATGAATAATCCGGCAATCTTACCGTAAGGGTAGGGGTAAGGGTAGGTGTCGTTTAATTCTACGTTGTACAGTTATTTTTAAGGAGGCAAATTTTTGGCAAGAACTGAAGTATGGTAAAGATGACACAAGAAGACTATAGAAAAAAACCTAAAAAAAACAACTTAATTAGCACCATTAACACTTACTTGTGATCAGCGAAGAAAAGCTCCCGAGTGAAACAACGGGGATGATTTCGATGACCTTTACGTCCTGACTCCTGATCTTCACGTACCTTAGACACCTTTTTTGGCCTCATATTCGTATAAAGTGACCCCAAAAAGTTTAGCGTACTAATCGTGGGCTTATTTTGTTAATTGTTTATCGAATAAATAAGTCTTTACTTACATGATATCGGAACACATTAAATTCAAGAAACTTGTAAGTACACACTACTATAAATGAAAGCTGATCACATCATTGCTAATATTTCTAATATCCATATATACTATTTATTATTTATCTAGGTATGTTATTAATATCATTTGCTGTATCAATTTTTTATATAAATTTGGTTACTGATATATGATTATTATCTACTTTATTTTAATGCACACAATTACCTTTTTACATTTTTTTATTTTAAATCCTTCACCCAAAGGTTATACGGAATAGATCGCTATCATAGTGATAAGATCGCCTTTGGTATTTTTCTTGTAAATACCGTTTATGTTATAAATTACTATCTTTTGTCCTGCCCCTAAATTCGGTTGTCGGCGTAGGATTTCAACGGCAACTCCTCAATTATAGAAAAAAACCGACTCACACTTGACGTTTTCAAGTAGGCTTTGTCTTTCTATGGTACTTAAACTATCTCCATGCCAAATTCACCGCGGTTCCACCCGCCCTAAATTCGGTGATCGGTGTAAGATTTCACCGTCAACTCCTCAATTATAGAAAAAAACCCGACTCACACTAGACGTTTTCAAGTAACCTATGTCCTTTCTCGGGACTCATACTATCTCCATGCCAAATTTCATCTTAATAGTTACAGCGGCTTAAGCGTGAAGCGGTAACAGACAGTCTACTTTGTTAATTTTTGGCACAGAGATAGCTGGAGAAACGAAGCTGGGCATAGAATACTTATCTTTAAGTCCCACAGCCATACATTTTTTCAGGGATACTACTTCTTTACGTTGCAACAGTGCAAAGGGGCGACATGAGTTTTGGCACAGGTGAAGTTGAAGAGAAAACATTTATCCAATTCATTAAGGAGTTCCTCTATAAAAAAAAAATCAGTGGTGAACGGCGTCAGTGCGAATAAAGCTGCAGGCAGAAAACCAAAAGTTTATTCGTTGGCGTGTTTTTTTGGACGAAGATAGTTTAAGTTTAGTTTGCAGTTTATATGTTTTTGGCCCGAGAGTGACTATGCTGGCACCAATTTACGCAAATATAATAAATGTGAAAGTGTAAGTAAATTCGTATGTTTGTAACTTCTTTGTTACTTTTGAAGTCTTACTGAACCGTTTTGCCTAAACTTTGGATAGAAAAAGGAGTAAGGCTACATTTTATTCAGGAGTATTCAGAAGTTTAAAGAAAACTTCCTTTATAATTCACTGCTTTAGCGTAGGTGGAGCTGCTGCCAAAAGCTAGTACTTAATATATGTATATTTAAAATGCGAAAGTCAGTGTCTGTCGCCTTCCTTCACTTTGCAATGGCCCATCCAATCAAACTGATATTTGGTACAAGGATGGTTTAATCAGCGGCCGCTCCATCCACATTTAATGTGGACTTTTGTAACGTTAGGGGTATTCACGCAAATCTGAACGCAGCCGACCATTTTTTCCTAACGGAGACGCAGATATCCTGGCCGGTCGATACATTACTTTCCTTCATTCTCTATCCCGGCTACAAACTCGAGCACAATTTCGTGAGTCGTGCCAGTGTTGTTGGCCAATGTTCGTCCAGGAGGATATCTGCTGTCTCCGCCTTCATAGCCTTGAAGACAGTGACCTGTCGATATTGTGGGTGCGCGTACACGGACGTAGCTCGACTCTTCACGCACCTGAATTTGACGACATACAAAGTTCTAGAGCAATATCCCACAACAGAACTAGTTATTTTGGGAGACTTCAACGCCCAACATCGTGAGTGGCTCAGTTCTCGAACCAATAACTTCGCAGGGATATCTGCTCATGAATTTGCACTGACCTATGGATTATTTCAGCTGGCACTTTCGCAACGAGAATACCAGATATAGAGGACCATACGAGCTCCTGACTGGACCTTCTGCTGACTACACGTCCGGACGGATATTCCGTCTCAGTGAATGCGCCTCCTTAGGCTCCTCGGAGCACTGTCTCGTTCGGACTCAATTGTCATGCACACAACCCGATCCATCTGGGCCAACTAATTGCCGTCGTGTTTGGCATTATACGTCGGCAGACTGGAATGGATTGCGAGAATTTTATGCACGCACTTTATTTCTACGGGTACCCGTAGAGGCAGGTCTGCTTTAGCTCAGAAGATAATCAGCCGCAGTCCCTGAGACAATCCTCGCTGTATTGGAATGTTATATTCCTAACCCGCGAGTAGCTGCCGGCGTAAAAAAACACCCGTGGTTTAATAGGTCTTGCAGAGAAGCTAAAATTCTTAAGCAAACTGCATATGAGGCTTGGACCACGGCTCGGTATAATAAGGATTGGAATATTTCTGAGGTAATACGCAAATTAAATGCTGCCTCTAGCAAAATTCCAATTCATCGGCAAATCGCTTGCCAAAGCTGCCGAAGGGAACTTTTGCTAGTCGTCGTTACCACCACTGCGTAAAACCGATGGTGACTTGGCCCATAGTGCTAAAGAAAAAGCCGATCTACTGGGCAGTCTCTTTGCCTCAAACTCGAATATGTATGATAAAGGCGCTGTACCACCTACTATACCGTGGTGTGGTAAAACAATGCCGGAAATCTCCGGGAGGTCCGGCGGGCATTGCTTTCTCTAGACGTTCATAACTCGAGTGGGCCAGACGATATACTAGCGGTGGTGCTGAAGCAGTGTGCTCCTGAGTTATTTTCTGTACTCACGCGCCACTTCGCGCTTTTCTACCATACTAGGCAATTTCCGTCTTCATGGAAGACTGCGAATGTGCACCCGGTGCCCAAAAAGGGCGATAGATCAGATCTATCGAATTACAGGCCTATCGCTATTACCTCTCTCTTCTCCAAGGTGATGGAGCGTGTGATCAACACACAGCTTCTAAGATACCTAGAAGAACGCGAACCGGTCAGTGACCGTCAATATGGCTTTCGCCACGGTCGCTCGACTGGTGACCTTCTAGTGTATCTAACACACCGATGGGCACTAGCCATTGAGAGTCAAGAGGCGAGAGAGGCGTTCGATCGAGTCTGGCACTGGGGTCTTCTATCGAAGTTGTCGTCTAACGGAGTGCCCGAGGGTTTGTGCAAATGGGAGGCTAGCTTCTTGTCCGGCAGACGCATACGAACCGTAGATGACGTTAGTTGCTCTAATAGCATGGATATTAATGCTGGTGTACCGCAAGGGTCTGTGATATCTCCTACGCTGCTTATATTGCATATCAAATGACATGTTGGACATCAACAACATGCATTGCAATGCAGATGACAGTACTGGAGACTCTTATTACACAGGTCGTGCAAATATCCCTCGTTCCGCTGTGTAGGAAAACCGCGGAGAACTTGTGTTTGGACTACGCTGTCCAAAGTATCTGACTTGGGACGGAAAAACTTGGTCCGATTCAACATAAAAACACACAAGTCTGCGCGTTCACCGCTAAGAAAACCCCACTCATTGTAGTCCCACAATTCCAGAACACTCCCCTCTCTCTCCAGCGATGTTCGCACTTCCGAGACCATTAGCATGTCAAGGTGAAGCTGGCGTCCAAAAAACGAGGTGTACTCAACAGAGCGAGGCAGTCGGGGCAGAGGTTGCTGTTTATTAGTCGCAAGTTCGGTCACATAGGGAGTACTGCTGCTATCTCTGGGAGGGTGGACCTGGATACCAGCTTTGCCCTTTAGAGTCTAAAGGTTCAACGATGGGCTAAAAGAAACGTCGACGCCAAGCACAAGCCGTATCGAACCCTTAAGTCTGTGGAGAGACTTTGCCTCCCTGTGTGTGTTCTACCGCTTGTACAATGGGATGTGTTCTGAGGAATTGTTCGAAATGATGCCCACGCTTTCTTTCAACCATCGCACCGCTCGCCATCGGCAGGGTATTCATTCTCACACTCTAGAACCGAAATGGCTCCTGCGAACGCTTGGGTTGTGGAATGAGCTCCCTGCCAATGTTTTCTCTAAGGGCTACAGTATGGAGTTCTTTAAGAAAGAAGTTATTGGATTTTTGATGGGTCGGCAACGCGCGAGTTATGATGCCCCTGGTGTTAGAAGCGTCCATAGGTCACGGTGACCGCTTACTATCTGGCGGACCGTGTGCTTGTTTGCCATCTAAAGGGTGGAGCCAGTGGCTAGATATCACACCCACATCATAATGTGCGTGACAATCTCTTTTCAACAACGATCTACCACTTCATTCCTGCGTGACAGGTGGTAAGCTCATCACCGCGACACTATTACTGGTGCAGTGTGTCTAGCTGGACTTAGGTGGCTTTCTATATGTCCCATGAGTTGTAGCTTTCCAACTTCAGAGTAATAGGTGGTAAAATGAAAGACCAGGGATACAATAATATACCCCCTTTGTTGTTTTTTTACTAGATATAAATGATGAAAGTCCTACTAAACTTAATCCTTATTATAATAAAAAAAAAGTTTTTAATACGATTTAATCGTGAAAGACAATGAAAAAATCTTGCCAAACATAATTTTTAAATAAAATGTTTAGGTGATATCAGTTCATCTGTCATATGTTTACAAAAGTGTAAAATTGAAATCATATGGTAATTGTAAAAATTGAAATGATTGCAAAAATAATGCCTAGTCGGTCCTCGTTTGCCTGTCGAAACATTAATTTGAGTAATTCAAATGTTAATCTTTCACGGTAAAACCCCGACAAGGCTGCGTCACATAGGGTTTCAGGAAAATTGCATGACTCATAGCTTACACTTTTGTTATTTTTGATTTTATACATAGTAGATTTTTAGGGACAGCTATAAACAGGCCTAAGCCTATAATGTATTCTATATTTCGAACTGTTAAATGAAGTTAGGTGATTAAAATTTTAAAATTTTCACATATTATGTGTATGGCGTATTTCATAACCAATTATAAAAATAAAAACAAAGATTTACAATAAACTTGTTTTTAGTTTTTGTTTTGTTTGTATCGTAAAAAATACACAACAACTATAAAAAATATTAAGTAGTACTCGTGTATAATGGTATAGAATACATTGGTCTAAGAAACTTGGGCGATTTTTTTATCAATTCGGAATTTACTTCTTTTATAACACTAAGGAGGCAAACAAGCTAACGGTAACCTGATGGTAAAAAATGAATGAGTATTATTTAACTTTGCTTCGTTTGTATGGCGTTAACGTCCCTTATTCAGCTTAAATTTACATAAACTAGGTGACAATGCAATAAGCTATTTACAGCTGCTCTATAATGAAGCCCGAAGGTAGTCATAGGAACTTCTCAATTATAAAACGTAACTGATTGGGCTCGTTAATTTTGTCTTGACAAGTACCATATGGTGTCCAGGGTCCAATGATGAATCTAGATGGAAGGTAGAAACAATTCAATGAAACAAGATAGTTTTGTCGTTGGTTATATAAATCCAGATAATGGTCAACTTGACATATTTTTTTACTAAACAAAGTTAGATTGCTATGGACAAGTACTAGTTTTGCTTGGTAAGCCCTAGTCAGTGTCCAGAATCTGATGAAGCTGAGAACTGGCTATAGGAACTGCTTATCTAAATCAGTCCTATCGTATTTGTCCTTTTATCACTGACCAAGGATGTTGCCTGTAGTTTTATTTTATTTTATATGCTAAATTCCTTATGGTACAGCTTTATTTTTTATTTTATTTTATTATGAAATAATGAACTAACTCCTTGGTTCAGTGGGTAATGACCTGACTGCTGAATCGAGGGATGTGCGATGAGGGATGCGCACATTGCGGTTTCAGAGAAACTTCCTACCGCGAACGCTTGGGCTGTGGAATCAGCTCCCTGCCAAGGTTTTCTCTAAGGCCTACAGTATAGGGTTCTTCAAGAACGAAGTTATTGGATTTTTGAAGGGTCGGCAACGCGCTAGTGATACTCATAGGCTACGGTGACCGCTTACCATCAGGCGGACCGTTAGCTTGTTTGAACCTTAGTGGTATTAAAAAAAAAAAATTGGATTCGATTTCCGTGCGAGACAAACATTTTTTATTTGTGTTTATCTTGAGACTGGTTGTTTTCTATGTATAATACTTCTGTATGTATTTCCAAAAAACAAGTAAATATATATGTATTTGTATCCGTAGTTTGGTATTCATAGTTACACTATGTAATAACATTACATACAATATTTTAATTTAAAAATATTACAAATGCCCCAAATCAAATTCAAATCAATTAAGTTCTAATTTTTCCAAGCATTTTTATCATTTATGTATTCATCAACTTCGTAATAGCTTTTTTTATTAAAATAGCTTTGACATATATTTTAAATTTATTTGAGGGTAAATAAACCACATGTTCTGTTTTAACAATTTTATTGTAGAAGATATACGTTGTATTTTTTTTTTATTCTACTAAGGTGGCAAACAAGCTTACGGTCCGCCTGATGGTAAGCGGTCACCGTATTGTGTTGCGAAAGAGCTATCTACCTTTTGAAGACGACATTTTGTAACTACCAATTTATCCTTATTCCTTGTATTATTGAGCAGGTCACTATTTTTAGCAAATAAGTGTAAAGTTTTGCGTACATACATTATACAAGCGAAGATATATTGGCAGGAAACAGTTAAAATATCAATTTCCTTAAATAGTTCCCTAAAAAAAATTTGAGGGTCTAATATATAGATTAACCGTTCAGCTCTCTTTAGCAAAATAAAGACTGCATCAATATCAGCTGCCTTACCCCAAAGCAAAATGCCATAAGAGATGACGGAATGAAAACAGCTAAAGTAGACCAAGCGAGCAGTGTCTGTAAGCTGCCTAATTTTTCTAACTGCATACGCAGCTGAACTAAGTTTCTCTACCAGAACTGAGGTGTGAGGGTTTCACTGCAGCCTATTGCCTAATATAATACCAAGAAACACTGTTGAGTCTAATAGTTCTATTTCTTCTCTGTTTAAGGATAATTTTGTACTAATGTTTCTGACATTAAGCATCATATATTTTTTACACTTAGTCTTTTTTGGATTAAGAAGTAAGGTTATTTGCCGTAAGTCGTAGTCAAAATTAGTTTTATTTCTGTCAACTTTAAATAAAAGAGAAGTGTCATCTGCAAAAAGTACAATCTTGCACAGCTTCTCCACAAAGAAAGGTATTTATGTAAATAAAAAATAAAAAAGGACCTAAAATAGAACCTTGAGGAACTCTAAATTTTACTTCTAAGCCATTGGATTTTACTTCATTATTATTCATTATCGGATAAGCTAAAAAGCCAAATCTGCAAAACCGTAATAACTCAGTTTTTGTATAAGAGTTTCATGTTGCACAAAGAAGAATGCCTTTGATAAATCACAGAAGATACCAATGGCATTATATGACTGTTCCTTAGCATCAAATATATGTTGTATAAGGGCAACACCTGCTCCAGTTGTGAAACTATTGAGGATGAAGTAATCCAATTAAGTTAAAATGTTTAAGCATCTGATTAAACATAAATTTTTCAAAAATTTTAGGCAGGCAGGCAGTATAGAGATAGGTCTAAAATTATAAGAATCATCTTTACTTCCACTTTTAAAATTATTTTACTATATTTCATTGAGTCTGGGAATATCCCTTTTTAATACACTTATTATATTTATGGCTAATATTGGTGCTTTAATATCAATAAATTATTCTGCTAAGGACTTTAATTGATGTTCCCGATAGGTCACCAGTTTTTTGAGTTAATAATTTAAATGTCTTTATAATGTCTTCAAAGATAAGATTCTCAAATTTGAATATAGCCTTTATTTACATTACATTTAAATAGTAACTCTGACTCTAATGGAGACGAATTTAATGCATTAAGTTGTAATTTTAGGCATTATAGTAAATTGTTTCTCAAACGAGTTAGCGACATCAAGATGAGAATCAATTATTTTTGAATCTACAGTAAGTGAATAATGATTGTCACGCGGTTTTATTTTTCCTGTCTCACTATTTATTACATTCCATGTGGCCCTTATTTTACTAATTTTTAATTTTATTACCTAAATGTATTGATTTCAACTCTGCACTCTTTTTAAATACATTTTGACAAAGTCGGCGAACGCGGCATGTGGTTATATTGTTAAATTTCATACAACTCATTCAACCGAGTTCGAATTTGGTCTACAGTAGCTCAGTCCTTGAATTTCATTTTATCATTTGGCCTAAAAGTATTTACTTTAAACACTTGCTAGAACTCATTACTTAAGAAAACAGAAAAATAATTATAGAAATTATTAGCATTGTCATGCATGAAATGTAAAAATTGAATTTTCTTTACAATATTTGCTTTAAATTATTTAATCGAGCAGTGGTCACAGGTCTACAAGTTACTACTAGCTGAAATTTTTTTTTTAGTTGTGTAGAATATTTATTATTTGACCATAGTGATCGGATGGCAAATTGTTAGTAATAGATTCATCCTTTACAACGTTACAGAAAGTATTATATAAACATATAGCTAAAGTCGATGTAATTCTAGTTGGTTTCAGAAACAAATAACACAAGTCAACACGAATTTGGTGCCGCAGTTCTGTGTACCCGATTTTGATTTCTTATACCTTATTTATAAAATAAATAACATTTTTATTTCATTAAATTTGCTTATTAAGATAGTAACCTCTAAGCATTTGGCAAAATCGTGTATTTTATTCATCATCGTATAAAGTACAAAAGCAAACTTTTTTTTTTATAAAATTGAGTTTTTGGTAATTTTTCAATGTAAAAAGTCAGACAACAGTCATTCAATAACAAACACAAAAAAAGTTTTTTTTTTTAATGTTGACTTGTGTAATTTAAGTCAAAACTTGTAAATGGGTAATAAATCTATCTCATGTTGGGGAACTCTCAAAAAGATCAACATTAAAGTCAACATAAACAATAAATGACTTTTAAGAATGACAAATATTTTTTAGAACTTCTATTACAGGCTCAAAAGAATTATAATTTGCAGAGGTTGCAAATACACAGAAAGTAAAATATAATTATTAAGTTCTATACTTTACGAGTATCTACATACATAAAACGTACAAATTTTAATTTACCTTATACTAAAGACGATCACGGATATCACGTAACTTTACCTAAATATAATTTTGTGGTCCTGGACCACATATTGTTAAAAGCGTTGCACCCTTTGATTTATTTTAATCGCAATGGTTAATTTTTTTGAACCCTAACGTTTAATGTTATAGGAATCAGATTCTGGGGCAGACGAGGTAGGTTACGGTAGGTCAGGGTGACCCTAGGGTCACCTTGTGGTCGTTGAACCGATCCTCGCCTTCCTCGAATGTTACGACATCGGTTGTTTTTGTTTCGGTCTCACCTAACCTTTTGTCCACAAACAAGGATATGGTGTGCATACAAAGTTCCTTCCTTTACTTTTGGATTTTAAAATTATTTTTTTACTTTCAATTAATTAAGCAAACTGTGAATCTTTCTCTTAGTAAGGTATCGTTTGTTATTAGAGACAATAAAAATTGAAAACTAAACTGTAAATTTTTATAAAAATATCATCATGAATTGTTTTTTGCTATCGATATTTTACTATAACTGGTCTTTTTTTCAACATGTGGTTAGAAGTGAGTTATTTCGGATATAAGTAGGCACTTATGTGAATTAACTTATTCACTCATACCGAAAAATAAATAAAATTAGAATGTACCTACTAAGTAAATTAAGAATTTGTGACTAAGAAAGAGTAAAATAATATAACAATATTGCAATTTTCTACAAAATAATTAATATAAAAACAACCAGTTTTTCATCTGACATCAAGGAAAAAAAACGGAAATTGTTACGCTAATAATAGCATTGATAATATTATAATCACCGGCTAATTCTAGTCAAATCTATGCTAACGAATGACGACCATCCTACAGTCGCACTTGTGTCATAATGTCATTACGTAATACTACATAATTATTTGAACATGTGATCCTACAATGTGAGACGGACGGTACGACCGGACATGACAACTAAATTTTGTCTTTGGTTACTCCAAAACTCCATCTTTAACATACATTGCATGACCAATTTAAAGTTTTTAAAAAATGTTACTCAGTCAGTACGCAATGTACATCAGGTGTGAAGATAATTTTAGTAATAATGAAATTCTTCTTTAGTTTGGTGGTAAAGGACAGGGCACCTTGCAGGTGAATGCTCGATACGACTAATATTTTGGCAGATTTTATTGACGTCATAGTCTAATTTTATTGCTAATTGAGTTTGTATCACTTGTGTATCTTTATTGCTAGAAATTACGTCACGGAAAAGGGAATTGTGAAACAGAGATGTACTCAAGTGATGACGTGTTATTTCTAGGAAATGAGGTTAATTTGTGTCGGTTAAGTACAATTTTCGCATCGCATTCGATCAACACATTTTGATATTACGTTACATTTGATGTATGAGGAGTACACAATAACATTACGACGTTAAATAAATACTGCGATTTACAGAAAATAAAGCGTCATTTCCATATTTTAAGTGTTCCATTAGCAAATGGTTATGTCCATGGGTATGTTACAGCCTTATAATTCTACTATATTTGCATCAATGTTTCTAAAATGTTTCTAATAAAATGTTAGCATGGTGCCTGACTTGAAATGTTCTCTCTTTTGCTGTTGCTAGGTTTGATTGATTTGGATGGAATTGCCGCTGTTGAAACTTTACGGACACCGTTTTTTTTATTCTAGTCATAACATTTAAATGGAGATTGGGTTCATTCGATTTTTAGGAAATCACTGCACAGGCATTATTAGACTCCAGAAGTGGGGTTCTTGATTCACCAAAGTACATCACAGACGCTTGCTGGTTCGGTAGGTGAAAAGGACCACAATCCCCGGCCCACCTATGTTGTAAAAGCGGGATTCGTTTTTTGTCTCCTTTTTTGGCACAAATGAAGCTCTCCTAGGGGGAGAATAAAGAGTAATACCTCGGTTTGGGAACCTACTCAACTTGCACGCGACCAACGTTCAGCCATTTCACCGAACTATCCTGACCGGCACACCAGCATTGTGCGCCTACGCCAAACACAAACTGGATTCGCGTTCCTCTGCTGTCCACGCACGGAATCCTCATGAACTTTGGTAGCCTCACCACAAAGAATACTACTCAGAATTAGTGTTATTACGTCGCGATTTCCTGTACATCTAAGTACTAAGATACTTCCTCAGTGCAGGTGGCTCATTCGAGCTAGAACTCGGTTTGCCTTAGCTTTATTATGCAGACGGCTTATTTATACGTGTTTTTGCCGTGCCTTTTCTCCACCAAACTTACGATTGCGGCATTAAAAAAAACTGAGACGTGTATTAATGATGACAATTCTTGTTATGATTAGTATTCGACACAGTTGACTGAAACTATAGAACAACACAGCCCTCCTGGCCGCGTCAGGATGTCGTGTTGTTATATGACTGAAGTTTTTAAGATTCTTTTATTTATTTTTATTTCATTTAATTTTATCAATGACGTTTATAATTTCATCATAAGTTCTGCTACCAGGTCTTTACACCCGTTTACCTGACGGCTATTATTTCAATGACGCATAATGTTTCCTGCAAAATGATCGTTAACTCGTATATGTATTGACTAAATTGATTTCTTTCTTTGCAAAAGTTGTCGTTTCGTATGACGTCATGGAGAACCATTGTGCATTTTATTTATGCACATATCACGCGAGTGTAGAGCTTACTAAGATACTTACTCATTAAAAAAAAAATTTCGTTTGTTGTGCTATTTTTAAATGGACCTAATTTTATAGCCTTTGATTTTTTTTTCAAATTTTCACAAACAATGCGGACGAGTAATATTTATATGGTACCGATCAAATCGATCAAAAATAGCCACTTTGGCACTCAAATATTCCACAAACGGAGCACGATTTAAGCAAACTGTTTTTTTTCTATTCGACACACTCGATTAGGTTTAAAAAATATTTTAATCCCGCTTTAAGTATATGATATTATTATTTTTTCTTACCATATTGTTAGCGGAAATATATATGCTTAAATATGCCAATTTTCTTGATTTCAATTTCGACAGTATGTAAATAACATGAATGTTGCTTGTTTCTGTAAGGTCGCCGAATAGAAAATAACTTTTACATTCAACCGGACAGGTGTTGTGTACAAATGTTTTAACTATCAAAACTTTATGATGATCCTTTCATTAGGGATTATATTAACAACACTCCATCAGAATCTGTGCAATAGCTTTAAGGTGAAACTTTGACAAACAGATGAAAAATTGAAACCTTTATTATCAGTGTAATTCTCACCACATGTAGCAATTGCTTTTTGCCAAAACCTTTAGTGTACGTTTAAGACATCGTTACGATATTATTATGTATATGTATACATTTCCGTCATTAAATTTATTAGCTGATTAATATAATTCACTGTAGGAATTAATAAACAGGGAAACTGAATTACAAAATTATATTTACTTATTATGTTGGTATTAACTTGTAAAACAATAAAATAAACTGGAATTGTAACCAAATAAATAGTTATCACGTAAACATGTACATTGTTCTACATTTTAACAAGAGTGATTTGTATTTTGCTATAGCTTTTATCCTGTATCCTTACTAATACCTATTATGAAACTAAAACACACATACATCACGCAACGTATGAAATTAGCACAGAAAGTAATTAAATACCTTTGGTTTAGCATAGGAATAATGTGATGTAATTTTTAGTTGTTGAAAGATTAGGTCTCAAACTGAAACTTCGTTTAATTTAGTCCGTGGAAATGTAAGAAATATATATTTACATCTTTCAATGGTACAAAGACTAGGAATGGATGACTATTAAAGAAATTTTAATTGAAATATAATTAGCTAAATATACTGTTTTGAGATCACTTACGGAGCTTAAAGAAATGATATGTCAGTAAAGAGCGGCATCAACATAACGTAAACTTGTTAGTTAGAAAACGAAAATACATAGGACATGATTAAATATATAAAGCTTTATGTAACTTTTTGTCAATATTTTAAGATAGTACGGTACAGTTTTGCTTGTTTCGGTTTCCGATTCCCTACATTGCTTTAAATGAATAATCGTAACATAAAATAATCAACTTTTTATTCATAAATACCATATTTTTATTATTAGGGTTTCGTACCTCAAGAAAAAGAAATCTGGTAATTTGCAGACTTGGCCGGTTTTAATTATTTGTTGCTATACTTTAGAGTTCACACTATTTCTCACTGCAAGTTTGAAGTTTGTTTGTCTTTCTGTTTTACGATAAAGCAAAAACAACGAAAATTTACTTCTACCTATTTCGGTTTAAAAGATAGAGCCTGCTAATATCGGACAGACGGACGGACAGACAGACAGACAGACAGCGTTGTCTTTGTTATAAGGCTCCGTTGGCACCTTCTCGGTACGGAACTTCAAAAACAAGTACGAGTCTGACTTAAGAATAGACGCAAATGTAATTATTATACTGGTGAAGAAAATTTACCGTCACATGTATGTGGCGACATAGATAGACACTTGGACTCTATGATTTTTAAAGGGGTTTAAAAATACGCGATTTATGCATATTTCATGGAAATCTCGTCATCCTACTTTTGAAGAAAGCGGAATGGAATATTTGCTATTTGAGCTACTTACCTACTACCACATACTGCAATATATTATGATCTTTTTATTTTAGAAGTTTAAAAACCGGCTGGTTTAGATTGTTTTCCGTCAGTGATAGAAATTTTACCTTCAACCTCGCGTATATCAAATTCTCGGTCGAATTGTAACTTATATGCTTTATCTATGCTCAATATATCATGATTTTCATCGGTTTAAAAGTCTCAGATAAAAGTCACTTCGCTTTAAAATTCCGGATGAACCGTTTCATGTAGAGAACAAAACCCTCATTTATTTGCAAAATAATAACATCTTTAAAGTTAACTAATTGTCGTGCAATGGTAAAATTTATGTATGTGTATGCTGTTATCTTCTCTCTATGAAATGGTCTCTTTATAACATGGCTGGACTTATTGACGGGCAGACAATAACATGGCGAAACAGTAAGGGTTCTTTGTTTGACTACGAAACCAAAAGTTATGTGCCTTGCCTATCAATTCTTTATAATGAGTTCTTCGTATGTCCATATTTCTACAAGATTTTTACGTCTTAAAGAATTTTTCATCACTCTAACTCGTAAACAGTGCATTCGTTCTGGTAAAGCGAGTGCTAAGGCCTTATTTACACCCAGGGGTTTTCTTTGAAAATTTTAATTTTTCAAAGCAAAGCAGGCGAGCAAAGAACTAACGGACGGGAATGACGCACCGTACGTACGTACTGTCTATTTTTTCAAATATGTATAAAAGCTGTCCTGTTCAAAATATGAACTGCGCCAAGCAAATAAATCACAAGATTTAAACTTACTTCTTAAAACTTTTTAATTCATAAATTCGGCGGTGGCGCCATTTTCGCTACTTTTTTTTTTAATTTTTCTTATTCTTATTAATAATTAACCTGCAAATGTGATGAAAAAAATGTGTGTAACACGGGCGGTACGAAAATTATAAACTCGATCCATTAAGCCTTCGGCTTTCTAAAAAGTCTCTCGTTAGTAATTTTCTCCTTACCAACCTTAACACACAATGTCCTTTTTTTATTTGTACGTTATTCATCCCGCATTTTAACAAAGTAAAATAAATTGGATTTTTCTATTTTATATTCAAAAATATTTATTAAACTGTATACCTTGAAATGAAACAACTGTTTTGGAATTATATTAAATAAAACTTTATTGAATGTTATAACAGACCGTATAACAATTCTTTACCTCTTTTATTTAGAACACCAAGCGCAAAAACATCAAAGGTAATTTTCAATTATAAATTAAGGAGCTAAACACGCGTAGGTAACAAACGTCGATGTTACATGATAGGCGCGACAGTTTCTCCTTGACCTTGAGCTTCCTCCTTGGACCCCGACCTTGGTAGGCTCTGAAGATCCCAGGGTCACCTTGCGGTCGACAACCGCTTGCGCAAGCTATTGCATCATCCTGCAGTTATGCAGCTCGCATGATTCAGGGTGATTCAGGTCTTTATCGTTATTGCTGATTTATTTTAGTTGTTTGGCTGGACTGAAGTTACAACACTAATTTGTCCCTCCTGCTTCGCTTGTTTCATTATATATAGATCTGTAGTTCATGTTGTTCGTTACATTTAGATTAATACTTTAAGTCAACATTTTTGTTTAAGTTTGAATTTATTGTTTCATATGCCTAATTTTTTGTAAGGTAAATATTAGACCCACTACTATAACAAATAAGTACAATGTATGTAACAATATTAAATATGACATTATAGCTTTAAAGTTATGTAACTGTTTTGTATTGAGGATCTTATCACCACGAGTGCTACTGGTAAGGTATAGGAGGTATAGGATAAGTCAGATTCTGGGTCACACATAACTTTCCAATGGAAAAAAAGCTTTGAAGTAATTATATGGAAAAAAAAGAACTGGGCCAGACTAATATACCCCATTGCCAGTACCTGAATAACTATAAAAAGTAAGTTAGGATCAGACAGGCAGAAAGGTCAGATTCTTTTTCATTCGTCAGCCATAGATTCAAGAATTCAAAAAAATTAAATTATTTTAATCGCTGAGCAATTTATTTGAGCAGTTAAGCATAAGGACATAGTTTGTATGAAGGAACATTTTGTTCTCTGTAGCTCAACAATTTTTTGCTCAACTTAGTTGATCAAATATGTGTAAATAACGACACCATGTTGCATAATATATTTAGGAAATTGTAAAAAAGCAGAAGAAAGGAAAGGCTTCTTAAATTCTACTTTCAAAAACAAGTTTAACTTCCTAATGGTGTATGTAGATATAAGGTACCTTTGAATGGCAGTTGACAATTTTTATTCAGTCATTTATGCGTATTTGGAACCTGCGCAGTGAAATATTTTATCACATACTTGGTGCCTACAGAGTCAAATACTTCCATATACACACAAAAATTTCACACTGAAAAAAAAAAGAAAGCTAACAAAAACACAAATTTGGTAACATAATTTGGTGACTGCTTAACTAAATTGCTAATAGTAGATTAAATATTAGTTATGTGCAGCTAATCATAGGTTTAATTATAACAAAAGTTTGGTTATTACTAAGTAAATTTCGAATAGCTAAACCAGTTTAGTGATCTTTTTTTTTTTCAGTGCATGCCGTGGTTTTATTATATTTTTCGTTTGTGGTATATCTGGGTTGGGTTGGCCTTACATAATTACCAACTGTGATAAATGTTTAAGTATGCACCCTTGTATCACTGTTTCTTGCAATATGTCTCGAAATTATGTAAATGTTCATTTAAGGAATCCGCACACCTACGAATAATATCTTCAGTATTGTTCCTATAATTATTCGTATTGGTAATAAGGAGTGTTAAAATACACCACATTCTAAGTGTGTTCGTGTGTGTGACCTTGAGCAGTGCAGGGTCGGTGGCCAGGCGTCCAAGGGCGTGCATATATAAAAGTGCTTTACAAGGGTTGTCAATTATTCTTTTACTAGTGTTTTTTATGCCAGGAAAATGAAAAGAATACATACTTCCACAACCAATACCATCTTCTGCAAACACGTCTTCTATTGTAATTTAGTTATTCAATTTGATTTACTAATTTCACAAAAATTAGATATATTTAAGTTTAGGAAAATGGGTTCTTTCATAGGTGTTAATCATTAATTTATATAATGAAAAAATTAGAATCGAGCAGTTTTTTAAATAATTTTAAAGCAGTGTCGAGTTCTTAAAATATAATTTTCTCTGAACTCTTGGTATAATTTTTTCCAGATGTTCCTGTTAATAATGATAATCACTTTAACTAATTTTGTTCACTTCAATTGATATTACCTTAAAAGCCTATACTATAATTAATAGTACAAAAGATTTCTACCAATAACAATTTTGAAAAATGCTTTAATTTGCCACTATCAAAAACTAATCGTATCATTATTCTCTTTCGCATGTCTACTGTAGGACGTAGGTCTTCCTCATATGACTTCAAAACGGCTGCTTTTGAGCAGCCTGCTTTCACTAGCATGGTGCGGCTCTAACCAGGTCGTCTGTCCACCTGGTAGGAGTCTCACACTGCCACTTCCGATCTGTGTTCTCTATTCCAAAACATTTCGTACCAATTGACAGGCGTATTTTGCAAAATATTTCTCAAAAGACGGTAAAAGCTAGGTTTAAAAATTTGGATAAAATAAATAAAAACGTTACTTAAAATTAATAAAAAAATTGGTATCTACAGATGTGCGTTAGGCTGCCAAGACCTGGAGGTCATGGGTTTATTCGTCGGTAACGTCACCGTTAATCTAAAATTCGTGTATTGTTAAAGTAGTCTGGAGTCATTTTGCGCCCAATGAATGACAGATAGTGAGGTGGATGTAACTTGTATGCAACACAGTTGACGTCCATCATATTTTAAACTACCTTTTTGGAAACAAAAGTCGTAATGGCGTATGTTTATAATTACACAAACTTATTATTTATTAAGTAACAAATTAACGATATGTTCCAGCAAGACGTTGGCAGCCCTACTCTTGACGCATATTTATACATATATTACCGACGCTTTATGTAACGTGCATATGCTGCAGTGAATTTAATATGCGTTTTTATGCCATTGTTCGGGAAGGTGGCATCACTGTTTATACGTAAAATCTTTTGTTTGAATTATTACAATTCACATATGTATTACGTCTTTTACATTTAAGGTTTATACAATGAAGGTTAAACTATAAATAGATACAAAGTATTTCGTTTTCGAGAATTTGATTAGAAAAATTAAATTTTAATTACCCAAAATATAATCTTGATAAAATAAATGTTTTGGTGCTACATACAAACCTATAATACCAGGTTTTATGCATTTGATTTGAAAAATGACGGATTTCCAAACTAACATTCTACCCCATTTCACCCCTTAGGGGGTTGAATTTTGCAAAGTCCCTGCTTGGTTCTCGTTTACGCCATAACAGAAACCTTTGTGTAAAATTTCAAATTAAAGACCTTGTAGGCTGTGCCTTGATACACCAGTCAGTCAGTTTACTTTTTGATATATAAAGATAGACAGTCTAACACAAACTTAATTTAAAATCCTAATTAAAGCATTGCCCGGGAAAAATTATTTCTATGCACCTGCAGCCTTCACCTCCGCATAAATTTTAAAAAAGTTTTGCTTTTAAAAATACAATTTAACGAATAGTGCAAAAAAGCTCCAAGTCAAGCTTTTATCGAAATACGCACGTAGCAGGTGTGCGAAATGTATTAGCAAGACATTTTTGCAGATTAAGGTACGTATCAGACACGACTGGGATACGACACGACGATTGATTTACTGATAAGGTTTCAATTAGTAAGCAATATCTATATAAAACATTTATAAAACTGTAAAATATGAATTTAATAAAGTTACTATAGTGACGAAATGTTCTGTAATCCTGTGATTAATTACTAGATGACAGAGCTTCACTTGGTTGTAAACTGAAAGAAACAATTGTTTGATTTACGGATTTAGAGGTTTATTTAGGTCTTCTACGTAAACTTGGTTTTGGATAATTGCATTAACCTTTATATCAGTAATTTAAACAAAACGTTTATGATGGACCTATTCATAATATGTTAATTCCTCCTATGATTTTTTTATCGTAATGAAACCTCATTTATCGTTTTCTTAGGAATGATACATTATTGAGATAAAAATGATGACGCTATTATATATGTAATTAATTGGCACATTTTTAGTGTTATTGCACAATGTCGCTGGTGGTAAAGATACCTGTCTCCACAGATTATAGCGCTCGAATAACTGTACTGCCAGGTGCAATGCGGGCCGGCGCACAATAAAAATAGAGAAGTACAAGAGGCAACACTCTAGCTTACTGGTGAGTAGATTTACATAATACAATGTAATGTTAGTAAGCACATAATAGCGAGCAAAGAATAAGAGCCACTAGGACAAAAGGTCTGTTCGGCTGCGTGTTTGTGATCACTGCTTTGCCATCGTACCGCTCGCCGTCAGCAAGGAGTTCATACTGTCAGACACAGTGCAGGTACGAAGCAAAATTTCTTCCGGGAGCTTAAGTTACATACATAAGTAGGTAAAGACCAGAATTCCACTTGCTGCATGCGGTCACGGTTTTTCTTCACATTTCTTTTGTTTCAAACACGTTCGCCGATTTAAGATCATCTTGACCTCGCCTTTTCTAAGAAGGGACTCATTCCGGTTTATTTTGCTTAATTTAAAGCTTTGATCATATTTTTCTAAGATATTTTAAAATTCGAGTATAATCAATCGTGGTATCATAAAGCAACACTATTTTAGATTTACTATTGCTTCGATTTGATTTAGATCAAATTTCTTCTCATCCGTTCTCACTTCCACCTTTTTTTTCTTTGAATAAAGATAAATCTTTTACTAAAAAATAGAGACAGATGCTAAGGGAACTTACCTGAAACCACAACTAGGACTGTTAATTATCAATTTTCTTAAACTCTCAATTAGAGATACTGTAGTGAATGCATTCTCGTACATTCTTTTTTGTTATTTTTGAGGTTCCTTAAAAAAAATCACTTGTGAGATATTCATACACACAATCAGTGAGATTTATAACCCTTTATCATACTGTAGGCTGGGTAATAAGATGGTATCTGTCATTATATTTATTTTTTGTTTATACCACTAAGGTGGCAAGCAAGCACACGGTCCGCCTGATGGTAAGCGGTCACCGTGGCCTAACAACAGGGGTTTAACTCGCGCGTTGCGGACCCTTAAAAAATCTAATAACTTCTTTCTTGATGAACCCCATACTGTAGTCCTTAGAGAAAACCTTGGCAGGGAGCTCATTCCACAACCCAAGCGTTTGTGGGGGGAAGTTTCTCTGAAACCACACTGTACGCAACCATTTGCTATAGGATCCATGTTCATTACCTAATGATAAAAACTGATAATAAACTATAGTTAACAACATAAAATTATAAAGCTGATCATCCACAATCTTGGCTATAATTACACAGTGTGTACTAGAAAGACTGTTCCAATTGCTTGAGGATGTTACTAATTACCTGTATTTAGGATTCTTAGGGCACAATTACAAGGTGCCAGGTGGTGGGCACATTTTTATGTTAGTAGGCTCACGGTCTAACTGTAGTCAGCCAGGTGTCTAGGGCCGACCGGTTAGGCTAGGTTAGGTATGGAAACCACAGTACAACTCCACATTGTTCAAGTTTGTTTTTCATTATATTAACAGTAAAAATTTAACTTTATATAGGTTATTTTATAGTTAATAAAAATTATATTAATAAATTAAATGTATTTCAGAATACAAAAGAAAGAATAAAATTGATCTTTGCCAAGCTTATTTGTTTACGCTTTACGGCAGTAAGTCATATAAGGCTAAATCACACCCACTGCCACGTGACATAAGACATAATCCAGTAAAAAGGAAAAATAACTTATACTTAACCAGGAGATTTAATAATGAGTTATTTTAAATAAGATAATGCCCGGACTTTCGTACAATTACCCCGCATGAATAACGTAATATGGTCTAAGCGAGACACACTGACATCTAGTTCGGTGAACAAAACAAGGTTAATATAAATTTACTTTATTGGTTTATTTTCAAATGGCTTAAAATATAACTAACTATTAACTAAGGTAAACGTAAAGGCGTACTTACGAGTACTTTGAAAGTGCAGCAGAACGCTTTTTTGGGTTCTATTGAAAGTATTTCAATGTAATTTTGTAATTCCCACATGTGGTTGTGGTTCCTCTAATGGTTAGCACAGTTTTTTATTTCTTATACCAGACTAATTAAGAAATAAATTTGTTAAAAGTTCTTAGAGAAATTGCTATAAACAAATTACACGTGGACGAACCATAGCAATAGATATAGCTTGCAATAGCACACTTTCTTAATATAATCTAGCACTTGTCGCAGAAATCCCGCGCCGATAACCGAATTTAGCGCGGGTGGTGCCGCAGGCAAAAGCAAGTTATAAATAAATGTGTCAAATCGAAGTGCGTTAAGAATATTTATGAAGGTATTATTAATATCTATCAAATCTTCTTTTAATCTGAAAAAAAAATGGTTTTTCAAGATTTATGATATAGTCACAAACGTACTTTATTTACTAAGAAGGTTTGTCACCTTAACCGATGTTTTAGAAAAAAAACCTAATCAATTATAAAAACGGATTAATAAAAAGTACTGTAGGCTAACATAAATTCGCCGAAAATATAAAGTGTATCTAAACTGAATAGCACAGTGTATTCATAAACTACAAATTTTACTATCACGTTGTCGGCCATGCATTCACGTTTAACATCGTATTAATAATCAATATGTCTCTTTGAATTTCTATTTACGTCAAGTACAAATCTCTGGCGATCGCCAGTTGTAACGGTCAATGCTATTAACTTCAATTTCGGTGAAATCAAAAACAATCTCAATGAAAAGTTTGGTCAAAAGTCATTGCCCTTTGTTTACATGTGTCGTCGAGTGCTTCACAACACGTGATGTTATATCCGGCTGATGTAAGGTGGGTTACGAAATGGATATACGGTTAAAGAGAGTGAGAGATGTGTTGGTGATTTTATTTTGATTTTGTGATTTTTTTACACAGGTGTTATTTACCTATCATTTTTTTTTTACATTAGCTGTCCGCTTTAATAATCTTTAGATATAATTAAACACAGTTGTAAAAAGGCTAGGCAAATTTCATTGATCCCTTAGCGGAAGGAGTGATTAAAAAATGCGAGAATAAATTTTTTTTTCTCAAGTTATGCATGCTGAATTTTACCATGGAAATAAAAAAAAATTAATAAAAAAAAAAGGTTGACTAATATGTTCAACTGCTAACTATATATATATAATACGAGTACTATACTCAACGATATCACACCTCTCAGGTGAGGTTATAATATTTGTTTATAATTCACCCGAAACCAATTACGGGGCCAATGTTGGGGATCATTTGAAAGGTAATGAAAGTATAAAGTTAAGGTTGTAAGGAGAAAATTACAAACGAGAGGCTAAGCCTACGGCCAAAGGCCAATGGCTTTTTTAATGACTGAAGAGAGACACATAGTGTATTTAACCACATTCGTGAGTAAATTAATAAAAATATAAGGTGAATACATAAATAAACTCACCAAAACGCAACAGAAATGGCGGGAATTGAAATAGAGAAAACAGTGGCTTATATCTAGAAAATTTTGGCTAAAGTTGAAACTCGTAATTGTTCGCTTGTAGTGTGCGCTTATTCATATCCTGATCAGGAACAGTCATTATACATATTTGATGGAATAGGCGCGTCATTACCGCCCATGAGTTCAATAAACGAAAACACTCTTTGCTTTGAGAAAAGTAAAATTTACAAATAAAAAGCCCTTGGAAGTAATTAATGTCTAAGCACCCGCTTTGCCTGCACGTAATGTAAATTTATACAAGTAAGGGTGATAAAAGGATACTAAAAGCACCACGACAAAATTCTATTTTTTTTCTAACGCCCTGCCTACGTATAAAATTAGAAAATTTTACAATCAGTAACAATTCCAGTTTATAGAGCATTAAACGTGCTTTCACTTGATACATAATACAGTAAATAACCATAGACTTCGAGTTCTGTAACCTGTCCTATGGACTGCGCAATAGGCTCCCGAAATTGGCCACAGTTTAGATAAGGACAAAGTTAATCCTTGGTATCTCTTTTCAAAGACAAGACACCACACGTTCGCTTCGTCTCTGTCTCATTCTTTTTTTTTTCACAGTTGGTTAGAAAATGCGCAGTCCAGTTCTATATGTCTATATGAATAACTTAGGAACGATAGAAATTTGTTTACCAGAACCTGCGATTATTTTGACGTTGATTGTATAATTAATTGGTCACTGGTAATATTTTTTAGAACACGCGTTAACTAAAACACTACTGAAATCCATTATTTCACATGTGCAATAAAGATATTTTTCTAATTTTTAAGGCTTGCAACTTACACCATAAAATAGGATGCAAGGAAGTTTTGATGTTTGAAAAAATCAACTATTTACAAGTATGCGCAGTCTGTAAGTAATAAGTAGATAATAAACACATCACGACATAATGTAAGATTAAATTCTTGAATATGTCATTTAAAAATACGTATTTTAAATTGTGTTTACAAACAAAAATATATATTGGACATTGTTTGAAAGTACGTAGGGCAGACCTTTGCTTCGTGAAAATAAAAATCAGCATTAAAAGCAAAAAAGCAGCATGTCATTGCAAAACTGGTTTGTCTTTAGTAAATATTACGTTCTAAATATATGATGAAGTTTATATATTTATGTCTAACTTTTAATTCCTCGCAAAATGCACTGAAAAACGTATGAAACGCGAGCGTAAAGGGTTATCCCGAATGCGCGTGCTCCCGATTACGCACTAGTGCTTTAAACTTTACTATATAAAAATTTTGGATTAAAAGACAGCATAATAATGCGAGTAGTTTAAATAAAATCAGCATAGATCCAGAGAGACGAGGGATTCATTCAGGAAAACGTTTTCCGATAGAGGCTTTGACTTTCAACCGATTTTCCATTGTGCAAGTTGATGTTCTTCTTTTGACTTTTGTGGCAATAAATTTTCAAATAATAATGCCACTTCCTCTTGATCCTCTTCGGTGGTGTTAATCATATTGAATTGAAGGATTTCTCGCATGCAGAGAACATTGGAAAATTAATAAAAAAATTCACTTACTATTTTTGAAACAAAACTCAATAATAATGGAATTCAAATAAAATTGGTGGTGGCTAAAACTCACCAGCAATTATTATATTCTATACAAATGGCGCCAAAACTGAACAATACCGCGCTTTCGCTTAAGGCCCATTAAAAAAAAGATCTGGTTGGTAGGATTTTTATTCTGTATCATACTGATTGTATTATAAGATTAATTTATTAGAGAAAAAATGTTTTAATATGATGTATTTTTAAATTTTGGTACTGTGTTTGTTAAGTCTTGTCAAATTCAAATTTTACGATAAGGGATTAGATAAAGCTTTTTACACTACATTTTTTAAAAATCAATCACATCTCATTTAAATAAGATATGATTTAAACTTTTTCAAATAATATATGGGCTGAAAAGGTGTATTTTATTTTTTCCCAACTGTAAAAACAGTCGTTGCGGGATTGTCAGTGCAACTCGTTTCTGCTGTTAACCCTCGCTTTTTGGCCAGCATCAGCCGTAACTTACAGTACCTAATAACAGACTTCCCGCATTTATAATGAAGTGTACAATTTTAATTAAGTAGCTCAAAAATTTACATATGACGTAGATGACTCGCTTGTTGGAAATTGACTCAATCATATCTCATTTGCTCCGGCTAAGCTAATTTTTTCGCAACTGTATGTTAAAAACTTTTGTTCAACACACTTGCGGGGGGTCTTTCCCTTGTGTCCAACTGGTTGTACAAATAAGGATTTTTTTTCCCCGTCGTCCAACTAAATATTTGAACATGAGACAACCGAAATTTACAGGGCCCGTCGTACAACTGCATGGCCAGTTGGACCACTGCCCCGAAATGATAATATTAAAGCTTTTAACCGACTTTAAAAATGGAGGTTCTCATATGAGGTTTTCATGAAGTTTTTATAATGAACTAAACATTATTCCTTTTTAACCGACTTTGATAAGGATGAAAGTTGTTCTACTTAAGTCAAGTGTGATTCGGATAACCGCACTGAGGGTTTAATACGGAATATAAATACCAAAGCTTTTTAACCAAGTTCAATTGGTTTTGCACTCAAAAGTGATGGTTTTGAAATAGCTACCTATATCTCCAAAACCATTGATCGTAGACTAGTAGTTTCTTTACACAGATAGATCTCATCAAGATCTTCGTTTCGAATGAAAGCTGTCAAACTAGAAAGTGGTATATCTCCGTAACTATTAATTGTAGACTAGTAGTTTTTTTACAGAAGTGATAGATATCATCAAGAACTTCGTTTAAGATGACAGCTGTCAAACTAGACAGTGCTAAATCTCCGAAACTATTGATCGTAGACTAGTAGTTTCATTACAGAGATAGATCTCATCAAGATCCTCGTTTATGATGACAGCTGTCAAACTAGAAAGTGTTATATCTCCAAAACTATTGATCGTAGACTAGTAGTTTCATTACAGAGATAGATCTCATCAAGATCTTCGTTTCGAATGAAAGCTGTCAAACTAGAAAGTGGTATATCTCCGTAACTATTAATCGTAGACTAGTAGTTTTTTTACAGAAGTGATAGATATCATCAAGAACTTCGTTTAAGATGACAGCTGTCAAACTAGACAGTGCTATATCTCCGAAACTATAATCATAGCCTGGTAGTTAAATGTATTCATTCTAACTCCACACGGTACTACAGGAACCGCTTTTTGTATATTATTAATAAATCTAAGACACATATTTAGATCTCAATGGTAAAATATAGTTTCAGTGTTAATGCGACAATTGATAAATTTTTTGACATTGTGTTTTTTACGAATTTACCTACTAGGTACATATCTTCTCTATCTTCAATATCTGGTAGAGTCTTTTTTGTAAACTGCACTACCAGTTGTGCGGCTGGTTAGAGTAGTTTTTTTACAATAAGGGGTTTAAAAAAGGCATATTGGAGATATAGCACTTTCTAGTTTGACAGCTGTCATCCGAAATAAAGATCTTGATAAGATCTATCACTTCTGTAAAGGAACTTAGTAGTCTACAGTCCATAGTTATGGAGATTAAGCACTTTCTAGTTTGACAGCTGTCATCCGAAATAAAGATCTTGGTGAGATCTATCACTTCTGCAAAGGAACTACTCGTCTATGATCAAAAGTTACGGAGATAAAGTCGTTTCTAGTTTGACAGCTGTCATCCGAAATGAAGATCTTGATGGGATCTATCATTTCTGTAAAGAAATTACTAGTCTACAATTAATAGTTTCGGAGATAAAGCCGTTTCTGGTTTGACAGCTGTCATCCGAAACGAAGATTTTTATAAGATCTATCACTTCTGTATCGAAACTACTAGTCTACGATTAATAGTTACGGAGATATACCACTTTCTAGTTTGACAGCTGTCATTCAAAACGAAGATCTTGACGAGATCTATTACTTCTGTAATGAAACTACTAGTCAACGATCAATATTTTTGGAGATATATATAACCCTCAGTGCGGTTATCCGAATCACACTTGACGTTTTTTAACTAGAACACCTTCCATCCTTTTCAAAGTCGGTTAAAAAGGAATAATGTTTAGTTCATTATAAAACCTTCATGAAAATCTCATTTGAGAACCTCCGTTTTTAAAGTCGGTTAAAAGCTTTAATATTATCATTTCGGGGCAGTGGTCCAACTGGCCATGCAGTTGTACGACGGGCCCTGTAAATTTCGGTTTTCTCATGTTCAACTATTTAGTTGGACAACGGGGAAAAAAAATCCTTATTTGTACAACCAGTTGGACATAATAGTTGGACACAGGGGAAAGACCCGTGCGGGGACTGTCATTCCATCTCGTTCTGACAGTTAACATCATTTGGATGTCGACGTAATAGCAGATTTCCCGCACCTTAAATGTAATGTACTATTTATTATATAAGGTTACGCATGTATAAAATATTATTAATGTGCCACTCAAATATATAAGGATCCTACTTCTTGGGAACCACTCTTAAATTTTTTTTGCGGAAATCTTTAGCTGTTCCAAATTTTACAAATACAATAAGTTATATAACATAAATGACTCTATATACTAGTATACATGTTCTATATAAAATTCTAAATACACTAAACTTTGATAGTATATTATAATAAAATGATTACATTTGTGCAATATTTTAAAATTAATTGCTGATTAGCAGTCAAGAAAAAAGTGATAATGTGTATTTGGAAACGTCTTAACTGACATTGTGAAATTGACAAAGTGGCACTTGTGTGAAGTCGTTACCATCTCTTATATGCCACTGAACCACCTTCGGTAGGAATAATAGAGAGAGATCCTATTAATCGTAATCCGTAACAAGCAAAGCTCACAGCAAATAAGTATAAACAAAAGGAATTATAAAAGCCATAACAATTTATATTGTGCACAGCAGCCTTGGAAGAAGAAACCACTAATAAAGAAGTTGAGAAGAGAGAAGAAAAGAGAAGAAATATAAATTTCGGGTAATTTATATTTGAAACTACCAATAACCACGATTAAGTCTTAGTAAAACTATTATCGGCTAGATAAAATTTAAATTTTTGAGGAATTAATTGAAAATTATTCTTATAAATACATACTTTAAAAAATAAGAGCTTTTAACAGACCAGTAAATGAACCAGCCAATAAAGTAAATGAAGAAAAATTTTAAAAAGTCAGTTTGAAATAAACATTGTGAGTCTTATGGCATGTGATGGATTAGTTCGTATTGTTATAATTATGCTTACTCATAACTTTTATCTGGGACAAATAAATACTTAACAAGTGCTACTTAGTTATATATAATACCTAAGTAAAGGGCGTCGCGGCGACAGATTTAGGGCCTTTGTTGTCTGGCGTCTGGACAGCACCAAACGACTTGTATTGCGTTTAAAATTAACTTTTAAATTTTAATTTGCAGCTACTTCTGGTGGTGTGGAGGGTTGTGAATACATTAAATTCCACTCTAGTAATTTTATAATAATCGATTGTTTTTAATTACAATATATTCACTGAATCATTGCAAACAATATACGAAAACGTAACTTGTTATAAGCGTTTTTAAAGTAAACAATAAGGTATACAACATTTTTTTAGCTTTAAGTTTTTATTTTATTTATTATATTTTATTATTTATAGTTAAACCTTATATGCTACAACTTGTTGGATGATTCCTTACTTCTTTTAGTTGGTTAAAAATCAAATATCCTTATTCACAAACAATAAATTGCTCAATAATTTCCTGCGTCGAAAATTAGGTTACACCGTAACACCACGCAAAAACGTTACGTAAATGCAAACATAATGAGATTGTAGTAATAAAAAATTTAACTGGGCTATCGCGGGTTGAATAGCCGATAGCGTGCTATCGCCAACGCGCGGTTTTGTTCACAGTTTTATGTACAAACTATTTATATAACTTCGTACCGATAAGAGTTGGCACATTTTGTGTGATGTCACTATCTTTGTACCTACCTGAATCTTTTTTTATGTTATGGAGGGGTGAACGTACTGAGGTCAGAGATCTCGGACTCATGTCTGGGTTAATGCGTGACAGACTTGTGGGTTGGACATGAGGTTTTAGAAGTTCGTCTGGATTAAAGGTTACAAATCGGAAGATGGGACAACTTATGTTTTAGTACAAATAAGTTTATACAAATTCATTTAGTGATATTCTTTTACACTCATTATATTTTAAGTTTCATAGTTTAGGTTATAAATTATAGGTAAAATATTTAATTTAACGGTTAAAATACAAAAATGTCATTGGAATTTACATATTGTTAAACACGCTTAATAATCTATATACATATGTATATAAAAATCAATTGACATGACGTTTAGACCGGCGGGAACGGCTGGACCGATTTGGATAATTCTTTTTGAGTAGTGTTATTGTAAGATCAAGGTTGATATGTAGAAAAACGGGTCAAAAAGCGACTCGGACTCGCGCACTAAGCGTAATCCAATTGTAATAAATTTTTGGTAAGTTGTTGTCCACACGCCGGGGAAGGTATCTAAGAGAGAAAAAACTGGTCAAGTGCAAGTCGGATTCGCGTACTAAGGGTAAACCGATTGTAATGAACAATTGTTGTGCACACATCGAGGAAGGTTTTTAAATTAGTACGTGGACCGCCCGTTCTGAAAAAAATGTGTGTGTCAGCTCCGACGCACGACTGGAGTTTACTATACATATATAAATATATATTTATTCATTTCATATACATTTTTTTTTTTTTTTTTTTTTTTTATACCACTAAGGTGGCAAACAAGCTTACGGCCCACCTGATGGTAAGCGGTCACCGTAGCCTATGGACGCTTGCAACACCAGGGGTATCACTTGCGCGTTGCCGACCCTTCAGAAATCTAATAACTTCTTTCTTGAAGAACTCCATACTGTAGTCCTTGCAGAAAACCTTGGCAGGGAGCTCATTCCACAACTTAAGCGTTCGCGGGAGGAAGTTTCTCTGAAACCGCACTGTACGCGACCATTTAGGTTCTAAAGTGTGAGAATGAATTCCCTGCCGATGGCGAGCGGTGCGATGGTAGAAAGTAGCCGTGGGCATCATTTCGAACAATTCCTCAGAACACAACCCATTGTACAAGCGGTAGAACACACACAGTGAGGCAAAGTCTCTCCTCAGACTTAAGGGCTCGATACCGCAAGTGAGTTTGGAATCGTCGACAATTCTCACAGCCCGTCGTTGAACCGAGTCAAAAGGGCCAAGCTGGTATCCGGGTGCACCTGCCCAGAGATGGCAGCAGTACTCCATATGGGGCCTAACTTGCGACTTGTAAAGTAACAACCTTTGCCCCGACGTGAAGTACTGCTTCGCTCTGTTGAGTACACCAAGTTTTTTGGACGCCAGCTTTACCTTATCTTGTAAATGATCTCGGAACTGAACATCGCTGGAGATGTCGACACCAAGGATCCCAATGCTCTTGGAGATGGAGAGGGGAGTGTTCTGGAATTGTGGGACCACAGTGAATGGAGTTTTCTTAGCGGTGAACGCGCACACTTGTGTCTTTGTAGGGTTGAATCGGACCAAGTTTACCCGTCCCCAGTCAGAGACCTGGGACAGTGTGGTCTCGATTTGAGACACAAGTTCTCCGCGGTTTTCCTCCACAACGGAACGAGGGATGTTTGCACGACCCGTGTAAAAAGCGTCACCAGTACTGTCATCTGCATAGCAATGTATGTTGTTGATGTCCAACATGTCATTGATATGCAGTAGAAACAGCGTAGGAGACAGCACAGAGCCTTGCGGGACACCAGCATTAATGTCCATGCTATCAGAGCAACTACCGTCAACTACGGTTCGTATGCGTCTGCCGGACAAAAAGCTAGCCACCCATTTGCACAAACCCTCGGGCACTCCGTAAGATGGCAACTTCGATAGAAGACCGCGGTGCCAGACCCGATCGAACGCCTTCGCTATGTCCAGGCTACATGCCAATGCCTCCCCCTGACTCTCAATGGCTAGTGCCCATCGGTGTGTGAGATACACTAGAAGGTCACCAGTCGAGCGACCGTGGCGAAAGCCATATTGACGGTCACTGACCAGATCGTGTACTTCTAGGTATCTTAGAAGCTGTGTGTTGATCACACGCTCCATCACCTTAGAGAGGAGAGAGGTTATAGCGATAGGCCTGTAATTCGATGGATCTGATCTATCGCCCTTTTTGGGCACCGGGTGCACATTCGCAGTCTTCCATGTAGACGGAAATTGCCTAGTGTGGTAGGAAAGCGCGAAGAGGCGCGTGAGTACAGGACATAACTCAGGAGCACACTGCTTAAGCACCACTGCTGGTATACCGTCTGGCCCACTCGACTTATGAACGTCTAGAGAAAGCAACGCCCGCCTGACCTCCCGCTGCGTTATGGAGATTTCCGGCATGGACTTACCGCACCACGGCAGTTGCTTTCTTACTGAACCTCGAGGCAGCATTTAATTTGCGTTTTAACTCAGAAATATTCGGATCCTTATTAAAACGAGCCGTGGTCCAAGCCTCATATGCATTTTGCTTAAGAATTTTAGCTTTTCTGCAAGACCTATTAAACCACGGTCGTTTTTTGACGCCAGCAGCTACTCGCTGGTTAGGAATATAGCATTCCATACCAGCAAGGATTGTCTCAGTGACTGCGGCTGCGCAGACGTCAGGATCTTCTGAGTTAAAGCAGATCTGCCTCCACGGGTACGATGCGTAAAATTCACGCAATCCATCCCAGTCTGCCGACTTATAGTGCCACACACGACGCCAGTTAGTTGGCCCAGAAGGATCAGGTTGTGTGCATGACACTTGAGTCCGAACGAGACAGTGGTCCGAGGAGCCAAGAGGCGCATCCACTGAGACGGAGTACCCGTCCGGACGAGTAGTCAGCAGAAGGTCCAGTAAGGAGCTCGTATGTTCCTCTATATCTGGTATTCTCGTTGGAGAAAGTACCAGCTGAGAGAATCCATAGGTCAGAGCAAATTCATGAGCAGATATCCCAGCATAGTTATTGGTTCGAGAACTGAGCCACTCGCGATGGTGGGCGTTAAAGTCTCCCAAAATAACTAGTTCTGCTGTGGGATATTGCTCTAGAACTTTGTCAGTCGTCAAACTCAGGTGCGTGAAGAGTCGAGTTACGTCCGTGTCACCGCTATGAGACCTGTATAGGCACGCATAGATACGAGTGTGGCCGCTGTAATCTACGCGCACCCACAATATCGACAGGTCCCTGTCTTCAAGGCTATGAAGGCGGCGACAGCAGATATCCTCCCGGACGAACATACATACACCGGCACGACTCATAAAATTGTGTTCGAGTTTGTAGCCGGGATAATGAAGGTATGATGTGTCGGCCGGGCAGGATATCTGCGTCTCCGTTAGAAAAAGAATGGTCGGCTGCGCAGTTTCGAGATGGTGGTGGACTGCGTTAAGATTTGCGTGAATACCCCTGATGTTGCAAAAATCCACATTATATGTGGATGGAGTAGCCGCTGTGCAAACTCTTTTCTTTTTCTGTCTTCTGGCCATAATATATATAAAAAAAAGTTACTAAGACTAAGGATGAGGATTCACTGCACAGACAGCATAGAGGACAAAGGGTGCGGTTCTAAGACTGCCGAAGCTCGCCACAGATGATACGGTTGCTGGCACGGCGGGCGGAAGGGCCCCTGATCCCCCTCTGTTGTAGTAGCCGGGTCCACTCCGGTCTCCTTCTCCGGCACGACTACCACTTCAGATACTTTACACAGGCTGGCGAATCAGCCTCCCAGGGCGGAGATTAAGTGATCCCTGGGTTCGGGATCCCGTTCAACCTGCGGGCGGCCAGCGGTCAGCCGTTTCATCAGGTCTCCCTGACCGCCGAACCAGCACGCTATTATAACTAATCGACGAAATATTTTACATTAAACTTTTTACAATAGTCAATTTCAGATGTGCACGGGTGCGACGGACCCTGAGGGTTGGTTGATTGCCAGAATATTTTGGGCTTCCTTTATTAATTTTTTTTTTAATCGGTAAGCTCGCTGTCTCTCGGCTGGAGTTTTTGGAGGTTTAGATTTTTTCCTAGTAAAAAAATATAAAAAAAAATTAGAAAATTTATAAATGCATAATTATAAAAATTTTAATTAACTTTAAAAAGAAAATTGATAAAAAAAGGTTTTCATAAACATTTTTTTTTAATTATTATAATTATTTTTTTATTTAAAATATAATATTATCTCAATAATTAACAAAAATGGTTATAAAAAGATAATTATGACACTAAATCTTTTACGTACAATAATAAATAGTACATGAAAATTATTTAAATAAGCTAAAAAATAACTTTCAAAAGAAAATTTTTTAAAAACATAATTATAATGAAAAGATATTGTCGATTTTTCTGATAATATTATCGAATTATTGACTACAATTGTTAATATTCAAAAATTATTTATAAAATAAATCATAATAACGTGGAAGAATTTATAGACATCGACAAAAAAAAAGTTAGAAATTTTCTATTTTATGTGGATGCGCTCGATAATTATTAAAATATTTAATAAATACAAATTGCACATGCTCATACATATAATACATGAATTGCAACGTACCTTGCAGCCACGTGTTTTTTATATGTTCCGGCAATATCATCTACACCTCTTTCTGCCATAGTTATTTGAAAATACCTTCAGTTCACTTTAGCGGAACACAATGATAACGATTAAAACTTCACAATAACAATATTAATTATTGATATTTATAATAAAAACAGCAATATAAAAATGTCGACACTGATAGAAATAAACAAACCCAATAACATATAGGTATAGTCGCTTTGCAGTATACCCTATGCACATGTCCCTATACCCTACACTCACAACCAAATTAGAAAGTTGCGCGACATAGGATGCGCACCAAAAACGTAACGAGGTCATTCATCGATAGATTTTACTCCTCACATTTTTCTCATACCGGGCTCCTTATATATGCAAATCGATTCTTAAGGAGTAAACTCCAAAAAAAAAAACTACGTTAGCCGGGTCTCCTTGATTTTGGAAGTTAGTATACGAGTATGATACGATGATCTACAAGCATCGAGTAGTCGGTACCAGTAGAGATGGGAAGTCGCATGGAAAAGATTCAGAATTAGTGGTATTGGTTGATGGCTAAATAGTTTTTTAAAAACTTTTAACAAAAACCTCTTGTTGCTACCCCTCTTTTTTTCCAAGAGGAATCCATATGATTCCTCATATTTAGTACAAATCAGTCGATCTATCGACTAAAACAGTTACCGCGATTAACAAGCCATGAATAAATCTATTAAACATATCTCGAATTCGAGATCTTGTGCTTCTACTAGCACAAGAATCGGGATCAGTTGATTAAATGTCTAAACGTAACAAAGCCAAAATAAGTTTGAAAAATGAATTACTAAAGTCAAAGTCAAAGTCAAAATGCTTTATTCAAATAAGGATTTTACAATCACTTTTGAATCGTCAAAGTTATAAAATATTATTTTTTGAACCTTCCCACCTTCCCGCCGGTTCACAATGTTGTTGATTTCTACCGAGAAGAATCCGGCAAGAAACTCGATAGTTACTCTTTTAAAAACACTATCAATAATACAAATAAACTAAAATACAATTAATGTTTTATATAAAAAAATTTTAGTCGTACAATTTTATGTTTTTTCCATTTTAATTTGGTTTACCTATGCATCCTGTAATTGAACATCATCAGTCCCAAGTATTTTTATCATTTACATAATCTGAAATATTGTAGTATGCCTTTTTACAAAGTACCTGCTTGATAAAAGATTTAAATTTACTTATTGATAGATTTTGAATTTTATTGGGAACTTTGTTGTTAAAGTGTATACATTGCCCCATAAAAGAGTTACTTATTTTGTGTAGACGTGTATCATGCACCAACAGCTTATTTTTACTTCTAGTATTTACTTTGTGAACGTCACTTTTCTTGCTGAAACTATTGATATTTTTATGTACATATAAAAGATTTTCATATATGTACTGCGACACTAAAGTTAAAATTTTTACTTCCCTAAACCTATCCCTCAGAGATATCCTAGATCCTAATTTATAAATAGCACAAATTGCCCTTTTTTGTAACAAAAATATTGTTTTTACATCAGCAGCGCTACCCCACAATAGGATACCATATGTCATTAAACTATGGAAATAGCTAAAATATACTATTTTTGCAGTGTCGACATCGGTCAATTGTCTTATTTTCTTGATCGCATACACAGCAGAGCTAAGTTTTTTGGCTAGGTTATGAATATGAGGACCCCATTAAAGTTTGGAGTCCAGCGTTATGCCAAGAAAGACTGTTGAATTAACAAGTTCTAATTGCTCGCCATTAATATTAATACATGTCTGTCTCTGACTAACATTTGGTAATGTAAATTTAACACATTTGGTTTTTTTTTCATTAAGTAATAAATTATTAGCGTTAAACCAATTTACAATTTTAGAAAGGGCATTATTTAATTCATTATAACATGTCTGTCGTCTCTTAACTTTAAAAAGCAAAGAGGTGTCATCAGCAAATAAGACAATGTCATGGTTTTTTACATTATATGGGAGATCATTAATGTAAATAAGAAATAGAAAAGGACCTAAAATTGAGCCCTAAGGGACTCCTATAGTGACTGCTGATCCCGGAGATCTTTCACCGTTGACATCTATTTTCTGTACTCTCCTACTCATATAGGATGTCAAAAGGTCGAGAGCTTTGCCTCTAATACCATAGTAATGTAGCTTCCTGATGAGATTTTCATGTTGAACACAGTCAAATGCCTTAGATAAATCACAAAACACTCCAAGGACGTCATGCGAATCCTCCCAGGCGTTATATATATTTTTTAATAGTGCCACTCCTGCATCGGTTGTGGAACGGCCTTTCATAAAGCCAAACTGTTTACTACTAAGTAGCTCATTAATACAGAAATGGCTTAACATTTGACAAAGTATGATTTTTTCAAAAACTTTACTGAGTATAGGTAGTATTGAAATAGGCCGAAAATTATTAGGATCTGTTGAACTACCTGATTTAAAAAGAGGTATAACTTTGCTAAGTTTCATCTCATCAGGAAACACACCACTATCAACACAACTATTAAAAATAATGGCTAAGGGTTGTGCTATAACATGAATAATTGAATTTATAGTTTTTACAGAAAGTCCCCAAAGGTCTGTGGTGTTTTTAATTTCTAATGTTTTAAATGTATTAATGATATCCGTAGGACTAATGTTTTTAAATACAAAGGGAACGTTACATTCAGGAACACTAGTTTTTAATAATTTTTCTGCTAAGATTGGACTTGAGTTTAGATGTTCAGTTGTTTTGAATGGGATATTCCTAAAAAACTGTTCAAAGGCAACTGCTACCTCAGAATTTGTTTTAAAACTAGCATCATCTACAATCAACTCAAAGTCCTGACAAGAATTCCTAGCTTTATTTTGAATGGGATATTCCTAAAAAACTGTTCAAAGGCAACTGCTACCTCAGAATTTCTTTTAAAACTAGCATCATCTACAATCAACTCAAAGTCCTGACAAGAATTCCTAGCTTTACCAGTTTCATTATTTATTATGTTCCATGTAGTTTTTATTTTATTTGTTGAATTTTTTACTTTATGTCTGAGGTGAATTGCTTTTGCAACAAGACAGACCTTTTTAAAGGTTTTTGAGTATTTTTTTAAATATTCCCTAAATATTTGGCTATTATTATATGTTTTTTCTTTATATAATTCATACAGTTTACGCCTACTTTTATGAATACTTGGGGTAGCCCATTCACTAAAACTTAAGCGACTGGAAATAAGTTTCTTTTTTGCAGTAAATATTTTATTATACTCTTTAGTAATAGTGTCAAGAACAGTATTGTACATATCATTTGGGTCGCCATTATAAAGCAAATCTGGAAGTTTATGCATTAAGTAAGATTTAAATGATTCAACCCGTTTAGTTGTTATTGGTATAAATTTAATTTCCTTTTTAGTAATACTATTCTTTCTTTCTAAAACCACTAACTGTCCACAATGATCTGACTCTAGATTGCTTATAATTGATTTTTGAATTGGTTTTATGTCAGTAAATATATTGTCGATGCAAGTGGCACTGGATACAGCAATTCTAGTTGGTTCACAAAACAAATTATTTAAATTAAAAGACTGAAATAAGGCAAGCAATCTGGTGCTTAATGAGCTATTTTCCAAAATGTTTATATTGAAGTCTCCACAAACAATGATTTGTTTATTGGAATTGCTGATTTTATTCAGCACTTCTTCCATAACTAATTCAAAATTATCAATGAGATGCTCAACTTCTATACAGGACAGCTCGGCAGTTCGCTCAACTGAGAGGCTCACAATGTCTTTACGTTCCTACTACTACTACAAACGATGAAACAAACTTGTGACGATAACTTCTTTTAGAATGATAATTAAAATTTTACCTTCGATTCTGTTCTTTAACTCTTCGATCCCTTTATACTCTCAGAGCTTAACATAAGCTTAGGTCATCGCATGAAATATACTTTTCTTCACTTATTTTGCAATTATGTAAAAGCAACACAATAAAACTTTTAGCTGTTTTATGTACGGAAACACTGGACGTAAAACAATATTATAGGTAAACGCGATAAAAGTGGAACTTATCGAATAAAACAAACAATCTAGGATAATATAGAAATGGATTTATAAGAGTTATTGTGATATAAAAATATTTTTTTAATAACGTGTTTATTTCTTAATTTTCAACCTAAAGGCCAAGTACTAATTTTTTTGCATTTAGCTATAACCATGACGGATTTCCATATAAAACCGCAACCACCATTTCGCCCCCTTAAGGGATGATTTTGAAGTCCTTTCTTAGTGGAGCCCTACGTCATACGAAGCAAATTTCAAGTTTTTAGATCCAAATATTTGGGCTGAGGGTTGATATGTTATTGAAACAGTCATTTAATCAGTTTCTTCTTTTATATACGTAGATATTGTAGATCATATGAATAGAGACTTGTCACGCTTTTAACAGCAGTTTTGTTGGGATTTCACTTCTTTTTGTAGGTAATTTTATTTTTATTTGTTGTAGGATGGTTATAGGAGGGCAATATATCTTTCTATACTTTTTTGTACTTTGGCTTCAGTTTTTTAGTTTAGAAGTTTCGATTTTGGAAAGGTCACGTCGGTAAGTACATCCGATTATATTCCTATATAGCTGATCCTTGAGCTTTGACGCAACTCTAGTCGAGGTTGCTGAGATAAACCCCACGGAGGTGAGCCACTCTTGAAAGTGCTACGTAGGCTTGTCTATACGAGAGTAAAGAGCTCGGGTGTGTATACCTTTTACAGTTATCCTGTGCTCTTTGGGCTCCGTGTCAGGTACTCTAGACCTTTGAGTTTTATGGACCATTAGAAAATCATCATCTCATCAGATTGAATGAATTATATTAAGGTGGCATTTCGATAGCTCTTATAGTTCAAAGGTGCTTTAAGGTTTCCACATCAGTCAGCCTAAACCTTTGATTTTTATGTGCCATTATAAAACACTTATTAGATCTAATCACCGCTCACCGCTGTCATTGTGTATGAGGCCTAAGAAGCCACGATAGATTTTTGAATTCTCAGCTAGAACTATGTGCCATATACGTTTGCACGTATCGAAATACGAAACTATAATTCTTTTGTATTAAATTTCATTTATCTCATTCACTGTGGCCTTCCGGCCCAGAATGTTGAATTACTAAAATGTTGAATCCCCATCAGAAACGGGGCGCATACATTTTTAATAAGGTCGTCTAAAATGATACAACTGCGGACATTTTCCAATCTAACTCTGATTTCTTTAGACCGATCCTTAAGAAATTGAAATGGGATGAAACCGCGTGTTAACCTTTTCATATATATAATGTAAAGATCGTAAAGCATAATATGAATGAATCTGAACACATCGCGAAACACACACAAATAAAAATAAAAAAAATCATAAAGGCGAATTGAGAACCTGTCTTCCTTTTTTGAAGTCAGTTAAATCAAATCAAGTTAAATAACATTTATTCAAGTAGGTTTCTGAGAACACATTTGAATCGTCAATACAAGGGCCGGCAGGAAACTCAACTATTAAAAGTAATTTTGTAAACAAAAATGTTTCTAAAATACGTAATCCTTTAATTAACAGTTCTTTGAGACAATAGCCGGCGCGTGGGGTTTTGGTTCGTCGACCGATATCGGCGCGGTCTGTTTCGGCGGTCAACCACCGCGAAAGTTCGACGTAATCGGTGTAATTAGACATACGTTGTTACTAGGAAATTTGCCATTCCTACGTAATCTTAAATATTTGGGGTATTTGACCTACGATTGGGGGTAAAAAAAAGTTATAGTGGCAAAATGCAAAAGTAAGCAAAATAATATCTGTTCTTATGTAAGTACGTTGTCTGTTACAACAGCGTACAAGAAATGGGTAAAAAATGATTGTTTACAAAACAGATGAGCAATTTTAGCTAAGGTACCTACTTACAATTAAAAATTTTTGGCGGTTTTTTTCAATTTTCTCAAAAAGTGATGCATAAATATCATTAGCAACGGATGACATCTGAATATGCGTTAAAACTTTGTTTTTGACAGTGCCAAAACCATACTGTCCCCAAGTGTATTCCGTACTTAATATTATACTTGCGGACCTCAGTGGTTTCACCCACGTTAATTCATTGCTCCACTCCTAAAAGCTATAGCGTGAAGTTATATCGCCTATGACCTTCCTTAAAAATGGGCTATGAGATGCAAAATTATTATTTTAAATTCAACTGCTTGTTCCAGAGCATTACCACGGACAAAATCTTAAGTTTTATTATAATATAGTATAGACCAGCTAACCTGGCAGGCGTTGTACGCCCCTTCCGTAACTGACAACCCCTGTCTTGCCCACGCTACTTTGTTTTGCTTCAGTTTCTATCTGACTTTTTTAAATTTGCTCGGCTTATTTTTTTTTTTTCTGAGCTGGCTGTGCAGTTGGCTGTTGCATCCATTATTGCTTCACCGGACTTTTGGGGCGAGACTCTGAAGGAGTCTCAGCTTTATGTAGCGCCCAACGCTCAAGGGCTGAGGGGGGAGCCTCGGCTTGGGTTGTCGCTCTCGGGGGCGTCCCTTCGACGAGCGTGAGTCTCGAACCCAAAGGTGAGTCAGCGCCAGGGGGAGCTAAAGGTCGTAGCGTTATGTTACATAGTCTTTAACCTTCCTCAAGAATTAGCCTATGAAATGCAAAACAAAAATTTCAAATCCGTCTGATAAATTTTTTTCATTCCAGAAATCATCGCGTTCAAGCAAAAAACAAAAAAAAACCTTTAAGCTTTGTTATATTATTATAAACATATGTAGATATATTTTACACTCCGTAGGTATTTATATTATAATTTTTTTATGGAAATCTTAACTGTTTTATAATAGTTTAGTGACATCTGTTGATCTTTTTATTAATTTTAGCTTGGTGGGTAATGCACAAAATAATATTAAATTCTAAAAAGTTTACTTACTTTTATTGCAACCAGTGCAATATAAGTACGCTTGTAAAATTTGCACAAGTGTTGGAACAATTGTCATTTTCAGTTTTTTTAGGCGCTAAAGACAAAAAAAAATTGAAAATCAGTTAAAATCATCTATTTTTTTAAACAAACTTTTTAATTAAGGTCACACCTAATCCAAAAATAAAATTTATCCGATAGCAACCAGCTACCGCACTAGCTACTTCTTTTTGCATAAAAAAGATAAATCCAAAGATCAATATGTGCCTACTGATTTTTGCACTATTAAAAATCTATTTGAAAAAATTGTACGTTTGTAAATAATAATAACAATTCTTACCATCAGGCAGGCCGTAAGCCACCTAAGTGGTATCAAAAAAAAAAAAACCACTTGATTTCGGAAGAAGGCGAAATCTTTCGATGAAGCAATTCGGTCTATAAGTTTTTAAGATCCGATCACAAAAAAGCTTACATAAATACATACACTGAAATACATCAGAAAAAATTCCTCCTGCGAACTCTTAGGTTGTGGAATGAGCTCAAGGTTCTTTCTAAGGACTACCCCATACTGTAGTCTTCAAGAAAAAAGTTATTACATTTTTGAATGTTCGGTGTCGCGCGACTCATGCCCCAGGTATTGCAATCGTCCATAAGCTTCGGTGACCGCTTACCATCAGGCGTAAGCTTTTTTGCCACCTTAGTGGTTTAAAACGCAGGCGCAAACTATTTTGTAAGTCTAGAAGAAACACTAACGAAATTTTAATTTCCAGTCCTATTTAGATAACTTTGTATCTCAAATAAAAGTTAAAAATTATTAAAAAAATTATTTATGGAAACTATAAGGAAACAAATAGTAAAAGAAATCAAAAAAATAATAATAAATAAATAATAACAAAACCCGACTGCATAACCATTAATAACTAAAAAAAATAAAAACATACTAAATATTTAACTATAAGCAGACGCGACTCATTTTAAGGTAACTACTATATCGTGAGCAATCAATAGGTAGGTACACTATTTGAACTTGCATTGAAATGAGTCCCGCTGCTTATATTTAAGTATTTAATATGTTTTAATTTCTGTTTAGTTGTGCAGTTGGGTTTTTTTATTATTTATTTATTATTTTTTTATTTACAGCTTTTTGGTTTTTTTTACAATTTTTTGCTTGAAATCACCTTTTAAAATTCTTTATTTTGATACCCCACTCGATAGGTTTTGAAAAGAAAAGATTTTTCATGCGACACAATCCGCCATTTTGACTTCCAATAATTTTAATACAGCCTATGACATTCTAGCGGTTAAGACGAATCCAACCACGTATAATTTATTAAATAAACCGATTAGCTATTAAGAAGTTATGAGGAAACATAGAGTCGGACATACATACAAGTCAAACATATAACCCTCCTTTTGGGCTCCGCCGCAGTCGGGTAATAAGAGAAGGCTTATTCTAACTTATTACAAATAACAATAACAGTTTTGGCAATTTGTATACATACATGTTTCATTTTTGAGAACTATAATGGTTAGTAAATAATGCTACACTGTTTTTGCACAATAAATTAATTATTTATTTTGAAGACACGTGACGCAAGTAAACTACAGTTCGTCTACCTCTTGGCGACGATATAACAGTGCAGCAGTTCAGTGCTAGGCTAGGGCTGGTCAGGTTAATGCACGCGTCGTCGTTACGAAAACTAAATTTTATTTCTGCATCAGCCCTAGACGTAAATGAACTCTCCTTTTCTATAACCAGGCACGAACTCATGAAAAACTTAGGAAAATATTTAACAAGTTAGTTTTATAATGCTCAGCACTAAATAAACATCCAACTTGATTTATTTAACTAATTTGACCCAAACAAACAAACAAACAAACAAACAAGTGAAACTAATATAACTGTCGTAAAAATGAAAGATAATTATTAAAAAAATTATAGTAATTATTATAGATACCTGAGTACAATTTCTTTTTAAAGTTTGTTATAAGGGTCATATCGTACGTATTTAATTCAGCTTACAACAAAGCTTCTTACTCCTAAGGTTATCCTTACTAAATTAAAAAAAAATAAACAAAAACTTTCTTTTTATTAGATATCATTGGGTAACATCGCCCAAAAACTCGTTTTTTTTGAAACCAAAGCTATAAAAAAATTATGACATTATCTATCGCTGTTGTCACATCAACTATGTCAGAGTTCAAAAACTAAAACAGCTGCAATTATTACTAATCATGAAGTCCTAAGTCTGTGCCTGTTGCAATTTCAAGGCCCAAACAGCATCCCAATCGATCGGACATTGAACCTGCCACCCCGAACTGTCTCCTAAGCAATAATACACGTCTTATGTACGAACACACAGATTTATTTGTATATAACTACCAAGGTTTTTGACCTGACGACGGCGGCTGGCGTTACACGAGCTTGCAACGAACGATTTTACATATTATGTTTAGATGTATTTAATACTGGATTCTGGGAAATGCGGGAGATGTTTGAAAACAATAATGGGGAATAATAAAATGTGAAGAATTCTACCTAGATATGTATTCGATTTTCCTGTTCTTTGTTACCGGCAAATGTAAAGGTGAAGCTAAACTGTTAATGTCATAAGTAGAAAGTCATATAGGCAAGTTTATTGTTACTAATATTTTTCAAATTTAATTTAATATCTGTGTTGCTGATTCCTTTATAGACTTTTTTCCTTTTGACTCGTTTCTACGACGGTCTGTGAAAATTGTCGAAAATTCCAAACTCACTGGTATCGAGCCCTTAACTCTGAGGAGAGACTTTAACTCCCTGTATATGTTCTACCGCTTGTACAATGGGTTGTGTCCTGAGGAATTGTTTGAATGATGCCCATGGCTACTTTCTACCATCGCACCGCTCGCCTTCTCACACTTTAAAACCGAAATGGTGGCATAAAGTGCGGTTCTTTCTTTCTCTCGCTAACGCTTGAGTTGTAGAATGCCACGGTTTTCTCGAAGGACTACAGTATAGGGTTTTTCAAGAAAGAAATTGAGAAGTTATTAGATTTCTGAAGGGTCGGCAACGCGAGGTTGTGATACCCTTGGTGTTGCAAGCGTCCATAGGTTACGGTGACCGCTTACCATTAGACGGACCGTAAGCTTGTTTGCCACCTTAGTGGTATATTGAAGAAAAAAAAGAGACAGTCTGCTAAATTTGTCATCAATACTGCTAATAACTTGTAGCATAGGACCATTATTATATGCATATTTTAGTCTGTCAGTGTCATAACTTCACATTAGCATAATTCGGTTATCGGCGTGAAATTCCTCCAGCGGCTCCTTGATAATAGGAAGTTAGCTATAGCGAGCTATTGTAGTTGTAGTTCTTTCACGGGGATTTTAGTTATGGTTAATCCTAGGTAACTCTTAAATTTATGAGGAATAATTTTGGCGAAGATGCAAACGTTTCTTTCTTTCAGCATACGTGTTTGTGTAGGGTATCATTTGATAGTTGCTTTTGAATGAATTATAGTTCGTCTTTTACGTATTTAAAATGACACCAAACCGTTACTTCATAGGTATTACTCACTAGCCGTGCCGCAAGGTTTTGCCCTGCTGATATTATATAAAGCTAAAGCTATCGGGTTAGTATAAGTGTGGTAAAAGCTACGTGTAGATAAATAAACGTTTAAAATCATCATAGGTGATTTTTGAGTTTTGCGACAAACAAGCGAACCCCCAAAGCTTTTCTCCTGCAATTGATTTGTAATTTGCACTAAATGCACACAAAATATTTAAGATATCCTGTGATATCAAATTCTTTAACAATTTGGGTAAAGTAATCATATAAAATTTACTCCTGAAAAATAAACCCGATCAAGGTCGTGCATATGTATTGTCTGAGTGATTTTTAACCGACTTCAAAAAAGGAGGATGTTGTTGTTGTTACTCTATTTGTCAGTTTTTTTTTTTGTTTTTTAAGTATGTTCCCCGATTATTTGAAGACCCCTGGACCGATTCCTGAAATTCTTTTTTTATTTAAAAGGGTATACTTCTCAGGAATTTAAAACTTGAAAATAATAATTGACGTTAATTTGGAACTGGTGAAACGCCTTTTATATTGATGATTGTATAAAATTTTGTTAAACAAAAATAAAATATTCTTAACAAAAAACAACCGGATTCAAATCCGATTTTTGGAAATAAGTAATTATTTTTCCTTTTTAGCGCATCTTTTGAAGCCAGTTGTTTTGTTTTTGTTAAAAAAAAAATTATCGTATGTTATTAGAGAAACAAAGCTTATTTGCTGCTAAAAAAATCTGTAAAATAAAAACAAAACGTTAGAAAGAGACTTTCTCTTTCACACTTTTTCGACCATTTCTACTTCACAGCAGAAAATGCGCTGTCCAGTCTCGGTGTCTATGTGTACGTATACCTTTATCAAAATGCTCTCTATGGTTTCGACGTCGAAATATTAGGAATGGAAATTTTAAGTTGGAAACAAAATCCCTGATACCTTGGCAATTCCTAGATACCCCTAAAAAAAGTTAAATAAAGGCAATAGTGAAAATGACATGTATTGCAAACTACTTAATCTTGCGTTGTCGTTTGTGACAAAACATGTCGAAGCTTAATTAAAAGTTAAGCTAAAACGGGTCCAGCTTGACTCAACAGAACGGTTCTAAAGTTTGGTGTCAAATTAGGCGATATTCGACATGTACGTAAAAAAACCCACTTTATCAAGGTAAATTATGAGAAGTACTAGCTACAGAAATATATCTGAGAAAAAATTACATTGATAAAAAAATGCTCTTATCCCAGCTGTAAGAAGATTAAAGGAATAGATATAGAAAGTTCTCCATTTGGTTGAACTGTTTGGGTCGGGAATTCTAAAATTATTGTCTATGCACATATGATAAATTACCTTTTACCTGTACGAGACGTCTACCATGAGATTATTTTCATATTCCAACGTTTATTGAAATGAATATATTAGATCAATTAACTGTGTCGTCATGGTTATGCCGAGTGCAGACAGATAGATGGACCCTAACAACGGCGGGCAGCAAACATGAAATCAAACAATTTTGTTTTTACATTCAAAAGCTTTGCAAATAAATATAAGATCTGCATAGACTTATTAAATCAATAGAACTGAAAAGTGTTAAAACAGAAGATAAGAAGGAGAAGACATAGCTACATTGCAATTCTAAGAATCTATTTTACTGACATTTATTTGTTCCGCTGCGTGCCATTATTATCTCTATCTATATCTATAAATGCAGTTTTAAAACGGTAAAAAAGGATTATATTATACTGAACAATTATAGTAAGTTTTTAAAGGTATTTTTTTCATATCGTATCATGACAAAATGAGAGCTCACATATAGAAGCAATCCCTAAAAGTAGTGTGCTTCCCAATGAATTGCCTGCGTGGAAGTTCAAACAGCGTCTTGTTTGTTAAAAAAAAAGAAGAAATTTTTTTTTTTAAAACTTGCTTTTCTTAAAACATTAGAATCTTATAAAAATTCAATGTAACGGAAAATTATACTAAAAAGTAAAAAATATTTTTTCTAAATAAATATAAAAAAATCTATATCCATGTACGACTGCAAGAAAAGCAAGGCGTGCGCCACACACGAATATTTGACGTGCTAGAGTTTTAGTGGATAATATTAATTTAGAGTAAACTCTAAAATAAATCAAGCAATTGTATGTAACTGCGCACGCCTTGATTTTCTTGCAGTCGTAAGTGGATATACATTTTTTAATATTCATTTTGAAAAATTATTTTTAATTTTTAGTACAATTTTCGGTTAGATTGAATTTTTATATGATTCTAATATATTAAGAAAAGCAAGTTTTTAAAAAATTCTTTTTTTACTTTTTTTATTTTATACTTTTTAGTGATAATTTAATTGAATTTTTATAGTTTATTGCCCTAGTTTCATAAGTTGGGCGATAAGAACTTGGAGAACGATATTATGTTCCATATAAATAAGTAATTAAATTTTCACTTAATTTTTCACGTTCCACCCTAATGTCAGTTCAGGTGCACTTCCTAAGGTGATAACATCAAAATGAACATCAAATTCGTGATCTGCAACCCTCAAAACCCCCGGGTTGTTGGTGAAAGTAACTGTGGAATATTGTATTGTCATCCGAGTTTAGTAAGTATGCAAAATTTCATCGAAGGGTGATAACAGGAAGTATATTTATTTAAGTTTACAAGATTCCACCACAAGATAGAAGGGAAAAAAAGGAAACATTGTGAGTTAAATAAAAGCAAGTAAAAATGTATCTAGTTTTTTTACAAAAGATAACTCTTAAATAGAAAACATTCCTTAACTACAAAATCTATTATCGTCTGAAACATTAGGCCAATTGGTTGCTCCGATGCAAACGGTTATGAATAACAAACAAACAAACAGACTTTCTTATTTATATATTACTTAGTATAATAAAATCTTCCAACAACCTTGGTAAGTATACATACACAATACATTTCAAATTATTACAGAATTTTGCGAAACCAGGCAACCATACATGCATACTCCATATTAAGCTCCAGCTATGTTATTTTTTTTTTTCGTTTTTGATTAAACTATTTGCTGATATTATTATATTTTCAATGCCAACCGCTGTTTCTCCATTGCATTTCCTTGTTAGAGCAGTATTTTCTTTATTTGAATCATTTGACACAACAGTCTATTAGAGTGTTATCTCTGTGGCACTTGCAGATCAATGGCCGGCCGCCCTTGCACCGACCCAACGCGCCTCTCTTATGTAAAGCCAATGCACGGGCCGCACTTTCTCCACGATACATAACGATACGAGTTTTACCTAGTGCTATTTTCTTTATATTGTTGTTTTTCACAAAACCAAGAAAAATAACCCTTATTAATTTAGTAAATTTTTTTTTTTTTTTTTAATTGCATTCTCTATATATACCAAATAACATTAAAATCCTTTCAGCCATTTTCTTTAAATTTAGAACCGTTTGGTTTAGGGAATAGTTTAATTCATTAAAGTTGTCTTGTTTCCATAACACAAGCTTTACTTACTTCGGGGCCAGACGGTGCTGTGTGTAATGTCTAAACATATTATATTATTATTATTATTATTAATATCCGATGACAATGGAAACGTAACCTAATCCGCCTGCAACTGAGTTCGTCAGATCGTTGCGATTTTATCATTAACGATGGCGGCAAACAAAAATGCAGACTCTTAGCGCATTATGAAGTCTGCTGACTGCAAATACGTAATTTGCTTTGGAACACGTCAGCTATTGTGTGTCAAAGTATGATCTAACTAAGAGATAACATAGTAAAGCAACCATATCACTTTATGTACACTTTTTTGGAGTAGGTTTCTTGACTATTTTTTTTAAAAACGGTCTCTTATTAAAGTATTGCGTGTTCCGTATATTACATAGGCTTATAATTTCAGAATGATTTAATCGGTCCTTATTGAATATTACTAACTTAATACAGGCTTAGGTGAACCGCCAAGCCATTGTGTAGTGAAATTGGGAAAAATTATGTTGCATTATATTATGCAGCTAGAGGAATTATATCCCTACCTATAGAGATAGTTAGTAAAGATACATTATTCTTTTTTACTACCCAACCGTGATCTATTATCAAATAGTAGGTACTAAAAATTTACGGAACCCTTGGTTCTCGATATGCGTATACTAGTTCAATCATCATTTCAATATCATAAACAACTTTATTTCTTTCAAGAAACTCTAGAATATTTACATTTACTTTAAAAATAACATTAAATATGAATTTGTGAATAAAATAGAAAGTGCAAGCAATATTATTTAGGAGAGTGAATATCCTCAGGTTGTATATAGTTGTATATAGTTCGAGAGCGTATTTTTCAACAGTGCAACGCCCTCAAGGGCAGCCTTCAGAGTAAAGATCTGGCCATGAACTCTCGAAGCTTTACTCTGCGTAAACAAAAGTCTCTAGCTAGTACACTGATATTAAAAGTTTATTTTTGCAATGTTTTGGTTTTTTTTTATTGTTAACGACAATGTGTGAAAATCGTGTTTGCTGAAGTCTATTGTTCCATACGAAAGTTTTCAAGGTTAACCAACTGCAAATAAAGCTTTTTCAAGTCGAAGATACCGATGTGCGTTAGGAAGAACTGCACCGCGCGCTATAATTATACGAGTACCTAGTCACAATCAACAAAATTAGTGTTTTGTATTCCCCACTTTTCTCCTCCAAACCAAATTGTGTAAAAAATGAATTATTCTTACAAATTAGCTTACATATTCGTACAGAGCACGTTTAAAACTGTCATAAAAAAGAGCCAATTTCTGGACTTTTGCATTCGATATCGAATGGCATTTAAAAAGAAGCAAAACAAACAAACATAGTGACTGTGTATATCTATCATAAATAAAAAAATATAGGTCTCATGCCAAAATCCAGGGAGGAAACAGGGGAATATGTTTATATGTACGTTTGTATGGGATATTTTTTCATGCGGCGTAATATTGAGTTACGGGACCATAACGCAGGTTTAAGTTTAGTTACCAATTCTTCAAAAGTAACCAATAAAACTACACTACGATGCAGTGCATCGAAATGACGATCATTTCGATGCCATTGTCAGTTTTATATTTGGAACATTTTCAAACAAGATTAGATAAGTGTACATTTTCAACACCGATTAGCGTGTAAAAAACAATAGAATTTAAAATTGGAACTGTAAAAAAAGATAGCTTGGTTGCATTCCGAAACCCATTCGGTTTATGATTGCATTACGTAAATGTAATTTTATGCCGTAAATGGTGTAGGTAGAGTGTCGCGTTATAGAGGTCGTTCAAAAATACTACATTTTTTGATTCAGGGATCCATTTACCAAATATTAAGCTTTAAAGTGTTTTTTTTTTTCAGTGCTAAATGCCTCCCGCCCTTTTATATTATATAAAAAAAATTCACGGCAGTAGTATATTATACATATAACTAAAGTTAAAAAGAATAGTAAGTAGGATTGTAGTCTTTACAAGTTAACGACCAGCTTATAAAATGTACTTGTTACGGGCAACTACGGAACCCTACTCTGTGCGTGGATCATCGATATCGATGAGTCCGACACGCACTTGGCCGGCTTTTCACACCTGTGCAATTTACTATTTTTTTTGTTTTTTTTTTTTCAAAAGGTGATCTTTCGGATGAAATCTCTGTTAAATAATAACCGAAAGTCATGAAGGAAATCACCCTAGTGATTTTATTTTTCTGTAATGCAACCTAGTCATAACGTTTTGATGTTTTCAAATTTAATAATCCTTGTGTCAAAAGAGATTTATTTTTATTTAACAAAAATTGTTGTTTTTTTTCGAGTGGTACCTAGTGGTAAAGAAAATAATTCCTTTTGTTGGACAATAATAATTCCAAATTAAATCAAATAATTTCTTTTGTTTGTGCTCTTTAGTTGGTCACTTTCTTTATCGTATACTGATTGATTTATTTGCTTATATATTCTTTTTTGCACAAATACATTTGGGCGAACTTAATGCATTACAACATTTTCTACCAGCCAACCATTCCAACTGATCCCTGACATGTAACTCCGTGATTATTGGTAACTATTTGAGATAAATGTTTAAAACTTGTCATTGAAAATTGACGTTAACCACTGTTTTACCAAAATAAAAAACCTGACCTTGGTCGAGAGCCATGTGGGTCAGAATCAATTACACGGGCCCATTGCTGATTGTGGATTTCTCATACCTGCGTGGTTTTTTCCATACGCAAGCTGCCTCACGATGTTTTCCTTAACTGAAAAGTTAAGTCATGTTAACCAAAATATACTTGAGAAATTAAGAACATTACTCTTTGGTACACGCTGGGTTCTAAGCTTGTGAAAACGCGAGGTTGACCACCACCGACTACGTAAATAAGTACGAACGTAATAGATATAATTTCCTAGTGCATTTATTACTCATGGAGTAAAGAATAACGTCGTAATAAATCTATTACCGTGTTACATTACATGACGCATTAATGCGTCAAGGTTTCCAGAATTATTACAATTTGTTTTTCAAAAGACACAAAGCTTTTTCAAATGGCAATTATGAGTAACAACTGTTTTTTTTTAAATTTTTATCATTGTGTTGTGATTTCACTCAAATACAAAATAAAACTATATTATTCAACATATTTATTAAATAATTTAACCATGTTATATATTATATTAGTAACAATATAATTAATAAAATGAAAGTATTATTTACTATTTTTTTACAGTCGTCTTTATAGCGTCATAAACGGAATTGTTATAGTTCGTCATGTCCAGTTCCAGTCACAGTTTTATGAATCCACTATCTAGTCTTTACAAAAAAATTGTGATGAAATTTTTCAGGAACCGCCACACAGTTTTCTCATGAAATAAGGAAAAAATATTCACGGTAGCTCCCAGTACACTAATCTGAAGGTTGTAAAAAGGAAAGTAAAACAGGAATTCCACGACTATTATCTAATGTATCGCGAGCGGAGCCATTCGCGCAGCTAGTACGTTCTATAACATTATATATCCCAATGAACCCGGCAAAATAACTGGAAATAGCTCGATTCAATTTATGTTATATTTTCTACCAAGAAATAGTATTTAAAAGGCAGTGTAAATTCGAGTTGAGTTGTCGAGTTTTAAACCAAGGATGTATAAATTTACCAGCTGAAAGCATAGATACTTTTCTATACGTATTATTATCGCAATATAACAAAGCTTTTGATTTTTTCAACTTGCCAAGAGAAACCTCCCACGGCCTTCCTTCTGCTAATTATGTTTATATATCGAGTATAAACAAAAACATGTTATTATTTAAATCTAAGCAGTATTTGCCAAACATCAAAAGCAAACATTTATGAAACCAAACAAAAACATGCATGTTGTACATATGTTTAGTCGTAAGTAAAGAAATCAAAAAGGCATAACATAAAACAATCTAGAAATGCTTATATTATGTACCTACTGTATAACTAATATTTATTACATTAATATAAAAGTGCACAGACACACACACAAACACACGCACCTAAGTAACGATTATGAATCTTTTACGAAGTTATTTGCACAACATTCAGCTGTATATATATATATTTATATAGATATTCACATATACATTCCTATATCAGTGTTTTCCTGAACTGTATTTATATTGATATATCCACAAGTATATAAATTAATTCTTATTTTGTTTATTTCTGGGTATCAATATAATTCTGTATATTATTGCGCGATTTAATTATACCCACCACAGTAGCCGTATCAAAAAAAGCATTGCAGTGCTCAATATGAGCTTATAAAAATTGCGTCAGTGTGAGCGCAGACTGCACTTTATGTTGTATACAAGCGTCTGCATTGTCATGTGTGAGTGCACCCTATACGTATCGCAAACGAACGTTTTATAGTAATAAACATATATAAATACTCTATTTTTTGAATCATAAGGTTCAGATTAAACAAACACTGTTATTGTTGACAGTAAATATAATATTGCTGGTAGTTATTTTGAATCACGTACTGAGTTACATGTTGAAGTGTTCGTGTATGTCTGTGTATTGATGTGTGTGTTCACCTTGAAAAGCGCCAGTTCTTTGTGCAATGGGTTATTCGGTTAATGGCATCAAGAAAGTCAATGGCGCGGATGCGTTGTAGTACAGACAGCAAACATTGTTACAGTATTTTGGTAATATACATATACTGTAAACTAATGCTAATTATTATTGGTTTAAGTGATAGTAACTAAGAAATAGTAGATGACACTAAGGCCCGGATTAATAGACGTTGCTAAGCAATGTCCTAAGTAATACTTCTGAAAGTCTTACTTGGAGAATTCTATACAATACATACTACTGCTATTAGTCATTTTACCAGATTCATTTCGAAAACACCGCCTACCTAAAAGTCTATGTTTTTTTTTATGTCAATTTATTGTAAACAGTGGTTTTGTTTATCGACAACGCTGTATGGCTTGTAATCTTTAATGTTATAAAGAGCAAAATCCGGTTGAGTCGTCGAGTGCGAGTTTTAACTTGCGCACCGAACGCGGCGACGATACCGTAGGTAATTATGTACCAGAATTATTTCCCTACCCCCTCGCACCTCTCTCATTTGCCTAAAGTACCCTTCCAGAAGTCGATGTTAGAAGCTAGGAAAAAATAATTCATGGATATTTGAGCATCTGAACCAATGTTTTATTATTTTTAACACATTACGTGCTTAGACTGTCCTGAGTAAAGGAAATGAGTTACTCAGGCTTAGCTACGAAAAAATTAGCTTAGCAACGTGTGTATGTCTAAGCAGTGTTTATTATTACATTATTTAAGCTAATATTAGCAATAAGTAATACTTTGTCTAAGCAATGACTATTATAACGGGCTTCAGTTATGTTCATTGTTGCATTTAATTACATTACGCTTACTAAGCCTCTGTCTTAGAATGTTACTTTGGCTAAGCCACGACTATAAATCCGGGCCTAACTGTTTTATAAAAAAGCCACTTTGATTGTTAAGCAAATCAGTTGGTAGTAAATAGGTTTGGTTATTGCCGTTTTACTCAAAGATTCTCTTTTGTAAATATAAAAAATAGCATCCGTTTTTTTATTTTCATGTACAAACAACGATTGATTGACCTAAATATTGAATAAAAACAAATTCTGCTCGACCCAGGCTTAGTTTATAAATTTTATTTTAGGGTTTCATCCAAGAATCACTACATACCTATTACAAAACAGAATCGCTGTCCGCCTCTGGCTGTTTTTCCGCGAACTTCTCCTAAACGGCTGAACAAATTTTGTTTTTTTTTTAAATTTTGTATGCACTAAGTCTCTGGATAGTTCAGATTTACAATTAGATTCAGTAGGTGGAAGGTGTTGTGTGCTTTTTATTGTTTAAAACCTTTATATTATTATAGCTTATAACTAGACATAACGATATGAGCATAATACATTGTAGATGTAAGAAAAAAACGAGTTAGAAAACGGCTAAAAATGTAAAACTTTTAAACAAATCTCGTTGTGAATTTGTATTGCGATAACGCGCAAATATTAAGCTTATATCCTTCGACAGCCATTGCTTTGTACTACATTCATTTGTGTAACTTTATCCATATGCCTGTAAATTAGGTTAAAGCGCTAGATCATTAGCAAAAATTTGTATCGAATGAGAAAATAAACAAAAAGCACAGCGTAAGCTTCCTCAAAGTTTTGCTACGAGGTAGCTAAGCTCGCGGTGTCCGGCCCTCCTCACTATGCGCTTACCACATTCTTATTCCTTTTTTCATCTCATCTCTATTTTATTTTATTATTTTCATTTTTCATTCGAATTGTGAAAAATTCAACCACTATCAAGGGGCCTGATAAGTAGGCCTCCTTTAAATTTCACCGGGGGTGTTCAGCACCCCTGAGCTTCTGCCCGGGTCATGGCGGGAGGTAAACTCCCCTCCCCCGACACCCGCACCTCAACACCCAATAGGGTGATAGAGAAGATACCCCCACGGCCTCCTCACTCACTCATCCAATATTCTCTCTCCTTCTTTCTTTCCTTCTCAATGGAAAGATGCAATTGTTATAGGCATCCATAAGCCAGGCAAAGCTCGTACCGAGCCGTCCTCCTATCGCCCCATAAGTTTACTAAAGGCCCTTGGTAAACTCTATGAACGCCTCCTCGTCGCTCGCCTACGGAACGCTATAGTCTCCAGAGGCATTTTAATAGACGAGCTGTTCGGCTTCCGTGCCAAACACTCATGCGTCTATCAAGTCCTCCGCATAACGGAACATATTCTTACTGGCTTCCAACCAGCGTTAGGTAAGACCCGTCACACGGGCGCTGTCTTCTTCGATGTAGCGAAAGCTTTCGACAAAGTCTGGCACAACGGTTTAATTTTTAAACTGTACAACTTTCAGTTGCCAGATCGTCTCGTGCTCATCATACGAGACTATTTGTCGAATCGTAGCTTTCGCTACAAAGTTGAAGGCACTCTCTCTTCCCCCCGTCCCATAGAAGCAGGAGTCCCGCAAGGGTCCGTGCTCGCCCCCATCTTATACCTTCTGTACACTAACGATATCCCTAAAACGATAGGTACCCATCTAGCCCTCTTTGCGGACGATACCGCTCTCTATACCACCGATAGGCAAGTGAGTCGAATCACTAAGAGACTCCAACCCGCTATCACCGCCCTAGGCGAATGGTTTCGGAAATGGAGAATCGAGGTGAATCCCGACAAAAGCTCTGCCGTCCTCTTCACCTTAGGCTGCCCTCCGCGGCCACCTCCCCTTTCTTTCTTCGGTCGTGCCATTCCCTGGCAAAATAAGACCAGATATCTCGGTGTGACCATGGATAGTCGTTTGAACTTCCACGCTCACACCAAAATAGTCAGAGACCGAGCCGCTTTTGTCCTCGGTCGTCTCTATCCCATGATAGGCAAGTATAGTAAGATGTCGCTTAGAAATAAGCTAAATCTTTACACAACTTGCATCCGCCTCATACTAGCCTATGCTAGCGTAGTCTTTGCGTTATCCAAGCGCAATCTCCACAACCTCCAGACCCTCCAAAACCGCTTTCTCAGAGCGGCCTCTGGAGCCTCTTGGTACGTTCGCAATGCGGACCTACACAGAGACTTCGAACTTCCCACGATTCCCCAATACTTTAAAGACTTGGCAGTCCGCTTTTTCGAGCGTACGCAAAATCACCCGAATCGATTAATTGTGCAATCCACGACGTATCATTCCCCCGATCGACCCGGCCACGGTCGTAAAACTATAGTTAGGCGGCCTCGGCACGTACTAACGGCCCCAGATGACGATCTCGCTGTCCGGATAGCGAGATTAGTCTATACGACCTCCCCGAATAGGGCCTCCCTCCAAACACGACGCCGACTTCCCCGGGTTCGTCGGCGCCCACAAGGATACACTAGGTATCAAAGAGTGCCGGGGCGCTTCTCGCCCCCACTCAATCGCAACCGTACCCGCGTAACGGGGAACTCCCCTCCTGGCGGTGACTCACCTTCGGGTTCGAGACTCACGCCGGTCGAAGGGACGCCCCCGAGAGCGACAATCCAAGCCGAGGCTTCCCCCGCGGGGAGCCCTTGAGCGTTGGGCGCTATATGGGCTGAGGCTCCTTCAGAGTCTCGCCCCAAAAGCCCGGTGAAGCAGTAAAAATCACTCATCCACCGTTCGTCGAGACGCGAAATACTTGCGGAGCGCGATGTGCACCTTTACAAGAAAAAGTGTTTTACTTTAATTTCCTCGCAAAGATTAATGCAGTCCACCCTTGCCATTCGTTTCAATACTATTACTAAAACAGGCACTAAAAAGATAGATTACATACTATATACGGAATTCACATGAATAACGTCTTAAAACTTTACGTTTTTTGTTAAACGTTTTACCATTTTGTAGACATATTTTTTTAATGTACGCTACAGCAAGTTACAAGGATTTTTTACTGATTTTTCTTATAACCCAGTAAAACTAATGTCACTATAATTACCTTCCGATTAACGCAGTGCCTTCTTCAAAGTTTTATAACACATATGATTTTGATTCTCAAAGTTTGCTATAAAATTTGCACAGAAAGCTGCGTATTTACACGATCTACAAACCCTTATAACACTTCTAGATTGCCCTATGTTTTAACTGTGCATAGGATATGGACGAAACTTACGAATGTTTAAAAAAGTACAACTGCAAGAGAATTTGAAATCGAAATTGTGACTTAGAATGGTTGCAAGCGGAAGTACCTATATCCTGTATTTATTTCTGTCGTTTCGATGTCGATTTTATGCATGTTAATCTGATTCCTACATTGGGTGGGTACCCATTGGGATTCCGAAGAATTAAAATTATTTTGAATATAAAAAACTTATGAGCCAATTTTGTCCAAATTTGTTTATCATTGGTATTATTTATAAAGCCCTATTATAGTGATTTGTTAGATTCTTGGATCAGCAGTTTAGACACCCGTCCAGTCCATTTCGAAACCACTAGAATCAAACTCGAAAATTATAAATTTTAGATAAAACGAATTTTAAATGCTCAGTGTCCTGTCCAATCTTGATGGGATGTGTAAAAAAAAAATTTGTCTTCCGAGTGACGTACGTAGGGGTAGCTCACCCCTAAATTTTCATTAATTTTCATAACATAACTGTATGGCAGTTAACAAAAGAGGCATCTCTGTATTGTTTTATTAGAATATAACCAGATATAAACAGACCGACGGACATGACGAATTTATTAGAGTTCCGTTTTTGCCATTTGGCTGCTGAACCCTTAAAACAAGCTAAAAAACCTATTTTGTTCTAAACAATTTTAATTTTTAACTATTCATTATCGTAATTTTTTTACGTTTCTAGAACAAGTGGATTAAAAGTTGGAGTGTTGCAAATTTTTCAACTTTGAAAGTCAAATAACTTACCAAATATACATTTTAGAGAAAAGGTTATGAATTTTTGAACACCTGTCTAACGTCCATTTTTGGGGCACGGCCTATCCTGCAACGAAGATGATTCGGGCCAAAGTCCATCACACAAGCCAGTAAAGTAATTATCGATATTAGATAAATTAAGAAAAAGACACGCTGAGCTTATCAGGACACAAAGCGAAATCGAAACATCTAGGCCATCACTGACACCCAAGTAACGAGCACAAAAAAATAATTTATCCCTCAGTTCAATGTGCCTATGTTCAGCTACCTCTAATTTTTTTTTAGACACCTTCCTGCAGAATTATATTAGAATGATATATTTAATGTACAGACGAAGAAATTAAAGAGCTGCATGGACGGTAGAATATGACTAAGGAACCTTATTTTAAGGTTTCGTATGTCTTAAGATCCTAAGCAACCTTGAACGCGCTATAAAACGAAAAGTATAATGGTATAAAATTAAAAAAAATTGATATATTTTGCTAACGCTCCTCGTCTCAAAATACCCGACTGCGTCCTGTCCTATCCGACTGACACGCACACACAGTGTACCGTACACTGCGCGGCGACTGTGCGGGTTAGGCCTGCCGTGCGCATTGGGCCAGCCGCCACCATTGTTGAGGTAGGTCGATCTGTACCGTTCATGTACCAACACATCATGCTATGCTTACAGCTTCGGCTTTGGTGATATAATTAGACCCATATTTCAAATACCGAAATATTCCTTTATAGTAACCTGTTTTTTTAGGTAACATAAAGTGAATATTTTATTCGAGTGTTGAAGTGTGGAAATTCAACTTGAGACTTTCCTCATGGCAGTGCAACGTACAATCACGCCACTCGATCCTCTATGTACAACTTGCGATGGAAAAATTAATTCACAGTAGTTTATGAGGTTTACCAAACAGTGATTAGACACAGTTTGAAAGGAAACTTGTGTACATTATTTGTGCAAAATTTTGAATCATAGGTACCCATAGCATTCGGACCATAGTAGTTTATTGGACTTTGTGCATTACATTTTATTAGTTACGTATGAAAAGATTGACATAGCTTGACATACTAGTATTTACATTTCACATTTATTTATTTTTCCTCGTCTTCTTAAAATCAAATACCACAATACTTAGATGATAAGGTGACAAGAGTTTTTAAAGATTATCGACATAGGCTCACCAACACCGTTCGATACCTGCCTACGAACTTCAAAGGTTTCTAAGGTCCTTTATATGTCAGTGTGACTTTGTTTGACTTCGGAGGCATCAACACCAATATTTAAATTGCTTTATAAAACATTTTGGTCCGAATCACGTTTCAGGGTCGGTTTTTGATCCTAATTTTACTGTCGAAAAGGTAAAAGGATAAAAATGATAGAAAACCAAAATAATTGCAATGTTGTCAGTAGACGACTTCGATTATCTACTCTGTGTGTTTTATTAAAATGTCAATTCGCGTAATAAATATAAAATTTATTGATAATTCAACCACAGCGCTTCCACATTTTATGATTTCCTTTTTCCTCACTAAACCTACATCTATGATTATATTTATATAAATATAGAATGTACTCCTATGAATGCTTACCAGCGCCGTCATTAGATACCTATGTTGAATTTTTTTTCTCGTTTTTAAAAAAATGTTTTAATATGAAAAATGATATTATTAGAATTTGTATTGTCTGTAGAATACATCTGTGAGTTTTAATTCCTAATTTTGAAAAAGTGGCATAAATAAGAACTAAAACTCATAGTATTTAACAAATTATACAAAACATTCTAAAAATAGCTTGTAACTAGCTCCTTTTTGCTTTATACTAAAGGACAAATATATTTGTCGCAGGCAAATCGTATAATCCGCCGTTTCATAATATGCCTAGGCAGATCGAAAAGTATGGAATGGAAATTATGAAAGCATTGAGGAAAGATTAGTTTAATGGAATACAAGAAAAAGGTCGCGTCTCATATTTTTTTGTATGTTTTTAAAGTTTGGAATTTAAACCATAGCTCTGTATTTAATGCTTATATAATTATTACACTTACTTGGGATACCCGGAGTTCCTTAGCCTGAAGCTGACTGAAAATCAAACAATTATAGTATTGTATCGTAATGTCTTTTAGTTTGACATTTTAGGGTTCGGGCCGAACGCTTAAGTTTTGCATTGTCTGTCCGTCCATCCATTTGGTGGTTTTTAGGGATCCACAACGAAATGGTAAAAACCAAACCCTTCTAGTTTCTTCATAGCTGTTCATTATGCTGTTTGACGACTGTAGTTTCCGTTGACAAATACCAGAAATGGAATCGTTTAGTTTAGTCGTGTTCGTTTGACGATTATTGTGGCAACTAAAAATAAAATAATAAAATGAAATTTTGATAAGGAAATAAAATATTGAAATTAATAAATATTACGGTTGAGGGAGTTCCCGATTATTCAGTGGGAGGTATTTCTACCTGAAAGTATTTTAATTCGAGCGTATATTTTGTAGCATAAAATTGGTAAAATAATCAACAAAGTTTGTCATTCTATGGTTCCATTTCAACTGGAAATTTACTAGTAATATTCTGTTTTAGTCATTTATATGTTACCAGTAGGTATATATATATATTTGTGAAATACAGGTATATACCTACCTGATTCTTTTATATGTGTTTATTAGTTTGTGACCTGGAACAACAGAGCGATTGGTAAATTATTGGTTAAATTAACATTCAACGAACTGAAAGGTATAATATGAATATTCATCTGAAACTGCGATAGAACTACATCTTTACTCTTTATATCTACGTTTATCCTTACTAATTAGTTAGTTAGTTGGACTTATGTTTTCCGCACTTAGCCTCATGATAGGGCCATTGTACGTAGGTAACCGGTTCGTTCCATAGGTTACACATACCATCGCAGCTCCGTCCAGAAATCAAGGAGGCATCTGATGTTATTCAGCGCCTCTCTCATGATTTGTGGATTCTTAAGGAGCCTTGTCCGTTGGTCGCTCACGCTTTTGCAATGTAGAACCACGTGAGAAGGTGTCTCCTAGGCTTCCATGCAGCCTCTGCATAGAGGACTGTCGGTAACGCCGATATTGAAAAAGTGTTTGTTCAGCGAGCAGTGACCTGCTATTATGCCAATAATGTAGCGTAGATTTTTCCTACTTAGTTGTAACAGCTTGTGCGACAGACTAGCGTCCAAGGATGTGAGAACATTATTGGTTTGTCTGCAGTCCATTTGTTCTGCCCACTGTTTGTTGTGTAGTTGTAAGGTTCTGTCACATAAGCACGTTTTGAGTTGTGTAAAAGGTATCGGTACGATTGATTCGGGTCCCAATATTTTAGTACCCGATCCTCTCTTTGCCAACTGATCTGCTGCATCATTGCCTAGAGACCCACTATGACCACGTATCCTTTGAAGAGTAACCCGGTTCTTCAATGCAATTCTTTGCAGTTCACAGTGGCACTCCAGGATTATTCCACTGTTGATGCGGTTGTTATTGAGAGCTTGTAGCACAGCGGCACTGTCGGAGATGATGCGTATCGATGCATAGCTTATGTCTCTAGACATAACCGCTGTTGCAGCTCGAGTAATCCCGACACATTCTGCCTGGAAGATGGTGTTGGGTGCACCCAAGGTCGTTGATATGTTGATGTTCAGGTCATGGGAGAACACTCCCGCGCCCGTTCCAGACTCTGTCTTAGAGCCATCAGTGTAGATCCTAACTTCATGCATGCCAGAGCTATCCTTTTCTTCCTCATGAAGCTGGATGCGGTATCTTTTGTCGAAGACAAAAGTTTTTGGTTTTTGTAACAGTCACCTCTATCATTGGAAGCTCGTTGCCTACTGCCTCCTTGAGACGTGCATGAGTGATTCTGTCGTCCCGTTTCCGGAGCCCTACTTTCTCAAGTCGCATGGCTGCAGCAGCAGCTTCTTGTGGTATGACAAGGTGAAGGGGTCTGAGATTAAGAATGACCTCTAGTGCTGTCGTAGGGGTCGTTTTCATACCGCCTGTGGTTGCCAAGCAGACAAGGCGTTGCAGGCTTTGTAGTTTGTTTTTTACTGTGCTTAACTGAGTTCGGGGCCACCAAACTACTGCACTGTACGTTAACATGGGTCGTATTATGGCTGTATAAAGCAATAGCGTTATGGATGGCTTAAGGCCCCATTTCTTGCCTATTAGTCTTCTGCATTGCCAGAAGGTTGTACATGCCTTGGTTATTTTTGTGCTTAGATGCTTACTACAATTCAGCTTGTTGTCTAAAATTACCCCGAGGTATTTGACTTCGCTCGAAAGGGTAAGCTCAATGTCAAATAGTTTTGGCATGGTATTCATTTGAATTTGCCTTTTGTTTGTTAAAAGGACCAATTCTGTCTTGTTGGGGTTTACCATCAGCTCATGGTGGTTACACCATTCTTCCATGACTCTGAGGGCTAGTTGCATGCGAGTGCAGATAATGTTTTCTGAATTGCCTTTGATAAGAATGGTGGTGTCGTCTGCGTAACCAACTGTGTAGTAGCATCTGTCGTTAAGACGTTTCAACAGGTCGTCCACCACAATATTCCACAGCAGTGGAGAGAGCACTCCTCCTTGTGGGCAGCCTTTGGCTGCAATGCCTCTTGTAGATGGTGTTAACTGTGAATTGTACTGCTCTTAGCTTCAGAAGTTGATCAATCCACCCACTGATGGTTTTCTCAACTCCAAATCTACTAAGAGAGCGACTCATGCTGTTGAATTTCCTTTTGTCGAACGCTCCTTCTATGTCAATGAAAGCGCCTAGTGTCATTAGCTTATCAGAGAGGGCAGTTTCTGTAGCGCCTACCACAGCGTGTAGGGCTGATTCTGTTGATCTGCCCTTCCTATAAGAATGTTGTTGGTGGAGCAATGGCATGCGCGTTAGGGCACCTTCCCTTAGATATCTATCGGTTAGCCTCTCCAAAGTCTTCAGCATGAAGGAAGTCAGACTAATTGGCCTGTAAGATTTCGCCTGTGTGTAGTCAGATTTACCTGGTTTTGGTAAGAATATAACCTTGACTTCTTTCCATTGGCGAGGTATGTAGTTGTGAGCTATAGAAGCTCTATATATATATCAACTAGATGTGGCACAGGTGTTGTTTGTCCCCATTTTAAAAGTGCTGGGAATATGTTGTCCAGGCCAGCAGATTTGAAGGGTTGGAAGCTTTCAATTGCCCATCCAACTCGGTCTGCAGTGACCATGGATTCGGCTATATTCCAGTCTGTGGGGGTTGGTTCTTTGTGTTCTATATTTTCCCAGTTTGGGTTGTCGGTGACTACACATCCTGGAAAGTGTGTTTCGCTTATCTCGCTATCAGTGGTCGCGTATGTACCATCCTGTTTTTTTATTGAGCCTGTTATTATCCTGTGATAATATCTTTTTCACTCTAGCTGCTTCATTGGTGGAATTGATGTTGTCACAGAACCGCCGCCAGGATTCGCCTTTGCGATATCTTATGCGTTTTTTGTAATGATACTGGGCTTGTTTGTATCGTTCCCAGTCTTCTTCAGCTCTAGTGATTTTGGCTCGATTGAAGAGTCTTTTCAGATTGAGTTTAAGTCCCTCTAGTTCTGGCCCCCACCAGTGAGACTTTCCCCCGAAGATTGGTGTTGTAGGGGTGCAAGCTTGCTGGTAGCTGTGTTGGATACACTTGGTTAGTGTGTCTATATTGTGTTCTATGTTGTCAGTGCTGTTGGTCATGTCTTCAAAGGTGATTATATCTACCTCATGTTGAAGAAGGGTCATGTACCTCACAACGTCCGTCTTACGGCGGTTACGTTTTGGTTGCTGGTCCTTCTCATGCACTTGTATTGTATAGCAGATTCTCCTGTGGTCTGCAAAGGATGGCTCAGCCAAGACGTGCCAATTTGACACAAACTCTGCTGCTCCGTCTGATGCGAGATGTACATCTACTATGGTCTGGTATCTGGAACTAACAAAAGTGGGCTCCGAGCCATTGTTAATTATAGATAGGTTAGTTGAGAATAAATACTCTGTTAAAGACTCACCTCTTTGGTTCGCTGTTGGACTCCCCCATAGAGGGTGGTGAGCATTTGCATCAGCTGATATGATGATGTCCCAGCCGTAGTCCTCGCAGTGTTGTACTAGTTCAGTCAGCTCCTTAGACGGCATTACCTCATGTCCGGGCATTTTTATGCATTCCTGTGTCAAGCCTTACAGCTGTAAGGTCTCTGGAACAGAAATTGGTTAGTAGCAAGGCTCGTATTGATCTGGGTATGTAAATACATGTTCTCGGTTGACTAACTGAGATTTTGTGTAGCAACTTACCCCCGATGTTGTTAAGACCGCATATGTTATTTCCTCTAATCCACGGCTCCTTAGGGCAATGGTCTTCTGGTCAACCTCCAGCAGTCTGCGCAGGGTAGCCGCTTTGCTTATGCTAGGTTGGTTTGGATCCGCTAATCTGATAGGGACCCGAGAATTTTGCTATCCAACGACTCCGCATCAGACGACGTATGGTCGTCGGCGCCTATGTTTTGTGTGGAAGCTACATGTGTGTCCATAGGTGCGTGTTCTGTGGAAGCTAGGGCTGAGGTAGTAGGGTTGGCAGGTGGTAGTGTGTGGCCAGTAGCCTTAGCTCCGTTTGTGTTGAGTTCGTCTGGGGATTCTGCGTCCTCCGAGTCACCTCCACCTCCAACAGTGCTGAATCTGATGTAGACACTGCCTGAGATAAAGGCGACTCGTCTTTCCCTTTCAGAATCTTCGCCACCTCGGATTCTGGAATGCCCTGGGTCATGAAGATGCCCTTCTCCTGCATGGTTGCACCGTACAATTGCCATGATTTAACGTTGTACCACGGATTCTGCGCGGTCAGCAGGCGATGGGTTCTCGTTAGATCGACACCAATAGACTTCGGTAGCCACAGCGAAGCGCGGGCGCGAATAATCCTCTCTTCGATGGAGAGTTCGAGCTGCTGTGCTTGCTCCACCGTCAGGTCAGTGGCAGGTGTGGCAGCAATAGCTATGAGCAAGTGCGTTTTACTCGCATCTGCTAGTTGCTGTCTTCCTGGGTCTCGGATCCAGCTTGGCGCGTTTTGGCCCGACCCTTGGCGACAAGGTTTCATCGGGGCGCTCCCTCTTCGCCTTTGCAGGCGGTGCGGGGTGTCCCAATTGTTCAGGTCGATTCGCTGCGTAACGTGATCCGCGTGTGTTAGGTCCGCGTTTCCGTCTTTTTTTTTCGGACTTGTTGTGGTCGCGATTTGTTGGGTTGACCTTGTGGTGTCACCAGCTCGCTCCAGGAGTCCACTTTGAGGAGCCTCAGACGTTACCCCGTCCAGTGCTCCGCGCTGTCCAGTCGAGTTTGCGTTAGCCGTCATCACAGGCCCGCCCACTGACTGGGTGGTTCCCGTTGTGGCTACGTTCCTCACTAAGCGCGTCGCGACTGGTCGAGGGCTTCGGCCAAGTCAACCTCGCAGCGGCATCGGTCAGAGCTGGGTCCTCTTGTCGGATCTCCCCTTCAGCCGTGTTTGTTTGCTTACTTATCCTTACTATTTCAAAACTGTAACTCTAAACACTGTAACTGTAACTTTATATCAAATAAGTAAAATATATCAAAAACTATTGTCTATATCTCTTTTCCTCCCTTTTTCGCCTTTACAACCTCTCTTTTACCCCTCCTTGCACCAAAAACTGTAGGTCAACTATAAGAAAGCACTCTAATTCCACTCTTCTTTGCCGCCGTGTGCACATTTCACCAAAGCAATTATTTTATTTATTATTAAGTTATTTTGGTCCATAAATACAAATTTATTATGATCTAGAACACACCGCTACCTAACGAATCCAATTGCCGTTTAGGAGGCGTTCAGTGACGTACACACATACAAAAGAATCAGGTAGGTATATACCCGTCTACAGGGTGGAAATTGTAAAGGGGTCAATCAAGGCAGCTACCATAATAGCAACAGCTAAAATAAAACTATCTTTGAAGAATGTATATGAATTTTTAAGATATTTTGACTGACATTTACAAATTTTGATAAAATAGTACAGTAAGCGACATAAAAGGCATTTATTACAAAACTTCCTTTTCGTGCTGTTCAATCCAGTTTCTTATAACGAATGAAAAAGTTTTGAAAATTATTATCTCTCATCTTAAATATTATCACTTAGTTAAAAGTTCTAAACATCGACTGGTCCAATAAAAACGTTTGATTCTTATAAAAAACTAGATCGAATGTCATGAAAAAATGGTTTGTAAAACTTGTCTTTTATTTGCCTAACATTAGTTCTCAAAATTTGTCAATTTCAGTCAAAATATCTCAGAAGTTCATGGACAGTCTACTAAGATTGTTTTCTTGTAGCTAGAACTATTATGGCAGCGTCAGTGCCCCCCCCCCCCCCCCACTGACATTTACAAATCAAACACCACAAAATTATAAAGATCATATTCTACGAATAGATGCTCAGCAGTGTGCCACTCTATTATTAAAATTTTATAGGTTAAAAGTTTTACAGAATGTTTCTACTATAAGAGGTCTCATGTAAACATAATTCTTATGTATCTTATTGTCGCAAGTTGTCAAACAAAGATAACATGTGTTTGCAAAACCCTCGGTCCTCATAATCTTTATTATTACGACAGAAAAAAAACTGGATCAAGGAGACGGACACGTAATGTGTAATGTGTCAAATGAGACATTTCTTTGAAACACTAGATAGTCTTTATTTAGAACTTGAATAGATACTTGAATCATTTAATTCTATTGTCCTGTAGCGTAAGGAACAGAATTTTTATATTATAATTGCAAGGGCAAGTTTTATCAATTAGAATAGATTAAGATCCAAATTACAGCGTTTTAAACACACATGATCAATGACTTTTTTGGTTAATTTTTATTTTACTTTTGCCAAAAACTGTGCTATTTATATATATAAAATGCATTGTCCTGAATGACTGATGAATCAACGTACAACCTAAACCGCTGATCGTAGAGACCTCAAACTTGGAGTGTGAGTGTGTTCTTTGTATGACGTAGGCATCCGATAAGAAAGGATAAGGAAAGGCTAAATCCTTCCCCTGCGTATGCGTCGCTTAACACGCTATCAAGGAATTTCAAAGGAAGTCACAGAGGTCAGTAAGTCGCAATTCCCGCGTCACTGAATCACACGTTGCGATAGATACTTGTACTAAATTGACTGCATCATATGAGTAGCCGAGCAGGGTTACATAACCCGAAACTAGATTTTCTCATAATTTCCTAGATTCAAATTCAAACTATTTCTATTTAAGTCTTTTGAATCGTGAGTCTAATTATTGATGTTGACTTGACCTCCGGCTAAGCATGATTGCATGATTGTTCTGACTTTTAACTGAAAAAATTGACTGACTGACTGATATATCAACGCACGAACCAAACTTGCAACTTTGTACACTAAGGGGATAAAATGGGGGTTGGAATTTTAATGCTGGAATATAGAAGATTCTATATTTTTTGTAGCTGTTTAATAATTGCTCCCCCCATCATAACAATTAAATGTTTACGCTTAATTGATAATAATTTGTAGACATTTTCTTTGTTATTTAACTGTAGGAAATATGTATAAGTACTTGCAAAGTCGGTTCTGATAAATCACATAAAATTTATATCGAAAGCAATAATTTTGTTATTATGTGAGTGTTATCCAACCGCAGGCCATCCATAATAACTATAAATCAGCAGCGACCGTCGCACTATCTCAACGCAATTGTCTGTCAATTGAAGAAAATAGTGCGATTGTCAGTGATTTATAGATGTGCCTACCACCAGGCGATACTTTTATTAGACCTTATTCCCGCTTCCACCGTTCACTATATACTTAAGTGATAATTGTTTGAACTATGATTTTTTATATCCTATATGGGGTCATCCATTTAATACGCAACGTAAGTAGGGTAAGGAAGAGGGTCATGAAAGTGTAAAAAAATTACGTAATATTTATGTGACTTACTAAATGGATTTTTATGTGGTATTTATGAGGTTTATCTTTAAAATAATAATCTACTTCTACAATTTTCTGATTAAAATCTGATAAAAACTAGCCCAAAAACACTTTGATTAGAGTCATAACGAGAAGACGAGCATCTTCGGGCTATTTTTGAATTATGAAGGAATGATAAAATAATTTTCTGCCCTTAATGATTCTTCCTACTTACTGTACCTGTGATAGACTACCAATATTTTCAAATATCTTAAAAATATATTTCAATACTTACCATTTATTTTATTGTTTAATGCGATGTATTTTTAATACATAGCTTTGAACTTTTTACTGACGACGGCATTTGTTTTTCTGCTGATTTATATTTCGCCGTAATTGTCAACGTATTTGCTTCTACTTTCACTGGAAGTTTAAATCCAATATATTTTTTTAAAGACCTTTTTCATGAAATCAACACACTGACTCATTACATTGTAGTTATATTTATATCTGCATCTGTTTATAATTTTTGTCGAAGTGTCTGACTCAAATTTCAATTTGATCGGATGATTCAAAATATAACCAGACGTATAAATGAAAAATAATTTCAGAAATGTTTTTTTCACAGGGTTTAACTTAAGTATCTCTATTTTTATAGTAGGTAGTATAAAACAGGCTGTATACATTAATTTTTTTATCATACATATATTCAAATCTTCAACAGTTTTAAAGTGCTTTAAAACATTTCTAGTTCACATAATCAATTATTGGTCAAAATTTTTAGCATTTTACAGTAAAACACCTACAAACAAACAGAAGGGGCACAAAATGTCAGCTGAAACAGAAACAGACCACTTATTGTAATACTGACCTTGCCCACTCGGCTCTGACTTAAACGCAATTGTATTTATCAGGCAAGTGACACAACCGAAGACACAACTGAAGATTTTTTTATTCCTGCCCTTGGTGTGCCATAGACGCAATATTCTTGAGTAGGTATGACAATAAGAAGTATGTAGAATATACAAGGACACAAGATTGCAAGGCAAACGAAATATTCTAATGTAACACCGCACTATTAGAGTACAAGCGAGAAAGCTTCACCGCATTCGAAACGTATATATATATAAATAGTAGTTAATTTTAAAGGTCATGTGCTTTTCAGAATAAAGGGCTTATCAAACATTTGTCAAGTCTAACCGGATATATGAGATGTTTAGTAAGATACCCACTAATCATAAGATTCTTCAATCGATTTTGTGAAAAACGTTAGATATAGAGTAGGTACAACAAAGTCTATGGATGACGTTAGTTTTTACTATAATAATACCGGCGAAGGCGACTAGACCTTCTACAGACACACCGACGGTATATAAAGTTAAAGACTTTATATCTTTAATTTTGATTTTCTACAGGCACATGCACGGGACATGATTCCGGTAAAAATTCAATGTATTTTTTTTGCAAATTTAGCTCATAATTTATGACTTTTTGTAAAGAAATAAAAGCTTTGTGGGATGGCAAAACCTTTTTGTTATTTTGGCTCAGGTATTTGATTCTATATGGTCAGAACTACCAACCTACCTTAATTAAACAAAGCTATTGTGGTTTTGTTATAAATATAAAACATAGAAAGTTTAACTACATAGTTCTTTTAGTTATTTATACAAAAAAATGCCTATTATAGAATTTTTATCGTTGTTATTTATTTTGAGCCTTAGTTTTGTATTAGTTTTAAGATTTAATGTCCTTTAAACTAAGTTGGTAAATGTCGGAAAATTTTGTAGACCAATAATAATATTTAAAGCAATTACAATTTAAAGCCATAACCATGACCTTCGTGATATGAGTTTCTTTGAAAATTCCAACCTCCAGGGAATCTTAAACGAAAAAAGATTATTTCTATGTATATACATATATTTATCATGTATTTCTTATGTTATGAAGATGTTTGTATTTATTGTTGATGTAGTAGTAGGACTTCATAAGGTCCTTGTAATTATTTGTTTAGGTTGTATTCAGATTATTAGACCATTCCGTTTAAAAGTTCGACTAACTTTTAAACCGCGTGTTCTAAAAGTCTGAGCACAAAACATATTTTTTAACTAATAAATAAATCGCAAAATGAACACCTTAGAAAAATGTTACTTGCAAACTTTAAATGCATTTTAATGACCTATCTAGCGATACTCCACATAATGCGTACAAGAAAATAAAATAATTCCTCAGTTGAACAGCTACCCTTATTTATATTTTTTAAATTTGATTACCTTATTATATGGCGGTTTACTTAAGGTACTACGAAATTCCATCAGTCGATGCAAAGACGGCTTAATTACAGGGCTGTGACATACGAACGGAAGGAAACGAAACTAAGCGGGTTTCATTTTTGGCATTTAGCTGCGGAACCTTAAAAATGTTTTCGCTAATAAAAGTGATAAAAAGTGGTAACAGTGCCAAGTTTAAGCCACACAAACAACAATTGTATCTGTTGGTACATTTTTATGCAAAGGTAATCAAACAACCATTTAAGTTATAAGTCATCAACTATCTTTGTTAGTTGTGGCACCTAGAGGTACAGTAGATAATTTGAAATTAATGGCCGAGGGCAAGGTTACGATCTCATTATTCTATTTAAAGACCTTGTGTATAAACGAGAGAGAAAAACGAGGACGTTTAATTTTTAAGTTTTAATCTGATATCTAAATTTATAATTAAATACCTAAAAAACACTAAGAAATAAATTTTGAACGTTCATATTTTGCATTTAGGTACCAAAACAATTAAATAATAAAAAAAAAAAATCTTTAGCTGTATCATATCGGATCGTAAATAGCTAAGGAGGGCAGGCAGCGCCTATATTTTAAGGAATACCAGTGTTATTGAGTTTTTGTTATTGAAATCTACATTGACAATGTACACCTAGATACGTCTGTAATAGATACGGTTGTCTCACTTCTACTAAAGTTAGAAAATCCTTATGTATTTCTTTATCCATTTTCGGGTTTCAACGAGCTGTGGATAACATTTAACCCAGTAAGAAGAGCTTTAACCATTTTTTTTGCGACCAAACGCCAAATCTGACAAATTACATTATATTGTACTCAAGCTTCCTAAATTGCAGTAATTTTCTAAATCGATCGTTAGCAATCGAGTATATGTAAAAAAAGAGTAATGACACTCTGTGTTTATTATATGTATATAAGGTTATTGTTATGTGACCAATAAAAAACCAAGCGCCATGTGCGCACCGAGGGTTCCGTACCTACCATCATTTACGTAATTAACAAACACAAACGAAAAACAAATACGTTACTGTTTCTCTTAAAAAAAAACTAGATGGCACTGTACAGGTAACTTAAGATGGTAGATGACACATTTTTTTGTTGGAAACGATATTCAAAGTAAAGCAACTTCGGGCTTGTTCAGTGATTGGATGGGTGACCGCTTAGCAGCACACTTTTTCTTTGTGTATGTAAATTACGTAAAAACGTGGTTCAGAACCCACGAATGTGTTACTGTTCCTCTTAATACTATTGCTAGATGGCGTTGTACCGGTAAATTAAAATGGTAATAGCTTTGGCGCGTGTCACACTTGGCTGATTTTTATTATTTATAGTTATACTTTAGATTTTACACTATTTTTCACTGCAAATTTGAAGTTTGTATGTATTATTGTTTTTACGATAGAGCAAAAACAACAAAAATGTGTTTCTTGAATGGGGACCCCCTTAAATTTTAACTTTTTTAACTTTTGATTATTTGTTAGATAATCCCCCAGTATACCACATACTTTGTGAAAAAATCAGCCCTTTACCTATTTCGGTCTAAAAGAAAAGAAGAAGAAGACAGATGGACAGACAGACAGACAGACCTTCTGGGTAGGGAACCCTAAAAAAGAAGTTGTTAGAGATCCAAGAAACTTCTCTGCAATACACTGAAAAAATAAATAACAAAATTTCTACCTATTATAATAACAAGATACTACATATTATAATGCGTAATATTATAGTTACCAGTTGGTGTACTTATCTATCTCAATTTTGCAACAACAATGTGCAAAGCTCTGTAAAAAACAAACCTCTGCCGTCATTAGATAAGCACATGAATAACATTGCACTGTCCTTCTATCATAAAAGTGTGTAAACCTCATAATTCCCTATTTACACCTAGACTCTTATCAAACGGCGTATTACAAATATTTAACACCAAAGAAAACAATAAAAGAAAAAATCTTTGTGTTTTCAACGCTTTTAATTCATGATAAGTAACCAGACTGACCTAATCTCTAATAATAAGCAAAATAAATGTAACAACACAAAGAAAACTTCTCGACAACAACAAAATACAATAACATGCTAATATTTGAAATGATATAGACTATGAAACATTGCATTATATTTGTATGATGCTCGTATTTATTTTTTCTGCTCCGTGAAACAGTACTTTGTTTTATAAAAGACAGGTTTTTAATTTATTGTGTGTTAAGTGCATTATGCAGGTGATAACTTGAAAGCCGAAAGGGCATTAGGTAACTCATAAGTTCAACGCCTTGATGTCTGTTTCTGTATTAATAATTATTGTCAAATATAATAATTATTCAGTTTGTAACGTAATTGCAGAAAAATAAATTGATGAGATACATTACTAGCTAATTTGCATATGAATCAACGTTGAACTTTGCCAGATGCATAGTACAAAACAGTCACTTAAAAAATCTAGTTTATTCGCACTTACTACATAGCTTTGAAAATTATTACTTTCCAGTGGTGGAGGGTAATAACATCACGTTGCAATGAGAATATAACCTTTTGAATACTGGTGATCTAACAATTAAGCTTGGGCTATTATTCCTGGGAGTGGATTCAAGTGACGACGTTGAGGTGTTCTTCGACGCGGCAGGCACAGATAAATACATCGTTAAGCGTTTCTAGATAATTAATTCAGAGTCACCTGTGAAGATTGATTATGTAGTAGTATTGAAATGATCTTCATTGAACTAAAAATAAATTGAGGAGTGAGGTTGGTCTTGCTGCACTAGAAAAAAAGATCGATAGATACATTGAAGTAATACGCTGTGTAAATTCTTTGATGAACTATCGTTATTTTCAAAAAATACAATGCAGTGTGCGTGAGCAAATTGTAATATTTTCTACCTCTAGTTTATTCCGTGAATAAGATTAATTCGTTAGATCTCACCTTTGCCATGCATCTGATCCAGTTTGTGGTTCTTTCTACTTAAAGTTTGATATTAGCGTGATATTTAAAAAAAATTAACTTAAATATGTTTTATATAGTTATTAATAAATAGTGTAAAAAGTGCAGTGGGTGTAGGTGTAGGGCGCGATCGCGATTGTGTGTACGAGTGTGTTACAAAACCAAGAAACAGCGGTTGCCAGAACCTGGTGAGATTGTTCCATTACTTTGTAGATAGGTTTTTACTTGCCTGCAACCGCCCACAGTATAGGTAGCACTGCGTGGTGCGACCTGTGCGTCACGGAGTTTTTACTCGAATCGGTTGAGCTGCTCTTATGTGATGCGTGACAAGTATTTCTAAATTTATTGCAATTGATAGTGCTATTACTGACTCCGTGAAACTACCTATTTGTTTTTCGCAAATGTTGTCAAAGCGCGGAACTTTAACAGTTGTATCATATACCTATATAGCTAAAAAAGCTGCTAAAGAGTGCTAAAAGCTGACGTCTTACGTTATTTTAAAGTTTTGTAACGTTAATTCAAATAAGTATTCGTGATTATTAACTTTATAAATGCTAAAGGACAAAACAAACATTGGACCAAAAACAACTTCAAATAAATATTCATTTAACTTCATTATGTTGTCAAGAGTTAGGGTTTTATTTGGCTCGCGATGCGTACAACAACTGCAAAATCATTATACTTAGGTACCTACAAGAATGTTAACGTTCCGCGCCTGGTTGTAAATGTCCAACAGATGTGTAAACCTTTTGCTGAATCCTAATCACTAGGCTGGAGCAGGGAAGTTTGCTGCGCAGGTACCTATTTTGAGGATGATGTAAGAAAAACAATGCTACTTGCATCTTTATGTTTCATTAAAAACTAGCTTCAATTCTGTTGCAAGCTGCAATACAGCAAGAAATATTTATAAAAATAATAATCACCAATTGTCAAAATATTAAGGCTACCCTGCAGCAATAGCCGTGTTACTTGAATTTAACACCGCCATATTTATATATCAATAAGGTTTACTTGAGCAAATCCCGATTTGTAATACTGCAGCAAAAACTTGCATATTTTGTCGTTCTTAACGAGTTTAAAAATCTAAGCGTTAAATCGAAATGCGCTCAACCATTCATTTAGGACAATTGCTTGTCTACATAATATAGGCAATTATGTTTGTATTTGCGTTTTAGATGTCGAGCTCTCGCGTTAGAAAACTTTTTATTACCTACTTTTTGTGTTTTTTTTTCTTTGTTGTACAACTGAAAAAAAATTGTTCGACCATTACCTAATTAAGGATATTAACCTTGTACTCGTCGGTCAAAAACGTTGAGTTCTTGAAGAAACTGAAAAGGATCAACTGAACCGGACATGATCAATTCATCTGCTGGTAAACGGAACCCTATAATGTGGTTTTGCGCTTTTGCCTTTACAGAAGGGTCGATAATTTTCAATTTCAATCTGTAAAAATAATTTATTATTTTGTTGTTTTGACTCGAAGGCTCGGCAGCTGGTTTTTATTATTTTTATAATACATTTGTCGTACCTAAATCATAATTTTATCCCTTGCACCCCCAGGCTGGGACGGCCATGGATGGCTAAATGTTTGGTTTCCATTCGCATAAGTATCGTGTGTAGTGCCTTGCGCATTCCGTAGGTATTTATTTATATGCAACGCTCGCACACCGAGAAGTACAAGTTTCGCGGAAATCATGTATGACAGAGTTGTGCCCCTTTAAAGGTTCTCGAAAAGGGTCCGCGACAGTATATGTCCATCTTTTAGGGTTGGCTCACTATAACCTTTTTTATGCTAACCAGATTTGTTCTAGAATAGTGCATTGTTTGCGAAGGTGTTTTTTATAAACATGATATTGATCCTTATCCAAATAAGTACGTTATTCTTCACAAGTATTTAATTTAAAACAAAATTGCCCTTTACATCATTCGATTTCAACAAATATCATGGGAGATGTCGCAGTTTTTAAATAAAATCGCAGTAGCGCGCCTGTAGAAACAGTGTTTGCGGGGTCAGAAAGGAACTTAGCGAAACAACGTTCGCGGGGACCGCTAGTATATAATATAGGTAAGTACTTTGTGCTATTGATTTGACTAAACGTATGCACCTGCGTAGATAACATTTTTAACTAGGTATAGGTATAAATCTTTCTTTTAAATAATTGAATAGGTATAATTATCGTTTCTAAGTCTAAAATGTGACCGCACGTTTTTCTAGATTGGATTATGCAGCTGTAATTCACTGAACCCCTACAAAGCATACGTACATACTGTATAGCCACTCATTCATTCCAAAATATAGTGTTTCATAGCTTTGACGATTTAGAGGTGTTTGTGGAAGCCTTATTTGGGTAAAAGAAAATAACATTGACTTTGTATATGGTCACAGATTAGTACCTAGTAATAATACAGTTTCTTTGTCTAAGTAGGCATTGTTCGTACTGGCGAAAATCAAAACAAGACATTATAAGTACGAGTATCGGAAGATACCTGGGCTAAAAACCACTCTTTGAAGGACTTAAAAGTATTTTTCCTCACTCAGTTTTTTTTTTTTTTTTTACTCGAACCTACTTCTTTCAGTTAAAGTCCTTATTGCCCTGGTATTTCGAGTGTGTGTGATCCCGCGCTTAACGTAACAACTCTTCTTATTTTACCAGGCTTTGATAGAAAAGGTAAATAATAACAGATTACAACTGTCAGCTGCTGAGAATGCATTGGGTACTTACCCTATTAATAGAAGTATAGGTAGGTATTTGAAGGTATAAATATTTTGAGTATCTATATTATTACATATTGTAGGGCCTAACGTGTCTCTGTCTGTTAGTCTGTTTGTGTTTTTTTGCAAGGAGGGGACACTTGTCCGATTCAACATGGAGTTTGTTAAACTTGTACTACTAGCCAGCTAGCTGTAGGATGCAGTTACATAAGGTAATCTACGTAATGACGAAAGGAAAAAATGTCTAAAGGGCGGAATAGCGTCTGCCGGGCCAGATTTATAATGTAATACCAAATAAGCAAGCCAGCATAGCCGAAAGAATTCAATTTATATTATGTGATTATTAGGTACAATGTTTTTATTTATTGGACCATTTACATTTTCACCTTCTTTCCTGCTAAACGATCAAATTTATTGACATTAAATTTCAAGATACCTAGTACATATACACGATATGCAATAAAATTATAACGAGGTGACTTGCGGTGTCTTTGTGATGCGATATAATATAATATTTAATTACACCAAATCATAGTTAGCAGACGGCAAACAAATAGTACCTATATACGAACAGTAGATAAATGTTTGCTCTCCGAGTTTCTTTGATAGGTGGACAGACTTGATTTCCAGCAGCAATTATAGGTATATATGTAGTATATAACTTAAACTCTGAAAATGAGTACGTAAAAATCAACCGTCACAAAAATCGATTACTTATTTCATTGTGGTGTTTTACAATGTTAATATAATATCACGTAGGTTCCTAGTTGCTTAGTTTAAAATTATATCAATAACAATTTTAAACAAACAGCTTTAGTTAAACATACTGTGCCTAGGAAAGTGAATAATATTGTCAATAAATTTTAATATTTTTTTACAATTTTTATTTATCGGACATTGTTGACGGTCATGTAAGGTAACAAGTGTAACCACAGAACATTGTAAGACGGGTTAGGAGTGCTGGGTTACTCCAATAGTACCCAGAACCGATGTCGCCGCGCCGCACTACATTCGAAATTTTGAATGAGCAATGTCATAGCTTGATTAAGGAGGGCGGGCAGCCAGTTTCAAAAGTATTAAGGCGGAGCTCTGCGACAAATTCACACCGATAAATTTGGTGAATGAAGATCTATCTTGCGGTTAAATTTGCTAACTATAAAATTCTCAATAAACTTTTTTATCACGCAAGGACGTAGTGACTATAAAATATAAACTTATGAACTAACGTTATAAATCATAAATTGCCATTGCACTACCATGCAGGCATTAAAGCTGTTATGTTAGCTGTAAATTTAAGCAACGATTAGACTGACTGAATTAAACATATAGACAACGATAAGATATCTACACTATTTGATACAATGAGCGTTTATACTTGATTTAAATGATACATATCTACATAAACATGTCAATGAAAGCAATAAATTAGGGCATCGCAACACTACCAGAAAGACACGCGGTGATCATACGACTCTGTCGCCCATAGAATTATTCAATACATTGATCTATAGACACGGTATAGACACGCTCATAGGTGCAACTGCGGGGAGTACTGTAAGTAATGTATATTTTTTATATTTAAATATTTTAAGACGTTATTTTTCGACTACACTTTTGATTTTACGTATTTTATTCTTTAAAATCATATAAATACGTACTCTTGTATCTATCGGTGACATATATTTCTCTTTTTGAGCTATTTAACACCTAGCTTTTTGCTCTTTATGTAATTATGCGACACAAAGTTTACGGAGCTACACCAAGCGATAAAGGTTGCGAGTAACTAAATAACACATTCGCGAGCTTTGGGGTAATTACAGAATATTGCATCCCCACGAGTTTCAGTAGTTTTCAGAAGGTTTTTATGGTAACTAAGGCCGGTTATTGAACGGAAAGATCCTGGAATCAATTAATAAAAGAGGAAAAAATACTTTGTTGTCAAACTCTAGAACCAAAGAACAAAACAGGGTGTTCAGTAGAAAAAAAAATGACCTTAAAACGAATTGTAAAAAAAAAAGATTCTAAAAACCGAACAAAAAATAAGAATCGGCATAACAGGTGTACAGAATAGAGGATACTCCCATTTTTCAAGCTATGAGTACTTGAATATCGCATTTAAAAAATACCAGAAGTAAGACAAACACTCAAAAGTTGCCGAAGAAAAAAAACTATCACAGCAAGCAATAGTTTTTATGATATATTTACACTAAAACCAACCACAGAACGTATACTGACCGACCGGCCCAATTGGAACGAAATACCACCAATAAATTAAAAAACTCAATGACTTTGACTAGGTACTGCACCGGAAAATACAAACTATTGCATCAAAATCTACCGTTGATCAGTATACACCTATAAAGAAGCTGTACGACTACTACCTTAATTACGAAACTAATCACCACCAATGATAAAGCAAATAAAAATTGTGAGAACGAAATGACTATTTTTTTTATTTATGAATAACTTAGGTACGCCTAAAAAAAAAGTTGCATATGTACCTCAGGCAGTAGCCCAATTGCTCAACAAGCACCGAAATAACCCCACAAAAGGATGACATCAATTCACGGTTTATTTTCATTTATGATCCACTTAAGTACACCTGAAAAAGGTAACTGAAGCTATGATAACATGAGAAGAAATCAGTTAATAAAAAAATAAAAAGAAATGTAAGTAAGTCTACTATAAGATAAATAAACTCCATCACTCTACTTTTTGACACCTATTTAAATATGCCTAAACAAGTTACTGAAGTCATGGATATTAAACCGAACTATGCCAACAAAGAATCAAAAATGCAAGTACTGGAATATTCACACGAAAGCCCAAGCATATTTTATTAATTATAGCTATTTGTGACCCACTTAATTGAGTACGCCTGAAAAAAGTCACAAAAAACGAAAACGTAATCGTTGGGACTTCGCTACAATCGTATTTCTATTTATTATTTATTAGGTATGCCTGAAGATAGCGACTGAAGCTATGGTAATTGAATATAGAATACTGCCATTTAAAGAAACAAAAAACGCAAAGTTTTGACATTCGCTTCATATGATTTAAATTTCCCCACTGGTAATTTCCATTTATAATCTATTTATGTACGCCTGAAAACAGTAACTAAAGCTATGAAAAAGGACACCGTCATAAAGAAACAAAAACGTCAATGGTTGGAACACTCCCTTAAAACAACGAAATTATTTAATTGGTTATATACATTTATGATCTCCTTTAAAAAAAAAAAAAACCTGATTATTGGGATTCACCTACAAAAGCATGAAACTACTGCATAAATATCTCCATTCGTCATTAAATTAAAATATGTTCGAAAATAATTACTGAAGCTATAGAAATACGGTGCTGAAACAGAATACTGCCCACAAATAAACAAAAAACGCAAGAGTTTGACGTTCTCTTTACAAGTATTAAGTTACTTTAATAGTGATTTTCATTTAAAATCTACTTAGGTACCACGCCCTAAAACAGTAACTGAAGCCATGCAAAAAGAACACTGAAATTGAAGGCTGCCAATAAAGAAGCAAAAACTTAAATGTATGAAATACTCGTACTCCCTTAAAACAACGAAATTGTTTTCTTGGTTAAATTTATCTATGACCTACTTAAAAATGCAATTGTTTGGATTTTGTCAACTACAGTTAGCTACAATGGAATGTAACTACTTCATTACTGTTTCCATTTATCATTTTACTGGATATGTATGAAAATAGTCACTGAGCTATAGAAATAGGAAGCTGAAACTGAACACAAAGAAACGAAAAACTCAATGGTTCCTTAAAAACAAAAAAAAATCTATAGTACACTTAGATAGGTACGCCTTAAAAAGGAACTAAAGTTACGATAAGAGGTTAAAGAAACTGAAAAAAAGCCAATAAATAATAAAAAAAAAATGCAGCTATTGAAATTGTGCTACAATGTAATTAAGCTACGCCATTAAATATTTTTATCTTTTAATTTTAGCAAGTACGAACAATAATTAATGAAGCTTTGGAAAAAGGACACCAAAACTGAAAACTGCTATAATAAACTGGAACGTAAGTTTTGAAAGGCCGCTGCAAGAACGAATAAACAATGATAACATCCATTTATGATTTACTTAAAAATTAAGTACGCCTAAAAAAGTAACTGCGATTATGGGAACAGAACGAGAAAAACGAACAACTGTTAATTAAGTAATAAAAAAAAAACCCAAACGTTGGAATTCTGCTACAAAAGATGGAACTTTTATCCTATTTTAAGTACACACCTACGAAATTACACCTAAGCACAGTAAATCTATGGAAACAGAACACTGAAACTAAACAGCGGTAATAGTATAAAAAAATCTGGACGCTAAATCAAGCCATCCGAGCAAGGACGTGTCACCGCCTACGAGCCCTTCATTCCGAGGGCAGAAAAGCCAATACAGTTCATCCACCACTACTGCAACCACCTACAATCTCCTACGAGTTTCCGACACTTTTGCGGCGTCAACTTATTATTTACGCCTATAGACACCTAAGAAAAGTAAAGCTATGGAAACAGAAAACTGTAACTGAACAGCGCAAATAGTATAAAAAATCTGGACGTTAAATCAAGCCATCCGAGCAAGGACGTGTCACCGCCCACGAGCCCTTTATTCCAAGGACAGAAAAGTCAATCCAGCTCATCCACCGCTACTGCAACCGCCCACAATCTCTGCTGAAGTTAAGAAAACAAAAGAAGAAAATCATTTTTTTTGCACTGGCTATGTCCATTCACGAACTACGAGTACTATGGTAGGTATATCTAAGAATAATAACTGAAGCTCAGGAAACCAGACACTGAAAATAAACACTGCCACTGGGGTAAAATAAAACACAAGTGTTGGAACACTGCAACAGTAAAACAATCCTTCACTGAATATTTAAATTTATGTTTAACCTAATCGAAAATGCCTTATTAACGACATAAACTGAATACCATTACAAGACAATAAAATGCATAAGTTGGAACGCCAGTCAAGCATCAAAGGAACAAGAGTTGTATTGCTAATTGGAAACCTCTAACGCCAGGTTGATGTAAACCGAATAAGCTGGTGCAAATGAATATCATCAAAGAAGAATCAGAATACAGAAGAGTTTAGAAGCCAACACGCAGACCACAAACGGCAAAGCAGTCATTTTTCCCTTCTTGTATATATTAACACTTGTATATATTTATCAACCTGCTGGCTAAAGGGTGCTGGTACCGGTCGGCTCTATCCCTCCCACTCCACATCCTAGACTGCGAAGTCCTACACTACCTGCCCTATCTACTCCGTCTTACTGGTGTCTTGGGCAGAGTTAATGGGCACACATAGGAATGCCATAAGATGGACGGGACACTACTAAAATCACTCACTAATGCGGACTGAAAACGTCGCATACCTTCCAGTGGTTGAGGACCCTCCGTTTCTTCAGTTACCACCTTTTTGAACGTTTGCGCTGTTCCAGCCCGCAGTTTTGAGCACTCTACAGAACCCTCTCATCGACAGTTCTTTTCCTATGTGCCCCGTTCCTTAAGTTCCTAGAACGGAACGGAACGGAGATCTCACCTTTTCCATGCATTTCGACTTTTGCTGCATGTGCCGCATCATTTAAAGGCAGTCCCAACTACTGCTACAAAACTTAATGGATTTCTCACTGTCTTTATTTTATTAAGGATATTTTAACACCGTAATCTGTCTCAGAAGGGATACGGAATTCACGATCTGGAATAGTTTTTAGTCTTAACTTAATATTTTTATCTGCAGTAACATAAGTGAACATCCGAGTTGACGACGACATCGACAGTCAACGTTGTCAACGGGGCCGATATAGCCCAATCCAGTAAAAGTAAATAAACAGCGGTGATGCTCTAGCCTTCCCGCTGGCAGATCGCCAGTGTATGAGGATTTAAAGACTTATTTTCTAAGTGCAAGAGACTTGGAACGTGTTGAACATGCCCTCAATTACCTACTCGTACTACGAAAATAATGTATTGCCATTAGTGTACCGAAAGTGCAGCGGGGTGATTTTGCTAAGATTGCTTCTTTGGATCATGCTAGTAGCCATCACAAGCCGCAAACTTGTCGACATGGAATGGCTCATTTTGCTTCCACCGACGAGATTGATACTTGTAAATTTTTCAAGTGTATTATGTTGTTCCACTAAATCATTTACGTCCCTAATTAAAATCGATTCGGTCGACATGGAGTGCTGTAAAGTTAAAACGTTCGTATTCGGAGCCCAGCCTCATCAACCTTGTCATTCTAAGCAACTGTATTGTTTTTAGCTTTCAAACTTCGGAGATCTGTGTGGAGGGGAAACAGTTAAATCAAGCCCGTTTGTATGACATCTATTTGTCGTAGCAACCCCACTTATCGATCGATATATGTAGATCTCAGATATCGAATTTTCAGAACCTATTTCAAATAACTATTTTTTAATTTTTTAAAAAAATAGAGTTTTTTTAAGATAGATGGCGGGCATACGGACTGCAAATATACTAAACTTTATGTCGATAGCAGTAGTAATTGCTAAAAAAAACAGCTGTGACATACACCAAAGTGTCACCATAAGGGTTCTCTTAATGTGAGTACAAAACCCTTAAAAATAGTCAAAGTTATATAGCTCTCTTTCAGGAGTATACTAAAGAAATATAGACCTATATATTTATTATATTGCAAAACTCAAAATACATGCATTCTAAAACCGAGCAGTAATAATTCTGCCCCGTTGTATAAAAAACGGCCAAGTGCGAGTCGGACTCGCGCACGAAGGGTTCCGTACCATTATCTACAAAAACGACCAAAAAAATCTCGTATGTTGTATGGGAGTCCTCTTGAATATTTTTTATTTTCTGTTTTTTAGTATTTGTTGTTATAGCGGCAACAGGAATACATCTTCTGTGAAAATTTCGACTGTCTAACTATAACGGTTCATGAGATACAGCCTGGTGACAGACGGACGGACGGACGGACAACGAAGCCTTATTATAGGGTTCCTAATTACCTTTCAGGTACGGAACCTCAAAAAACGACTGACGTGTTTCTATAACGCCTTTCTACGAGTGAGTTGGCCCTGTATTACAAACATTTTGTTTACACCGATAAATGTGTAGACCTCTGCTATAGTCTAACAAAGGAAAACGGTACAAAAATATACACATAAATGAGTCAATAACGCCAGTAATTATATTCCACAAGATTTCATTAGTACCTAAATCAACTTGTTATTTTCACGTGACAAAAAATGCTATTAGAGATATAAATGGGTACTTTCATATGAAAATAAAGTGATACTATGATTCATAAGGAAAAAATCCTGTAATAAACCGCAACGAAAATTTTGAAAATTTGGAAAACTTTGAAATGGGCCGAAGATTAAAAATTTGATAGCCACAGAGTTATGTTTCTCCGTCAAATGAGAATACGTGCTTTTGAAATGAAGTGCGAAAATTATAGGCAGCAATATATTACAGTCTTTTTTTTAGAAGAATTAAATTTTAGTTTTGTGCGCAAATTTCATACATGTTTGATGTTTTTTAAGTAAATTTTACGCACACATTAACTTTAAATTTTTACTTTATGAAACCCATGTTTTAAATTTTGTTTTTTATGCCTATTAAAATTTTGCATTCTATAATCCAGATGCCTCGATAATTCGGAAGGGGTCTTGTTTTTTACTATCCAGATTAGCGAGGCCCTACTGTATGTAGTAAAATTATTTTAGACATTTTCAACATTATTCTTGATGTAATAGTGTAAACTTTTGTTGGTGAGACATTTTATTACGAGAGCGGTCGGGTTTTTGTAAATTTCTGTTAAATAAAATCTGAAGACAAGTTCCTGTGTATCAAAAGGATTACTTTTAAAGACTAAAAAAATATTGATTTTAATTAAATTTACATATGTACGGTTAACATTATTTTGCACTAATTGAAAATTAAATAAGCAATAATAACTAGGTTATTCCACCAAACTTTATTACAGTCAAAGTACAACCATTTTTAACCGATTTAAAAAAAAATTTAATTCGGGTGTTTGTATTTTTTTATATGTATGTATGGGCATAACTCTGTCATATATAGACGGATTTCCAAAATTCTTATTTTATTTAAAATATTTCTTATTTCAATTTTCCGAGGTGGTCCTGTATCAATAAAGTGAATTTAAAATTTAATTTTTCGTAAAAAAAAAATTGTATTAATTTGGAACTAGTGAAACGCCTTTTATGTTAATGATTGTATAAAATTTTGTTACGAGTATCGATGTTTTTAGTCTACAAAAAAAAAAGTAATTCGTCACTCAAAAGTAATAAATAAAAATGTTTTAACAAAAAAAACAACCGGCATTAAAGAGATGCACTAAAAAGGTAAAAATAATAACTTTTTCCAATAAATTTGGTCTGAATTACAGTTTGAAGTGGGTGTCTATGTATCTTAAGTTTATAACACACTTCACTTTCATCATAACATTTTTTTTTTTAATTTCTATACAATGCTTACTCTGTCAATTAATAATCGCTCAGTTGACTTTTCAGTTATCGATCTTATAGCGCTATTGAAGGGCTTAAAATGATTTGTCACTTTGTGCCGAATAGGCCTTATTATTGTTTTCTAATGATTCTAAATCTAATTTCTTCGTTATTTCGAAGAAGAGGAGTTTTTTCTATGCTTATCGGTGAACAAAACTTTTTCTACTACCTACAATAATAAGTCCCAAAGTTTCATATATAGTTAAATTTGAAAAATGACCGTTTTGTGACCCCAGTCCGAAATAACTCCCAAGTCGGTTCAAAAAATCGTATGAATTGCATTTCGTACTCGATGTGGCCAGTTATATTTTTAGCGCGGTCATAGAAGAAAAATATGACGTGGTGGCCAGCGGGCGACCGATAAATAATAATAATGATGCTGGCCGCTTCGTGCCGCGCCGCGTCGCTTGGTTATTCATTCTCATAAAAACATACATACATTTTTGCGGGGAAACATGTCGATTTTTCCTATCTACTTATTTTTTTATTACTATATTGGACTTTCAGGTAGTAGAAAAAGTAACGTTCGTACCAAGTACAAAATAGCTTTTCTTACCCTCGAAATAAAAGCTGTCGACGTTCGCCTTTAGCTCGCTAGCTAGCAGCTTCTTTTCTCCCTATTACCTTTTATAAAAATATCGCTGATGTTAGTGAAAGGGACCAAACGACTGTAGGTATAGTGTGTAAGAACTTCCCAAAGTATCACATTGCCTCTTTCTAAACAGTGGTCAATTATGTAAGGCTATTGCTTAGTCCATGGGACAGATTATAGAACTCGAAATGGGTCAAATCTAATGATCCACTTCTGGTTGGTGCTATTTTATATGGATTTTGGGTATTTACTTTTTTTTTATTAAAATTGTTATTAAAATAGGAGACACTTTTGAATGTCAACTTCTAAAAATGTTCAATAAATTGCATATTAAAAATTGTTAATATATTTTCAGAACTTACCTACACCGGAAAACGTAGGAACAGGGAGGAAACCAGTTTTTATTTACAGATAGATCGAGATATGTAAAAGGACATAGGATACCTTCTGTCGTGATCGAATATTTCCACGGAAATAGATTTGTCCACGCGTGATACACCGGGGTAATTTTATTTCACGTCGCCACGGTGCTGTATGTTAGTTAAGTTTTTGCGTCAGCTGGAGAGAGGTAGGGCACTGCAAGTACTCGCTCGAATAAGCCACCCGAACAACTAAAGCAGGGCATAGCGAGTACTTGCTCGAATGAGCGGCCCGAACTGGGGAAGTACCTCCACCTTACAGAAAACCGCGGCCATAATAACACTAACATTGAGTAGTGTTGTGTTCCTGGCGGTGAGTAAGGTTGCCAGAGCTCTTTGAGGATTCGCTGCGCGGACAGCGGAGGACCGGCGGTTCTTGTTGCTGTCATGCTCGGCGTAGACGCGGCGTGCTGGTTCGGCGGTCAGGGAGACCTGATGAAACGGCTGACCGCTGGCCGCCCGCAGGTTGAACGGGATCCCGAACCCAGGGATCACTTAATCTCCGCCCTAGGAGGCTGATTCGCCAGCCTGTGTAAAGTATCTGAAGTGGTAGTCGTGCCGGAGAAGGAGACCGGAGTGGACCCGGCTACTACAACAGAGGGGGATCAGGGGCCCTTCCGCCCGCCGTGCCAGCAACCGTATCATCTGTGGCGAGCTTGGGCAGTTCTAGTACCGCACCTTTTGTCCTCTAAGCTGTCAGTGCAGTGAATCCTCATCTTTAATCTAAATAACACTTTCAAAAAAAAAAAAAATATGGCAAGAAATAAAAGAAAAAGAGTTTATTCAGCGGCCGCTCCATCCACATTTAATGTGGACTTTTGCAACATTAGGGGTATTCACGCAAATCTTAACGCAGTCCACCTCCATCTGGAGACTGCGCAGCCGACCATTCTTTTTCTAACGGAGACGCAGATATCCTGCCCGACCGATACATCATACCTTCATTATCCCGGTTACAAACTTGAGCACAATTTTGTGAGTCGTGCCGGTGTATGTATGTTCGTCCGGGAGGATATCTGCTGTCGCCGCCTTCATAGCCTTGAAGACAGGGACCTGTCGATATTGTGGGTGCGCGTAGATTACGGCGGCCACACTCGTATCTATGCGTGCCTATACAGGTCTCATAGCGGTGACACGGACGTAACTCGACTCTTCACGCACCTGAGTTTGACGACTGACAAAGTTCTAGAGCAATATCCCACAGCAGAACTAGTTATTTTGGGAGACTTTAACGCCCACCATCGTGAGTGGCTCAGTTCTCGAACCAATAACTATGCTGGGTAATCTGCTCATGAATTTGCTCTGACCTATGGATTCTCTCAGCTGGTACTTTCTCCAACGAGAATACCAGATATAGAGGAACATACGAGCTCCTTACTGGACCTTCTGCTGACTACTCGTCCGGACGGATACTCCGTCTCAGTGGATGCGCCTCTTGGCTCCTCGGACCACTGTCTTGTTCGGACTCAAGTGTCATGCACACAACCTGATCCTTCTGGGCCAGCTAATTGGCGTCGTGTGTGGCACTATAAGTCGGCAGACTGGGATGGATTGCGAGAATTTTACGCATCGTACCCGTGGAGGCAGATCTGCTTTAACTCAGAAGATCCTGACGTCTGCGCAGCCGCAGTCACTGAGACAATCCTTGCTGGTATGGAATGCTATATTCCTAACCCGCGAGTAGCTGCCGGCGTCAAAAAACGACCGTGGTTTAATAGGTCTTGCAGAAAAGCTAAAATTCTTAAGCAAAATGCATATGAGGCTTAGACCACGGCTCGTTTTAATAAGGATCCGAATATTTCTGAGTTAAAACGCAAATTAAATGCTGCCTCGAGGTTCAGTAAGAAAGCAACTGCCAGAGCAAAATTCCAATTCATCGGCAAAATAGGTGGGCGACTTGCGAGCTATCCTTCTGGGAGTCGTGCTTTCTGGTCGCTTGCCAAAGCTGCCGAAGGGAACTTCTGCCAGTCGTCGTTACCACCACTGCGAAAGACCGACGGTGACTTGGCCCATAGTGCTGAAGAGAAAGCCGATCTACTGGGCAGTCTCTTTGCCTCGAACTCGAATATGAACGATGAAGGCGCTGTACCACCTACTATACCGTGGTGCGGTAAGACCATGCCGGAAATCTCCATAACGCAGCGGGAGGTCAGGCGGGCGTTACTTTCTCTAGACGTTCATAAGTCGAGTGGGCCAGACGGTATACCAGCAGTGGTGCTTAAGCAGTGTGCTCCTGAGTTATGTCCTGTACTCACGCGCCTCTTCGCGCTTTCCTACCACACTAGGCAATTTCCGTCTTCATGGAAGACTGCGAATGTGCACCCGGTGCCCAAAAAGGGCGATAGATCAGATCCATCGAATTACAGGCCTATCGCTATTACCTCTCTCCTCTCTAAGGTGATGGAGCGTGTGATCAACACACAGCTTCTAAGATACCTAGAAGTACACGATCTGGTCAGTGACCGTCAATATGGCTTTCGCCACGGTCGCTCGACTGGTGACCTTCTAGTGTATCTCACACACCGATGGGCACTAGCCATTGAGAGTCAGGGGGAGGCATTGGCATGTAGCCTGGACATAGCGAAGGCGTTCGATCGGGTCTGGCACCGCGGTCTTCTATCGAAGTTGCCATCTTACGGAGTGCCCGAGGGTTTGTGCAAATGGGTGGCTAGCTTTTTGTCCGGCAGACACATACGAACCGTAGTTGACGGTAGTTGCTCTGATAGCATGGACATTAATGCTGGTGTCCCGCAAGGCTCTGTGCTGTCTCCTACGCTGTTTCTACTGCATATCAATGACATGTTGGACATGAACAACATACATTGCTATGCAGATGACAGTACTGGAGACGCTTTTTACACGGGTCGTGCAAACATCCCTCGTTCCGTTGTGGAGGAAAACCGCGGAGAACTTGTGTCTCAAATCGAGACCACACTGTCCCAGGTCTCTGACTGGGGACGGGTAAACTTGGTCCGATTCAACCCTACAAAGACACAAGTGTGCGCGTTCACCGCTAAGAAAACTCCATTCACTGTAGTCCCACAATTCCAGAACACTCCCCTCTCCATCTCCAAGAGCATTGGGATCCTTGGTGTCGACATCTCCAGCGATGTTCAGTTCCGAGATCATTTATCAGATAAGGTGAAGCTGGCGTCCGAAAAACTTGGTGTACTCAACAGAGCGAAGCAGTGCTTCACGTCGGGGCAAAGGTTGTTACTTTACAAGTCGCAAGTTCGGCCCCATATGGAGTACTGCTGCCATCTCTGGGCAGGTGCACCCGGATACCAGCTTGGCCCTTTTGACTCGGTTCAACGACGGGCTGTGAGAATTGTCGACGATTCCAAACTCACTTGCGGTATCGAGCCCTTAAGTCTGAGGAGAGACTTTGCCTCACTGTGTGTGTTCTACCGCTTGTACAATGGGTTGTGTTCTGAGGAATTGTTCGAAATGATGCCCACGGCTACTTTCTACCATCGCACCGCTCGCCATCGGCAGGGAATCCATTCTCACACTTTAGAACCTAAATGGTCGCGTACAGTGCGGTTTCAGAGAAACTTCCTCCCGCGAACGCTTAAGTTGTGGAATGAGCTCCCTGCCAAGGTTTTCTACAAGGACTACAGTATGGAGTTCTTCAAGAAAGAAGTTATTAGATTTCTTAAGGGTCGGCAACGCGCAAGTGATACCCCTGGTGTTGCAAGCGTCCATAGGCTACGGTGACCGCTTACCATCAGGCGGGCCGTAAGCTTGTTTGCCACCTTAGTGGTATAAAAAAAAAAAAAAAAAAAAAAAAAAAAGAGACATAAGACAAAATACAATTTATTTCAGGTTATTAATGCATATGAATCCCACGACGATGACTGAATCATGAAAACCAATGTTTATCTGTTTATCGATCGACTGACTGACTAACTCGAATCATTGTAGAAAATTCTGGATAACTTCTGTTTGGGTATTAAAACTTGTAAAGGAAACTTGTCTGCAGCAAAAAAACTCATAAATATGCCCAGAATTTATAATATAGATTCCTTTGGTATTTTATAATTTTACACCTTTTTTTCTGATACATTTTATTCATTTATTTATATTCTTCAACTTGATTTCCCATATTCCATACTATATAAAAGGGACCTTAGTAAAAATGTGGCGTAAACTTTTGTTTGGAAATGAAGGACTGAAAAGGAGATGATAAATAATCAGAAAGTGTGGTCACTACAGCAAGTAGAGCCTGGTAGAATGTCATATAAAACTGGCTATGTTTGCAAACTCCAAAACACTTTTTTATGAATTAGCGAGACATAAACATATATTATTTTTACGTTAAACTATTGCCACAACCATACCAATTACACAGAAACATTCTAATTAATGTATGTATAACTTAACGGTTTAGATCCTCTAAATGGCTGGATACATACCAGCATCATAATGTGGGGAACCTTCTTGTTTTACTAACCACTTCGGTCCTGCGTGGCAGTTGGGAAACCGCCTTGTTTCACTAACCACTTCAGTCCTGCGAGGCAATTGGTGGGTAGGTCACCTCCGCAACACTGCTTCTGTCACAGTGTATCGGACTTAGGTGGCTTTATATTTGATCCTTAAATCGTAACTTACCAAGTTTAGAGTAATAATTGTAAGCTCAGGTAATTTCAACAGAAGAACCTAACTAAGAAAAATACGAGGTAATAAAATTTTCAAATGTCCGGTTATTTCAAGTATAACTGTGAAACATAGGTATGGGTAACGTAAGATATATTTCCTGCTGTTCTGTTTTTAAATAATAAAAAGTAGGTACTAAGTATATAAAACTGGTGACCGCGAAGCAAAAAACAAACGAATAAAGTCGGTCGAACACTGTTTACCGTGTGTTCGTCTGTACACATCCTTAACACAATGACCTAGATTGGTGAGATAAAAACTAAATGTGAGACTGAGGACAAAATTTCTTGATAAAATAAAAATATGCACTTATATCTTACTTGTTGTTGTTTTGTAAGTAACAACCATTTAGGGTTTAAATAAGATTACAACTGAGCAAAAACCTTGAGTTTTATTTCACCCTGAGTAAGTTCAGAGCTCAGTAGCCTAAACTTGTGACTCGCAAACAGAAAGTCACGGTTCGATTCTTAGGTATAGTCCAATTAACCCTTTGTTAATTTTCCACTAAAAATGGCCATGCAAAGTTCAAGCCATACATTTCAGTTTTTGTTTAGAAAAGGTGTGAGTTAAAGTAATGCTGGTTATTAGCCAGGAAATTCTTTCAAATTTTTTTAACGAATTGTTTTGCCCTGTAAATTCATATTTTAATTCTTGTAGTGTAAAATTGGCTCCGAAAACTAGCGCCGATTTTAAGGTTACGTTTTTTCTGTTTTTGTTTTTTTAATGATATTTATCGGAACCTAAACTAAGAAGAACTTACTAACGATCAATAATAAAAAAGTATATCAATAAATAGCATAAGTAAGAAACACAAATTTCATGCGAGGGTCCAGTTGAATCGCGAAAGAAGCAAGAGTATTGTATTCTGGTATTGTAGCTGAGAGAATTTTATTTTTCACAAATCATGCACTCTGCTTTGATCATCGTATTTTTTTCACATAGAAAATAACGTTGTTATAATTTATTAATGCAATACGAGCATATTGTGTTACGCCATTGCCATGTAATATTACAAAAATATTAACTGTTCAAAAATTTAAATAGTAAGGGTTACACCTTGTGTAAAAAAAGATGTTTTCAACGCTACTCATCTGAAGATAATATACTTTTCAAACAAATTAAAAAGAAAGAAGGTTCTATATTAGGTTGATTTTAGAGATTGTCACATCAGGGACCTTATTGAGAACAGTCTCGAGCTATTCGGACTCTGGAATTCGAGACAAAGATGTACGGAAGTCTGACTTACCTCTTGAAACCAGTGAATATCCTTGCATACATTTTGTTGCATTCATTAATAACAGTCTTTAATAAACGGATTTGGAAAATATTTTTTTTTATTTGATAGAATATACGTCTAGATTGGTCCCATTTTTATCAAAATCTAGTTCTAATAGTGGAATCCATTAAGAATTGAGATAATTTCTCAGATATTATAGGCATATACACATTGCGATTTTGGTATTTTCAGTCACAAATCAAGCATTTGCGTTCAGAAAGTATGATTTGGTGAAAAGGGCAACAAATGGTCACCGGAACTTTTCAATGATAGATATTTCGAGTGTAGAGATAAGATCTGGATTACCTTTTAACCTATGTTAAATACTTCTTTACTTCTTTTCAAAGGTCTCAAAGTACGAATCTCGGGCATCTTGTTTTGGCAAGTCCGAAGATGTTTAAGGTGACATGCCCGCCCTTGATGTATCTCTTTTTGTTTCCGAGATCTGAGACAACTTTTTTTAAATTATAACAGGAAGCCGCCTGAGGGGATAGACTTTTCATCAAATTTACTTTAAAATCAACCTTCTAATCAACGCAATTAAAAAATTTTTTTTTGCCAAAACATTAACCCACCCACTTCAAATCCACTACAAAGTAATAATAATCCTAAAAATAAGTTCTTGACAGAACATTCAGCTATGAACATGTTTTATTTACCTATTAATTATTTGTTTTAAACATATATTTTTCTGACTAATTTTGCACATGAAATTTTTTATCTTAAAATTAGTAATTCTTTTTGCTAATACCATTATTATAAAATACAATCAGAAAAAGTATATCGAAATGTACAATTTTTTTAACCGCTTACCGTTAAATTAATACATTTTTTTACATTAGCAGATCTACCATAACAACATTTAATGATTTTATGATGACAACTATTGTGCATTATACTAACATCAATTTGTTTGTGTATAAACGAGTAGACGCCCTTAAAAGGTTACGTGTAGGACGGTACGTTCAACCGACCCGGCTGAAAAGGTACATTATGTAAAACGGCTGTGTTATGTTAGTTGATTATATTTTTGCTTTAAAATCTGAAGGGAATTAATGGAGTTGTTTTTATTATTTTGGTGTCAATACATATATAACTCTGTCTGATTGCAAATTGCAGATATTTAAATAATATTGTGATTTCTTTGCGTTTATTACTGTTCCGTATAAAAATCTGTTTTCTATACTATCCCGCTGTCTGTTTTATGCGATTGCGGAAAATTACGCGGTAAAAAATGGCCCTAAATATACCTATAAAAATCATCTCAAAACCACATCATGTTGTTTCGCTTGATTTTAAATCAAACTGCAAATTTCGAATTTAAAACACTTATTTTCTGAATTGGTAGAGTAGAAATAGGCTCGTAGTACAAAACAAAGCAATTATTCCAATGACGACCTATTGACGCGGAATGTATAATTTTGCTATCGAAGTCGAGCCTTCACATTTCTCGCTTTGTAGCTGACTGCACTATGTACCTACTGTAGCTGACTGCACTATGTACCTACTGTGGTAAATACTGCAGACGCAGAAAAATCCTTAATATTTTCTGCATATAACAAAAAAGATCGGTGACCGTAGTTTTTGTTTTTGTCAGACTGTAATGATGTAGGTATATTAATGCAGGTAGATATGGTTGCCAATTTTATGCACAGCCTGCACGCTGCTTTGTAACACACTGCTCACTTATCTAATCAGAGCTCTTACCACGAAATCTGCCGAAAAGTTTAAAAATGCTTTAAAATTTCTTAAAAATGTTATCGCTGATTCTGATTATATACTTTCAGGTGATCTTGTAAATTGATATAAGAAGATAAGCTGCTTATTGGAGGAACAAATACGTCGAATAAAAACTTTTAAACGTATTTCCTGATCGTTTTCCAGCTTATAACAAAATGATGAAAACTACAAGAATCATGGTGGTATACGAATGATACGGATGGTACGTCGGTACCTACTTAATCAAAAGCATCATTAATGTAGTTATTAAGAATGTACTATACTAACTATATAAAACTATCTTAATGGTTTATTTAAGTCTTAATTTCGGTGGTAGATTAGTGGAAAATATAGATCGGACAAGTCTAAATAAACTTATAGGGTCGATATCAGGGAGCCCTATAAAATTTAGAATGGTTTTACATTACTAGTAAGCTCATGGTCAGATACTCCGGTATCAAATATATTCGAAACGCTGCCAGAAGAATCGATGTTACCTATATTGTAAACCCGAAAGCGACCCGACGTGGATTAAGGATGACCTGGAGACCGAAGAAATATACTTGTATAATAATTCTCCTAGTTAGAATTTGAGTGTAAATGATGATTGTTCTTATTCTGATTATAAAAGACCAATATAAAAAGATCTTCCTAAACCGTGTTATTATTAGCAGAGATTCCTGATACCTAATAAAAAATAGGTAGTAAGTAGCGTCTTTACGCCCCCGCCTGCTATCTCTTATTTTCATATGCCAACAGTTTCCGACGAATAGGAAACACCTATCGTGGTAATAGTCCTGGTTCTGTGTATTTCGGTGTTCGACTTTTAGCCAGGTTGATGGCCCTGTGAGATACTAATATATTCCGTGGCCGTGAGTAAGGTGCCCGGGATATTAACCTCTGATTCCGGAGTGATACAAGATGGTGTACGGGATGTTAACCCCAGAATGCGGCCAAGTACAAAACGATAATTGAAATAATACTGTGACGCAAATCATAAAGTTCTTTGTTTCAATCATATTTTTAGATTATTAATTCAAAGTACCAGTAAACCAATATGGTTTTTTCTTCTGATTGTTTGATCGTCTATCCATTTATTTGCCGATCTTCTATTTCTATTTTTTCATCATACTTAGAAGAACTTAGGTTAGGTCTTACATTTGTCACTAAGCGACCAATCTTAAATCTTGTTAGAAAAAAGTTATAGGAAATCCTTTACCATAGGTGAATTCCAAAACCTTAAAATTCTAGCCAGTCCCTTCTTAAAGAATCCTATACTGTAAAAAGGGTAGCAATTCAGGTTTTTCATTGGCAAACATATCATTGATATGCAGTTAATCCAGCTTAGGAACACAGAGCCTTGTGGCAAAGAAAACTCATTTTAGGGTTACAACTATAATTTGAACAATGTGATCTTGCATTGAAAAAGTCCTGCCTGCTAATATAATTGTTAACTATTTTTTTCTTTTTAGTTCTAAATGTTATTGCAGTCGGGGTTTTTATTTATCGAATTATCTTTTTATTTTTGTTTACAGCTTTTTAGTTTTAGTTTTCTTTTTACTTTTTTTCCGTCTCGAGCCTAACTATTTTATATACCCTTTAACACTAGGGAGACGAATACCCTTACTTCATTTTAGATCTGATTCTTCTAAATCAGACAAAACGCTTGGAATATATGAGGCCACTATAGAACGTACCTACTCACATACATAGGTACATACATTCGCTCGAAAAACAGTACCCTTCTTCTAGGTCAGTCAGGTAAAAATAAAAGAAAAACGCGCGAACTTGAATGTTTCTATAAATATAAATAGTTAAGATAATAATTTACTTTTACTTTGTAGTTACAATTTAATTTACTATTTTATATTAGTAAATATGAGTATTTTAAAAATAATAAAACGGAATTAAACGCGTCATTTGGCAAAATACCTTTTTCCCAACGTTTCGGCTGTCTACCCGTGACCAAGGCTGGTGTAACCCAGTTTTATTATTTTTAAATAAGTAATGGAACGCGTAAATTTAAAAACTTATAAATATGAGTATGTTAATAAGTTGAAGTATTGTACCTAAAAATATTTTTATCCCGAGCGATGTATATTTAATTCTTTACTATGCTCAGGTATAAAAATAGCTCCCTTACTGTAAAAATATTATTTTGCTCCATTGTAACACGATCTACAGTAAACAGTTTTATTCGCTGTAAATAATTTTAAACTGAAAAGTAGAAAACCGATATAACAGTTGCATTAGTTTAGTATTTATGAGTTGAGCGCCTCTGCCTGCACTCTGCAGCGCAGTTTCCCAAGGTTAGGTATCAAGGACAAATTCCAAGGATAAAAAGGACAAGTTCAAAAACCTGAAGTGCAGCAAACTTAAATACTGACTTTAATATGGGATTTGAACAAAACCTAGCTGAGGATTTCAACTTTTGTATTTTAGTGTCATTTGGTCCGAAAATAGAAATGTGAACAAATACAAATTGTTGAAACTTGAAACTGTTTTTTAATTAGTGTACAATTCTTTTAGGGTGTACTTGGAAGTGTATACAAATACAGTAATAATAAAGAAAAACAAATATCAGAATATACGGGGTTAGGTGCTATCTGGTGCATTCAGTTTATTTATTTATTTGTATATTTACACCGTGGGAACAGTTTGTCGAACACTTAGTTACGTCAATAAAACTAATAACACAATATTTAACATTAAAAAATTAAGATAACTAAACATTAGCCATTTACATACAAAAATAAGTGTGACTTAAAAATAATTGTTTAAAATTAAAAAAACATTGAAGTAAAAATTATTTAGAATTTTCATGTCGAAAATAAATAAATAAAGCTGCTGTATAAAGGCATGCGTTAAAATAAATAAAAATTAAATGCTTGTCTGCAATCTTGTTATAAAGCTTATATATAGGTTATTTTTACATTATAAACAACCAATCAACCATTATCTATATTGTTTCCTAGCATTAATTGAAATGGGCCATTTATTATTTCTGGATTTTAACGTAAATTGAATTCGATGAACGTTTTCCTCTTCGTACCGGGGCGGCGGACTTTTAAATTGTTTTAGCGGAAAATTACGAAATATAAAACATGTATCTACTTAGTTGCTCCAAGCTCCATACTCCTAAAGTTGAAAAGCTACAAAAATATAAATTACACCGCTGTAAAGATCTATCTGACGACGATACAAAAATATTTACTTGACCACCCTCCACCTGTCGCGAGGACGTGACTGACCATGACCATGACCGAGACGCTGCTCGAGAGCAATTCAGTTCAACTCGCGCTAGCCACAAAAATCTTTGTTAAATTTGAACGAAATATACTTTATTTGGCAGAATAAATTTTCAGCTTTATTTTAATGTCATTTTTTTAAGACCAAACTAAAAAAGACTAATATATTTAAATCTGACAGGCTAAATCCCATTTGCGATTAATGAAAATTTACCTCTAATTTAGAAAGGTGTCGTGCTTATCGAACTAAGAAAAAAGAAATTTCACCAGATCGAACCAGGTTGGTAAAGGCGAAGAGCGACCAACGCGAACATCAACTATCTTAACTTCGCACCCATCTACATCAACCGAACCGCTTTTAAAGGTATCGAATTCAATTCTGACTCACGGATAATACAGAGGAATCAGAAAATAAACGTTCTTCAAGTATTATTATCAATAGCTGAGCTTATCGACCCGTTTGCGGTTTCCTTATAAACTTCTCTAAAAATCATAGAATTCAAAAAAAACTTTTATTTTTATTTTTATTTATTTAAAGTTCTTATTCAAGTAGGTCACCTTCGGACACTTTTGAACGTCAGTTTATAATAAACAAGTGTGAATTAATAAATATAACATAACAAATATTTGTCAATAAAATTAAAAATAGCTAAGTTATAAAAAATAAATTTACATTAAAAAATTAAAACAAAAACATCATAGCCATAAGTAAAAATTTCAAATTTTATGTGCAGATGATATTCCAAACATCCTTGTCTATAAATAGCGGTAGTAGCCCAATCTCAACCCACCTCTATTTTGTTAAAATGATTTTTATGCTATTGAAATCTGGGACAAAGCTTACAGGAACGCTTATATTCCTTCGGGATTACTATAGATTATATATTACGCAGGTCACCGTAGCATATGGACGCCTGCAACACCAGGGTATCACTCGAGCCTTGGCGACCCTTCAAAAATCAAATAACTTCTTTCTTGAAGAACCCCATACCGTACATTCATATTTTAAAAGAATTTTGATTGCTTTTAGTGTTGGGATTTGTTTCTTAGCGATCAACAAAAGCTAGCCATTAATATCATTTAAAGCAATTCCTCAGGTACAGCCCAATATACAAGCAGCAGAATAGAGTACACACAGGGAGGCAAAGTCTCAGTGTAAATTTATATACGTACTGCTTGTGAGTTTGGGATCGTTAACAATTCCCTCAGCTCGGCCTTGAACCGATTCAAAAGAGCAAAGCTGGTGAATACCTGGATAGGTGCACCCGCCCAAATATTTGCTCCATGTGGCCGTACCTGCGATTTATGAAGTAGCAACAGCAATATTTTTCCCTGGGTAAAGAGTTGTTTCGTTTTGTTGATTACACCAAATTACTTTTTCAACAACTTGACCTTGTCGTTCGAATTATCTCAGAATTGGATGTCGCTGGAGATGTTGATACTGAAGGTCCTAGTTATTGCTCTTGAAGATAGTAAGGTATGTGTTTTGAAATTGTGAAACCTCAGAAAATAGAGTTTGCTTAGTGGTGAATAAGTAAACTTTATCCTAGGACATGTCTACCGTTCGTTATCGTTTGTTTTTCTAGTGGCAGCTCGCCTGTGAGAGTTTTCATGCCTCCCAGAAGGCCTCTTACTTGGCTTAACGAATGTTAGCTGTCAATGATATGACTACACAGCCACATCCAGAACCGACGGTTTTACGTGCCCTCCGAAGCGCGGAGGTGCTCAGGAATATGCGCCAGTAGGTGGTCACCAATCCAGGTATTGTCCACGCCCGACATTTCTTAACTTCGAGTTTCTGATATACGAATGCAACTAGGCCCCGAGCTCCTTAAGTTTTCAGTTATTAATCTTTTAATAATCCTATGAACTACGGAACGGCATACCAGTCCCACATGACCGGTTTTTTTAAAGATAATATATTTCTGTAACATACCTTTCATAAAGTGTGTGATCATTTTAGAGTAAATTCATATCTTTTTTTGTAATGCACGAACCACAAGTGTGTCACCATCGATAAACACACAAAACATAACACCTTACACGTAGACTAACACACGGCTTTGTCCTTTACGACTTTGGCACGGGTCAGTGCTTTTTTGTCCGGACGGTAGGCCGTTGATGCACGTCTCTCTAATGATTTGATAAGGCTAAGTTCAGATGGACGCGCGCTAAACGCGCGTGGACGCGCGTCAAGAGTTCAGATGACAAGCAGCTATGTTGCTCTCGGCAATCGGGTAATCATGAGAATGAAAGTAGAGGAGGCAATCTGTATGTGGATTTTATATCAGGGGCTCAGAAAATGACAGGTACAAAGAAGATACTGGGTAGATCCTATTTTAAAACTACTTTAAATTTATATATTAAAATTTATCCAGAACTCAGAAGATATAATATATAATATAGTAGTTAGTATATAATAGTTTTTGAATCACTTCCGGAGTAAACAGCGACATTTGACTACTTAGAAAACATTAGTTTATCGGTTTTCATTAGGCTGATTGTTTTTCTATGTCATCGATAAACAAATAAATTGTTCTCCATTTATTACTACTCCGTACTTTTGCCACAAGTCGCGCGAATCAACGTATTGTCGCGCGTCCATCTAAACTTAGCCTAACAGATTTGTGCCGTGATAACGGACAAGCGTCATTGTTGATTAGCGTTATAAAAAAAAACAAACTTATATTTGCAGTTGAAAGAAATTATTCTGGTCACTGCCGCGTATGTATTACTGACAAAATAAAATAGACGATAGAGACGAGCATAACGAATTAGTAGGTTAGTACTGTTTTGCAACAATAAAGAATTAAGCATGATGTTTTTTTACAGTGAGTAAGATATTGCGCGTTTGTCTGCGAAAGATAAAACTGTAGACGCAATAATACATATAAAAACATTTTTTTTATTATAAACAAGATAGGTGTATTATGTGTTTTTTATTGTTAACTAGCTGCTGCCCGCGAAGTCATCAGCGTGAACGCTATACTATAACATCACTTTTCGTGAACGAAACCATAGCGCGATCTAATTCGACACCTACGCCATCTAGTTAGCAAATATTTTTATATGGTGAAAAATTTATAACACATCTAAGCTATGACTTCACACGTTTTTTTAACATAAAATAAATTGCTATGTGTGAGTAGAATAATTAATAATTAAGAAGTAAGTCAAATGTGCGTCGTTAGATTACACGTTGTTACAGAATTCGTTGAAGAAATAAAGGTTCACTGCTCGTCCCCCGTAGGTGATAGCTGAAATATGTAGCCAATATGTTGACCCGACTTCTTAATAATATTCGTGCCGAATTTGAAGTAAATCCAAACAGTACTTTTGGAGTTTATCCCGAACATACATACAGACACACAGACAAAAATTCTAAAAACTATATTTTTGGCTTCTGTATCGATTGTAGAGCACACCCCAAGTATTCTTTAAAAAAAATATTCAATGTACAGTTTTGACTTTCCTACCATTTTATTATATGTATAGATAAGTGCAGTAAGTCAGTCAGCTAGACGATTGCAATGGGTGCAGTCGCAATGCTAGTTTGTTGGACTGCCAATTCAAAGGTTCTACGATCGATTCTCGCTAAGTTTCGCAACATTTTTGTATGATAAATTTATCTTGAGTCTGATTTGTGACCGATAAACGACACTAGACTCGTTCCCTCCCAAGTTTAAGACAGAATAGCATAATATCGTATAATATAATAGTAATCTATATCTATAAAAGTTATCTACACTAGTAGGTATACGAGGCAGAGTTATAAGTGTGGTAAAAAGTAAAGAAGGAATTGAAATTTTGTAAATGTTAAAATAGGATAGAATAATCTTTATTAGCGGAAAATAGTTGGTACAAAATGAGGTATTAGCGATATAGGTAAATAGGTACTTGCATGTTTTTTCTAACAATAGTAACAATGTGATCTAGGTTAGTAAAGGCCATATGTAGGTATGAGTAGGTATATAGTACTAGGTTGTTATTGTCGTTAGGTTTTTATTTAATTTTTAACATATACATAACATATAGTCTCCCCGTAATCTGGAGAATATGGCGGGTGAAATAGCAACTCATAGCGTAACTCGAGTTATTTGGCTACAAAACAAAGTCAAACCTGTCCTAAAATATTGGTGAAAGAAATTGCGCACGTTCGTCTGTGATACTATCTCGACTATCTCACTTACTTTTACTCTTTACTCATTCAATACTTACTTATGGAGTTAAGCGATCATCTCTGGTATCGTGACCACAACTGGGCATTCTGGACGTTGAGCATCACTTGTGCTTGTACCACAACAACGAAAATCGGTAAACCACATGTAAATTATTTCGATCGACGGACCGGAGTACCCATAATATTTTCCAGGTCTTTATTACATTCCAGTAATAACTTGTTTAATCCACACATAAAATTCACTTTTCCCCGTTTTTGCGAAAATGCTTCCAAGGTCGGTAGGCGTATCGATTTCACCTTGTGTCCTGAGTGGGAGAGGTTCAAACCTGACGTGTAATAAGCCATTTTTATTATTTCTCAAGTACATTGATTGAAGGAAAACATCAACCAACAACCTGCATACGACAGAAAAAAAAGTATTTGAAGTCCATAATTCGCACTGGGCCCGCGCGTGGACAATGGCCCAAATCGAACTTGTTAAGGGTAGTTGTGCCCTAACAGTGGGACGTATAAGACTGATGAAGATTTTTTTTTTAAATACCTCTTTGGTCTTTACCTTTGACAATATAGCCCATACTCAAAGAACGTTACTATCTAACCTTTTCTGCTTGTAAGACAATACAAAGTATTTATTTCGTCACTGTCATACAATAAATAGATAATTAATTCTATAGTAGGCCTATGCTAGTTCTATAGAATAGATCTAGCATGGGCCTACTAGCATATTTGTTCTCCATGTGTTTTTCCGGGTGTCTTATCTAAATATGCTATTATAATTCTTACAACAAAATACGTAGGTAGATACTTAAAAGGTGCAAAATCCGTTTCTTTTCTGTTCACTTCATTTATTAACTTTAAAATAACGAAGTCAACCAACTTATCATGAAGGGCATGCCGTCCTCTCAATCGGTCCCTTAGGTAGATGAACTTTAAATCGCCTTTAAAAGTTTTTGTTCCATCATAGTATCAAAATTATTTCCACGTATCTACCTAATTCTTCGTCTCGATATAATCTGATATGAAGCAAAACTGGAAAATTGAATTATATCTTTGTTTCTGGGGTTCCGTGCTCATAGGATGCCAATGCAACCCTATTACTTAGCCCAAGCTGACAGCATTAGGCTTTGTCTGTCTGTCTGACCTCCAATAAAGAGCTAGGTATGTATTTTAAAGCAAAGTACAAACGTATTTATTTCAGATTTCTCAAATTATTAGTTAGCAAACAAGTATTTAGCCAACATTTTTTGACTTGACTCCAACTGTCTTACTGTCAGTACTTTTTCTCAGGAACGCGTAAAGGTTTCAGGTTGAAATTAATATAAATTACTAAGATCTACGGTACTAAGAGATGTACAATAAATCAAGCTTTTATGTCAATTTACCAAAAAATACGGCCATTTATTCCTCATATTCTGAAACTCGCAAACAAACTGCGTTGGAAGATGTGTTTAAGTTTCTGGAGTGGGAAGGATATGGCGTCAACATTCGAGTACATCACTCACCTTAGATATGCCGACGGCATAGTAGTCATGGCAGAATTGCTGGAAGACCTAGGCACGATGCTAGGAGACCGCAGCAGAGTTTCCCAACAGGTTGGCCTTAAAATGAATATGGATAAAACGAAGGTGATGTTCAATGTACATGTTATAACGGAACGACCGTTTCCGGTGGTCCGTCTCCGGTAAAGGACCGGATGATGTAGGAAACGATAGAAGTTTCTGGGTATTCGCTCTTAGGTCCATTACCACTGTGGTAATTTAAATTTAGAGATCAAAGAATCTCTAGATGTTTAACATCGCTAAGTCAAAACAGTTCACTTTACGTAGATACTTGACGTAGTCGTGAAAAAATTCTGTTGATAATTATTTTCACGGATTCTATTATTAAATTACAAATTGCTGCATATCTACTTCTATGCTATAAAAGAAAACCGTCCTCGGTAATTTTGTATATTTATTTTCTCTCGTTCTGTGTTTTGTGAGTTATTGGTAAGTCGCTAATCCATTTCTGACAGTACGGTTCTTAGTACATATATACTTCGTATATATATTGCTTTACTACGGCTCTACGCCTAAACTGAGTTCCGTGAGAAGACGTCTTTGTATGGGTGCACATTTGTTGTCTAACGACGGCGCACGGCAGCTGCTTTGCTGTTCTTTTACTGGGGAAGGCCGGAGTCTACTAAACTCCAAATCCTCGGCCTGCCCGGAGTCTCCTTGTCTCCAAACCTTAGGCCTGTGCAGTAGGGGTGCTATCTTGAACACCGCTACACACGAAGATTACGGGGCGACCTGCTCCTTTTCTCCTCCTCCTGAGCACCTAGCCGGTGCATTCGGTAACAGGGCACTACTGCCTTAACCTGTCCTGTTATAATGTCGCGCCTATATCGGTTGTTATTACGAACGCTACTCTCGAAGTTGTTGACGAATACACATACCTAGGGCAAGTAGTCCAATTAGGTAGGTCCAACTTTGAGAAAGAGGTTAATTGAGGAATCCAGCTGGGCAGCGTTCGGGATACTTCGCAAGATGTTTTAGTCCAAAATACCTTAGTGCCTAAAGACGAAAGTCTATAATCAATGTATGATGACAGAAGCGTGTTCTCTTACTGTTGGCCTCTTAAATAAGCTCAGAGTCGCTCAGCGAGCTATGGAAAGACCTATGCTTGGTGTTTCTTTACGCAATAGCAATTATCCAGAATTAACTTCAAACGTTCCTGTTAGAATAACTATAACCGAGCTTAATCGAGCTATAACTATACAGCTAAGTTGACGTAGAAATTTCACGCCGATAACTGAATTTAGGGCGGGTACAGCTGCTCGTAAAAGCTAGTATGTATATAAATAAAAATATTTTATATCACAAAAAAATATCTCTCCGTCTATATGTTAAGACTCTTTTACTCAGAAACGGGTGGAGTTATGAAGTTGAAATTAATATTAAATACCCTTTGTAATAAAAAATACGGTCTTTGGTAGTTTTTTTTCAAAATCTCGAATTTGTAGTTTTTTCTTATTTATATATTGAAATAAATGTAAACTGTAAATTTTAAGCAATTATATTGTTTACCTTTAACAAACTTACTATGATGAAAAGTTATAAAATTGACAAACACGTCGTTGCTATTTGTTTTAATTGATTTGAACGTGTTCAAAGAATAAATTATGCCACACTCAACAATAAAACATTGAAGATGAGGATTGTAATCCTTTTTAAGTCGTAACATCGATGCAGCTGATTCATCCGTGGGCGATTTCCGTTGCTCACGCGCCGTTCTAATTTTGAATTCAAACCCCTACTTCGAAAATGGAATAAAATCCGGCGGCGGCAGTTTCGTATCCTTTTATTATTTTAGGCCAGTCTCAACATCCGACAATCGATTCAAGCGTAAACATTCAAACTATCAATACAAGTTAGTTGTGTTTAATTGTTGCACGTTTCATTTTTGTTTACAACAAAATGTATGTTTTACAACAAAAGTTTATGGAAGAAACCACGTATAACAACTGATATGAATAAATGATATTGTCTCTGTTTATATCTTGTTTGTAAATGACTAGCCTATTCCCGCGACTTCATCCGCGTGGACTTTTGTTTAGAGGACAAAATAGTGGATGAAAATGTTTATTAACATGCCGATGTTTTTACAGGTTAAAGGACGATAATAAACAGTTAAAAGGTTTTCTTTTTTATGATTTTCACAAAACTTCATCATCCATCTTAATTTTCAACCTTAAGGCCAACTACAATTTTTCATGCATTTCGCCTACGTTATCAAACTCCTTATTTTTAAAATTTCACGTTTTAGCTCTAGTAGTTTCAGCTCGGCGTTGATGAGTTAGTCACACCATGTTCTTTTATATATATAATGAATATTTTTAGACATTAAACGCAGCGCCATCTGGTCTCAAACTAAGCATAATTGTATGACAGATACCAGACAACGGATACGAAAACATATCAGTAGTTTTTTTTTTAAATAGATACATATTATACATATAAAGATTTCTATGTTTATTTATTTTATGTATTAAATCACACATATAGAAAAAGTAAAAACAGAACACCTATGATTTAATGACTATATTTTCTGGACGCAGTTGATTGATTTAAAAACTTAAGGAAACTACAAACGGTGTGGAGTTAAATCTTGGAATAGGTGTATGTAGTAAAAATAGAAACTTAAAACTCTGTTACCTAGTGTCAAAATTCTACCTTGAAGTTCTTATATGTGGGTACTATATTATCTTAAAATCATTTCTAATAAATTTTACAATAGAACCACCGGGATGGTTCCACCATCTCATTAAGAAACGCAGCAACTCATTATAATCAAGGAGTTGCCGTAAGCATCCCACGCCGATAACCGAATTTAGCTTGGCTGTAGCCTCTAGCAAAAGCTAGATATTTTGATTAAATCACTTTAGTAGTCCTAGGCTTCAGAGGGGTATGCCTATTATTTCTTAATTATACAGGCCAGTATGTAGCTATTTAATATATTAATTAAGATCACCAATACTCAATTATTACATGACATATGATTTAATTTTCTTCATGTCCTCAGTTTACCGTGTGATGCTACTTCAAATAGTCTAGTGCCATTTGAGTGTTATTACACATCAAAGTAATGCCAGTGACCTTCGCACTGCTTCATCTCTTTATACATTCTCTTTCAAAGAAATTTTAAGAACAGAAGAGTCATTCTATGTGCTGAATTTACTTATTTATAAGTAACGAATTTAATTGTCTTATAAATCAAATTAATGATTTGTAAAGTTGTATTCTAGAAACTAAAGTTTTTTTATAAGCAAAATTTTGTAATACTATACTTATATATAGAGGAGAGAGCTTCCATAAAAATCGAGGTGGTTTCAGGCTACTACCGCTAGGTTTTCCGTGAATTCAATGAGGATGATAGAAGGTCCTATGATGTCTCCGCTATTTATATTTATAGGTACTTGAAAACCTTATACGGTTCGATTCCTATCAGTTTATGTATGTAGATGGCTGCGAAGTCCAAATCGTTGATTTTTATGTTTACCGCTTGGCATTGTCTCGAATCTGGGTGCCACTTTGCTTCTTATTTCGATAAAAAAACACAACACATTTTTGCATTGATGATAAATTTTCGTTGATTGCAAATGGGATTTAGCCATTTAGTTTTAACTATTTAGGTCTTTTTAAGTTCAGTCTTAGCATTTCAGAATTCTAATATGCTATATATATATCAATTTTGATTTTTGCGTTCATTAAATGTGTGTGTTGTCGCCAAATTAAACTTTAAACGATATAAGTATAATTGTTGTTACTTTCGATGAAGCTTTCAAAAGTATTTTTTCAAATAAAATATGCCTGCGAGTACGACGAGGAACAAGTTTATCGAATTTACATCAAAATATATTTCTTAAACCTAAATTTATTACAAAACTGTATGGCAGTCCACATAATAAAGCTGCATTAAAATTTCATAAAATATTAAAAGAATATTGTAAAAATAATATTTAAAAAATTAAATGTCATACCTCTGAATGCAGCAAACTTATATAATCTGTGGCCGCGCACCGGATGATGCAGCATATGTAAATTTAGCAACGGCGCGCCAGGTTCACGGACAGACGCGGCCGCCATATTGCTTTGTGCAACACTGTAAATTGTAGGCGGTTTACTCTCAATATATTACGTTTTAATTGAAATTGTGTACATTTAAAGATATTATCATTGTATACCACATAATGAATTTATCATGATAATTTTTCTTTATATGTAATAAAGTTCCACTCAAACAGTAGGTAGTATATACATATTCCTATTAATAAAACTTTTTAACAAAAAAAAACAACCGGCTTCAAAAAGATGCACAAAAAAGGTAAAAATAATTACTTATTTCTAAAAAATCTGATCTGAATTACAGTTGTAATAGGTGTTGCATAAATATACAAAAAAGTACTAAGAATAAATCCTAACCGTCATAGGTCTGTGTAAGGCCACGGCAGGATTATTTATTTTTAAGGGTGTTTTTGACGACTTTTCATTAAAAAGTGCCATAATTTTATAAAACCTGAATCAAACTGAGGATCGAGTGGCGCAGTGGTAGCACGTTCTGGATTTAATTCCCGGTCGAGGCAACCAATATTGTTACAATTCTTTAATTGTAAAGTTGCCTCGAATCTAGGTGGCTCACCACCTATCACGTTTGTAAGACGGAATGCTATCGGTGAATGCGTGGATGTTACAAGTATTATATATACTATTTATGTTCCCACTATGTTGGAGCATGACATACCCTCACCGAGGGCGATTTACAACCGATTACAATATTTTTAGTCCTTAATATATATTTGCATATATCTTTTCAAGCTAGGGGGATGTGCAGGTGGCTCTTTTCGCTTGGTAAAGATGAGTATTATCTAACTTTATCGCAACTTCGCCTCCCTGTGTGTGTTTTACGTGCTACCGTTTATTATACTCTAAAGAAATTGTTCAAAATTATGCCCATAATTAATCATCGGCACGACCTCTTACACCTACATACTGCGCGGTTTCAGAGATGCTTGTTCCCACAAACGCTTAAATTTCTACCAACTGGGCAACTACTTGCTGATGTTTTGGGGTCTTCAAAAAGATAATAATTAGACGTTTAAAGGGTTGACAATGCGTGGCCAATACCAATAGGTGGGCCGTTAGCGAATATCAAAAAAAGCGAATCCAAATTTGATAACGGCAAGAAACAGAAATAGGTGTCATGCTGAGTATGTGTTATGCAAATGAAAAAATTTAAAAACTGGCTCAGGAGTTTCGATTTCACCTTGCATCCTGAGCGGCGGAGGAGCCTGACGTGTACCAATCATCCTTGTTGTGAAATACGGTTAAAAAGACGTATGGGTAGACAATCCGTACTAGGCCGGCGTATGGACTTGGTCCAAATCGCCCTCGATGACGGTAGGCGTTGCCCCAACAGTGGGGACGTTAAGGCTAAGAAGGTGAAGAGTAGTTTCATAGCTTCTTTTCTTTGTATGGGACCAATAAATATATCATACAGGAAATAAATTAACCTGCTTTACCTATTTTTTATATTTAAATGTATTCAACCAAGGTCTTTTCTTTTTACTTACAATAGGAAAATAATGTAGGATATATTTTTATGAACCAATACAAAAAGTAGATGACAATTCAAAAAAAAAAATAGTTATGTTCATAATCTAAATACATGAAATAGACACAAACTGGCTCTGATCCACGCAAGGCTTGAAAAACTTGATAAATCATTTAAAAGGACAATGTGTCCGTTTTTACAACAAAATCCCTGCAGAAGTATGTAAACTGAATTTAAAAAAGTTCAAAAATTTTGTTAAACAGAAACTTGTCAAAAAAACTTACTATTCAATTAAAGACTATCTTATAGATAACAACGCATGGGAATAACTAAAATGTTGCTATCATAGTACTTGTATTTGGAAATGTACCAATCGTTATAATTAAAATTGAAAAGAGCGACAGCTGGAGAGTTCCTTTCGCCGTTTCTTCTCCCCAGAACGCCATCTTGATTCCGAAACGGTAGTAGTTTATGAATTCCTTGCATATTATTCTGACGCCAAAAAAGTGATATTGTATCCTATTTTTGATAAATAAACTATTTGAATTTGAATTAGATAATATGAAACCACGTTTTCAAATGCACTATATGCCCGCCCTGGGGGTAGATTTTAAATTTATGTGACCAGGGTCCATAGACCTTTGCCTTTTTTCCTTTGTACCATGGCTCCTTAGAAGATGTCCACCTCCCTCTATAATTCTATAAGATATTACTCATGCGCGCTTTTTCGAATTTTTATTTTTCTTTTCAGTGCGCGGCAAAAAGCGGCAAAAAACTACTTTATATCCTCGTACTTTAACGCAGATTTTTTTTTAATTATTAAAAATTTCAACGTCCAATAGTAACATAGAATATAATGTTCATATCTCCTACACTTATAAATATATTGGGTTCCGTACAATGAGAATAATTGCGGCTATCTAAAAAACTTATAAACCTATTTTGTCCAAAACAATGTTCATATGTAGTGTTTATTAAGCCCTATTATCGTTTTTTTATTTTTATTATTTTTCAGTTTTTCTTATTAATTGGTTAATAAGTTTATATGATATCCAAGGAGTGTATTAAAATGCGAAAGTAACTCAGTCTGTCTGTCTGTTGCCCCTTCACGCTTGGAAGAAGACAGTTTAAGTCTCGGGGAAGGACATAGTATAGTTTTTATCATTTGTTTAATTTAAAAGTTTCTGCGGATATAACTATAACCGAGCTTAAACAAGCTATAGCTACAGTATAATTAAGAAGTTGACGTAAGAATCCCACGCTGATAACCAAATTAAGGCTGGGTAGAGCCGCTGGCATATATTATGTATATTATCCCATACTATCCCACTAATATTATAAATGCGAAAGTTTGGATGTTTGTAACTCAATTAAAAGCTTTTACCAATGCACTTACGGATCGGGATGAAACTTGGCACACATATATAGTACAGGTCTTGGAAGAGAACATACGTTATTTTTCATCCCGAAAAATATAAAAATTTTCGCGGGAAAAAGTTAAACGTTTGTTATTCAATCCTGCCACAATGGAGCATTTAATTGAGCTGGAATTTTGCACAGAGATAGAAGAGTTTACATAGGCTACTTTTATCACAGAAAATTCAAAACTTCCCGCGGGAAATAACGGACTACAACAGCTATAGCTTGCTACATCAAACTTCTTTCGTTCGAGTTGCCGTATAAGAATCCCACGCCGATAACCAAATTTAGGGCGGGTGGAGCCCCTGGCGAAAGCTAGTACGTAGTAAGCATTTCTAAAGCCCTAGCCAATGAAATCCCACGTGATGGGATACGCGAAAAAAAATTTTATCCCTCGGTTCAATTTAAATTGAAAAAATTATACCCCTAAAAAAATCTCAATTTCCATAACATATCTGGCGGTTTAGAAATTTTTATTTGAAACTAATCACTACTACCATAAGACGGCAGAATTAAATAACATATGAAACTGTGACATACGGATGAACGGATGGACGGACGGACATGATGAATTTATAAGGGTTTTGTTTTTCCATTTGTCCTACGGCAATCTAGCAATGTGCCAAAAATAATTCTTAGAGAATGTTTTATCAACTAGACATTGAATAACATGCAAAAAAAACCATTATGGCCCTGTTACTTAACGTTATGTAGCATCAAATTGACCAAAATAGTAATTATTCAAAACCTTATATTCCTTTATATGTGTTTTATTTTCTAAATCCTAGACAAAATCTTATATAAACTGAACGAAATTGATTTTTTAATTCTCGTGCCATGCTATTTCGTTACCAGCTTCGCTTGTATTAAAATAACCTTAATTTCGTGACAGTTGCATAAATAGTTATTTTATGTAGGTATAATTTTTAATGCCGTTGCAGATTATTAATACTATTTTTACTCGTCACTTCTGAACACATCGTTTTACAGTACGCATCAAAAATAAAAATAAAGACGCAAGATGGCCGCTGAAGCTGCAGCCGTGGCGTTGTCACGACCTCGGAAAGTCAGGAAGTGCATGTAATACCAATGAACTTTCAATGTTATCCAGTCCTGTGATGCAGATCTGCAAATATGTGCTTTGTTGTGCATGTGAACGTAATTGGTGACCTTTAAATGTAAGATTGTTTGGTGAAGCGACGCCCGGCAGCCATTTTGAATTTGCTGTTGTTGAATATTTTCAGGTTTCTATATGTACCGCAGTGAGTTGAGATGGGGTTTCCTATTTATTTTTTAGTTTAGCCTATTTATCTTAGTTTATTTATAATAGGTGTTTTTAGGTTATTTAGTTCAGATTAGGTTAGGTTTATTATTTTTTGTTATTAAGACTAAAGATGCGCTTGATAAGATTAGGATACTAAATATTTTAAAAGATTTTGTTTTATTTATAATTATATCTAATTCTTGAAATAAATAAAAAAGCACACGACTCAAATTATCTACCTTTTTTTTTATTTAGGTTATTTGTTTTAAATAATTTATACTAGTATGATTTAATCGCGAAGATATGTAATTAAATAATAAACTTATACATTATAAATACATAAAAAGGTAAAAATAAATACTTGTTTCCAAATACCTGATCTGAATTACAGTTTGAAGTTAGTTTCATTGCAATTGAAGTGTGTTATTAACTGTAAGATACATAACTACACACCAACTTCTAACTGTAATTCAGATCAGATTTTTGGAAATAAGTAATTTTTTTTACCTTTTTAGTGCATTTCTTTGAAGCCGGTTGTTTTTTTTTTTGTTTAAAAGTTTTTATTTTAAAATTTTAAGTGACAAATCGCTTTTTTCGTACACTAAAAACATTCATACTAGCAACGAAGTTCATACAATCATCAACATAAAAGGCGTTTCACTAGTTCCAAATTAACACCAATATTTTTTTAGAAGATTAAGTTTTAAATTCACTACATAATTATAAGGTGACCTCGTAAGTATACCCTTTTAAATAAAAAAATAATTTTGCAAATCCGTTTATATATGACGGAGTTATGCCCACCATCATCATCATATCAGCTTAGGTATATTGGTCCACTGCTGGACGTAAGCGTCCTCTATGGCGCGCCATTTCTCCCAGTCCTCTGCCTTCCGCATCCAGCCCCATATGAGTTATGCCCGAACATACAAAAAAAAAATTTTAAACATCCGAATTGAGAACCTCCTTATTTTTTGGAGTCGGTTAATAAAAACTTTTTTTAGTCAAAACTTTTTTATACATGAGGCTATTGAACCTACTAATAATTTACAAATGTGACCCAAGCCCAGCAGTAATAGCTTGTTTTCTAACAAAATTTATTTATTTTACTTTAAAATATCCAAAAATTTAACTTTTTTTTCTTGAATACTGTACTGACTTCTGTTACTTACGTACGGACATACCTACACAAACATAAGGTCAACCATTAAAAGTCCTTTAGCTTCATGGAAAGTCATTCTTACACGTTGTTTATTAACGCCCAGGATGACGCAATAACCTAGGCACATGAGCGATAATCATATTTGTTACGTATGTATCTTATCGTTGTCATACATCATTACACCCATTTCAATTCCAATAGATAAGTATTAAGGTAAGCATAAAAAAACATGTCATTGAACTAAGTGACGTAATTATCAACTTGATCTATCTAAAAGGCGCCACTGTCTGTCAATAAGCAAAGTGTTCGTCAGTTGAAAGAATTTAAACAGCTGTGACAGTGGTTCATAGTCGTAGGCAGAGGTTGCTCAAATGAGACCTAAGCCAAGAAGTGATAACATTTTTTCCAAGTAAAATTTGTTTAGATAATTTTGCCTTTATATTACGATAGAGATAAATAAATTGGAAAACTAAGGAAAATTACCGCTTGTGTGTTAATTACCTAGGTACTAAATAAAGAAATATTGTAAATTTTTGGTTCTTTTTTCTGTCGCCCGCAACTAAAACTTTGTAGGGTATTACCTCATCGACCTCATTACTTTTTCTAGATTCCCTTATCATCATTTATCATTGATTAGGTGTACGCCTTTGCCTAAAAAAGCTTGAAAATGGAATATGACAGTTAAATCACGTATCTAACGCATGAAACGTGAAATACACGTTTATGAATGTGATAAGAGATTATATACGAAGTTAACTGTTCAGTTATCAGCACACACTTTACTGCGATTTCTTAAGTTACGCAATGGATTTCTGATAAAAAATTAAGTAGAGAAATTTAATAAATAAGGAAAATTATATAATTGTCGTCGTCGTCGGTCGGAAAACATTAACTGTTCGACGTAGGCCTGCCCCACAGGTTACCACGTGGCTGGATAGATACACGCCTTCTTTCCCTGGCTTCCTGCGGCTCTAACGAAGTCTGTCCACCAAGTAAGATTCTACGTCTCACACTGCGTCTTCCGATCTGTAGTCGCCACTCAAACACACTAAGCTTAATGAGTTTGATTGTTCGGCGTAGTTCCTCGTTCCCGAATTTTAGACAACGAAACACCAAGATTAGCTCTCTTCATAGCTCTTTGAGCGACTCTGAGCTTATTTAAAAGACCAACTGTTAGAGACCACGTTTCTGTACCATAGGTCATCACTGGCATGCTGGCATTACATATTGTGCGACTTTCGTATTTAGACAGAGGTATTCTGAACGGAAATATGTTTTGCTATTTCCCAAACGCTACCCACAGCCGAGCTAGATTTTTTAACCTCTTCATCAAAGTAAGAGTAACCATTTATGTAGATGCCATATTTTCTTTTTTGCCTTAGATAGGTCATCCAAAATCCGAATAGTTATTTAAACTTAACGAAATGCGCTGCAATTTATTGTTTTTGGCAAATACGTCTTTTTTAAATTATCTGGAGGCAAGTAGGCAAGGTCAAACATATATTTTTGGGGTGTCGTCACATATACTTTCACAACGATACAACTATAAATTTTGTAAATTTAGCAGAATGAAGCTTTCCCGAAGTACGCTTGTATAACGAGGAAGACGTTCATTAAATTCACGTCAAATGATTCTATTGCAGTAAGTTTATTATAACTGCCATCATATTATCCCACATCTTTAGTTTATTGTTTAAAACTAGCTTATTCTTCTCGCTTAGACTTTTAAGAATCAATTAAATGTTTATGGTTTAACCATAAATAGAGGATATTCCAGAAACGTTGAAACACATCAATCTTCATTTTTAACTTATTAACTTTTTTTGGCACATATAAAATTTACCCAGTAGTTTGGACTGTGAGCTGATAGTCAGTCAGCCAGTGTACTCTTCAATATATAATTCATATCGATCCTTCGATATCGAAGGATGATAAATTCCTTTAAATCCAATGTAGATAATAATATCTTAAATAATACTAATTATTGGTATTAATTACTGCGTGCTGTAATAGTGTGAGAGTGGAACACAGTATCGTACACCGCTAAAAACAGATCCAGTTTCGTATGTATTTTTAATTTTTAAACGTGTGTATTTCGGATTGAAAACATGTTTTTAGTTAGATTTTTTATGGGAATCTTTGTTTGTTGGGTATTCAAAATATAATAAGGCATATCGGCAATATTAGTTAGGTATTTTATGTTCCCTTAAATTTAAATTTAATTTATTTCAAAATGCAAATAACACAAAATGTGAGTGCAATACACGATGCAGCAGAACCTATAACAGTACAGCGCAGCGCTTGAGACACGACCTGCCGCAACGCGACCGCGCTCAAGGGCAACAACAGGGAATACGAGGAGACGACATTTAAAATAAAAAAAACTTCAAGTACGAGTTGGACTTACTTTGAATATTCCTATGCCAGATTTTTAACTTACTTAAAATCATAAATTGTATTCTATAAATATGTTAACACGACAAAGCTAACTTTTAAAAGCATGTCTTAGATTGCTTGTTAAGGGTTTTTGATGATATTTCAAAAGCTGTGTTAGTATGAGATGTCGTTTTTTTCCTGTAATATTTGTATAAAGTGCCAACAGCATTTGTATAATCAGCACAAATATATTATGATTGTTGCTCTGAAAATATCCCTTATCTGCAGTGTTTATAATGGAATTGACATTTGTAGACATTTTCATCCTTACAATATAAAAACCATACTTATAAAACATCTTTTCATTCTTTATCTTTTAAATATATTTGATATCATATTGGATTGTCTTCAAACTTTAATTTAAATTATTACCTTAAGCCCGAAAGACCCACACATGCTAGGACAATCCGCTCAGCCATTATACACCCCATTGCACGGGCACAATGGTCTGGCCTAATGCGGGTTGGAAAACGTTGTCAAGCTGGTGGTCACTTGACTGTCAGAGTTTTTAAATCGCCCATAAGGCCTCTGACTTAGCCAAACGACTGCTGTCATATGACAAATAGCCAGGACCGACGAATTTATGTGCCGTCCGAAATGCCGAGAAACTCAAAAAAATGTGCCACTCGCATATAGTTCCAAACCCAATTAGCTTAGCAAGGAAAATACTTAGTTTTATTTTGATGTAATCCTATCAAGTTCGAGAAGTACGTATACAACCATGTGCGTGTATTTCTCGAATGCTGTAGAGTTTTGTGATTAGCATTGATTTCAAGAGTAAGCATGCTAGAGGACATTTTTCCTCAATACACAGATCCTATTGCGGGATTTGAGGTAAAATAAAATTGGAGAAAGTGAAAATTTTGTCATTCCTAGTGGAACCAAAATGTGGAGTGTAGGAACTGAACTTGGAAATATGTCCTTTTACACTAAGAATTTAATTTATAAAGTAGATGTCCTCGGTAGTTATACCCCTTCTCTGCTCAGATTGTCTCGTATGTTTAAGCGCACTTATTTCAGGAACTACCTACCAGTATGATTTGGAAGAGCTATCAACCTATAATCAGCGCGTTTAAAGACACAAATTCACCAATTTTCTACAGCAAACAAGTATAAAAGTATTAATATCGATAAATATATACAAGGAAGCGTTTTTAAGTTCGCAAAATGGGGGAGTACGAGGGATAGTAAAATTACAATATTATTTTACTTTTACAATCCATTTATCTGCACCTGTAATACATTTTTCAAATGTTTTGATTAGCTTATATTTATGCCTATATGCCTTTATAAAAAAGTTTCATCTTCGTCGTAAAAATCCGCTGAAATGGTGTTTTATTACATCTTCAACGCTGGTAAATTTCTTCATCACATCTCTTATTTCATTTTTGGGGATAGATAATATTCATTTCGACCCGGGTCTGAACTATACGGTGGGTTATTCAAAATATCGAAGCCCACCTCTTGCTGAGCAGCCAATGCAACTACACACTTGTGGAGGGGAGCATTTCCGTGCAGGAGCAGAATTCCTTTCGTAAACATTTCGATTCCTTTTTCTATGGCTTCTATTAGCTCGTCTAAGATTAAAGCATTGGGTTTTCCGTTTCTGGAAACGCCTTAGTGTTATGGCAGAATCTCCCTGAGTCTCTCAAGAATAAAGTCAGTGTATTTAGAATCAAATGGGTATTTGGCCTTTAGTTTCAAAATTAACGTTAAAATGAAACACGTTTGTGGAAAATCATTCATCCTACAGGGCAGAATATGAGATGAATAGGTATTTGTATAACTATAAGAAGTTAAAACTATTTCTACGCAGACGAAGCCTTGGAAGTGCAATAAAATTTACGAATAATAGTTAATAAAGTCAAAAACATATATGATAATAACCGGTGAGGAGAGTCTTCGAATTGCGACCACGTATAAAGAAGGGCAGTGTAGGGTATGACCTTCCACAAGGTAGTCACTTATCAGCGAGGACGCGTGAAGTCGTTGGATGGATAGCTTATATTCAAACATTGTGGAAGTGATCGAAGGAGACCTACTTGTTTGGCTGAAAAGACAAGCAAAAAAAAATATGAATACGTAACAAATTGATAGCTCTATTTATTTCTCTGTTTCAGTCACGTACAAAGATAGTGAGATGCAGTCGTCGGCCGGCTCACGAATCGCACGTCAAGGCCGGACATCGCACATCAGCTCGGACCTTGAAGCTCCGACTATACTTCGTGGAATTTTCACTTTCCTGTCTCCTAAACTTAATCATCTTTGCAGCTGACACACGTTTGTTCAGCTTATGACAACGTTATTCGGGAAACGTTATACTAAAAAATATTGGTTATAGTTTATTACAACTTTGTTGATAGATATTTTGCAAATATACCGAATCGTATCTCCGTAGAACCTAAAAAAATACAGGAAGCATTTTAAACTTAAAGCCTTTTTTTTTAAAGCAATCGCAAAAAGCTCGTGGCATCAGCGCGCAGCGGGTCGTAAATTAAAATTATATTATAGTAAATATCATTTTTTATAAAAAAAGTAATTTATGCAAGTGTTGCGAATATGAGCACCTACTTTTTAACACTAGTGACAGTTTGTGAAACGAGGCGCACAATAACATAGCAAGAGTGTTAAAAAGACAAATGCTGTGCATTTGCATAAAATGCTTTTATACGAATAAAAATAAAATATAATAATATAATTGAAAAAAAAAGTACCAAGTCTACATCTAACATAAAACGAAATCTATTTTTAACTAAGTGCCATCTAGCGGAAACGTGTTGCACTTCTTTTCAGTAAGGATAACTAGTTTCTCGTGCTTTAATGCTACAAGTACATACTTTATGGTACGAGTTGATAAAAAATATCACTGATAGAATACTAGTTTTGATTTCTTAATTTTAAAATTAAAGTTTTGGAGTATAGAAGAAACTAATTGCAACAGACAAACTTAGAGGCTGATGACGTATACTTAATATTATTAGGTAGTAATAATGCAAAATATATTTGATAGGTACCTAGTTAAATAAGATAATGAAAAAATATATAAGTCTGAACAATATCAGGAAGGGAAGACTTAAATAGCTTTTTTAACTTTTCATCTAACATTGCAATTTTACAAAGTCATATCTTGAAATTGGTGCGACTGGTGGAGATAACTAAACCTCCTGCTAAGCTTTAATCTTATTGCAAAAAGTCTGGAGTACTCTGGGCTTGCGTTCTCGGAGGCGAAATGTACGAAATGTACCTACTGTAATGCTCGCCTCTCGAAATCTAGGTTTTGGGTCACGAGACGCGAGCTGGTACTTTCATAGTGGCAAAGTGGTTTCCAAATTGGCTGAAACCACCCTGATGTTAATTTCATCCTGAACTCATAATCATCCAACATACACACATTCAACACCAATTATTACATGCGTGTGTTTGTGTATATGCATCTGGATGTACCAGACGCATATAACAGTCAGATCACGATTCGGACGGACGACGTCAAGGCCGGACGTAGCACATTGGCCACTGCCGCCATTGTTTGCCGTCACCGATCCTTTTTTGTGCCTCGTTTCGGTTTTCACTTTTACATTGATAGCAAAATTAGGTTTAACCTTTTCAGAGCAAAAATCTTTAACTTACATATAACGTAACTGGAAACGTATTCTGCACATTAATAAATAATCATTTTTGGTTTACACGAACTGTAAGAATTGTTACAGGTCCTGGCTCGAGGTTAAATTTTTGACTGCATCTTTGCTACGAAAATATTTATTAACATTGATAATCATGCCAATGCCATATCTTCCCTAGTATATTATATTCTCTTTGATGCCATATGTATGGCATGTATGATGTATAATTTATTCTTCAAAATACTCTAACCTTCAGGGAGTCATAAACGAAGAAAAACTATTTCTATGTATGTATGTATTTATATTGTATTTCTTATTTCATGTTATAGATGTGCTAGGACTTAATAAAACAGTAGGAGTTGTTTAATTTTCAAAAAGAAACTTTTTTTTTTGTTTGGCGCACAAACGTATTTACTTAGCTAAACTAATTCAAATGTTAATTTAGGCTTATTCTGAGCTTAAATTGACGTTTATTTATCGATATTGATTATTACAATCAAAAGATATGTGAGTTGAAATTCCTTTTTTTTGGGATACGCAAAGATTTTGTAGATGCACTGTACCTGATTGGTACAATAATTGGGTATCATGGAACTTATTTGATGCTTTTTAATATTTAAATTAGTACCAATAACCAACAAATAATAATAATGGGTAAAAATGGAAAATTGCGAGAACTTAGTTTACTAGTTGTTCTGTCACAATTTAGTTCAGAGGAAAACTTATATTTTGTACTTATGCCTTGGTTTCTGCTGAGTTTAGATTTTATAACAATTTAGATCTATTTTATTAGCTTATCTACATATATTTTGGAGTTATCTATGACTTTAAGTATATAGGTTATCTATAAACATGCATAGTCTACCACTTCAGGGATGGTCTCCCTAAAGGCATTGCTAGATTTACTTACGTGGACGTGGAGGCACTTATCCACTCCTCGCAGTAAGTGCATCTACCACTTGACTCCCGCTTTTCCCAAAGGCATGGATGTACAATCGACCAATTTATCTTATAGAACCTAACTATGGTTATTACCTAACTGAAATACTTACTTCAGTCATTCGATACTCTATGAATAAAATTCGTTAACTTTACATTCAGTGTAATAAGGATTGCGAATTAAATAAAAAATATAGATAGAAGTACATTGTGTATTAAGTGCGGTAAAGACAAATTACTAAATTATTACTAACGAAAGGCTAGAGGTTGTAATTTACGTACCGCCCGTGTTGCACACAATGTTTTTCGTCATATTTGCTAGTAAAATAAATAAAAAGATAGGGTAAATAAATAATTAAACTCACCAAAACACAATTGAAACGGTGGGAATAGAAGTAACGAAAACAACGCTACCGCCAGATTATAGATATCTAGAGAATTTATAAATTATAAAGTTTTGGCTTAAGTCAACGCTTGTGATTGCTTGTAGTGTGTGCGTAGATCATATTTTGAACAGACAGCTTTTATAAAATACTTGATAGAATAGGCGAGTCATTACCGTCCGTGAGTTTTATGGACGCGCGCGTTGATTTGAGAAAAATAAAATTTACAAAGGAAAAGCCTATGGGAGTAATTATGGTTACGAGTACGTGTGATGAAAAAATATTTATCTCCCCTTATACAACCCCATCAATTTCCAGCGCTTTATTTCGTTTTTTCTTATGATATATTTTGTGGAAGCTGCAGATTGTTGAAAGCGTTGAGCACTCAAAATGCCTTCTTAGAAGAAGCTTTCAAGTCAGAAAAATATCAGAAAGTGCTACATTAGGTGCCTACATATACTTACATCCATGATGACATTCGTTGAGTTTGACCAAAGACTCTACTCTACGTAATGACGGTTTTGTACTTTTGTGAGGTGTAGAAAGCTTTATAAATATTTTTACTTCACTATATGGCAGTATGTCACAACCTTATAATTCCACCTTATGAATTCGGCTCTAAATACATAATTGTTATTAAAAATTGAAATTTTTCTAAAGGTACCTGCTCTAAACCATTGAATTAAGGGAATAAAATAAAATCACGCACTACATAGATATCTTTAAATAGAACTTCAAAGCCGCATTTGAGGTTTCTAAAATTTGTGTTTTTTTTTCAAAAGGTAACAAAATTTTGTCGTGTCCCCAAATTTTAAACCAAGTATCATAAAAATTGAAACAAAAAAACGATAATAGACCTCTATAAATACTTACTTTCAACGAAAATTAAATAAAACAAAATCGGTTAAATTTTTTAGGCACCTTTTTTTTTAATACCACAGAGGCAACGGAGGCAAACAAGCCTACGGTCCTCCTGAGGGTAAGCGGTCACCGTAGCCTATGGACGCAACACCAGGGGCATCACTCGCGCGTTGCCGACCCTTCAGAAATCAAATGACTTCATTTTGAAGAACCCCATACTGTATTCCTTAGAGAAAACCTTGGCAGGGAGCTCATTCCACAACCCAAGCGTTCGCGGGAGGAAGTTTCTCTGAAACCGCACTGTACGCGACCATTTCGGTTCTAAAGTGTGAGAATGAATTCCCGGTCGATGGCGAGCGGACTGCTAGCTGGACTAAAACTGCAAATCGATGTAGAGTTTAGCCGTTTGGCACACGGGTACTTTAGAGCAAAAGAATAATGTTGACCCGCAGTTCCTCAAAATATTTCCCTTTTTTATGATGTCATCAATTTTTTAGAATTTAAAATTTTTTTTTCAGAAACCCATCGTGTGGGGTATCAAATGAAAGGGCTTGATGAGCTTGATGAATTCAAAAAATTTAAATATTTTTCAAATTGCTTTCAGGGGGTTAAAAATGATGACATATCATTTAAGGTATATATTAGCGTGATAATATGTAGCCTATATGTTGACCCGACTTCATAATAATATTCGTGCCAAATTTGAAGTAAATCCATGCAATACTTTCTGAGTTTATCCCGAACATACATACAGACAAACAGACAAAAATTCTAAAAACTATATTTTTGGCTTCGGTATCGATTGTAGATCTCACACTAAGTCTTCTTTTAAAAAAATATTCTATGTACAATTTTGACTTTCCTACCATTTTATAATATGTATAGATAAATAATCATGTAAACGAAGTGATGGGAAGTAAATAGCTAGTATAGGAAAAAATTAATAGTTAATATTCAAGTTTACACTTCTGCCGGCACTCCCGGAGTGCAACCCGTTTTTTTATTGCGACTTAGAAGCTTGATTTTTTACAGCTTCCAGGCACGGACCTAAAAATCTTCAAGGGACCGTAGACCTTAGTATTTAATATTAATTACAATTTGATACCTTCACACGTTCTTGGGAAAAAGGGTCTTGACAGACTGACAGACAATTAAGTGATCCTATAAGAGTTCCTTTTATCCTTTTGAGGTCAGAAACCCTAAAAACAGTGTTCGGCGCCAGTGCTCTTCCCGCGCAAATTAGTCGCAAGCAAAATTTTTTTGGTTTTTTTTAAGTATCGTTTATTCACAACTATAATTTTTGTTAATAAAAAATGGTGTGTTTTATTATTTACTTATTATATCACATTTTTTTTAAGGTCTCTAGAGACACCATGCGACTAATTTTGTGATTTTCTTGTTTATAAAACTTTAGTGCATTTTTGAAGCCCTATCGATTAACACACAACATCACATGCTCAAAAAACAAATTTCTCATCTCAGTATGGTGATGGAGAGTTAATAATCTAATCTTATTTCTTTGCAGAAGTGTATAGCGGTTTATAACACATCAGCATGTAAAATTCTTAACGAGCTTTATGTTAAGTATTATATTTAGGTATAGCACAGATATTATCTTTAGAATTTCAGTTACTACATGCACTGAATACTAAACATATTTCACAACCTTATCCAAGTAAAAAGGAGACCATATAATGTTATTCGATTTTTTAACCTAAATGATTCTCACTACATTAATGCGGTTCTACGGGACCAACTTGAATTGTCTGCACTAAGAATTACGTAACGGCCACCGGGTCCCGGAGTAATGTCTGAACATTTAAATACGTCTAGACGTCTAAAAATAATGAACATATAGTTCCCAGTGTGTCCCAGATAAAAGGGAATAAATTATATTCTGAGTTCTTTCCTGGTGGCCACAGCCCAATTAAAAGGATGCGATTTTTTTCAGTTACGCCTTTATATCTAATTATACTTTGAAGGTGGGGTCAACGCACAGTTTCAGCGTATTTCAGTACGGAATGTAGGTAACAGGGTGCAATGACCCGACGCGGGGCCTAAATGGGCCGCGGGTAAGGACCCCGCAAACTTTCCGCCCGGTTACTATGGGGACCACTGTCTATTTGTTTTAGTAATGGACGCGGAAATCAGGCGGCCGTTCCATATTTGACTGGGTAATTTTTTTTCAAATAATTGAGATTTAGCATTCAGTTTGATTGCCTTCTTTTTAAATATCCTATAAAACATAGCTGTGAAATAGACAAAACTATAAGATCACCTTCGGTTCTAAACATACGTTTCTTGCAGCTCAAAATATGCTATTGGATTAAATAGTTATGAAAAACGTTAAACTTTAGCGTTTTTTGCTCATTTTAAATGATTCTCGGGTAAATAGAACCGGCACCCAAAAAGGGTATGTTTTCGTGTATTGGGATGAGACTCAGAATCATTGTCAAAAATAGTAAGCAGTTTTATCAAGAATTAAAATTAAAAAATGATAGATTTGCAGCTATAAATGATTAAGCAATACATATAATGTAATTCTCGGCATTATTAATTAAAAGTTTTTGAATTTTTATTTCAAAAAATAACCACATTTAGTACACTTGTTGACCGGTTACACTTATTAATGTCACTATGCTACCGTAGAACAGTGATAGATGAGCTAAGAACACCTAAAGATGTTAATAGCTACCTGTCCATACCGTCTACAGTATAAGCAAAAATAAATAGATAGGTGCCTATTTATACGGAGGTGTGAGTGCCTACAACAGACACATGAACCATAAATGCGTTGTCACCCCAACAATGTTTTTATATGGCTGATATAATTGTGGGTTGTAACAACTCGTATACCGGGAAACACTAAGAGAGCGCAGAGACTTTCAGAGCCAGATTATCACAGTCCCGAAGTCTATGGTAACGCACTCTGCGAAGGTAAACACTTAGGCATGTAAAAGGTAAGATGATGTTATCAGCTGGTAAAATGTAACGCTTAAAGCACCTAATGCATTGATTTATTTAAGTCAATGACCTAATGATAAATAAATAACAGTTATTGTAAACAGTTACTTCTACATTGCCAATGATTGTTAGAGTAACTGTTTATAATAATTTTAATAATTAATTATTATTAGGTACTTTAACTGTTACATACGTTGTTGTTATTATAAAAAAAATTTGACTTTGTTACAATACTAAAGTTTATATGCAAGTTTTAATTTTTTGATGTTAGTTTGGGGCAAAAGTTTTAAATAAACAAATTTTTTTATACGTTTTTTTGGATTAAGGAGGCCGAAATTTTATTGCAAGTTTATATAAAAATCAAATATTTTTGATGTAAATGGAATGAATTTTGCGTAGACAAATACTTCTTAAATAATAATAACAGGGACGGATTAAGAGAATATGATTGCAAATTTATATGAAAGTCCTATTTTAATTTTTTTTAGAATCATGAAGTAAAGAATCGTCAAGAATCATGAGTTGTAGATTATTGATATATTTAATATATGTAATTTAATTATGTTATAGCTACATAAGATTTTGTGATTAAAAGTTTTAGATGTAAAAGGCATAAAATTTGATTCCTATTGAGGTCAAAAACCTAATCACCTAAATGCGAAAACATGTTGTTTGTTTGATATTGCTCCTAAAACGGTGCATCCAGTTAATCGAAGTTTTGGACAGTCGGAGGAGGACATATCCTATTATTGCGACCGAGAAGTTCTTCAAGAATATTTTTTGCCAGTGATACTAATAGCACGGAGTAGTATTTCTTCATTTCGCAACAAGATGACATGATTTTTGATACACGGATCGCTGAATGTAAAAAAGAAAAGAAAATACTTTTTATCACGATCGGGAGTTCCTACGGGAATCGATTTTTTCGTGGGAACTTATACCGCGGGGCAATATTCCTTTACTTATTAAAGGTGCAACGAGATGACCTGATATTTAGAAGAAATAGGGATTGCTAGTCGGATGTAAAAGAATTAAGAACACTTTTTGTTTTGATCGAGAGTTTCCACGAACATATTTTTTCCACGGGTTATACCTCAATGACTTGATGTTTTGCACAGGATAAGCTGGAGAGATAGAGAATAACATCAAATCCTTTTTATGACATTTATTCAATAAGAAGAATTACCGAATGGTAAAAACAATTATTTATATCCAAAAATCTGATCTGAAACAGTTTGAAGTTGGTGTCATGAAAGTGAAGTGTGTTATAAATTGTAAGGTACCTACATAGACACCAACTTCAAACTGTTATTCTGATCATAATTTTGAAATTGGAAATAAGTAATTATTTTTACCTTTTTAGTGAATCTCATTAAAGCTGGTTGTTTTGTTTTTTTTCGTTAAAAAGTTTTTATTTTTTACTTTTGAGTGACGAATTGCTTTTTTTCTTGTACACTAAAAACATCGATACTTGTTACAATATAAAACAATAATATATAATAAATTATCAATATAATAGGTGTTTCACTAGTTCCAAATTAACACCAATTATTTTTTTTGACCAAAATTTTAAGTTTTAAATATACTACATTAATATGGGACCACCTCGGCAGTATACCCTCAAAAATAAAAAAAGAGTTTTGAAAATCCGTCCGTGACGGAGTTATGCCCGAACGTACATAAAAAAATACAAACATCCGAATTGAGAACATTCTTCTTTTTTGAAGTCGGTTAATAATAAGTGTAGATATAGATAAAATATAAACAAATAATTGTTTTTTTTTACTGAGCATGTACAATACTGTCTCTCTGGACTTGTTTATTATTTCTCATGAATCAATGTGTTATTTTATTACAGTTTATGACAAAATTGAAGTAAACTTTTTTTTATTTAAAATTATTAAATAAATTTAACTGAAGCTAAGAATGAAATAAGTGCACTACATAGGAACCATCGATATGAAAAATTTCATATCGATGATAGGAACCCGTTTTTTTGCAAATAAATGTATATCATAGAAAATAAAATACACGATATTTTTAAGGGGTTCGTGGTAAACAAGAAACCCTTATGGTTTCGCCATGTCTGTCTATCTCACTGTCAGTCTGTACTACACAGCTAAGCTAAAAGACTCTTTGTACTAGAAAGCTGTAATTTGGCACGGGTATACATACTAATCACGCCGACAAAGTGATTAAATAAAATCTTAAAAAAAATTAACTACCATACATACTATAAAATTAGAATGATAATCCCTCACTATGGGAATAGTGTAAGGTGTCGTTGAATAGGTTATTTTAAAATATTGCTGGAGTGTAAAAACAAATTTTTGATTGAAAGATCCGTTTGCGAAATATTAAGATTTACAATGCTAATTTCAACTGAATTATTCAAATTCAAATTCAATATAATTTATTCAGTTTAGGCTACAATAATTGAGCACTTATGAATGTCACTACGCCATCGGTTCGTAAGTCTATAGGGCGGGAGACCTTGTACTGAGAAGAACCGGCAAGAAACTCAGCAAGGGCATTTTCTCTTCTTCTTTTCTCCCTTTCTCTTACAGCGTCCAATTAAAATATTGGAAAATGCCCTCCCTATCATATAGGACACTTTCCATAACAAACATAAAAAACATGAAATATAAAGCACAAGCACAACATAAAAAAGTATCTAATACAAAAAAAAAGACAGTTTATGTATTCATCACTAAGAAATAATCAATGTTAAATACTAATCCCACGTTCCGTTGTGGAGGAAAAGCGTGAAGAACTTGTGTCTCAAATCGAGATCGGTCTGTCCAAGGTCTCTGACTGGGGGCGGGAAAACTTGGTCCGATTCAACCCTTCAAAGACACAAGTCTGCGCGTTCACCGCTAAGAAAACCCCATTCACTGTAGTCCCACAATTCCAAAACACTCCCCTCTCCATCTCCAAGAGCATTGGGATCCTTGGCGTTGACATCTCCAGCGATGTTCAGTTCCGAGATCATTTGCTAGACAAGGTAAAGCTGGCGTCCAAAAAACTTGGTGTACTCAACAGAGCGAAGCAGTACTTCACGTCGGGGGAAAGGTTGCTACTTTACAAGTCGCAAGTCCGGCCCCATATGCAGTACTGCTGCCATGCTGCTGGTGCACCCGGATACCAGCTTGGCCCTTTTGACTCGGTTCAACGACGGGCTGTGAGAATTGTCGACGATCCCAAACTCACTTGCGGTATCGAGCCCTTAAGTCTGAGGAGAGACTTTGCCTCCCTGTGTGTGTTCTACCGCTTGTACAATGGATTGTGTTCTGAGGAATTGTTCGAAATGATGCCCACGGCTACTTTCTACCATCGCACCGCTCGCCATCGACAGGGAATTCATTCTCACACTTTGGAACCAAAATGGTCGCGTACAGTGCGGTTTCAGAGAAACTTCCTCCCGCGAACCCTTGGGTTGTGGAATGAGCTCCCTGCCAAGGTTTTCTCTAAGGACTACAGTATGGGGTTCTTCAAAAAAAAGTTATTAGATTTCTGAAGGGTCGGCAACGCGCGAGTGATGCCCCTAGTGTTGCAAGCGTCCATAGGCTACGGTGACCGCTTACCATCAGGCGGACCGTAGGCTTGTTTGCCACCTTAGTGGTATAAAAAAAAAAAAAAAAAAACTAAGTATACAAAGTAGTTTGCAAGAGCAGACCAGCCTCCACAGGCGGCACCCGTTCACGAGTATGACACATGAATCAGCCATCGCTTCGCTCAACCATGTTTTAGGGAACGTAACGACCCGATACACACGCCACCACCGCAGAGACACTTTGAGAGAGCATGACACACTCAAGCAACTCCAATAAAACTTCGATTGTACTAGTTACAATGTATGTAGTAAAGGAACAAAATATAAGAGAAGATTGGAAGGTTCGTAATGCTTTACTACCGAGAAGAACCGGCAATAAACTCAGCAGTTAATCTTTTATACATCATATAAAAATACAATATAGCCTTACACTAGGTAATAACATAATTTACAATGTTTTTATTTAAAAATATATATATATAAAAAAATATATTTCAAATGCCCCAATACAAATCAATTAAGTTTTAATTTTTCCAAGCATTTTTATCATTTATGTATTCATCAACTTTGTAATAGCTTTTTTTCATTAAACTATCTTTGACATATATTTTAAATTTATTTGAGGGTAAATTAACCACATGTTCTGGAATTTTATTGTAGAAAAATATACTTTGTATTGCGAAAGAGCTACCTTCTGAAGACGACATTTTGGAACTACCAATTTATCCTTATTCCGTGTATTAACACTGTGGAGGTCACTATTTTTAGCAAATAAGTGACAATTTTGGCGCACATACATTATACAAGCGAAGATATATTGGCAAGGAACAGTTAAAATATCAATTACCCTAAATAGTTCCCTAAGAGAAATTCGAGGTCCTAATTTATAAATTGACCGTACTGCTCTCTTTTGCAAAATAAAGACTGTATCAATATCAGCTGCCTTACCCCAAAGCAAAATGCCATAAGACATGACGGAATGGAAATAGTTAAAGTAGACCAAGCGAGCAGTGTCAACATCTGTAAGCTACCTAACTTTCCTAGCTGCATAGGCAGCTGAACTGAGTTTCCCTGCAAGAACTGAAATGTGAGGGTTCCACTGCAGCCTAATGTCTAATGTAATACCTAGAAATACTGTTGAGTCTAATAGTTCTATTTCTTCTCCGTTTAGGGATAGCTTTGTACTTATGTTTCTGACATTTGGCATCATAAATTTTAAACACTTAGTCTTTTTCGCATTAAGAAGTAAATTATTTGCGGTAAACCACTGAAGAACCCGAGAAAGCGCACTACTTACGTCGTCAAAATTAGTTTTATTTCTGTCAACTTTAAATAAAAGAGATGTGTCATCAGCAAATAGTACAATCTTGCACAGCTTCTCCACAAATTACATTCTTAGTAAATATGTTCATGGTATTACACAAAAAGCCCATCTAAGTCCGCATATTGTGACAGCGTAGCCCGACTCGCACTTCGCTGGTTTTTTGGTAGGTACGGTATTTCCACACAAAACTTAATCAATTCTGTGAATTGTTTATAAAACAAAAATAAACCCTGTAGGTACCTTGTAACTATATTGAGGTTGAACTTCAGAATTTGAAACAAAATTTATTTTTAGTTATTAAATTATGTGGTAGTGAAAAACCCATGCACATATTAGGAAACTCGGCAATTCTTTTATCTTATGCTATATTAATACCGTTAATGGGGCATTAAAGACAATACGCTATTAATAAAATGTTAGGAAACTGTTAATAATAAATAATACCATAATATAAAACCAAGGTATTAAACAAATAGAAATTACAAAAAACAAGTCTCAACTTTTTATTTAAATATCATCACGAGAATTATATGTATTATTTTGGCCAGTTTTTACATATTAAAATTTCAGTCTTCCTGGTTGAAAAGAAACTCACGAACTATACACATGGCGGGTAACAAATAACTTCCCTGTTTGAAAATGGAACGCCTGGTTACCTAACGCTGTGACGTCATACGGCTCGAGTTCCGCGCGCTTTCCACAGTTCCGCCCGCTTTCCCGAGGGCGGTGACCCTGCTGCTGGCGAATTTGTTCGCGCGGTCAATATCACGGATGTAACATTGAGTTCATTTTAGGGTTCATAGCCAAATGACAAAACGGAACCCTCATACAAAGTTTCGACAGGGTCATTACATTAACATCGACTCTGCTGAAATTTTACAGCAGGTGTACAGTTCTGTTTCATTTGTAAGTAAAAATTTTCGGACTGTAAGCTGTGTTGGCTATCGTGCAAATATTTTATCAAACATACCTTTAAGTCACCACACAGGATGAGACGTCCCCAATGTCTACGTAACACAATTTGAAATATAAAAAATCATAGAATGAAGAAGTACAAGAGAAAGAAGGATGATGACCAGGACGGACGGGATGGATCGGAATGGCAAAATTATGAAGGATATTTGTTTGACTTCGGAACCCTAAAAAGAATTAAGGAAAACTGCCTTCGATCCTCGCACCTACTAAATACTAATGTGATTAACATTTGTGTTTGTCTTGAGTCTGGGTGTTTTTCATGTAAATAATCTGTGTATTTACTAAACAAAAGTATTTGTATCAGTTGTCTGGTATACATAGTACAATCGTTGTTGGTATTATTGCCTAGGAAAATTGAAAAATACGCTTTATTACCATCTCCCAATGTGAAATCAAGAACTCACTACGGCAGATTACTTGATCACCGAAGAATTCATCCGTCCATCCAATTCCTCGTCATCATACTATCCATCGAAGTAACTATTACCAAGAATCTTATTAATTCATATATCCATTTTGGGTCATTTCTTGTCTGACTGTTAAAAGCGTGAAATATATCTCATGGAATTGATGAGACCGCGGGTAATTTTTTTGATTTGACAATTCATGTCGTTCAATGACTGTGTATGTATAAAAAGAGGTAGATATCGCACTTGCACGCAAAAGCTGAGGCAGCAAAATGAAGACAATTGTCGTAATTTAATTTTGTTTCACATCAGTCTCTAAAAAAAGCTCTATCTACATCTGTTTCACACGTTCCGTATTATCTATTGCATTCGCTGTTAAATCCTATATATGCTAAGGTTTGTACGTGTAGGTAGTAGCGGATCAAATTTAAATTTTAAACAATATGAATTTACCGTATCTTTACTAAAATAGCATTGATGTCGTTGCATTGATAGTTGACTTTACAGTTGGAAAATAACCAGAAAAAAGCCTTGCATTCCCTCGAAATTTTGGGTATTGTGGAATCCCTGTATATTTATGTGCTGAAAGGTCTGTAACTGTATAAGTACTATAAGGCAGTTGCGACGAGGAGTACGACAAGAAATTGTAATGTTTATCTGAAACTAAACAGCGCAGACGAGGGTTGGACTGGAACCTGCACTTTTTTGCATGTGTGCCTGTACATGATATATGACATCATTCAGTTCGTTAACCGGCCACCAATACCAACACGATTGCTCCCAATTGAGACTGAAATTCTAAATTTGAACCGTAAATATTTCGTCGTCGCGTGCCACAGACTAATTAGGTCTTTCGTTGAATAACCAATGAAAATCAAACCTCGAATTACTCAAATTAAGCAACTGTAATTTGGGCGCGGTTCAGCGGTCGTCGTAACTTTTGTAGGCAGCCAGTTCTTTAACCCAATGGACGATGATGTCACTTCTTTATTGGAAGCATGGTTTGTAATACAGGCGCTTAGAGGCATGTGATAGAAATCTGAAATTAAAGCAACGTTTCTTATTTTGAAAGCTTATTAATATTCGTAATACGGAAAGGGGTCAAGTGCCATTAAACAACATTGAAATACAAACATACAGATATTGAGAGTAATAGACATTAAGACAACTTAAGAATTAACGACCTGTCCGCAATGATGTATTTATTATAACACTCTCCGTTACAGCAGAAGTATTAGGATTGATATAAGGTTCAACTCTTAAAGCCTGATGGACTTGCAATGCATTACAAATGGATAATCGAATCTCTGACACAAAGAATTACTAATCTGAATTGCTTGGTTTTTGTGTCGTCACTACTTATGACCCCACATTTATCTTCCTCTGTGTTATTCTACAACATTTCTGGCAAGACGACAACATTTCCAGAGACTTGTTTACATTACAAAAAGGTTTTGAAGTGAAAACTTCTTTAGCGGCGTTTTTTATGATGCGTAAAAAATATTATCACGTGACCTAATCGAAAATTCGTAAGATAGAACTCGCGTCAGGACACGTGACCTTTATTGACATTAGGTTAGTTTTTATTTTTAACATATGGCGATTATGAGTAGTACAGGGAGGTTCGATATGGCGTATTAATTCTATGACAGATTAAGATGTCAGATATACTACTTACGTCAAAAAAGTAAATAAACAAACATTATTATTTATAATAAATAAATATGTATACCAAGTGATACGAAGTAAAGAGCTAGTATAGGAAAAAATAAATGGTTAATATTCAATTTTACACTTCTGCCGGCACTCCCGGAGTGCAACCCGTTTTTTTTTAAGTTTGGTTCCTAGAACTATGTTGAAGTCGTTCTTCTATAACAAAGTTAGGTTCGCCTTAAAGTCAATGCCCCTAAAATATATATACTGACAGAAAATTAAGCTAGAGTTTCTTTGCTTTAATGTGGGATGCCAACAGAACTGTACTTATTTTTTTTTCTGTATTTGATTCAAATTTTTGGTAACCAACATCAAGGCGAATAAAACATGTAGTTAAGTATTCTATCAATAAGTCTGCTTTTGAGTTTTTTTTTTACTTTTTAGAAGATTTAAAGTGGGATTAATGTTTTTGTTAATGTTAAATAATACTAGCAAAACTATTTTAACAATTCTACAGAAATGTGAATTTTTTAGTCCTAGTAGACATGGTTATGTGACGTATGCTAGGGTCAATTAGCGGAGTTACAGGCCATGTTGTATTCAGCCATGACCCAAGCTATAACTGTAACAAATTACAACTTTATGTAGTAACAAAAAATATTTTGAATTCATAATATTAGTAATAAGAAATGCCTAGTATTGTAAAGTTGTATAAATAAGTGTAATGTAGAAGCAAATGAACCACGCAACAGAGTGTATGTAATGTATGAATCACATTGTGTAAATAGTCCTAGATTCAGTTACTAGTGCCGGGTTCCTACCCCGGTTATGGCATACTTTTAGAGGTCAATGTACAGAGCACGTTCGTACATACGATACCTAAATACTGAAAAGTAATGTTTCAGTTCCGTTAAGGTGGTGGTGCTTCTGAAAAGTATTATATTTTGCTTAGTCCGATATGTCTTAGAGATAAACATATCATAAAAAAGAAAGAACAGATTTACATAATACGTTTATGACAAAATAAATTGCAATACATCTTAGATAAAATCTTGACATTCACCGTTAAAAGGTATGCTCTTTGTAGAGCCGAGTGATATATATTCACTACTTGTGCCTGTAGCTCCGCCAGTTTTTCGCAAACATGACTTCTAAGTACCTTGTCAATAGTATAAGCAAACCTATATAACCAGCAATATCGGTAATTTTCAGAAGAAGAGATTGTTCAATTGATACTTGCTAGACTGAAAAACGTTAGTTCCTAAAGTAATTAACAGAGGTACTACGATAATCTTTAGCCCGACCTTTAATCGGATCTATTGTTGAGACCGAAATAGGCAGAAGTCTGAAATTTTCGCGGAATATGTGTGATTATGGCAATTTTTTTAAACAGTAATAAAAAAGGAGTAATAATTAAAGGGGTCTCCACTCTCCATACAAGAAATATATTTTTATCTAACTTAAAATACGTAATACTTAGAAGCTTCCAACTAAGAACCGATTAAATTGCAAAAAAAAAATAATTAAAACAATTCCAAGATTGCTTATGCATTCCGTGGTGGTACAGAACTCTCCGTGCGCAAGTCAGACTAACACGTGGCCATTTTTTATCATCTCTTTATCGCTACAAAAAAGAACAATCTAGAGTATCTTCGGACACAATATGCCGTCGTTCGTATAATCATAGGTCATAGCACTCAAACGGGTTACCATAGGGGTAGGGGTCAATACAACCCCAGTACGAAATCGTAAGTCAGAGGTAAATACCCCGTCTTTACCCCAGAGCAATGAACCGAACGATGACGCTATTTACTAAATCTTTTTTTTCGCGGCATCACGTCACAGTCCACGAATTGAAATAGTACGACTTAGCCACTTGTGAGTTGATAAATATTTACCAATTTGTTTATAAAATATAAAAAAACTACTATTATATGAGTAGAAACGTTTAGTATTTTTTGAAATAAAAAAAATTTTTTTTAAAGACATCCTTATAATCAATACAAATGCAATAATGAAACCATTTAGTTTTATGCTAACTATTCCCTAGGCAGATAACTGTATTAATCTACGCGGAAACAAATTCAAATTCAATTTAATTTATTCAGTTTAGGCTACAATAATTGAGCACTTATGAATGTCACTACGCCATCGGTTCGTAAGTCTACAGGGCGGGAGACCTTGTACTGAGAAACATGTTATAAATACCTTTCTTCCAAATGCCACTGATGCAAGCTATCTACTTGCCAAAATTCATCAAGATTGGTTCAACAGTTTTTCCGTGAAAAGGTTAACATACAAACATACAGAGTTACATTCGCATTTATAATATTAATACGGATTAAATGTGACTTCCAGTCTGTGAGGCTTGGCTCTCTCTATGTAAGATAGTTGTTTGATTTAGCGTTCCGCATAAAACCCACGTAGTTGCAAATCCCTCGTGATATGCGGTTTTGGGTAAGATTTGTTAACTAACAATGTCATAAATTCACACATACTTATAATAACTAAAAAATAACTGTTCTATTCTGAGACAACAAGAAAAATCATCATTAGGTATGGAATCAGTAACTTTATGCCATATTCATGTCGTTAAGTAGGTACTCCTGACATAACTATTTAACTCCTAATAGTAGCAGTGCTTGCTGAACGCCATGTAGCTAGTGTTACAGGCACGCAAGGCATTACAGATTGAACTTCAAGTGTACAGCACATATTTTAAAGTAAGTTACAGAAGTTTTCAAGAACTTCGTAGAATTAGTTTTGTCCATACAAAAATTTAATTAATAGATAATTTATGTAATTAATAAACTCAAAACTCAAAGGTATTAAACAATTTCAATAATTAACGTAAATTTATGTTTTCCCCTAGATACTAAAATCCCCCTATTTAGGAGGATAATAAAGGAAATAGCCTTAACCTATGACAAATTATATCATTTTTTGCATTTCCCGAATGAAACATTTTCCTTTACCCATACGGTTTACCGCAAAACCCACAGGACAAATTCCGTTGCTTGTATAGCATAAACAGCTAACGGGCGGTAACATTCATGCTCAATGGGTATCCATTTAACACTTCAACTACGTCATACAAGATACTCACATCATTTCCGTTTTCTAGATTTCTGTAAAAAACCAAGTAGGCCAAGTACGGATATACGGATATCTTAAAGCTTGCAAACCGTTTTTTTTTTTAAACCATTTTGGTTGGAAGTATTAACAAAGTTTTATTACCGTGATTTTTCTACATTTTCAGAAAGTTCGGGGAGTCACAAAATTTTCAAAAATAGCTGGAGAAATATTTTACATTTTAGAAAAAAAAAGTTATTTAAAGAGCTCATAAATATTTTTAAAGACCTATCCAACGCAATGTAGGGCGCGAAAAAAAAGGATACTTTCCTTATGTATAGTGCAACAATTTTTTGTGACCTGGTGGTGGTCAAATATCAAAATTACAACCGTCATATTGAAATGGTTGAACTTACAACGACCCTGACGTCCAAACACCGAAACTTTAAAGGTAGCACTGTAAAGAACTTAACGATATACTTTAATCATTCATTGTGAGGTTCTGATTTTTTTTAAAATTATTCTTCGTTTTTGTAATATTTGATTTTTTGGTGGCCATTTTCGATACGATTCGTGTCTGCAATGCCAAAATATCACTCTCAAAGTATTATTAATATATCAGAAATCATTTTTTATAGATATGAGTTAACCAAGAATCTATCGAAATTAGAATGATAGCAAATAGGATAATAAAAATAACACGCAATAGACTGAAGTCAGTACTTTTTAAATATAGCCGGCCAAGTTATAGTACTTTCAGACGAAATCACTAATTACGTATACACATAGTATCGGCTATGGAACCCTACATTACAGGAATGGTTAAACATTTTTTGTAAGGGGTTTCGTTGTACATTTTAATAAATTCATATTATACGTTTATTATTTATTATTATTATTCATATTACAATCTTTTGACCGAACTTTTTTTTAATTTATATTACGACCCTAAACTTTTGTTTTATCTTATAATTGAGAAACCAACGTGAAAATATATAGAGGTTAACATAAATTATATCCATGCACAATTTCCAGTTTCTTATTGATGATTAAAAACCAGGATATTAAAAAAAATGGCCCAAAAAACTAAGATGACACTTCAGCCTTTTACCGCACCTTGGACAATTGTAGTAACCAACACGTCACTATGTAGGATTACATGTGCCAGCCCGTATCATATTATTGTATCTCCTCTATCCTAACCAAACAACGCGCCAAAAGGCCGATGGCCGACTTCGGGCGGCGACCTTGCTATCCCGACCTTGCTAGCCCGGCCGTTGACTTAGCCGACGTATTTTCGGCCGTTTTTCTCTAAGGAAAATTCTCTATCAACCAATGACAAAGACCTGCAATAATGTTTCGCATGGAACAATCACAACGTGGATAATAGGTCAACTAATAATGGTCTGTGCGGAGGGCAATGATTTCAGCAGTACACCCACATATATTATTATTATGGAGTTCAAAAGAAGTTATAGAAGCTTCGAGGGCTCCGATTTGTTGAAATAATGTTTGCAGTACTCGTCGTAGGTGTTGATTGTTTTGGATGTTTTTCAATTTGTTCACATTGGGTTCTGTTTTCATTTTTTTTTTCTTAAATAAAACCAGTTAAGAAGTTGACATAATTTCATCTATTACTTACTTATTATCATAACACTATCAGTTATTACATTACATACTTATCTACGTCACCCAAGTTATAAGTTTAAACAATATCCACATAATATATGTATACCCATGTATAGTTGTTTTTTATTAATATGAATTAAAAATTTCTAATTTGCTTTTTTTTTATTCTTATTAAACTATAACTAAATGTAGCAAAATAGTGAAATCTATGGAATCTACCAATAACATTTTAAAAATGTCAACAACCAATTAATATAACGAATCGTGTAACATTAAATAACCATTTCAAATTAGGTAACAAAACAGTATTGCTTTATTTACGAAAGCCTAAGTTGCTAACCACCTAGCAATCTTGCTTAAGACTAGCCTTGACTTGAGATTGGCACAGACTCTTAGGAAATAGGCTCGACTTGGTCCGATTTGCGTAAGTGAGACACTTAACAGCGCATTGTCATACGAATATCGTGAATTCGTGAAATATGTATATAAACACTTCAGGTATACAGGCGTGAAATTAATTACGAAATTTGTTTAGGTATACCTAAACCAATTTAGAAACAGTAAAGCAACTAATATAACAAAAGAAGAATACATATCGTTAAAATATAAAGTTATTAGGAATAGAAATGTGACCATAACGTCCCGCTTTCAGGCTGTCTGTCCCGCTGTCCTCAGCGAGGCTAAAAACGTCCCGCTTTCTTAAACAGACCAAACAGTGATTTAATTTAGATACATACCTACCTATACTTTTTTAGAATGATAGAGCTTAACATATAGATAAATAATTTTAACGAAAATTTGTTTTGAAAGTGCGCAAGTACTTTTTTCAAACATCTACAATAAATTATGATTTAATATCTCAATTTTGCAGGCGTCCCGTTTGGAACAATAAGTGGTCACGTTAGGTATAAGCATTGTTGCCCTAAGCTCATATATACGGTAACCCCCCTCGACTTGTGTCCGCCTTGTCCTGGCGAGGGGGCTCAGTAGCGCCGGACTATGTAGTGTGGTCTGAAACGAAGATGAAATCATAGGGTAGATAAAACTTTTTAGGATTAAATATCTATTCATTAATAAAATAAAACACATACTTATACACTTAATTTAAAACGCTTGACTTCGTTACAGAGTGTCATACAGAGAAGATTTGTATAACATCCATTTATGAGTCACTTTATTGTCCGACTGTCGGTATGTCAAGACTCATTTTCTCAGAAACGTCTAAGTATAGGTATCAAGTTGAAATCAATATCAAATACTAAGTTCTACGGTCACTTAAAACTATAAAAAATCAAGATCTGAGACAACGCTTGCTTACAATGGCATTTTTTACCAACTTGAAAATTTACCAAATTGAAGATAAGATTAGTACATCAGGCGGACCGCAAGCTTCTTAGCTACCTTAGTGGTATTAAATTAAGATCATGAATATTAATATAAATAAATAGGTAAATTATTATGAGAATTAAAAAAAAAGTATCAAAAATTGGCATTACTACAGAGTGTTATTTGTCTTCTTGAAAGGATATATTAACTGATTGACTGACACAAATAAGTTTTTAAGGTATGTAGATACTATATATACAAAATAAGCTGATGCCTTAATTAAATCATACAACCTAGACGTCAAAGTTATTTCAGCGCTTGGAGAATACAAAACTTTTAATTCCATTGTATCAATAGTGTATGTGTGTGTATTATGGTAATCTCACAAAACATATTTTTTTTACAATAACTAAAACTAAATTATACTATGAATTATTGCAGCTGGCATCGTACCATACACAGCACAGTTGTATTGCACGCATTATTGATTACGGTACAGATGTGCAAACAATTACATAACCTAAATAATTTGCAATAAAAATTCGCAGAATAAAAATGTTAACATGTGAGCAGGCTGGCTACCGAGTCATAACATAATCGGAAAAGCGTCTACTGAATAGGGTTTCGCGTGAAATACAATTTTTGATAGAACTTCCAATGCACTTTTAGGGCTTTGTAACCAAATGGTACCAGTAGATACTAAGCCTTTTTCTTATCTGTACGGCTCTGCACGTGTTCTATAGACAACTTCCTTAGGTGTATGGCTCTTTATGCATTCTATAGACCACTTTCTGATTTGAATTTTAGAAACAGGCAATTTAACTTATGGTTCATGACCCTGAGCCTTCTTCAACATGGAACCAGACTTAACATAGGTAGTACTTATAAACTGCTCTAAAAAAGTCACTACATTGGAAAATTGTGATAAATAGTAAACTTGGTTTTAATACTGAACCCGAAGAATTATTGCGAAATTCAAACTGAAAAATCTCACACAAAGAAGACAATATTTCAGTGCTTGTTAGCACGTGGTGTTTTCGTGTGTGTGTCTAATGTACGTATAGGCCTGTCGTCGCGACGAATCGTATCAGTGTGCGTGACAATACCCTCAAAGTTCAACGGCCGCCGAATTTTCGGTGGTATTGAACTATTGCGCAATTGCTAGTCTAAAAAGTATCTTGCATAAAACCCAAAACAAAACGATATTTCGTTTTACTTCCCACTACAACGTTAAGGAAATATTATAGAGTTCTCTGTCTGAATACCTGGTTTTGCAGCTGAACCTAAGGGTTTTGCAAGGGTTTTTTGGCACCCTGTCAATGACTTTTGTTCGCAAACAAATAAAAATGTTTGTCACGTTTTAATAATTTTTTTGTCATTTGTAATACAATTAAATCTAATAATGTTTTTTATACATAGTTTTAGACATTTTTATTTATAATTAGATTTATTTTTATTTAATAATTTTTCGTGGTTAAGTTCATTTTCTTGATAATTGTTAGTTATTATTGAATTATGGCAATAAATTTTCCCCTTGACATGAGTAAACTAAATGCAATACATACAATTGACAATCGATTAATGTGTGACTCGTGATGTCATAAATCCATCCCCTATGCTACACACCATCGTAGTCCTTAATATTTCAAATTACTATCCCCGGGTATTTGAACAGATTTAGTACATATTAATAGTATTTAGTATTTAATAGCAATATTGGTGGGATCACAATGGTTAGAATGAAATCTTCAAATATTTGACATATTTATACAACCTCCGTCTTTATTATAGTATAGTAATTTACTTATTAGTTGGATAACCGAATCATCCATAAGTATCTACATAAGTGTAACTTTTTTTTCCTATGCATTTTTTGTGTTCGAACACAGGAAAGGAGTAGCTAAGGATTATTGATTTAATTTATCTGACCCAATTAATGTTGCTAGTGTCCACAATGAAGCACAAATGTTTTTTTGTCCTGGTTGGTTTTTATTTGCTTTTAGTCTCCAGTTTTTATAAATGTTTATTACCTAACGGTAAGTTTTAAATATTATGTTTTACATAGAAACGTATGGGTACCTAATAAAACACAAGTTTGTGGCAAGTATTGAAATTTCAAGGAAACCCGTTACGTATATTAAGTATATTAGTTTAATCCAGTCTTAAAACCAAAAATAATTTTAATATAATATTTATATGAACTATTAATGCCTACTTACTGGTAGTAAAAACTATTTTGTATATCATTTAAATGTAACTTTTTAGTACCCTTGTTTTTTTAGGGCTCCGGGCCTTCCAACCCTATTACTAAGCCTACGCTGTCCGCCTGTCTGTCTTTTAAAAGACTCTCTGTTTTCTGCGCAATAGGAAACTCGATGATTTTTAAACAGGATGTGGTTTGATTGCGAATTTTCTAACATATTATAAAAAAAATCACTCTAACTGTTAAGTGGGTGCCTAAGTATACAAAAAATATGTATTTTTTTAGTTTTTGCAGCGTGCAAGTACTTTTGCAGTTAGCCGGTTCTTATTAAAAATGCTGAATGTGAAGCCTGTCTATTATAATAAGAATATAAATATCAATAATAATAACAACCAAATCGATACAAAATCTATGAGATTCGATAAAAAATTAAGTACAAAATCTTTCCCTTTTTTGAAAATTGGTTAATAATTTTATACTATGGATTCTATAACGCCTGTTATAACGTTAATCTTTCAATATATATTACACAGGTCTTTGTCACCAAATTGGTAATCAAGTGATTACGAATTGATATAAATATGCAAGTGCATCATCCCATAGTCTTTGATTGATACATATTTACGTACCTATATTTTATGTATGTCCAAACTCCCAAACAATCGCGATACCAAATTTGCGCCTAGTTTGTATGACGTACAGAGTTCGTTCAACTATAGGTATCGCAGACCGTCGGGCCATTGACCTCATGTATCCACTTTATATAACCAACCACGTGCTCATTGTGAGCAACGTAAGATGATTAAATCATTTTTATTGCAAATTCATCTTCATATGTTTATAAAACATCAAGTATAGAAAGATTAATCTAAGTGATTAAAGGTAAATAAAGGAAAAACCTTTGGATGCCGATAACAAAGGTTCATTTTCTTTTTTTTTTTCTGTCAATTGTCATGCTGCCATGCATTAAATTATTATGGATTCATGTAAAATTCTAAACTATACGATTAAAAGTGAATCTAATTCAGTCATCGGAAATTTTTCATACATACTTGAGGTCACTAAACATTAATAACGATATACATTTCGCCTATCGCTATTACTATCGCTTTTTACCGTAGTTGTAAAAATCATATACATTTTATGTAATGACAGCGAATTATTTAATAACCGGGTTTTTGGAGGTTTTAATTCAATCAAAACTGTTTATTTAATATTTATAGATATAGACTATTGCTAATAGTGGTTTATAAAAGCAATCATTTATCAAAACATTGAAGAAATTGAGTGATACCCATTTGTATGAAAAAAAATCTGATTCGGTAAAGGTATACTAAGGTATTTTTAAAATGATTTAAGCTTTTTGCCTTCATCTATGCATAATAAATAAAGGCAAAATCAGGTCCACTTTACTTTAACTTTGATAAAACCAGAACTCGTTTTATACTAAGAATAAATTTTGTGGAAAAAACAAAACTTGAAATGTATGTCCACAACTAATTATTAAGGGTAATGTACCCAATGCCAAAATAGAGCTCTATTGCTATTACTCTGTTTATTGTCCGTCTATCCCTACGGCTTGTCCCAGGTCTCTAGCAGCTAGCTAAGCAGCGAGCTAGAGTCCAGCTCGTAAATAGAATTAATTTCAGTTCTAAATATGGATATTCTGTGTAGAATGTTCACCCAAAGCAGATCATTAAAGTAATATTCTATCATGTAGTTTGCCCATACCTAGGTACATAAAAGTAACTTAAACAAGTTTAAGGTTTGTTTACAGCTCATCGTTGGTTTGCAAAACATGTCAAAATTATTTTTATATTGCTCTCGCCGATATAATAATTATACTCTAATAAATAATTAATATTTTTTGGACAGTACACACAGCGCCGTCTGGCTCCAAAGTAAGCAAAGCCTGTTGTTATGGGAACCAGACAACGGATATAAATACATAAACATTACTTTTTTTTTGTAATTACATACATAAATACACCCAGACTCAAGACAAACACAAATGTTTATATTATGACATAAACGTTTGTCCAGTGCGGGTATCGAACCCACACCCTTTGCACAGTTTCTACACCCTGGCCACACTACCAACTAGGCTGCGAGGGGGACTAGATATTACAAATTGGCAAAGAATTGTTAAATTTAAAATTTACTAAAAGTTGTCGTGGCCAAAGCCTAGTTTATTTCTTATTGCAATTGTTTTCAATTGATGTTTCATTGCTCTATCACCTATTGATCAATAAACTGACGCATGTTTTGTACTCAATATTGAAATGTACTCAGTGTTACAGTCCGCGAATTGTACAGTTAGCATATACCTAGTATGGTACAAAATAATGATTTAGTAACGTATAATTTTCAAAGCGTCGACAGTGGCTTATTTCGTTGAAACCTTTTCATAATCTTATTTGACAATAAAATTCTACAAGTAGATACGCAGTTCGTAATATTTAAAAACATGACTAAATTTTAAACATGACCGATAGACTATTATTTCAGTCAATACCCACTTTCTATCTGAAAAGTATTCCAAATTAATGAAATTTTGATATGCTATTAAGGCATACTCTGGGACGTAGAATCTGAGTTTTTGACCTCGAGGACCCAGTGCTAACTTAAGGCCCCCGGGGCCTTTTTTCAGCTTTTTGTTTATATATCTTGTTATTTTTGCATTTTGTTGATTTCTTAATCTATCTATAACAAACAAACAAGATTTAAATAACTTTTATAACGTGTCCTTGTTAAGTTTATATATAAGAAGAGCTCTAAGAAGCGAAACATTTTAAGACCTATTATTTTAATAGTATCGAAAAATCTTCGCAAATCGCAGAAGTAGCACACGTCTAGTGAGATCCATGGTTCATAACGAACTGAACTGATGGTTAGCGTCTATCATCTGCTTGTACGACGCCGTAGGCGATGAAAATTTTGGTGTCAACTATTATCGCTTTGCGGTGCGACGTCGTTTTTGTGCTGCGCAACGCAGTGTTGTGCATCAGTGATGAGTAAATAAAATGATTCATAAAAATCAAAATTTTAGAGGCAATCCCCCCCTTAATTTTCTGCGTTTTTTTTACATTTTGTAATTATTTATCTTACTTTGACCCGTTGTATCTCGTTTAATATAGGGTCAAAAATACGTTAAATTAGTGAAACTGAAGGCAAATTTAGCACAGGGGCCTCGGTGTCAAAAACTTAAGACTACCCTAGAGTACCCATACTTTCCGGATAACCAACTAAAACTAATTATATCAACCGGACTATGTCGGCGAAATTTGTTGTCAGTTTTATATTCTTGACACATAATTGGTACGGTCTTTAAAAACTGGAACTACAAAAACAACGCATATTTTTTATGTCAATTAAACACAGTAGCGCTCATTTTTATAAGAATTAATTTTTATTCGCGGTAAAAGCTACGAAACAACAAATTACATAATGTTAATACGTAAATTTAACCACAAAGGTAATAATTGAACGTGCATTAGCTGTAAAATGACTCATAATATACGAGTAAGTAGTACTACGTAATATACATAAAACTATGATTGTCTATGTCTAGAGCAAAGGTCTTTAAAGACGTCAATTTGCCGGTTTTTAGTGAATCATGCGGTTCCGAACGCAGCCACTTGGTTCTTTTTTAGAAATTGATTGCTTTAAGAGGATACACTTCGCGGCGCCTCGCAGCAGGCTTCATACAAACGAATTTCTCACTTATTTTTGACACTTGTTGATCAAACACCAACAAATTTTTAAGACATGTTCTAGTAATAAATATCTAGGTCTGCAGTGTGCCAGTTTTCTATAAAATTTTATAATTCAAAAGTTATACAAGATTCAAGTTTTTCATACAAATGGTTTTAAAAAGATTTCTTGTTAATAGAACGTTTCACAAGATTTTTGAGAAACTACGGACACAGGTATTCGGCTTGGGATTATGACTAAGAAATTTCACAGTGATTGATCAGTAAATGTCAAAAACAAATGAGAAATTCGTTTGTATGAAGTGTATCCTTTTAAGCCACAATGGCGACTCATCTTCTGCGTCAAAAACGAAGCAAGACACTTTTGAATCCTTCCATTCTTCCTAACTAAGTTTAGCGGTGAACAGTGAGAGTCACGCCTATCCTAAAAAAATGTGTATTAGTTTTTGTTACACTGAAATTTATTATTTCATGTATGTCGTGTAACAGCCAGTACTATGGGTAAATAAATTTTACTAATTATACAATCACAGACTTTTAAATAATTGTCGATTTATTACAAGGTACACATACACTTATTAAGTAGTGTTATAGGTAAGTATTGTAATCATTAAAAAACTGAACTTTGATGTGGGTTCTAAAATATCATAGAAAACTTAAAACTAAAAGGTATGCGTGTGTCATCATCATATATGCTGCTATTTACTTCATGACGCATATCTTATTATATTTAAAAAAAGTGACTTTTCACAAGCCTAACTCAACTCGGTCCACCAAGTAGCAGGCCGTCCCGTGTTGCGATTTCTGTAGTGGTCCCCTCTCTGAAACATTTCATTTCCAGCCTTCATCGGAATCCTATGAGTTGTGTTGGTCACTCTAGTTTTTCTTCGTGTTACCGCATCTCGAATTTCGTCACGTAGAGGAACTTCCATTGCAGCAAAGCTGTTTTAATACCTTATAGCTACCCTTATAGGTATTACATATAGATATGTATATGTGCTTCTGTACAAAGTTGAAGAAAAAAAATCATATTTCTTTGTTTTATTAACCTGAATTTAAAGATGAAGTCAATTCAACATTTTAGTACTTAACTATCAAATTACGATTTGTAAACCCCCATTTTTGTGTCACGCCAACACAGACTTTCGTCGAGTCTCCCGTGGTCCCCTGGGAGACCACCTGGACCACTTTGGGAACTACTACTAGTCAAAGGTAATGATGAAACAAAAAGCATTTTAAAATAATTTCATTTTTATTACCTTAATCAATTAATATGTAGTAAAAACAGTTAATAAATATGGTAAAAAATCATAAAAAATAAAATAATAAGTAAAAACGAACTTATATCAAGGTTTCGTTGTTGTGGTAACAGAACATAATGATACGTGTCAATTCCAAACATCTGCGTGGAAGAACCTCGTGAATGTCCAGTGCAGGGACAAAACGTAAAAGAGGGCTCATGTAATCGTTTATTTCGAAGTCTATCGATCGATTTTGACGTGACAACGTCTTATAAATTGGTTTGCCGGGTGACACTTCAAGAAACTGCGTTACGCTCCGCTCACGTTATGCGCTCACAATGAGAGCGAGTGAGAGGCACGCGCCCGCCTAAGAGCGAGAGAGACAGACATAAAATCATTGTCACGTAAAACTTTCGCCCGTATACCGACTTTACAGGCAACCAGTTTTTTTCACTGGTACAATTATTAATCCTGCAACAATGTACATATCAGAAATTGGGATAGTTACATATACGTTTACACATTCATTTTCAATGTTTTTTTTTTGTTTAGTCAACTGTCTTATAGTCAACAGACCATGTACCTGTGCATGTCATGTGTATGATCTGTTGGCCTGAAAGATATATCATATTAAAACATAATTACATTTTTTCTTTTAAGTAGTTTTTGTTCGTTTGTTGGTTTACATTACCTAAACAAATACCCAATTTACTGATTTTTATGCAGTGCTAAATAAGTAAGGAAAATAATAAGTAATGTGACCTTTAGGTTGCTCATCGAACGACATTGCCTAAGTGGGTGGAAGCAATTGGGGCTTTTTTCGAGCTTTTGCATAAATAATACAGTATTTGTTTTTGTTGTTCATTTATAATATTTTATTTTTTTATTAATTCATACTTTTTTACTTACAATTTTGTAATTGTTTAAATCCAATCAAATCAAACAATATTTATTCAAATAGGTTTCTGAGAACACTTTTAAATCGTCGATTGTCATCATCATCTCAGCCAGCAATACAGCGTGTTTTTTTTGCTCTGGTGCTGGATCCAGCGATGCGGTTCCGCAATTATGTGATATTTCCATTAATAATAAACTTCTAGAAAAGTCAAAAAAGTAACAAAAACAATTAAAAACCAATATTTATTGCTGTCATTATTCATTTCTACTTCTAATAAAAAACCACAACTTAAATCTATGTGTGATAGGCAATTTGATTGTAGAAATTAGTACTAAACTAAGACTACTAGTTACTTTAATTTTAAAACTTTACTTAAACTACTTAAACTTTAAAACGTCAAAATCATGGACTGAACTAACGATGCGGAGCCTTTTGTTATCTTTTGCATCAGTAATTAAAACCTTAAGCTCCTTACAAAAGATAGAAAGCTTTAAGGCGCAGCTTTGGTATAAATTATTTATCAAGTGTTATCTGTGCCTCGAGGTTTTAACCGCGGAAAAACCTTTAGCGTGGAATTTTGATTAAAAGTAGTCTATGTTAATTTCGGGACAATATGATATTTATATCAGCAGAAATAATCACGCCTATCTGTTACTGAGTTAAAACAGAAAACGCAATTGCGATTTTATTTCATAATTCTTGGTAAAAAAAATATCTAAATCTTATCTTTTTGAATAATAATGACAATATACATACAGCAGTTTTTAATAAATTTACCTTAATATCGTTAATATCTAGGGTAGGTATACCAAAATATATATCTTTTTGTTAATATTCACCCTCTTTAAATTTAATATGAAATAAACTAAAAAAAATAAGTTTAGCTCTCCAACAAGTATGTTAATCTTGTTAGAATGTTATTCTTAATGTTGTGATTTAATAACGAAACAATACTGTGAATTTATTACGAAGATCAAACTAACTATAAATCTATATCTATACCAATATTATAAAGAGGAAAGATTTGATTGTTTGTTTGTTTGTTTATTTGTTTGTTTTGAATGGGCTCCGAAACAACTGGACCGATTTGAAAAATTCGTTTACCATTAGAAGCCGACATTATCCCTGACGAACATAGGCTACTATTTACTTAGGTAAAATGCTTCATTCCTACGGGAAAACGGGTAATAGGACAACGGATAGTAAGAATTATACTTCCGTACTTATGTTTTTCACATAGCTTCTAAACGGATAAACCTATTAGGTTGAAATTTTATATGGGTATTTCGATGGTTTCCTGGATGTTTTAAAAACACAATTGGACCCAGTAAGTGGCGCTGCTGTCGATATGTCAACTACTAAACGGCTTGACTGATTGGTTTGAAATTTTATATGTGTTTTTCCATGGTTTCGCAGACGCGAATGTATTATGCCATTAAAGAGGAGATTTGATTGTTTGTTTTTTTTCTACAATTGAGAAGTTGCTGTAAGAACCTACGCCGATAACGAAATTTAGAGTGGGCGAATCCGCTGGCAGAAGCTAGTAGTAAAATAAACATAAACTAAAAAATTAAGTACCTAAAATTTTAAATAAAATGAAATAAGAAGCATACCTAAACTAATTATTATTATATAAAAGTTCCATGTGGCATTGTACCCAGAATACTGCATTTTCCTTTTTTAGATGACTGGAGGACATCTCCTTTGCGCGAAAAAGCAGCTAGCCTTCTTGTCACTGCTAGCACCGACTAATCTAAATGTAGTTAATAAATTTACTACCTAACTGCACAGAAAGTTTTACTGATTTTTAGTATAGCAGTAAAATATTAAAAAATAATTTACTCATAACACAGAAAAAAAATGGCACTTTATTAAATTTTAAACAAAAGTTAATAAATTAATGAATAAATATAAACTAAGGAAAAGATGCCACAATTTGAAAATTAAATAAAACAGTACGCAACAATTAAACAATTCAAGAAATAAGAAATGTAGCACACGTGCTACGCAACATCTACTCAGTCGTAGTCGTAGTACGCGGATTAACTTAAGTACTTGGAGGCCTTACAAAAACCTTTCCTAGGAAAAATTTTTTGTATGTTTTTTTTTTCTTACGATAAGTATAAAGTCTTATTTATCCGCTCCGCCCGTGCTAAGTTAGGTTATCGACGTGGGATTCATTCAAAGTATACAACTCACAACTCAATCAAAGTATATTTCAATTCTATATCTTACAGAACTAAACTACTTCAAAATATATCGGTCTGCGTAAAAATCTGACTAAAAATTTACTTTTTAATAAAAAAAGTTTTTTTTAAGAATCTACAAGATGAGCCCTTTCATATAGTCCCCAAGTGGTAGAATTTTATAATTAACCGCATCAGAAGTAGCTTTGCGGTAACAAACACACCCCATGTGACACCAGGTCTGAAGTGGTTGGTGAAAAGAGGCTGTTTACCACATTCGGATGTGATTGTGTATCAAACCGCTGGGTGTCCCACTCTGGGGATAAAAATATACTCTTTGTTTATTGATACCACCTATCCTATGACACGTGGCCTGGCACAACTAATCCAGCAATGCTTTAATGACTTTCATTTTCTATGTCAAAGAAAACTTGTTTTTAGACTTCGACCAAACTAACAAAAAAGGGTCTTAATATAATAAGTATGTCCGCTGCGTATGAAGACAGGTATACACACCATTATACAAACACACACACTCACAACCTATATATACATATAATATGCTAGTCTTTTTTTGTGTCCTGTTTACATAATTTATCAACAGTGTATAAAGCAATAGAAGAAAGGCTAGTAATGTATTTGAACCTTCATAAGCACTTGGTACTTAAAAATGATAGGTATGACTTGTGGATCTTGCGAATTTTAGCAGAAATGTTCCTAAGTTCGAACTTGAGAAGCAATAGTTAATGTAGACCTTAGACTAACGAGACGATACATCTGATATTGAATATCTTGTACTCGTAAACGAAAATACAAAAGTTATTTCAAAATACTAGAATTTCTAGAAGTCGCTAGCTGCGATTTTCACAGAAATCATTATTTTCCGATACTGAGAAATTCTAAAAGCTTATTTTCATCGAAGGTATTTGTGTATCAACAATCTTTAAGTAACTAGACCTTGCCAGTGGCTCCGCCAGCCCTGAATTCGGTTATCGGCGTCGAACTCCTCAATTATACTAATATAGCTACATCAATTGTTCTTTAAACTCTGTTATAGTTTTCCCGCGGAAACTTTTGAATTTTTCGGGATAAAAAGTAGCCTATATGCTATTGCAGGACCTAACCCATGTGTATCCCAAGTTTCATTCCGATGCGTCCAGTGGTTAAAGCGTAAAGTAACAAACATCCATCCAGACATACAAACTTTTACATTTATAATATAAAGTAGGACGTTTATTTAGTAACAAGGTGTAGGCATCAACTTCTTTGTTATTGGTGTAATAAGTACATATTTTAGATAGACCTAAAGCAAATATAATATTTCAAACTATTGAATGTATATCGTTATAATATATGAATATTGAATTGAAATTACTGATAGTAAATTATCTACTCTTTTGTGGTTTATCACGGTTTAAGTCTAGCTAAATACAACCTAGACTGTTGGCAATGTTATAAAAAGAAAAATGATATTCTTTGTCCGTGGTCCCGTGGTCCTACTGCGTAGTTTGATTAGTGGGCAATGTTTTTTGTCCGTAGTTCTACCAGTAGCACTGTAACAAGAATATGATTATATTTCATGGTTGTTGGACCCACTAAATCGGTCTGAAGGTACACTAATCTTTCAATCCCGACTCGTCATCAAACCAAATTTTCACACCTGTGTGACTACAAAGATTTGTTTTCTTAGTAGTCATACTGCAACTGCCTGTGTATCCACATGCGGGTGTGCAGCTTTCCTCACTATGTTTTCCGTCGCCGGGAAGCCAGTGGTGTAAATAAACAATGTTATTGAGTAATTAAAAGAGACTCATTGCTACACTTTTTTTTTTTTTTTTTTTTTTTTTTTTATTTCTGAGCTGACTATGCAGTTGGCTGTTGCAGCCATTACTGCTTCACCGGACTTTTGGGGCGAGACTCTGAAGGAGCCTCAGCCCATATAGCGCCCAACGCTCAAGGGCTTCCCGCGGGGGAAGCCTCGGCTTGGGTTGTCGCTCTCAGGGGCGTCCCTTCGACCGGCGTGAGTCTCGAACCCGAAGGTGAGTCACCGCCAGGAAGGGAGTTCCCCGTTACGCGGGTGCGGTTGCGATTGAGTGGGGGCGAGAAGCGCCCCGGCACTCTTTGATGCCTAGTGTATCCTTGTGGGCGCCGACGAACCCGGGGACGTCGGCGTCGTGTTTGGAGGGAGGCCCTATTCGGGGAGGTCGTAGAGACTAATCTCGCTATCCGGACAGCGAGATCGTCATCTGGGGACGTTAGTACGTGCCGAGGCCGCCTAACAATAGTTTTACGACCGTGACCGGGTGGATCGGGGGGACGATACGTTGTGGATTGCACAATTAATCGATTCGGGTGATTTTGCGTACGCTCGAAAAAGCGGACTGCCAAGTCTTTAAAATATTGGGGAATCGTGGGAAGTTCGAAGTCTCTGTGTAGGTCCGCATTGCGAACGTACCAAGAGGCTCCAGTGGCCGCTCTGAGAAAGCGGTTTTGGAGGGTCTGGAGTTTGTGGAGATTGCGCTTGGACAGCGCAAAGACTACGCTAGCATAAGCTAGTATGGGGCGGATACAAGTTGTGTAAAGATTTAGCTTATTTCTAAGCGACATCTTACTATACTTGCCTATCATAGGATAGAGACGGCCGAGGACAAAAGCGGCTCGGTCTCTGACTATTTTGGTGTGAGCTTGGAAGTTCAAACGACTATCCATGGTTACACCGAGATATTTGGTCTTATTTTGCCAGGGAATGGCACGACCGAAAAGAGAAAGGGGAGAAGGCCGCGGAGGGCGGCCTAGGGTAAAAAGAACGGCAGAGCTTTTGTCGGGATTCACCTCGATTCTCCATTTCCGAAACCACTCGCCTAGGGCGGTGATAGCGGGTTGGAGTCTCTCAGTGATTCGACTCACTTGCCTATCTGTGGTATAGATAGCGGTATCGTCCGCAAAGAGGGCTAGATTTGTACCTATCGTTTTAGGGATATCGTTAGTGTACAGAAGGTACAAGATGGGGGCGAGCACGGACCCTTGCGGGACTCCTGCTTCTATGGGACGGGGGGAAGAGAGAGTGCCTTCGACTTTGTAGCGAAAGCTACGATTCGACAAATAGTCTCGAATGATGAGCACGAGACGATCTGGCAACTGAAAGTTGTACAGTTTAAAAATTAAACCGTTGTGCCAGACTTTGTCGAAAGCTTTCGCTACATCGAAGAAGACAGCGCCCGTGTGACGGGTCTTACCTAACGCTGGCTGAAAGCCAGTCAGAATATGTTCCGTTATGCGGAGGACTTGATGGACGCATGAGTGTTTGGCACGGAAGCCGAACTGCTCGTCTATTAAAATGCCTCTGGAGACTATAGCGTTCCGTAGGCGGGCGAGAAGGAGGCGTTCATAGAGTTTACCAAGGGCCTTTAGTAAACTTGTGGGGCGATAGGAGGACGGCTCGGTACGAGCTTTACCTGGCTTATGGATGCCTATAACAATTGCATCTTTCCATTGAGATGGAAAGATGCAATGTTCCATAGCAGCGTTAAAGATCGCTACTAGGAGGCAGACAAGGGGCAGAGTGAGGCGCTTTAGGATATCGTTAGAGATACCGTCCGCACCGGGGGACTTACGGGGGCGTAGGTCTTTGATGACCTGTACGACTTCGTCGACAGTGACAGGGGGCAGGGGGTCTTGTGGAGGCAGAGAAGTTCTGCGCTCCACTTCGCCGTCTACCTCGCGCACGTGGTCGGGATCGAAGGGCTGTGTGCGTAAGGCACATTGGGCTTGGAGGCTAGACGCTAGGCAATCCGCTTTTTCGTCGTCGTTGAACGCGGGAACGTTGTTGGGACGAGATAACGGAGGGAGAGAGTTCGCGGTTTCGGACTTTAGAGCTCTGGCTAAGTGCCAATAAGCTTGGTGAGAAGGAGAAATGTTCTCCATAAGATCACCGAAACGTTGGGCGCGAAGCTCAGCTACAGCGGTTCTTACACGGCGGTGTAAGTCGTTGAAGCGAGCTTTATTATCGATAGTGGGAGCGCGATCGCGAGCGCGGCGGGCCGCGTTACGCTCAGTCATTAGCGACCTGATGTGCTGAGGCAGGATTAGGTGGTGATAATCACCAACCGGCACTTGTCGTGAGCACTCGCCAACGGTGGCGGTCAGGTGGCTAGTGAGTGAGTCGATAGCTACGTTAAAATCGGTCGCGGATGAGATTACGTCGGGAACGCGGTCTAGATGTGGCGAGCTGGGATTTTCGAGCAATCGCCCAAATTTATCCCAGTCCGTCACGGTTCTAGTGTCGGGAGGAGAGTCCGAAGGGAAACCTAATCGGAGGACGACAGGGCGGTGGTCCGAGTCAAGTTCGTCAAGCACCTCTATAGAGCGAAAGCTTAGCCTTACATTCTTTAGAAGTGCTATGTCGAGTACGTCGGGGTTATTCCGAGTATTGTGGGGAAAGTAAGTGGGCGTCATGGGAGCGATGATGTCAAAGTTTAGTCTGTCAACTAAATCGTCAAGGAGTCTGCCTCTTTGTGAAGTTACAGAAGAGTTCCAGCGGCGATGCTTGCAATTTAGGTCGCCGGCAAGAATGACGGCGTCGCCTAAACTTAAGAGCGACTGAAGGTCGCTCTCGAGCAAGTCTTTTAGGGGAGAGAGATAAACCGATGCAATGATGATCGGCTGATGGCCGGTCATCGCTAGGCGGCAGACGGATGCTTCTAAATTCGTAAGCGGTGGAGGATCGATAGGGGAGCAATGCAGGGAGCGCCTGTAATAGATGAGAGTGCCTCCGAGATTGGAGGCAGTTCTATCATTACGGACGGTGCGATAGTTCGCGATCGAAGGGGTACGGACAGCGGGCTTTAGTAACGTTTCCTGGATGAGGAAGACGTCCGGTTTTTGGGACGAGAGGAATTGCGATAATTCCTCTCTTTGGTTGCGGAGACCGTTGGCGTTAAAATAGCCTATGGAGACGGACCGGGGTTTTTCGCGCGCGGTTGTGCAATCCATTTTGGTTCTAAGGTTTTGGAGCTACCCTGCGGAGGGCGGCAAAGAAATCGCGATGCTTAGCCATGAAGCTGAGCATTTGAGTGAAATCGGTGATCTGTACGTATTCGGCGTACACGATCTCGAAATTGGCCGCGTCGAAGGCCCAAGAAATCTCGGCGAGAATGCCGAGGTGCTGCTGCTGCTCGGCCGTGTGAACGGCGTTGCAGGGCAGCGCGAAAGAGGGGCGCGGGGGGGCAAGGCGCGTATGCGCGAGAGGTGCGGGAGCACTTCTCATAGGCGCTGGACGCGGAATGTCCCGAGACATGAGAGGGGCGGGGTAGGGAATACCCGTAACTGAGACGGGCCCGGGGAGAGTAGACAAAAGTTTGTCTGTCTCCTTTGATTTGGACGCGACGACTAGCGCTGGAGGACGGCTCCAGGCGTTGACAGCGGGGAGAGGTGCAGGCACGAGCGGAGCCTGTTTGCGGGGGGCGGGGGGACGCGATTTACCCTGTTTGGGTTTACGCGAGCTCTGTTTGGGAGCTTTGGGGCACCCGCGGTAATTCGCTGGGTGGCCTTCACTCCCACAGAGTACGCAAGCGACCGGGTCGGATGCGTTAGAGCGATCGCGATCACAGTCCGGAGTGGCGTGATCGCGTAAACATTTGACGCAGCGCGGTCTGCGTCTGCAGTTGCGCTGCGCGTGGCCATATAGCTGGCATCTGTGGCATTGGCTAGGGTTCGACCGCTTGTGCGGAGTCTCGACCCTGATGCCTTTGAGGCTGCAAACATCTTTAATATTAAAGATGGCTTTGCCTTCTGTTGTCAGGTCTAGTACAACGAGCACCATGTCGTAGCACTCGGACTTATTACGGCCATTGTACATGCGATGTACTTCCCGTACGGGGAGGCCTTGGACGATTAAGTCGTCCTGGACAGTCTTGGTGGAGAATTCCCTAGGGACTCCCCTTACGACTGCCCTTAAAACGCGTTCCTCGGCCAATGAGTACGTGTGGTACTCATATTTTTGAGCCGTGAGGAAGGCCGTCAGATTTCGGAAATCTGACGGTGTCGGGACCTGCACTTTGATGCCGCGCTCGGCATCATTGCGGGCGTGCGTATAATTGATACGCTTGGCCTTCATAGCGTTAGCAATGTTCGGCCAGGCCCCTTTGTCTTTGATGACAATCGGGGGCGGAGATTTTTCCTTCCGTCCCGAAGTGGGACAGTCGGACTGCGAAGAGGTGGCGGCGGGGGGGGTTGTGTCCATGGCGGCTAGCTCAGGGCTGGCCGCCGAGGTGGACGGGGACGGGGACGCGGAAGCGCTAGGCGCTTTGAGGCGTTTAGCCTCAGAGTCGGAGGGAGGAGGAGTAGAAGACTCCAGAGCGGATGCCGCCGAAACCTTTTTTGACTTGGCGGACTTCTTCCGTTCTTCGTCGTCGTCAGACAACGCCGACTCAGCGGACATTACGGCTGCTGGAGACCGGGGTGCGGTTTCGGAGGTTGCGGGGGGCGGGGTAGCGAGAGACCGAGAAAGGGTCTCATCGGCTACCGGAGTGGGGGGGCGATTGGGCACAGGGGCCCGAAGAGCGCGGCGAGCGACACGCGGGTCGCGATGGCGGGGTTCGCGGGAGAGAGAGCGCGAACGAGTGCGGGAGCAAGAGCGCGAGCGAGAGAGCGAGCGAAACGCGGAACGCGGCGACAACAGGGAGGGTATCGACTTGTCGTACGCAATGTGGGCAGCCACATCCTCTGAAATGCAGGATTGGACCAAATCTGAGTGTTCACGAAGGCATGCCCTTATGAACGCCCTTATTTGGTCCCGGGACATGCCGGTGAGTATGTCGGCCATCGCGCGGGAGTAGCCGAGGTGTCGCTTTTGAGTACCTAGTGACTCCCCACCATTGCTGGCGAGGAGCAAGAATACCTAAATGTGGCCAGGCGCCCCGCAGTGCTACGGATTGCCTGGTGTGTACCTAACTCCTACTCCTACGGCCGGGGTTACGTTGTCACCGTTAGGTTTCCCCCCAGCAACGAGACGTTTATGAAGAAGAAACGTTAGGTAGATCGCAACTCTGAAAAGAGCTATACGATCTCACCCACCAGCCCTTGAGCACTCGGAACTGGATTTCTACAAACTAAAACGCAATCGACACTTAAAACGCGTAAATGCACGGAGCGGCGAACCGCTGAAGCGGAAATACTACGCTAGCGATGTAACACAAAGCCGGATTCAGACCGGGCGAACCGGTAACAGTCAAAGAGGCAAGCGAGGGTCACCGCTATGCGTAGTAGTTCCGCGACTACGAGAACACACACTCACGCACAAAAACACACAGTATCGCTTCGATAAACACTCGGTTATGGGCGCGTTGAAGAACGCACAAACACACCCAGCGCGGGCCGAGAGCGATTTCCCAGCCAATACACACTGCCGAGCAGCGCTTCAACACACAGGCCGATTTTCCAAGAATTGCGGGCAATAAACCAAACAACAATTCGAGGTCGTCAGCGCTGAGGCAAAACACCACCCAGGAATGCCCACCAACTGAGTCACCACACACGGAGCACACTGAGAGCACTTGACGCTCGAAAACACGACCGCACAACACGAGAGTCGAATCGGGAATCCCTTGCTACACGTCGGACCCGTAACGTGAGACAGATAAAAGAGATACTGAAACCCCTAGGCTATTACCGATCTCCTTTACGCCTTATCCGCCATAGACCTTAATAACCTAATCTGGACTATTTTCGTTAGATATAAGCTGCCCATAGCTTATAAAATGTACGGAACCCCATAAAACGTCAAATGTCAACAAAAAATAATCACACGATCGCCTAACGATTATTTATATCCTGGTATATATTATAAGTATATCTGTATGTATTTAAAGACTGAATGTTCGAGGCTCCTGATTGATCTGACTGACAGTCGGACACAAAGATGGACAGCAAAGTGAAGTCACAAATTACATTATTATCTTTTGAAAACGACTAACGTTATATTTTGCGTGTTCCTAGGCCTGGAGATAAAAATAGCTAAAATTGTTTTATTAAAATTTTCCATAAGTATACATGGCCAAGTTAGTTGATATCGCGGATTATTTCATGTCGATATTGCGCCAGCAAAAACACGAGGTGCATGACCCGACGTCCGAGAGTCAAAGCCCCCTTGTTAATACAAACATACATTGTTATACTAAACAGTTAACTTCTACATCTATTATATGTTACAAGCAATATGCATTTTCAGGATATTTTATTCGTCTCTAGATCAGATAAGACTTCGGTATTAAGAAAATCATCTAAGGGATAAGATAAGACACCTATCTTTAAATATATTCACACAATAAGAATAATCTGGATTTTTGTAACAATTATCACAACCAAACAGAAGCCCTCAATGATTTATGAGGGTTTATTTTACTGCATTTGTCTATGTAACCCTATAAATTTGTATCTTACTCATTATATACCAATAATGAGGTACTTAGAGCGCGCCCGTAATCCGTAGTCCATACAATAACCTGCACAGGATCGCCGTTGTAGGTTAGTAGTTGAATCATAATATAATAATATTGTAATTTCTTAGTATACACAGATGTATAACTATACGTAGCATACACTTATGAAATTACAATATCATTATAGGTTGTCATCCCTTTAGAAAACTATTGTTTGAAAATTTTACGACTGTTGAATTCATCCAATCAATTCAACATTCGTTGTTGTAAGACACTCTATCATTAAAATTCTAAGTAATTTGTTATAAATGATACTGTTGATGTGGTGTCACAATACAATTATTATATATGGTAAATGTCACATTATTTAAAATTGTGCAGTGTTGGAACTATTGTTTGTTAACTTTAAATAAATATCAAAAAAGTTTCAGAAGTAGATACCTGATCTTAAATTATTTGCTACTTCTGGCTGGCAACAAAGAAAGCAACGATTTTTTAGACAAATGGCAAAAAAGGAACTCTTATAGTTTCGTAAATTCGTCCATCTGTATGTCACAGCCTTATAAATAATTCCGCCATCTTTGCATCGTTTCTGATGAAATTTTACGAAAAGGTGGGTAATTCCAATTCCAGTGATAAAATTTAGTTACTGCTTGTAATAAAGTTGTTTTACCTGTAATTTCTTTCTTACAGCTTTAATTTTATTTCAAGATTAGTGTGATTTTTTCAAAAATATTTACTAGTTATAATGTCACACATCGCGCATTCAAAACGAAGGAAATAATAACGATTAATATTCTATATCTTTCGGAATTTCATGTTGGCAGATTTTATTTTATTTTAATGCTGTAGTAAGGTTTACAGTCGTACTGTCTTTCACTTTCTGTGAGATTACACAAATTCCGTAAAATATTATAAATTATAAATAGATATTAGGTATTAATCGCGCCACGTAAGTTGAACCTGCGCAGTAACACATTTTTGGTTCGTCAGTACATTTGTTCGTACTGTACCTGCGCAGACGGCCGCCATTTTAGTTCAACTTACATGGCGCGAACTATAGCAATTTGTTTAATATGACAACACGAGGAGAACACTAATAAAATCATTCCTTGCTTCTTGCCAAATTCGTGATTCTACTTCAATCAAAAGTATCCTACAGGTTTCGATTTTATTGACAGTATAAATTATGCGGCAAGTGATCTTCACAAACTGACTACGTGTGATCCTCATTGCGTTAATCGAACCATAAAGTTCAATAAATCAATGACATGGCCAATGGTTTACGTATAAGGATAATGCAAAATCAAAAAATGAGTACAAATACCTAAAACCCAAACACATTGTAATAACACGGTCACACCTCCAGCGTCATACCTGCAAAACCCACAATATTTGAATACCTAATATATACATATGTAATGATGTATTTATTTATGCTTATAGGTGCTAAATCACACCTTAAATAAAGGTAATATTCAGTGTTTTTTTCACAAAAACCAGGCAAACCGCGTGTAGGTTTTTTTGTCATGAACGTGTTCTTTACTTGAAGCAAATCGTCATACTTTGAGATATAACTAATCGTATCACAAATAATACATACTGAACATTATTAATCGCAATCACGTATACAATTTTCTTAATTAAAAGTTAGCGGTGTCCTAGGGATTTCGGTATCTGCCTTGCGTTTTGAGGGAGGGAGAAGGACAAATATGAAGTCCACAACCTGCACTGGTTTCAAGTTTAGACTATGGCCTTAATCACCCGAGGATAGACCGTTTTTTTTCATATATACCCTTGAAAATCTGCGTTAGTTTTTACCGAAATGCCGAACATCGTCAGCAAACTTTCACGGTATATTGCCATTTTGGACTAGAAAACATTATGATCGAGTCTTGAAATGGCATTAGTACTAAATCTTAATAAAAAAAATGTGATTATAGTGCACTGTCACATTGGTTTTAAACATAAGGATATTTTTTTTTGACTGCAAGAAACAACAACTAACACACAGTACTTAGCAGCACCTACTTAACTCTTTGACTACCACTTTTTGACTCTTCTACAGTATTTTCTTGGAAAGGTAAATAATTTTTCGTCCAAATATTAGTAGCTCTCGGAAAATGTTTACCAATATATAGACATTTGCAAAGAAATAAGCTTGAATCATAATCCCAGTGCGTTTTTCCCCAATATTTATTCCTAAAGAAAAACCAAATGTAATCGTTGTGTGACTAGTCCGATCATGTGTAGAAAGTCGCCATTATTCTTTTACACGTTCTTTATGTGAAATGCCATGCCATACACTAATTAAGATTAAAAAAAAAGATAGGTAAATACTGCAGAAGCGGTATGGGAAGTTAAGAAACATTGGTCGTGGTCAGAAAAGATGGGTGACCGTGCAGCGGCATAATTTTTAAGCTTTTTAAGCTTTACCTATGTATGCCTATCGAGAATAGTAGTAAAATGTGTTCTATTGTATGTGTGACCAAAAATAGTAAAAAGAATAGAAAAACACGTCGCCTATATTTTTTAATTCAAAATTAAATTTTTATTGGTTACTTTCGTCAACAATAATGTCAACCATGAGTATTTACGTAAGTATTGTATACGTTTTAACGGGTTGCACTACGGGAGTGTCAGCAGAAGTGTAAACGTGAATATTAACTGTTTATTTTTTCCTATACTAGCTATTTTAAAATTTTTTTACTAAAAAATTGAACAACCCCGCTAAGTTTTCGCTTCAAAAATAGTATTTGTTTTAATCCCATACAATTTGAATATTTCTATATTACAGGGCTTTTCATATATAATTATAAGGAATGTAAACATTACTTTCAAAAAGCTTATGAATAAAGAAGCTGTGTATTTGCACGTGCCCACCAATGCGAAGGTCACCATTCGTCGGTCGGTCTTTGACTTTATTACGTAATCCAATGAGTCAGGGTGTTTGATAGACTGTTACTCCAGTCATGTCATGTAAGCCTAACACACTGTCATGTACTCACACTAATATACTCCATACCGATGTCAACTTATAGGTAGGTTAGGTAGGTAGGTACACGGTAATGTTTTGGGTATATATGTGTGTTTACTAATCCAACATCGTGAACTTCGAAAATGATCTAAATCCTAACATCTATGTCGGTAGTTTTCTTAAATCCTAAGAAATATTTTCTTGCGATATAACTTTGATAGAAGGTCTGTGTAGGTATAATAAAATAGTTGAACTTGCGCACGGAGGATTCCGTACCACCACAGATATCATGAGCCCCGTTTATTTATTTGTTGTTTAACTATAGATAATCATTTTAAGTTTGAAGCTTGTATGTATTACTGTTTTTCTAAAGATTAAAAACAACCAACACATGTTTCTTGATTTGAGATCCACCTAAATTTTTTGCCTTTTGTTATTTTATAAGTTTTTATGCCACAAAAGCGCATATTCTGTGAAAATTTCAAGAGTGTACCTTCATAGAATTAAAATGTAGACAAATAGCTTCTTAGGCTTAGTGATAGGGCTCCTTGGCGCATTTTGGGTAGGGACCCTATTAAAAACAAGAATCCTATATAAATTTATATAGGTTACTTTTAAACTATACAAATACATAGATAACTGGCAGACTGCACACTATATTATATTTATATTCAAATCAGGTCTATTTATTACAAGCCATAAAAAGCTATGGAAAATTTAATACCCAAAATAAACTACTTATGTATTGCGCTGCAGGGAATATACTCTTTAAAGATAGTTCAAAATCAAATCAAAATCAAAATCATTTATTCAATTTAGGCTACAATAATTGAGCACTTATGAATGTCACTACGCCATCGGTTCGTTAGTCTATAGTGCGGAAGACCTTGTACTGAGAAGAACCGGCAAGAAACTCAGCAAGGGCATTTCTTTTCTCCCTTTCTCTTACAGCGTCCACTTAACATATTTGAAAATCCCCTTCCTATCATAAAAGAACAATTTCCATTACAAGCATAAAAAACATAAAATGCACAAGCACAACATAAAAAAGTATCTAATTGCAAAATATAAAAAAAGACAGTTTATGTTCCGATTCATCACTTACAAATAATCAATGTCTTACAGTATTGATAAATAAAACAAAATAGTAAGACTAAATACAAGGATACAAAGAAGTTTGCAAGAGCAGACCAGCCTCCACAGGAGTTCCTTAAGTCACTGCTGTTAGGCTATTAAACTTTTGAAATTAGTGAAATTCCGTACACGCAATATTACGCACGAAAATGCTTAAATAATTTTCACTTATAAGTTTCCATGAATTTGTGTGTCTTTATAAGTATTCATTCGATTAGTAATACGTTTATTGTTAATAATACGATTTTTTTATTATTTTTCTATTTAAAAAATATGATTTATTACGAACAGATTAATTGCCTACTAATTTATTTTTTTATATACTTATCTTATACAGATGATGACTTTTGTATACTAAATATATACACCAAATGGCCTGCCTACCTTAATGCCAAAATTTCACGTTCTAAAGTCACCTGCACCTAGATCATATTTTTATTTTTCTTATTTGTCTTATTAGTACAGGCTCCAATAGGTTTTGAGAACGATTCCGTGAGACCCATCTCGGACATACTTACTACCGGTATGCATGGGCGTAGCCAGCTCTTGGATTGGGGAGAGGGGGGGGGCAGGCTTGGCAGACCTGATAGAAAATGTCATTTTAATATAGTAAACATGTTCATTTTGTGCCAATTCCAGGTTATGGGCATCTAGGGGGCAGCGCCTACGCTACGCCCATGCCGGTATGTGCCTGAAACAATGATGGCGGCCGGGGTGTCAAATTAAAGTGTTCGTAATGTAGAATATTTAACTTCATACATTGATCCACGTACAACTTAAGTAAAATGAGTTATTACAAGAAAACTGACTTTTCGAAAAACTTTCTTTTGTTTACTGAATAACACATAAATTACAGGATTTTGTAAATTTAGTTAATAATGAAGTGTGTTGTGGTATTTATCAGGATACCAATAAACTTTACATAATTCTTATCGAGTAACAAACAAGGGAGCTATATAGACCCATTTACGTGCGTGGCGGTGCAAATATCACGACATAGATGGGGGCTGGGCCTATGTTATTGATCGGGGTTGTTCTATAACTACTATTTTTTTATTCACATGGTAAGGGTGTTAAATAAAAGTGTTTTTAATGTAGAATAGCGTGTTTTATACACTGATTTATCTACAACGTAAGAAAAGAAAGATATTACTATACACATTTAGAAAATATGCTTTTTTTTCTTTACTGAATAACTCGCTAATTACCAGGATTTTGTCATGTTTATCAGAATTATTTTTATATATTTTGTAAACTCAAAATCAAGAATACTTCAAATAAGTGAGGCTACTAGGTACAATATAGTACAATTTTATTTTTGATTTTGCATTTCCCCTTTTTTATGTTTTGACCCTAAACCATAGTTTTCTTTTTGTGCTTATAAAATAATTTAAAAATCATAAAGTCATGTAACATTTGAGACTCAAGTTAGTTGGTTACATGCAATTTGTAAACTTTGAAGTTGAATACTTTTTAAAATATTGAAACGCATCTGGAATCAGCGTTTCTGCTAAAAACTGCTTACCTTAATGAATCTGCTGCAAAGCCATATAGGCTAATAATAATAATCTAATAAGAGTCCAATTTTAAGTGTTTAATGAGAAAGAGTAAATATTATTATGATTCGATTATTCTTTATGTTGAAATAGAATTTCACTAAAAATATTCTGTACACACACAGCTAACTCAAGATTTAGTATGGAATTGCACTGATGAGACTGTGTCACTAAGCGGAGCGCTAGCAATTGCGCTCCTATGAAACGAATTTTAGTACAAAGTTGGTACAAAAACTAGAGCTAAAATTAACGAGAGTGAAAGAGAAAGTTCGACACAGTCTCACACGTGAAACACAAGATTTTGTATGAAATATTAGCAAAATGTGGAGCACCGCTGGAGTGCTTTGTTGTCAGCTAGAGCCCCGCCTTCGGTCCGACGGCCGGCGGCGCCGCACCGAACGCGCTGTTGCCGCTCTTCCTTCCTTCCTTATTCGATGAAGAGACCAGGGAGCCAATTCTCACGCAATCGATGTTGAATCACGAATTCAAAATAAAGTACGAATTTAAACTTTTCTCGAACAAAAATGTAGTTTAGCAATTCTGGTAATGTCGAATCCGACATTTCTCGAACGCAAGCCGCTCGATCTGCTTCGAGAAGTCGGGACCGTTCGAAACTACATCTCGCATTCGAATCGTGACAAATTTAGTTCAAAATGATTGGGTTCTAAACATTAATTCTACTCTTAGCGTGAACTTTATGTTCTTAAATCTAAAGTAAAATATAGGTAATGATATTTTTTTACCTTTATTACGGTCAGAGTAACTAAAAGGGGGCGCAAGGGAATTTTCTAAGTCTTTTTTCTCAGCACCCCCTTTTGTGCTCGAAGCGCTATATACAAGTTTTATCTTATGGGGCGGGAGATTTGGTGTGCATCCTTCAGAATTTGCGCGTAATGTCCTGCTTATTTCTTCATAATTCGCTATTCATGAGCCTTCGCTGCACAATTCTTAACACGTTTCCGTTAAACACTGCTAAAATATATACATCGAAGCACACTAAATGAATTTAGAAAAATTAAACAGAAAAAAACACCACTCCTTCTTAAGATGCGCACCAAATCTCCGTTGCCGCTCTTGTCACAACAAATGTTTTATTCGTGCACGCTCGCTAGTTTTACCTACAAAAAGAGTGTGTTTATGTTCTAATAAGTAAGTATAGCAAAATAAAATGTGTTTATTTTAGTAACTCAGTTAGAAGTAAAGACAAAGATGTGACACGAAAGCATAAACACGCGCGCACCTAAATATGCGAATGCATTGTAGTTATAAATAGAATTAGAATATTAAAAGGTAAGCATTTAAGCAATTGCCCTTTTGTTTTTTTTTTTTTTGGTGAACACCCAATAAAAATTGTCACGAGCCGCCTCTGTATGAGATTAATGTAACCTTATCTGTCCTATAATTTTTATTTTTTATCAGCAATCTAGCATTATATTATTATGACCTTCCCGTATTCTTTTTTTGAATGTTATTCGAACTTTTCACATCGTTAGAGTTAAAACATTCACAAATTAGTTTCGTTAATACCCAAACTTATTTGACATAACTTGGACCTTATTGGGAACCATCTCGAGTTATACGGGCTCTGAAATTCGAGAGAAAAATGTATGCAAATTTATTCACGTGTTTTGAAAGGTTAGTTAGACTTCCATACATTTTTCTCTCGAATTTCAGAGCCCGTATAACTCGAGATGGTTCCCAATAAGGTCCCTGGTTGTAAGGTTGTGCTGCGAAGGTACAATTTGTTACCCAACTCAGCGCGGATTTAAATGTTATCTATCAAAAGACATATAAGTAGCATAAAACATGAGCAAAAACTATTTTAAATATAGTAAGTAGTTACACGGTATTTTTTCCAAAAAACCATAGGTACTTATCGCACTGCACCGTATTTTTTACCAAGCAACACGGTTAACTTAAATTTTCATACGGAGACACTGCCCGGACCATAATAATGAATCGATTGAGACCTGATTCATCAAAATCGGCTCAGAAGTTAGCCACTACAGTGTGGAACATATTAAAATACAAAAATACCTACATACATACAGAAACTGCTAAAATCATACATAACCCTTCTTTTTGTCTTTGCCGTAGTTGAGTAAAAAAAAATGTATTACCTAATAGTGAGCAGAAAAATATTAAAGGAAACTAGCAATTCCTAACTCCTAAATAATAAAATTGTTTTACAATATCAATTTACTATATATATTTAAATATAGATGCAAAGATACTTATTCATTTAGTGGCGCTAGCTAATTGAATTAGTGATGTCCAACATAAAACCAATAAAATATCGACAAATGCTTCAACTCATGAAAGTACAGATTTAATTGCGTGTTCCGTTTAACTAAGCCGTCAAATGCATATGTATCTGTGCCCATTTCACCTAGTAAAACACCTTTCTTTACCCACACATTTGCAAACAATGGATACTCAGAAAGTAACTGTATTTAAATACGTATACGACTTACTGTTATGCGATGGTGTGCGTAAAATCGTAGGCTTGTGGGGCTGGTAGGCGTCATGCTTTCGCGCGTTCGATGATCATTTTGCTTACATTATGCTTGTGGTTTATTGTTTACATGTAGTTGTGTGTTGCGTATACGCACGCAATGCCAATGCCAGTTACGCGTACGGAAAAGTCGGTTGTAAAACTTGTACGTTAACATTACAAGACCGGAAAATTTCTTGTTAGTAAGGAAATTATGTAGTATGACTGTAAACTGCCGCATAGTAAATTGGTTTAATAATAATAACATCGATTAAAAGGAAATTGACTTTAAGGAAATAACGATATTAGTACGAAATCAATAAGTTATTATGCCATGGTCACGTTGTTGCAAGAGAGACGGCTTACCGGACAGTTGCATGACTCAACTTATTATTAGTTATATTTATTAAAGTGAATAAACTAATAATTATATTTGTGTACAAATAGATATCGCTCTGATCTATAACAATAAATTAAAACACTAGATAATATTACAGTATTACCTATATTAATGATTTTATTAATACTATGAATAAATATCTATTTTTAGACATTACACACAGTACCATCTGGTCCAAAACTAATCAAAGCTTGTTTTGTAGATACCATATAACGGATACAAATACATATATATATATATACACATTTTTTTATAAATTAATGCATATTATACATAGAAAACGCCTAGACTCAAGACGAACACAAATGTTCAGTATATACATTTTTGTCTTCAAAATCGAAGTGTCACCTTCGATATAGAAGTCGGAACATTACCCACTTACCCACGAGCCGATAATCTTAATAAAGGTATACCTACTTATACACAGGATAGGCTGAGGATGTAAATGAAAAACTAGTTATAAATTCAATATCCTGCTTAGATTTGTATAATGTTGCATTTTGAAGTCAAAATTTTAGAAAACTAATTAAATACTGTCCAACTTTAAAGACAATTTTGAGTAACTTCTCATCATATCATGCACTTAGGGTTCACGCAAAAATCCAATATAAGATAGTTGTTCGCTTGTTTGCCTCAATAATCGATTTTGACCAACATTTCGCTATCGTATTGTGTCAATGTAATAATATATGTGTTATTGTGCTGCAATTTTGAATGCACTATGAATTCAGATGCCAATGTAGTATAAATAAACGCTATCCGTCTGTCTGTCTGCGTCAAATTCTAAGTAATTTTACCACCTCAGCAAATACGAAAGCGCTATAGAATTTCTGTCTAGAATATATTTAAACTAGCTGATTATACAACTATAATATAACTGAACCAACATATATTCCAAATATGGGACATTTTGGTTCATAAATGTATTGGTAACAACTGGACTCTACCGCCATCTTTCGGACTTTTCTAATTTTTCTTGGGCTTAAATCCTGATTTGAACTATTATAAACACTTTTTAGAAAAATAATGCCAAATTTATGCACTTACAAACGTACAGCATTTCATTTTTCTTTATACAGCTTGGTATCTATAGATATGGTGCAGATAATTTTATAAGCAATTTAGTTTTAAGTGAAACTAGATTTTGGTATTTAATTGCAGTTTGTAACGTTCTAAACCTTTCTAGACCGCAGGCTGCCGTCGTGCACTCTGCACTGCAGCCAGTGAAAGCTGTAGCGGCGGCAATGCAGTCGGCGAAAATGTACTTAGATGTAATAATTTTGATACTTTACTCATGCAATGCCTGTTTAATCATATTATTTAAAACTTAACTAACAGATAAGTATAAAACTGGATCTACTCATCAATTCAATTTCGTCTTTCTTGAAAATGAATAATGATTCTTTGATGAAAATTACACGAAGCCAGAATTATCAAATAAAGTAACGGATACTTCTTTTAATTTCTAAATCAAGTACAATAATATTATTGAAAGCCAAATTAATGGAAGTAATTATTTTTTGAATACTTTACTACCATCACTTCAAATATCTAATTTACCATTATCAAAAATGTATAGACATGCAAAGCATCAAAATTGTTAGTAACTTCACAATGTCGTACTATGACTCTAAGGTTGGATCTAAAACTGGGGAAAGTCGTGGCGTAGGTAGTCATAAATGGATAGGCACAGTTAACCTAATAGCTATATTTATATAGCTATATGTATTTATGCCAGTAATATCTGTAACGCATTATAAATGAAAAGTTAAACAATAATTCGTTGATATTCTTAATAAACTGAGGTATGTATATAATGTGTTTAAATTTTAAATCTACAAATGCCTGCCAGTCAAGGTTTTTTCTATAGACTACGTTTGTAGTATGGGGTTGTTCAAGAAGTAATTTTTTAAGGGTCGGATACATGATTAATGCCGCTGGTGATCAGACGGGCCTGAAGGTTGTTTACCAACTTGTTGACATAAAAAACAAAAAAGTAGTTGGGTACCTGATATTTTTTTAGAATTAGGTATATAAATCGAGGCTTTATCACTTATAATATTTCATTCGTCATAGGTGTTTAATTGGTTGATCAGTAACATCTCAATTAAAATAAAATTTATATTTAATATTTATCTTCAATATAATATTAAGCACTTACTTTCCCAAGTATATTTTTTATTCTTGGAATCTATAATTTTCTATCAACCGGTATCAACTGCTAATCTGTCACAAAACTGGTTCAAGTCGAACACAATAAAATGCAAAAGAACAATGGTAACCTGGCAACCCGATAACAGCAATGAAAAAAAGTTGCTGTTCCAAATTCAAATAATTTCCCACACGTAACGTTACGCGGGCGGACATCGAGCGCGAGCCGTTATGCGCGCGGCAGTGACCTACATTCGCCTTGAACATTTCGCTGCCAATATGTTTTCAGTTTTATTACTAACCTCAATGAGAATATTCTTTTGATTCACGTACATTACTTGTTTTTATACGGCATCGATAAGGAACACCACTATAAAGCGTCAATGTATACGTAAGTAGAAATTGTACGTAGCTGGTTTGTAACATTATAGCACTTCAGTGGTAGTGAGGCACGCCGGTGTAAGTTTGCCGCGCTTTCTGATTTTGCGTCGAGAAATTATTGCTGGCCGAGACGCCGTTTCAAAGTCACGTACTTATCGGTTGTTACGTAGGATGTGGCAATTTATTTATTACAATTTAATACGTTTATTTTTAATTTAGCTGATTTATTTGACATAATAACACAGCATGCAATTTAATCAATTAAACTAATAAAATCGATAAATTTATGTCCATAATTGTTTTTAGCATTTTGATAATTATCAATTTTGTAATTAGAGTCTTGCAATATTTAACATATTACACATACACCCAAAAATCATAGATATGTTTAAATTACTACCAGATACGACCATCAAAGTAAAATCGATTTAATATGGTTTTTTATAACTCCTCTAAAATAAAATAAATGAAGACTGCAAAATATGGCCATAAAATGTAATAAAATTATTTATTTAAAGTGATTATTATTAACATTTAAATTTACTTTATTATGTTTATTTACTTCCGAAAACTCATCTACAGTCTTGTATATTTTTTTTACAAATAATACATTTTCCGGCTTAACCCCGATCAATAAGGTAAATTTTATAAATTTAAGTGTGACAGAGACGAAGCAAACCTGCGGTCTCTTTCTAACTAGTTTTAATAAAGAAGAAAAGACCGCAGGTTTGCTTTACCTCTTCCTAAAGGATGAAGTCTATGGGGAGACGTAAAATAAGTTTTAGACTAAAACAACGATGGCCAAATTTATATAATGAAGTGCAGAGTAAATTTCGATATTTCAAATGAAATAGTGTAGGCACCATCCATGCTCGGGGCAATGAACAGAAAACTTTCAATATTTAAATTTACAAGCAATAAAACCGATGAGCAAAACAATATTGAATAATATTTCCTAATCTTATATTACGTTATTTTTTTTTAGTCAGAGTCACGGCCATGGCGCTGGTACCTTAATGGCCGTGATTTCGTTGCGCACAGGTCAACTTTCTTTACAGTCATAAACATTAATTATGAACGCTGAGGAATAAAACATTATTTTTGAACACTGAGGAACAAATCTTGAAGGGTGTCTTCTTTTCGCCAATCACGTCACTCGAAATTATTACTTTATCGTTTTTCATTAGACTACTAACAAAACTGATATACACACCCTTACCCTCGCCAGACCCATATAAACCCTCCGAATATAATCTATCCTGTGGATTTCCCAAAAAATTTAATGCATTGTCACGTTAATCCAAAGTGTACAAAATTGCAGCAAGATGCGAAAATGTGTAGTTGTTAAAAATTAGAGAAGACGCTTTATTAACTCTAATGTAAAACATTTTGGACAATAGATACACGACACGTTACTTTAAATCTATCTAAATCTAAACATAAAATCTATATGAGTCGAATTAACGCATAGAGTGGTAAAAGGAATCGGGATAACCCGTAGAGCCGATTTTATAAATTAAATATGAGGGAGGGGAAGAACATAGCTAATGTTCTTATGAAAAAGTCAAGTGTGAGTTGAATTAGCACAGATAGGATAACCAAAACTACAGCAAACTTCCTCACTTCCGACAATCGTATTTAGTGCGGGCGGAACGGCTGGCGAGCAATAGCTTGTTATTTACATAATACTACAAATATTTTCTTTAGATTAATTGATACTTAGAAAACTTAAAGAAATCTATTGTTTATTTATTTACTACAAGATATTTATAAGATAGATAAGGTATGTTTCTCCTTAAGACATTTGATTGCTACTTAAAAAATTGCATCACTATACGCTAACTAAAGATGATATTGCCGTAAATTGCTTCGTCGGTTATTTAAACGTAGCCGTAGCACAGATCACAATCCGTCTGTAACTAGAGCGAGTTTTGGGGCCATGTGACACTTCGCCTTAACGGCAACGCAAAAGAAAGCAGTCTGTAGCAGTCAGCACCAATCATGTTAACTTGTGAAAGGCAGGCTTTAGTAGTAGGTAATATTACCCTTTCTAAGCTGTAATAACACATGCTAAACAACTCTAACATTTTACAAGTATCTATATACTAGTACTTGTAATATTTAATTTATATAATTGAATATTAATCATTTAATTTTGATTTAGGTAGATATTTCGCTTTTATTTGAGAACGTCATCATATCATATCATATATCATATCGTCATCAAGGTTAAGGTTCGTTTGGGATAAATTTGTTTCTGTTATCTGATTGCAAGCAAATGAACAGGAGAAACTAGAAATGAGACAACCTACAGCAACATTTTAGAAAAAATCATCCCCTCTGCCCAATCCTGACTTTATTCCTATAGTTCGTCAGGAACTGGTAAAAGGGGTCCCTAGTCTATTTTATTTTACCGTTATACTTTGTTTATTTTACCGCTTATTACTATAAAGATGGTGATTGCTGTGATGCATATGCCACACAAGCCGTCTTAGTCCATATACTCTTTATCAGAAGCAGTGTTAGCGATAGGATAGGCAAACATATAAAATTATCCGGTATGGAATTTCCTGCACATCTACTTTTTATACCACTAAGGTGGCAAACAAGCACACGATTCATCTAATGTTTAGCAGTCACCGTATCATATGGACGTAGTGGAATTTCTCACGGATTACCAACACTTTAAATATCTCATCACTCCTTACTTAAAGAACCCGATAATGTAATCCCTGGAGATAACCTCGGCGCGTTTGCCAGTTAAGATTCTTTGCTAACCGCACAAAACCGCATTTGAGAATAAATTCTCTGGCAATGGCGAGTGGTACGATAGTAGAAAGTAGCTGTTAGTATAATTTCCAACAATTATTAGCCAATTATGCAATCCTTATAAAACGAGAGATGTAACAACGATTGGCCTCTAATTCAATAGATCTGATAGATCTCCCTTTTAGGGTACTGGGTACACATGATGTGCACAATTCCGCGAAGACGGAAAGGTATGGTAAGAAAGTGCAGAGGCTAGTAAGTTCAGGACATAACTTAAGATCACACTTTTCAAGCCCTTACCTGGTATGTAGCCTTATCCACTCGACTTGTATTTTAGGCATAGTCTTAACGCAGCACGTAATTATACGTCGCATTTGTCGTTCAAAATTGAGTTATAGGCTAATTTAAATAGGTTTTCTCTGCCGCACCGTTGACCTAGGGAGCTAAAATTTCCATCGGCAGATAAAGCACGACTCCCTGAGGGGTAGCTTGCCAGTCAATCACCATCATCCTGTCGATGGATTCGCATTTAGCTCAGGAAGTAGCTTTCTTACAACCCTTACTTAGTAAAATTTTAATAACAAATTAATAAAGTACTGTACTTTACTAAAAAAATATGTCACGTTATGTAAGTCTTATACCGTGTCTTTTTTAGGGTACCGTACCCAAAGGGTAATTAGCGAAACCCTATTACTATAAGACTCCACTGTCCGTCCGTACCTCCTTCCGTCTGTCACCAGGCTGTATCTCATTAACCGAGATAGTTAGACAGTTGAAATTTTCACAGAAGATGTATTATTATTGCCGCTATAACAACAAATACTAAAAAACAGAATAAAATAAATATTTAAGGGGGCTCCCATTCAACAAACGTGATTATTTTGCGTTAAATACGTAAACCTTGGCATGTTGACATATCAAAACTGCGGAGAAAAACAAAATAAAACAAAAACAAAAATATACTTAAAAAAGGATACGTTACATGCTTAAGATATCCTAAAGTAAACTTTACCAAGTGAACAGTAAAAATAAATGATAGACCGAGTAGACGAATATCAAGTCGCTGATAACCACCGAATTCTGATAACAATTCCAGTTGATCGAAAAATATTTGGTATTATTTGCTGAAAAGTTATACATCACTATTCCCACATGTCTATATATAACTTTATGCAAGGGAAATGCAATTTTCTTATGTAATGGAATCTAATAATGCGATGCAACCGTAAACGTTTCTAACATTACACATGCATTTCAGCTTTCTTCGACATACTCTTGAGTAAAATGCTCGCTCGCAAAAAATCTGTAATGCTTTCTTTTTCAATGTCGACTAGATAGAGACAAAATATTTTATATGACACAAAATGAATGTTAGAACGAGATATCTGTACATTGTGTTATTGCGTGTGAATGTCACAAATGATGTTTTAATTTTGAAGTCGTGCATAAATCAAATTTTCTGTCAATCGACTTTAGCAATTCCGTAACAGATTATAAGATCGTTTCTTTGAAATAAAATCGAAGGCCAGTGTTGTGCCGCTTTGGAGTCGCGCAATGTCGATTCGCGTGCACGGAAATGTGGGACAATCGAAAGCCTTTCTCCGCTCGGCGGTTAGGTATTTTATTCCGTTAGTTTTTTTGTGGCCGCCATTACACTAATATGACTAGTGGGATGGCATCATTTTTTCGCTGTGTCACGTTAGATCATTCTTGTTAGACGTTCGAAAGCTGCGTTCTGCTTCTTAGAATGAGAGCCGCATAACTGTACAGCAGCGGAGAGAAATGATGTAATAGTTATAGTCAACGTTTTTCGTTGGATTTACCTCATATTTTGCGGTGGCAATGAATTGCCTTGTTCACGGTCGAAGTAGAAAATTAACAGTAATCAACAGTATTATATGATTTTTATTTATAGATGTTTGTGACTAAAGTACTTACGTACAGGATTATTAAAAATCTTAGCATTTAGTAATTTGGTGATGAGCTTGTAGGTAACATTTTATGTTTCTTTATGTGGCTATCTGGGAACGAGTTTACTCACCAAAAGATGAGGTTACTGTTGATTATGTTTTACCTACATCACAGACTTAAAATACTGAAAAACAATTTATTCCAACAGAAAATTAACTTTGTTAGATTTACTGACTACTTGCAATTTTGTAATTAAAATTTAAATCAGTATACTTTGTTAAATTTATAAAAACTTAAAACAATCGCATATTACGATTCAAATTGCTGTGTGAAGAGCTATTTCTTGAGATGATTTAATTATAAATAAAATGGACTCTTAAGTTGTAATTTAAGTACATTAACAATTTACGAAGGTACTTAAAGTACAACTTATAAATTACAGTTTATTAATAATTTATGATAAATTATACAACATAAAACGTTTAAACATTAGCGAAAGTGCCGTATTGTACAATCGTTCTGTTTTGTATATTATACTACTATTTACCAGCGGCTCCACCCACCCTAAATTTGGTTATTGGTGTGGCATTTTTACGTCAACTCCTTAATTATAGTAATGAAGTTTACTATAGCAAAAATTTCACCTTAGTATATTAGTATGGATGCTATGACATCCACTTACGTAGAAAAAATACATTTAGTACTTTCGGTACTCAGCGCTGGCGGAACCGTTAAGAGGACTGCGCAATAGCCTCTCAAAAAGACTACTTTTAAGAAAGAGACAAAGATAATTTACAGTCTTTTTTCTCTTTTTTGTAAAAAAACAATGTAGAAAGCGACAACTTCTCGCCGTACGTTTGTTTTGTCTCTTCCACAATTATACTTATGTGCCCGGTTTAATTTTTCAGCTGTCAAGGAGATACGCTGTCAAGTCTATATGTCTATGGTTATAAATCATGGAGAAACCTACTCTTTAGTTTTCTTTGTATTTAAATTTTTAATTTGTTTTATATGAATGGCTTTTTTTTAATTTTATTAAATGGCGGGCCACATTTTTCGTAAAACTAATCAATAAAGTCTTGCGGCGATAATGATTATAATAAGAAATAGCCAAAATAAAAAAAATCTACGTACCATTTCTTATATTTTCCCATTGCCAATTACATATTGCAAAACTTGGCTTCATGTAGGCTGTAATTCATTTAGTAAGGTGTAGGTGGGTGCCTCATCTAAGGTAGCTCAACTGACAAACGTTGTTCTGCCCTTTCCGTTGCTCCATCCCCTTTCGCATCACTCACCCACGCTGTTACTTCGTTTTCGCTTATGGTTCTTTCTGACTTTTTTAGGGTTCGGTACCCAAAGGGTTAGTAGCCGAACCCTATTACTAAGACTTCGCTGTCCGTCCGTCCGTCCGTCGGTCCGTCTATCATCAGGCTGTATATCATGAACCGTGAAAGTAATGAAAGAAAAAGATTGAACATTTCACAGAAGATGTATTATGAAGAACAAATACTAAAAAAACAGAATAAAATAAATAATTAAGGGGGCTCCCATACAACAAACGTGATTTTGCTCGATTTTGCTCGATATTGATAACGGCAACAGTAGCAACGCATAAAATATTCACAGAAAGTTACAAAGTCACATTAAAAATAATCAATTAAATTAAAATAAAATAAATATTTCCATACAACAAACGTGACTTTTTTTGCCGTTTTTATAGATAATGATATGCAACCCTTAGTCCGCGATTTCGACTCGCACTTGGCGATTTTTCTTTTTGCTCAGCCTATAAGGGTTGTAATGTATTGTTTGAATACTATAAGAATTGAGCTATCAAACGCAAAAATCCGACTGGTATTATCAGAGATAAGTACAAAAAACAGATCAAGTGCGTGTCGTACACACATTAAATTAGGGTTAACTTATGGTCCGATTCCGTCTTAAATAATTTTGATGGACATTGTTTACACAGCCCTATTACCGGGTTTTTTTTTCAGATTTTCAGAACTCGCGGTTTAAAGTTAGGGGTGAAAACAAATCCTATAGAACTCGCTATATTTTGCAAACGATTTTAGATAAAACCCTAAGACTTTCTTGAGAACCTTAAATTCGTTTTTAAATCCCTATTTAATGATATCCCATATGTGGGGTAAGCGGGGAAAAAATCATCCCTCCAATACGTACCTATAGAGAGCTACCTCCAAAAAAAATATTTCCAACATATTTGTATGGAAGCTTACAAAAGACACATATCTATACATTTTTTTACCACTAAGGTGGTTAAGGAAGCTTACAGTTCGCCTGGTGGTGAACAGTCACCGCAGCCTGCACTGAAAAAAAAGATAAGCTAACAATAACACAAATTTTATCGACTGATAACATAATTTGGTGACTACTAACCTAAATCGCTAATATCGCCGGGATGCTGCTTGCCGTTGGGGAAGGCTGTTCCATTTTGCGTTCATGACTAGTCATGAGCATTTTCAGCCCTTATTTATTTGTCTACGGTAAAAAAATCGAAATCCCGTATTTTTAGGCTGGTAATCCTTAAATCAAAAAGGGTGAGGTGGCAACTCTAGCTTCATTATATTAGCATAGATATAGTTGCCTTAGTTTTACTTGGCCAGTAAAAATGTTAATGTAATTTATAATAAAATGGCCAAAAAAACTTACAAGTTTGGTACAGTGGTCAAAATTACAAGAAAAACATGTAGAAGAAAGAAATGATTAATTTATAAAAGGGTTCCGTTTTTTGCCATTTGCCTATGGAATCTCAAAAATTTATCAAGTTCTTCAGCTTTATTTAGGCTTGCCTGATACAATTCAATTTCATTTTTAATGATATTAAATACCTTATACTATATAATATTATATATACATATATAATACTAGCGGTCCCGGCGAACGTTGTTCTGCTGCCGTTCCTCTGTAACCCGGCGAACGTTGGTTTTTACGTAAAGTGCCCGAGTCTGGCTCGCACTTAACAGATCGAGATAAAAACTATCCTATCTTTTAATTTTGATCAAATAACAGATAGTTACGAAGTTTGATCAAAATCGGTTCAGTAGTTTAGGACTCCATCGCGGACAAACAACGTGACACGTAATTTTTATATATATAGATTTAATTACCTAAAATATACATGAAGGTATGTATGTAAATATCTAATTCTATCAAAAACTTTAGTCACAATAGAATTTATTAGGCATCTGCAAAATAGCTTTTTATTCCGCTTTGTAATGTTTGTTTTTATATTTGCTGCACTTGAAAATGTTCCACAAATAATTTAATTAACATTAACCATCCACTTTTCTATTGATTAAGAACTGCGGAGACGACTATTTACTCACATGACACACGACTATTTATTAAAATTTGGAAAAAAATAGGCTAAAAGTTTAGTTAAAGTGGTTTGTAGTGGTCCTCAGCCGTTACTATATATAGCACTAATTAAGATAATTAAATACATCGACATCGGTGTTAGTGGCGCACACACACGTTCCTCAGATGCAGCATCCGCGTTTACAAAAAAAATATATTTGTAATTCAGTCCAATACAACTAGTTTAAGTCTGAAAATTATATTCCTAACATATTCTTAACAAATCAACGAACGTTAAAAGTAGCGCCACGAATAATCCCGATTCGTTGTTAGCACGCTATAATTGCATAATTTGTATAGCCAGTGCAGTGCATAGCGCGTGTCGGAGGCCACTTTCTCCCCTAACGGGATGTCGATCTGGGACATCCGGCCGCCGCATCGCCACCGCCGCCGCCGTGCCGCGCATCTATCTCAACACTGACTTTTGTTTAGCTGAAGTGGGTATATTATGTTATAAATGTATTTGAGAGTGGGAGAAGATCAACGAAGAAAACCTGCGATCTCTGTTCTCTTTCTGAAAAACAAGGTAGAAAGAGACAAGAGACCTGAGTTTCGACTCATCTCTGTTACACTTTTGCAACCCTTTTTTTTTCACATCAAGCTCTGTCCTGCCCAGTTCTCTGTCTATGATAACAATCGAGTCGTGCCTATTGTGTTGTAAGCGTCCATATAGGCAGACGCAGACCGTTGTTTGACACTTAGGTGGTAAAAAAATATTTTAAGGTCATGTTCAATGCATACGTTAACTTCAGACCAGAGTAGGTCTACATAACTTAGATAATTACTCTAAGTAGAAACAACTTTGATAAGAAAGCAGATAGAAGAATTAATTTGGCTTGGAAGGCATTTGTAAAGTTACGTCAGATCTTGGTGTCGCTATACCATAATGTTAGAAAACGCAGGTCTTCAATCAAATCGTCTTGCCTGTTGTGACTAGGCGCTAAAACGTGGAAAGTGACTGAGTCCCGATCCACAAATTAAAAGTCGCTCAGCAATCTATGAAAAGGGTTTCTTGAAGTCTCTTCGTTGACATAGACTTTCAACAATTTGAAAACACTTCCAATAGTGTTTTCCACCTTGGGGCTTTCTGCGAAAACTATAAACTTAATTATTAAACTTTGAGTCAGGTTGTACAACAGACCTTACTAATTTTCGGCCCATCTCACAATTACCTATATTAAGTAAATTATAAAAAAATCATACCTACTTAATCATATGTTACCTTAGGCATTTTAAAGACCGTTCCACTACTGACGCAGGAGTTCGGCCCTGTTATAACACAACACTGCAATCTGTAAAATGTTAAAAGACGAAAAACGGGTCTATAAGTTTTTACCTTTAACTCGTTACAGAATCCTACTAATATTATAAATGTTAAAGTTTGTTTGAATAGATGTTTGTTACTCTTTCACGCTTTAACCACTGGACGGATCGGGATGAAATTTGGCTTACATATAGGTTAGCTCCTGGAATAGCATATAGTCTACTTTTATCCCGAAATTCCCGCGGGAATAACTATAACCGAGCTTAAACTATAGCTACAGCTTGATATAGCAAACTTCATTAGTGTAATTAAGGAGTAAATCACAGTCGCCGATAACCAAATTTAGGGCGGACGGAGCCGCTGGTAAATTAGTATACCTAATTAATGAGTTTCTCGCCGATAACCGAAGTTAGGGCGGGCGGATCTGCTGGCAAAGTCTAGTGTTATCTATTTTCATGGAAAATGTTGCCAAGACGAGAGCATATGGCCCGCACCCGTACTGGATGAATTGCAAGGGTTTACATGATGCTAGGAGTGTTTTGCGACTTACCTAAAGATTTGTTTATGTTGACCATAAAAACCTCACCGGGAAGCTACATTAATGTGGTATCGAGGAAAACCTCTCGATATTTAACCACTTGCGAGAGTAACAGAGTTTAAAAATAAATGTGAATGAATAAAAATTTTTTCACTTGGAAGATCTTTAAATTATCTCTAAACAGCAATTGCTGAGTTCCTTGCTAGCTCTCCTCAGTAGAAAACAACATTGGGTACCGGTAGTCTGACAATAATCGCTTTTGATGATTTAAAAGAAAGTTTTTTTTTCTGAACTGACTATGCAGTTGATTGTTGCAGCCATTACTGCTTCACTCAGCCCCTATAGCGCCAAACGTTCAAGAGCGTGAGCCTCGGCTTGGGTTGTCGCTCTCAGGGGCGTCCCTTCGACCGGCGTGAGTCTCGAACCCGAAGGTGAGTAACCGCGAAGAGGGGAGTTCCCCGTTACGCGGGTGCAGTTGCGATTGAGTGGGGCACCCCGGCACTCTTTGATACCTCGTGTATCCGTTCGGGCGCCGATGAACCCGGAAACGTCGGCGTCGTGTGAGGGGGGAATCCCTATTCGGGGAGCTCGTAGTAACTAGTCTCGCTATCTGGACAGCGAGATCGTCATCTGGGGCCGTAAGTACATGCCGAGGCCGCCTAACGATAGTTTTATGACCATGCCGAGGTCGGTCGGGCGGTTAAAGTGAGGGCCTATTTAAATAAAATATGCCGTTTATCAAGCTAGTGCCCACTCGACTGTCAAAGCTATCAAGCCGCCCATAAAGCCTCCGAATGAGCTTTAAGACTGCTATCCTTTGACAACTAAGCCTTACCTTCGACCTTTTTTAACTTACACTACAGTAATCCATAGATTCTTCCTTCTCTTCTTTGTTCTTCTCCTCTATTTTTTGTTCTGATTTATTATTCCTGTGTTAAAAAAATATTTTAAGCAGCAACAAAACACATACGTAAATATTTACCACAGACCACGGATGCGTTGTTGCTGTAGCTGAGCATCATGTGAAAAGCAATTTCCAGAATATAAAAGGGCTGCTCTCTGCTACAACGTCATGCATAGGAAAAGGCAGTGGATCTTATCCAGGAAGGTTTAGTACAACATTATTATACTATACTATAGCCAGCTTATCACAAGTGCTCAATATTTTTTTTCTAGCAAGGAAACATTTTTGTTTGACCCAGTGTTTAAATAATGCTCTGTTTAGAATTCAAGAAACCTCTAAATAATTACGTTTATTATCTATTTCTTTTTAAATATAAATTTATATATAAATATATATATATGTATATGACACAAAAAAACCACACTGCACTTAACACAAAATGTTGACGACCTCTAAAAGGGTCAAATACCAAACAACATTTTCCCTATCTTAGCATAAACAAGCAGTTAAAAACTAAATGGCGTCAGCAATTAAAGAAAGTGTCACAGTATGACCGTCCATCCAACGTAACTTCAGTAACTCTGGCTGACCTCGTTGCTATCACCTTTCGCCGGACTTTCACCGGCTGTATGACCCACTTTTGTATGCGTATGTCTGGTCACAGCACAAAAAGCGCTTTTGTTATGCTAGTATTACCATTATGATGATAATTAGCTTGAACTGGCAACATTTTGTAAGAGAAGATATTAAAAATCCGGGCCAAAAAGCATATAAATAAAAAAGAGTGTCAAACATTAAAACTAGAAGCATAATACCTACTGAAAAATGCAAAACGATGCTTTAAAGACTATTAGCTTTATGGAACACAGGACACTGGACCTAAAATGTGGGTTTTATTAAAGACATATACAGATTATAAACAATTAATTATTTGTATACGGGTAGGCATGTCTAGTCCTTGTAGCCAATGCAAAGTTTCCTGTATAACAAAAGTGTCTCACCGTCAAAATTTAAAGTATCCATGGGACTATATTACCTGGGGCCTCTATTCCTTCACGAATCACGACACATCAAAGCAATAGAGTGGACTGTTTTTTAGCATTGTAGCTGAAGGGACGAAAAAGGAACATGTTTTATCTACGCTCATACTTCGAAATCCAAATTACAAACTTAAAAAATGCTCTCAAATGCATACTGAAGTATGCACACATAATTCTTTGATTAATTAAAATAAAATTAAGTTTTGTATTTATATTTTAAGACGCGACGTTACTGTTCCGAGCGCTGATTGGTTGATACTTAACGCATACGCAGTATCTAAATTTCTAATCTATCTAGATAGGAAATCTAGATTTCGCGCCAAAATAAATATGTTTTTTATTTGACGTACTAAACTAACAATTTTCTTGCGTTATTGAAAAGTTAATTGAAAACAAAATGAGTGGCGATTCCTCTAGCAGGGATCATATGCAGGTAAATATAAGTCCATTGGATATATTAGATGCAGCAACAAAATGACCTGCACCCTTTTGCCTGAAAAATCAAGAAATACCTAGTCATTTTTGCTTTCACTTTTCTCTTTTATTTTACCTACAACATGAGTGTAGGTATAGTAGTGTATGAAACTGCATATTACAAGGTATATTATTTATTAATATTAATAGTATTACACGAGTGTTTTATTACTCGTGTCATAAAATTAAAACTCAGACTCGATTTTTAAGCATTTTCAAAGACCCCTGATTATGTGATAGTTTCATAAACTACCGAAATCAACAATAAACAAATATACGCAGTCGGAGCCGCGGATTAAACCTACTATACTTACCATAAAAAAATCACCTAAAGCACTTGTGTGGGTGTAATTTTTAATACATTGAAATATTCTTTTAGAAATTGTCTTAATACACAATTACGTACAATTAATTTAAAAATTGTATACAGTAATATGTTTAAACTATTTTAGATAAAAAACCCTATTATGATTTAACAAATGACAGCACATTTAACATCTGTTGGTTTCTTAGGTACCTCTCTACCTAAATAACACACCCAGAACTTCGAAAATTTCCACTTTTTTTTTGAACAGAGACTTTCATACCTCTTGTATTACGGCGAATTAGAAAAGAAAGTGACACATACAATAATGAATGACCGCGACATGCGCCTACAACTCATTATCATATTACTTAGCGCAACAGATACAATCATCGATTATCATATTTTAACTTATCAATGATCAATTTCTAAATTATTCTACAATGTCACAAATAAAGTATGAGTTTGTTTGGTATAGTGAGGTCACAATAATTCTTTTCTTTTTTTTTTTCTTTTTTACCTCATTCCCTTATCTACAAAACTACTTAGCCTAACATTTTGTAAAGAATTACAGAAAATAATTATTTACTTATAGGTTACAGAATAACCTATAAAAAGTCTATTGTCTTAAAAAAACATGGTAAATCACTTAGTAATTGGCGTACAAACTTACAAAATCAAACTGTCCCATGTGACTTTTAAATGAAAGGGCTTGTTGTGAGGGTTAGTTGTTTTAGACATTTTTTTTTAATATTTTAAAATGAGTAGTTCTAAAGTTGTTTTAAAAAATGGATGAAAACTGACCTTTCCCCCTTATTCATAAAATTACTGAGCCTAACAACAAATAGACCTTTTTTTCATATATTACAGGATAACCTATGAAAAGTAAAATCCCATGGTAAATCTCTTAATATTGAGCGAAGGTAAAAAAAGTCCATGAAAAAACAGAGAAAATGGTGTAACAAAAAATTTTCACTTACACGTTTTTAGGTGAAATAGGAAATGAGAAGATAGTAGGTATATTTTAGTATAAAAGGTTTTGCTAATTAAGTTAAGGAGTCATTGTGTGTAATATTATATCATATAATATTTAAAAAGATATTTTTCTTTATTGCCTTAAGCCTTAAAGGCTTTAATTTTTTTAATCAAATATTAATTCCTACTAAATACATCAAGCTGTTTTAAATAACTTCCTCCTCTCCAAAGTGATGGAGCGTGTGATCAACTCACAGCTTCTTAGGTACCTACAAATACACGACCTGGTCAGCGACTATCAATATGGCTTTCGCCACGGTCGCTCGACTGGTGACCTTCTAGTTTAGGTATCTCACACACCGATGGGCACTAGCCAGTAAGAGTCAGAGGGAGGCATTGGCATGTAGCCTGGACATAGCGAAGTCGTTCGATCGGGTCTGGTACCGGGGTCTTCTATCGATGTTGTCATCTTACGGAGTGCTCGAGGGTTTGTGCAAATGGGTGGCTAAGTTTTTGTCCGAAATGCGCATACGAGCCGTAGATGTCGGTAGTTGCCCTGACAGCATGGATATTAATTCTGGTGTTCCGCAAGGCTCTGTGCTGTCTCCTACACTGTTTATACATATATAACGCCTGGGAGGATTCGTATGACGCCCTTGGAGTGTTTTGTGATTTATCTAAGGCATTTGACTGTATTCAACATGAAAATCTCATCAGGAAGCTACATCACTATGGTATTAAAGGCAAAGCTCTCGACCTTTTGACATCCTTTATGAGTAGGAGAGTACAGAAAATAGATGTCAACGGTGAAAGATCTCCGGGATCAGCAGTCAATATGGGAGTCCCTCAGGGCACAATTTTAGGTCCTTTCCTATTTCTTATTTACATTAATGATCTCCCATATCATGTAAAAAACCATGACATTGTCTTATTTGCTGATGACACCTCTTTGCTTTTTAAAGTTAAGAGACGACAGACATATTATAATGAATTAAATAATGGCCTTTCTAAAATTGTAAATTGGTTTAACGCTAATAATTTGTTACTTAATGAAAAAAAACCAAATGTGTTAAATTTACATTACCAAATGTTAGTCAGTGACAGACATGTATTAATATTAATGGCGAGAAATTAGAACTTGTTAATTCAACAGTCTATCTTGGCATAACGCTGGACTCCAAACTTCAATGGGGTCCTCATATTCATAACCTAGCCAAAAAATATGCTCTACTGTGTATGCGATCAAGAAAATAAGACAATTGACCGATGTCGACACTGCAAAATAAGTATATTTTAGCTATTTCCATAGTTTAATGACATATGGTATCCTATTGTGGGGTAGCGCTGCTGATGTAAATTCAATATTTTTGTTACAAAAAAGGGCAATTCGTGCTATTTATAAATTAGGATCTAGGATATCTCTGAGGGATCGGTTTAGGTAAGTAAAAATTTTAACTTTAGTGTCGCAGTACATATATGAAAATCTTTTATATGTACATAAAAATATCAATAGTTTCAGCAAGAAAAGTTTCACAAAGTAAATACTAGAAGTAAAAATATGCTGTTGGTGCATGATACACGTCTACACAAAATAAGTAACTCTTTTATGGGGCAATGTATACACTTTTACAACAAAGTTCCCAATAAAATTCAAAATCTATCAATAAGTAAATTTAAATCTTTTATCAAGCAGGCACTTTGTAAAAAGGCATACTACAATATTTCAGACTATGTAAATGGTAAAAATCCTTGGGACTGATGATGCTCAATTACAGGATGCATAGGTAAACCAAATTAAAATGGAAAAAACATAAAATTGTACGACTAAATTTTTTTTATATAAAACATTAATTGTATTTTAGTTTATTTGTATTATTGATAGTGTTTTTAAAAGAGTAACTATCGAGTTTCTTGCCGGATTCTTCTCGGTAGAAATCAACAACATTGTGAACCGGCGGAAAGGTGGGAGGGTTCAAAAAATAATATTTTATAACTTTGACGATTCAAAAGTGATTGTAAAATCCTTATTTGAATAAACCATTTTAACTTTGACCATTTTGACTTTGAATTTGACTTTGACTATAATGCATATCAATGATATGATGGGCATCAACAACATACATTGCTATGCAGATGCCAGTACTGGTACCGTTCCGTTGTGGAGGAAAAGTGTGGATACAGGGATGGAAAAACTTGGTCTGGTTCAACCCTACTGAGACACTAGTAAGCGCGTTTACCTCTAAGAAAACCCCATTCATTAAGGTCCAACAATTCCAAAACACTCCCCTCTCTATCTCCAAGAGCATTGGGATACTTGGTATTGACATCTCCAGCGATGTTCAGATCCGAATTTATTTGCAAGACAAGGTGAAGCTGGCGTCCAAAAAACTTGGTGTACTCAACAGAGCGAAACAGTACTTCACGTCAGGGCAGAGGATTTACAATTCGCAAGTTCGGCCCCATATAGAGTACTATATCTCTGTGTGGTTAAACCCGAATACCAGCTTGGCCTTTTTGACTCGGTTCAACGACGGACTGAGAGAATTGTTAACGATCCCAAACTCACTAGCCGTATCGAGCGCTTAAGTCTGAGGAGAGACTTTGCCTCCCTGTGTGTATTCTACCGCTTGTACAATGGGATGTGTTCAGAGAAACTTCCTCCCGCGAACGCTTTGGTTTGTGGAATGAGCTCCCTGCCAAGGTTTTCTCTAAGGACTACAGCATGGGATTCTTCAAGAAAAACAAACCTTAGTGGTATAAAAAAGTGTAAAATATTTGTTTAATTGCTGTGCTTAAATATGTTATACCTAAACAACTATTATACTAAACATAAATTTTAATGCAACACAAAATATCAATGTAATTTTTCGAGGAATAGTTAAATTTGATTTCTTCGCATCTCTCGTAAGATATAGTGGTACTTGTTTAGTGCCTAGCAGGCGCGATCGACATCCCCCCTAAGGACGGCCGAGAAAGCAATGAATTGTAACGTTTTTTTAAATATATATCTTTATTACATATAACTTACATTTAAAAAATACTAGGGGTTACTTGGGTTTGTATATTTCATTATTCAAAAACTGCATGAGCTGGGTCGATTGGGTAACTTACGTTTGCAGATTCCAATTTCAAAAAATAGCTTCAGATCTTATGATCGCGCCCACCCCCCCTTAACTTTTGTTCTGGATCCGCCCTTTGTTCCTAGTGATACCTAGGGGTGAAGGGTCTATAACCGTATCTACAAAAGACAAAATAACACAAATATGCATTGGTGAAAAGAAGCTGTCCCCACATTATGATGTGAGTGCGTATTTAGCCACTGGGGACCCCAGTTCCCCCTTTAAGGGAATAGAACCGATATACCTACAAATATGAGGCAAAATATCTGTTAGTATTTTCTATGAGTATGAGATTTATGAAAATATATATCTTTACTGATTATACTTGACTAAACTCTCGTTGTTTGTAACACATACTTAGATACTATGTTATAAATACCGTTTATTTGAACAAATTGCATTTGTGATAAAAGTGGATAATAACTTACAATGGATAATAAACTTCAACTTTTCCTATTAAAATCAATGTCCTATAGTTAATATTATATTTGCTACTTTCTTTAGACGCTGTTAGTACCGCCATCTACCGACATCTTTAATACACGTCTCACATTGTTATAGATTACCATACCTGCTAGCATTTACTACAAACTTATTTTTAAATCGGGACCATGTGGAGCTACTTTTGCCACTATTCTCACACTTTATTTAAAAGTCATGTTCTTTGTGCTAAATTAAATAGCGCCATCTCCAAACGTAACAGTTAAGTTGGTAGAGCAGTAAATGAATATAATACACGATTGTACCGTTATGCAGCTAGTCCATAGACTGCATTCGAGGTCACTTTCGCCCATTTCACCGCATCGCGGTCACCTAGATTCGACATTTGCTTAAGCTATGAACATGGCGCGCGGTAATGTGCGACATGGACAATGAATGTGATAAGGTATCCTAAGATGTTAAAATTTCGAATTATGTTGTTTTTGAATGCAAATTCCACACATAAGTACCTGGTTACTTGACTTATGTTACATCTATTATTCAAAAATAACATAAATATAGGAATATAATAAATATGTTTATTACTATCTATCTCTACAACCAATAGCCCCGGGCTGGAGTCACGAGGTAATTGTCTTACAACTAGGACTCACAACAGTGATACAGAAATGTAATAATAATTGTTTTGCTATCGGTATATTAAGTAAGACTATTTATACATATAGTTGATAATGCAGGTTGGGGCAACATATTTGGGGCTACTGCTCTATTGGCTCTTACAATCCACACATTCGCAAATGAAAGAATCTCTTATGAGTGTTTTAGTCAAGGGGTTTTGGAGAAGGGCAGTCACCTATTTATCATACTTATTATAGTAGAGACGATTATTAGAATACGATTCGCGGCGCCTCGCAGCGTGCTTCATACAAAAGAATTTTCCACTTATTTTAACACTTACTTACTAATCAAACATTACGATATTTTGAAGACATGTTCTAGGAATAAATATCTAAACTGCAGTGTGCCAGTTTTATTTTAAAAATATACGTTAATTTTAAAATAAAGGATTCTAGTTTTTCATACAAATGGCGTTAATTAAGATTTTGAGTCAGTAAAAACATTTTTCAGGATGTTGAAAAATACATACATAAATAGGATTCGGCTTGAGATCATGTCTACAAAATTTCACTTGATTTGATTTTTAAATATCAAAAATAAATGGAAAATTCGATTGTTTGAAGCACGCTGCGAGACGCCGCGAATCGTATTCTCTTAAGGACGTTAGCCTAGTAATTAATTTTAGGGAGGGGCTCGCATTTTGAAGTTGACTTCGTAGGGTTTCCAAATTTCCTTAAGCAAATATTTTTCTTTAGTAAATAAGAAAATTTAGTAGAAGAATGTAGTAGATGTCATTAAAAGGAAACATGGCATTGCTTCTATGTATCTAATATTGGAAAAAAATAATTCCCTTCACAGCAGTGACTCTTAATCTATTGGGGATTCCATACGCGGCATACTATGACCTTCTTCTCCAGGGAGGACTGTACCACTTAAAAGCCTAAAAAAAATCAAGCTTCTAAGTGAACGCAATAAAAACACTGCCTTTTATGTCGGTGATTTGACATTATGGAATTTGACAAGATGCAAGGAAAGTAGAGAAAAAACCGAAAATCTTTTAGGTGTCGCTACAAGTATACCTACTACAAAAAAAGACTTTCCATCAAGAACCATTTTCTCAGAAGAAGGAGAAAGCGTGGAGATATCGAGTTGAAATAAATATCAATTACTTAACTCTATGGTTCCTTTGACCTGTAAATAATAACGTAATAAAAGATACGGCCTTTTGTATATTATGATTACCTACCATGACACACGCAAATAAATCAAAATCTATAGGGTAGGTAGGTACAGGTATACAATATATATATATATATATATATATCCCTTCGACTAGCCTGAGACTCGAACCCGAATGTAAGTCAGCGCCAGGAGGGGAGTTTACGCGGTTTCGATTGCGAGGGAGTAGGGGCGAGAGGCGCTCCAGCACTCTTTGATACCTCAAACCTTAAGAAGCAAGGTCTTGCAACAAAAATAAAGGAGAAATTCTGAAATTTGTTAATTTATAGTTAAATATGACATAAGAAAAAAATATTTAAAAACTTACATTTGCAGTAAAAGAATTGACCGACACGTATTTTGATGTACGGGAGCACAATTTTTTTGTTAAATATTTAAGTTTGTACTTTAATTCGATTTTCGTGGACAAAATTAAAACAGAAGTACTCGGTAAAAAGGGCAAAAACCTTCGAGACTGGATTCCCGTGATGGCCGAACCATCTACAATCTACATACCTCCAAGTCAGACTCACACCAGACCTGTTTTTTTTTACTTTAGAACAGACTAATAAACGTTTTAATCTTCAAGCTTGTATATAAAACCGTATATATAGACCTAAAAAATCAAAAACATGTTCATTGTTAGGTTAGTTTATCCGCCATAATATTTACTTTTTAACCGACTTCAAAAAAGATGGAGGATCTATGTTCGATGGGTATGTTCTTTTTATGTAGGTATGTCCACCGATTTCTTCGTCAATTTTGAACCGTTTCCAAAACTTCTTTTTTATTCGAAAGAGTATGCTCCTGGGGTGGTCCCATTTTAATGAACTAGTTTTAAAACTTAAACTGTTGGAGAAAAACATAATAGATTTTAATTTGGAACTGGTGAAACACGCCTTTTATGTTGATGATTGTATAAAATTGTGTTACAAGTATAGATATCTTTAGTGTACGAGGAAAAACGCAATTCGTTGCTCAAAAACAAAAAATAAAATCTTTAAAAAAAACAACCGACTTCAAAAAGATGCTTTAGTGCATAAAATAATACAGATAAAAATAATTACTTATTGCCAAAAATCTGATCTGAATTACCGTTTCAAGTTGGTGTCAACAACGTTTCAGGCTAGCTAAATGGAATCTAAACTAGACTTGTAGATATTCTTTGTTCCCAAGGACCCCGTTTTTTTTTTTTGTATTAACGTGCATACGTACGTAATACACCACGGTCCAGTTTCAGGATACTTTTCTATCCACATTTCATTTATTAAAATTACCGTATGAAATTATCGAACAGTGACACCGTGCGCGGTCACATTGACATTCTCGTCAAGGGCGCACGTGCACGTGCACGGTTCGGTTGCGTACTTTCACTCGCGTCCGTCCGGACACCACACCTCCCGCTTTCCTGTTGCGTAATAAATAACTCATAACTAAGGAAAATAGCTAGCATTTTCTCCTATGTGTTTATGTATGGTCAAATTGAATAAGATGCGACCATCTATGTACTAACTAGAAACGTTTAGAATAGTGGTTTTCATTTTTTTCATCAAAAATCAAAATCTTTTCATTCAAATGAGTTACAAAGAACACTTTCGAATCGTCAAGTAAATCAACTACAACAAGCTTTACAAACTAATTACAATACTGTTTTATTGCGTGCGTCCAATAGGTAATCTTTGTAAAATCACAAACGAAACATAAAATAATAGTGTTTCAACTAAAGTGTAGTAGTGTATATACTACGTATATGGAAGCTTTAAACATCAAATTTTCAAATAGATCGATTTTAATTTATAAACCATTATTGATACCATCGGATAGAGCTCGTGAAGCACTTTCAGGATCAATAATCAGTATTTTGATATCGTGTATGGTTTAAAAATAATCGAGTGAGATCACTTAGCGTTTCCATCCTGTATATATTTAATTGATGTGGTATAATTATGTGTATATTAGTACAGTAAATGACGGTAAAAAGATGGTACAACCTAGAAAAGATGGATTTTCTTCAAATTTGAAATTAAGCTCTACTTACCATCCACTTCAAAATCTACCCTATGCCGATGTGTGACTCTTAGCTTCTTTCTTTCTCTCTGATATTCTTCTTCTTCTAATTGACAAAAATTGATAAATTTAACAAGGCATTTAACGAATGAAAAAATGTATAAAGCTTTTGATCAATGATAGTTATATAGTTTTGAAAACTATATATGATTTTTCAACCCCTATTTTATTCCTTACACCCTTTTAAAACACCTCTTTTGACATAAAATTGAAAAAAAAACCATTTTTAGATTGACATTGACATGAGCTTGTAAGTTTTGTATTTCTCAAACCCTTAATTTTATAAAGGACAACGGTGATAGGGCTCAAGGGCGGTACTGATTTCGTACCAATGCTAAGTTTTACAAGCCATATCTCGAAGAATTTTTAAAGAGTAAAAAAAAAATTTTGAATAAAGATGCTAACTTTTTGTACTCTAGCCATTTTTACGTTTATGGTTTATTTTCTGAGTTAATTTGAAAAAAGCCAATTTTTTGAATATTTTAAATGTGAAATTTGATGATATTTTTTTTCAAAAATAAGCATTTTAAATCGGTCACACTTTTGGATCATATTTATAATGTCAGGATAAAGTCATTTGTACATTTGTAACATTTAATTCCAATTAGGTAATGAGATGCGTTTCATTGTTGATTTTTGTCGTAAAAAAAATATAAACCAACTTTATTTTCGTCATAACTCCGTTAGTTTTTATGATAGAGAATTTTGAAAAAACGGATTTTAAAGGTTTTTTGATGTACTTTAAAAAAGATTTTGAGCACTTTCATCGTAAAACGTACCGTTTTTTCGTAATTCAGTATTGAAATCCGTAAATTTGTCGTTAAAAATATAAGGCTTACGTTCAATGAGCTATAACTTTGTTTGTATTGGGTAAGATTTTTTGATTAAATCAATAGTTTATGAGTTATATGTGAAAAATCGCCATAAAACGTGGTTATTTTCGAAAAAAAATAAAATTTTCGATCATGAATATCTCAAAAAGTATTGATTTTTCGAAAAACTTCTATAGAACATTTTTAGCTTAAAATCCATCTTCCTATCGATTCCTGGAGTTTTTTAGTTGGGGTGGTATTCACCTCCCGCGAAAAAGCATACCTTGACATAGAGTAGATTTTGCTTCTTGGGGTATTCCCTACTTACTATCCCCTTATCTGCCTCCTAGTAGCGATCTTTAACGCTGCTATGGAACATTGCATCTTTCCATCCCAATGGAAAGATGCAATCGTTATAGGCATCCACAAGCCCGGCAAAGCTCGTACCGAGCCGTCCTCCTATCGCCCTATAAGTTTACTAAAGGCCCTTGGTAAACTCTATGAACGCCTCCTTCTCGCCCGCCTACGGAACTCTATAGTCTCCAGAGGCATTTTAATAGACGAGCAGTTTGGCTTTCGTGCCAAACACTCATGCGTCCATCAAGTCCTCCGCATAACGGAACATATTCTTACTGGCTTCCAGCCAGCGTTAGGTAAGACCCGTCACACGGGCGCTGTCTTCTTCGATGTAGCGAAAGCTTTCGACAAAGTCTGGCACAACGGTTTAATTTTTAAACTGTACAACTTTCAGTTGCCAGATCGTCTCGTGCTCATCATACGAGACTATTTGTCGAATCGTAGCTTTCGCTACAGAGTTGAAGGCACTCTCTCCTCCCCCCGCCCCATAGAAGCAGGAGTCCCGCAAGGGTCCGTGCTCGCCCCCGTCTTGTACCTTCTGTACACTAACGATATCCCAAAAACGATAGGTACCCAATTAGCCCTCTATGCGGACGATACCGCTCTCTATACTACCGATAGGCAAGTGAGTCGAATCACTGAGAGACTCCAATCCGCTATCACCGCCCTAGGCGAGTGGTTTCGGAAATGGAGAATCGAGGTGAATCCCGACAAAAGCTCTGCCGTCCTTTTCACCACAGGCAGCCCTCCACGGCCAACTTCCCTCTCTCTCTTCGGTCGTGCCATTCCCTGGCAAAATAAGACCAAATATCTCGGTGTGACCATGGATAGACGTTTGAACTTCCACGCTCACACCAAAATAGTCAGAGACCGAGCCGCTTTTGTCCTCGGTCGTCTCTATCCCATGATAGGCAAGTATAGTAAGATGTCGCTTAGAAATAAGCTAAATCTTTACACAACTTGCATCCGCCCCATACTAGCTTATGCTAGCGTAGTCTTTGCTCTGTCCAAGCGCAATCTCCACAAACTCCAGACCCTCCAAAACCGCTTTCTCAGAGCGGCCTCTGGAGCCTCTTGGTACGTTCGCAATGCGGACCTACACAGAGACTTCGAACTTCCCACGATTCCCCAGTACTTTAAAGACTTGGCAGTCCGCTTTTTCGAGCGTACGCAAAATCACCCTAATAGATTAGTTGTGCAATCCACGACGTACATTCCCCCCGATCGTCCCCGTCGCGGTCGTAAAACTATACTCAGGCGGCCTCGGCACGTACTAACGTCCCCAGATGACGATCTCGCTGTCCGGATAGCGAGATTAGTCTCTACTACGTCGACCCCGAATAGGGCCTCCCTCCAAACACGACGCCGACGTCCCCGGGTTCGTCGGCGCCCACAAGGATACACTAGGTATCAAAGAGTGCCGGGGCGCTTCTCGCCCCCACTCAATCGCAACCGCACCCGCGTAACGGGGAACTCCCCTCCTGGCGGTGACTCACCTTCGGGTTCGAGACTCACGCCGGTCGAAGGGACGCCCCCGAGAGCGACAACCCAAGCCGAGGCTTCCCCCGCGGGAAGCCCTTGAGCGTTGGGCGCTATATGGGCTGAGGCTCCTTCAGAGTCTCGCCCCAAAAGTCCGGTGAAGCAGTAATGGCTGCAACAGCCAACTGCATAGTCAGCTCAGAAAAAAAAAAAAAAAAAAAAAAAAAAAAAATACTTACTATCATTTCAGCAATATCCATCTTTCTTGAAAGAATTTCTAGTCAAAAACCGTCATTTACTGTACTATATATGGATATAAGATCGATAAGTTTCAACATTAAAAGTTGGTGCATCGAAGTGTTTTTCAATGGAGAAGGATTTTTGTTGTCAATTTAGCTATAACTCACCACTAGAGGGCGCAGCAGCACATAGGACAGAAAAACATCTACCGGGCTAGCTAGTCTTCTTTCTATACATACATATATATAAAAATGGATGTTGGCCTTTGAGTACTTATCATAGCACAGAAATTTTGCATACACATGTAATGATGTAATAAAACTGGTTTGATGATAGAGCCATAGTAACTCTGTAACAAAACGATACATCCATCTAATTTTGGGCTTGTTTAATTTGTCTTGACAAGTACTCTAGTCTTCTATGATATCCAGTGCCTGACGATAAAGCCACAGGGTGACTTCAGGAACTCAGTAATGAAACGACGCAACCCCATCGAGTTTGGGCTCGTTTGATTTGTCGTAACAAGTATGAGGCCAGAAGGTGACTGCAGATACTCTGAATGAGAAGATGCAACTCATAAATATACAACACGGCACATTTTATTAATACAGGTCTTTATGTCCTTTACATAGCGCCGTATGAAACTTAGTGTGACGTCGCATAGCCTATAACCAGCAGGCAGACCATCAAGATGCTTCTAAAGGTAGCTCATTTGTCTAATTATGAAACAACAGAAAAACATGTTAGACGCTTTTGGTATAAAATGAGTTTATTTAAAAAATAGTAACTTTATTGTCGTTCAAAGGTTAAAATGTAGAACATGGTTTGTTTCTAATCGAAGTAAGTTCATTTTTAACTTTTTTAGTGCTTTGATTTAACAATATAAAAACTTGTGTTATAATATATTTTCCTTGTGCTCCTTAATCTTTCCTTGTCATGGACAAAGTGTTAAGCGTACGTAATTAAAAAAGTTCACTAATCGTGCAAAAATTTGAACTACATTCATTGTTAGGGTTTCCCATAGACATCGAGCTCTGCAATCTGTCCTATGGATTGTGTATTGCACAAAATTTACCCTTAAAAAATCGCCATCCTTTAGAAGGAGACAAAGCAATCCTGTAGCCTCTTTTCCATAAACGTTCGCCATTTTGTTTGTTCATGTTTATTAAAACAAGTTAGAAAGAGGCGAGTGACCTCAGTTTCGCTTCGTCTCTGTCACACAACATTTGCTACTATTTTTTTTCTCATCTGGTTAGGGAATGCGCTGTCCAGTTATCTATGTCTATGTCCACGTAGGTTTGTTTATAACTACATATGGGTAGGTGCAATGCCCTTAAAATTTCTAGAGCTGTTGCCAAATCCGTTGATTTTCCCCACTACAGGGACACAGCACTAACCTCTCATTATAAAAAGAGGCTTAGGCCATCCAACGTCCAGTGCAGTCCAATGCGAATTGACATATGTTATCAAAGTTCGACTATGAAAATTTTGAAGCCGCTTATCAGCTTCTGACTAAGCTTAACGACTGCCTGGACCGATGATTTAAATTGCTGTGCCAAGCACGAAGTAGTTAAAAAAAAAGAGCAGCCGCTCACGGTCACTTTGCACTACTTCGCATTTCGTGCCGAAAGACGAATGTTACTGGGCCAGTAAGATCCTCATGTTTGTGTTTGTTCCTTATTTATTAAAATGGATTTTTTTATAGTATTTTTTCCATGTGTATGGTATATACATAGTCGTAAAGCAAAGTGAGGTTTTTTTTATACTATCATGCTATGAGTATCTACAAAAATCTGTTGCAAAATCGTTACTTTATGTTTTCAATATTAAATAGAAATAATGCACTCATCACAAAACCTATAAAAGCTGATGACGTAAGGAGAAACGCGATGAAGCATCGAGGTAACACGGGCCTTGACCCTGCACGGAACTACTGCCAGGAAGCACAGCGAATGCAACTGCACTACAAGTGCTGAATATGAACACTCTCGCTTATTGGTCGCATTTTTATTACTGAAAATATCGTTTTAATTATAACATTGAGCTATTATGTTTACACTTAAGGAAACACGAGCAAATGTTACGTAACAGTACAAAATGCTATAAGTGCAACAAACTATTCTAACCCGCTGGTCAAAAATCAAATGTTGATTTGGTGAGAATTAACAAGGAAACTAGCGATCTAGTGTCAGAGGGTCAGAAAAGTTTTGCACTATACAAGTAGTCAAGTCAAGTCACGGAAAAGCTATGTTCCAGCCAGTGACTAATGTACGTGAACAAAGTGATCATGTAAGACCATACACAGCAAATTTTGTGGTTTTATGTGAGTGACATGGTAAGAACAAAAAGACTAGTAATGGGACTCCGTGTCAAACTGTTGTAGGCAAAGAGGGTACGAATCTATACAGGCTCACTCACTGATTCAACATAAACTGCGCCTTGGCCATTGAATTCTCACTGCGAAGAAACAGGCCTCTTCTTGAAGGAGGAGGCTTAAGCCCAGCGTACTGTGCTAATGCGAATTGGCAGCCTTTGTGAAGCTAGCAGCCACTCGACTGTCGGAATTTAGAAGCCGCCTATTAAAGCCTCTAACTTTGTTTAACAAATTCTGTCTTATGCCAACATAGACAACATATCCTAATATAAATTATCGTTTTAAAATCATAATACGCTTATATTATAACAGTATTCTGGGAGCTTATTGGGAACAGTCTCGAGACTGGAATTCGAGAGAAAAATGTTTCACTTATTTTCTATGTAAAGGAGTAGTGCTTAAGAACCTCTCTTCTTCCATAGTAGACTTCAGTCAAGTCTTAAGTCTAAGTAGGCTAGGGTATATAGCTTTTGAATGGACCACTACCCCCCCCCCCTCCCATATTATTCAAACCCAAATCGATAGCGATTTGTCTTATCATGAATATTTTATTTACTTAGAAATTACAATCAGCTGTAAGGATATAGCTTGTGTAAATACACAAGTGTCCGTTGGCGACTTCAACTTCTGCTAACCACTAACAGGTCTCTAAAACCCAAGCAACTGACGCTGCCGCTGCCATATATAAGAAATATGGAAACACACGTGGTTTATAGATACATGGTAGAGAGTAGTTCTGCAGTTCAAGGCCCGCGTTACGTAAAAGCACGCGTTTTCGTTTACGTCATGCTATTTGCGGCGCGGCGGGTCGATGAACGCATCTTGCGATTATGATTTTTGCCACACATATGTAAGTAGTTGGTAGGTAGGCCGCGTGCTGGTGAATGACTTCATACGTGGTTATGAATGATTGCGTTTTAACTGCAGCACAGTTGTGGTAAATGAGCAGGCAAACTGCATCCCGACAAAACACAAAAATCTCGATTAAGATGATGTTTGATGAAAACAGCCAAGTTTAAGAAGTGGATATAAAAAACTACTAATTTTGGCTAAAATCTGGCCTATCTTTTACTCGTGAAATGCATACTTTAGAATCTACTATTGCTGTAAGAATCTACTATAGGAACAACTTTTTACGAAACTTTACAATTTCATATTGGATTTACACATATCGAGACGTTAGACACGCATCACTTTTTTTTTTAATTATTTGCCATTGTTACATGGACAATGTGTAATTTGGCCTTATGAGACAACAGAGGAACATACCTACATTTGTACATAGAGCAACTATTTCACTTTATAGTTTAATTTTTATATAGACTGTGATTATACCTACTTACCATCCCGTTACCGTTACCGTTAGTTTATATCAATAAACTTAAGAATCTTTAGATCAATCTGCTCGATGATTTATCTTTCGATAAGATAGCTTTTTGTAGAAACCCATAAATTTTATCTACCTGATATTGGTTTAGACCAATTAAGCCTTCTCCCATATGTCTCCACAACGGCTGGTCCTAAGCACCCTCCAGCTTCCTATGGCTAGAACCAGGAACCTTGGTCGCAACGGTTATCGGTTCTCTGTACAAATTTTATTGGACAGTAAAAACACAGAGCACCCTGAAAAATACACATAATGATATAAATTCAATATTCAAACATAAAAACTATTTTCATCAACTAGCGTTGCCCGGCGGTATTAGTCGAAAAACCCAGCGGATTTTTTTATTTGGAATAAATAATATCCTGTGTTACTCTAGCTAGAAAAATATTGAATTTAATGCCAAACTAAAGACTATATAATACTATACTAGCAGCCAAACATACTTTTTCATTTTTAATATTACCACAATTTTCCCATGTGACTCTATATATGTATGTCCCATAAGTCATAACTTACCAACTATAGTGAGGTGAAATGAAAGATCAGAGACAGAATTATGTACCGTTTTTTTTTCTGAACTGACAATGCAGTTGGCTGTTGCAGTCATTACTGCGACACCGGGCTTTTGGGGCGAGACTCTGAAGTCCGAGACCGAGGTCAGTCGGGAGAATGATAAGTTGTGGATTGAACAATTAAAAGATTCGGGTGATTTTGTGTATGCTCGAAAAAGCGGACTGCCAGGTCTTGAGATATTGGGGAATCGTGGGGAGCTCGAAATCCCTGTGTAGGTCCGCATTACGGACATACCAGGAGGCTCCGGAGGCCGCTCTGAGAAAGCGGTTTTGGAGGGTCTGGAAATGTAACCCATTGACAGTTCTTGTTGTTCAACATAAAGTCAGGATTACTATACGTAAAATCTCTCGTGAGTATTCATTAGACAATTTTCGATCGCAAATGATGTTTGGTTACCGAACTAAACCAATGTAGGCGAAGTTTTATGCAAAGCAGTGCCCGGAAGCTAACGGGGCAATGACCTTCTACTCCATATTTGAGGGGCGATCACCTAGCCTTACAATGTAAGCGAATCTTGAAGACCGCTGCAATGACATGTATATAATTGTTTAGTTTAAAAAAATTACGTGGGCCTTACTTATACCAACCTACATACAAATAATAATCAATGATTGGGCTAATTCTGCAACAATGTCTAATTAGTCATTTCTAATGATTAGTTATCATTTTTTAGCATTAAATATTATTTATTAGTATTAGACAGTTTAAAATTTACAGCTTTAATAGCGCTTAAGCATCTCATGGGTTTGAAAAAGCGGAAGAGAACATTTAGAACTTTTCCTCTTCCAAAATTTTGTCACAGAGACTTCTAATAAAATAATCAAAAAGATGCACTACAAAGGTAAAAATAATTGCCAATTTCCAAAAATCTGATCTGACTTGCAGTTTGAAATTGGTGTCATGCAAGCAAAGTGTGTTATAAACTGTTACATAGGTACATAGACACTAACTTCAAACTGTAATTCAGATCAGATTTTTACCTTTGTAGTGCATCTTTTTGAAGCCGGTTGTTTTTTTTTGTTAAAAAATTTTTATTCTTTTTCTTTTCAGTGACGAATTGCTTTTTTTTTCTTGTACACTAAAAACATCCATACTCGTAACAAAGTTTAATACAATCATCAACATAAAAGGCGTTTCACCAGTTCCAACTTAACATTAATATTTTTTTTTCTCCAAAAGTTTTAGTTTTCAATTCACTATAATAATATGGGACCACCTGGAAAGTATAACCTTTTAAATAAAAAAAGGATTTCTCAAATCAGTCCAGGCGTCTTCGAGAAATCGGGTAACATACACAAAAAAAAAGTCTCCGACGAATTGAGAACCTCCTCCTTTTTTTGAAGGCGGTTAAAAATATAAATAAACAAATACAGGTTGCAAAAACCAAAGTCACCGCTCACTTAGCTCACATAGCTCAGACAGTTAGCAAACCACGGTGGCAATGGACAGGCCACATTACTCGCGAGACCGATAACCGATGGAAAGAAAGGTTTTCGATTGGCGACCTCGGATCGGAAGACGCAGCGTGGGAAGACCTCCTACTAAGTGGACAGACTACTTCGGCAACGGCAGCTCAAAACGTTGTGGATACATAAAGGCGAGACCACGTCCAGCAGCAGACGTTTTCAAGCTGTGACGATGACGACGCCGACGTTATTCATGGAACCTTTAAAAGAGCATCATAAGAGTTTACCTACCTACAGGTTTGTTTTTCTCCAAAAACCAAATTGTTCTTAATATATCAACGGCCCTGCCGCGCATCACAATGCGACACACGCACCACTTTCGCATCTGTGCGCACGCATCCACTTACAATGCGACGCGTGCGCCCTCTGTTTGGTGAAATGAGAAAACTATGTTTACGCACTTTCTGTCCGCACCGGATGCGGATACAATCTGAGATAGAATGTTTGAGAAAATTTCATTATACTTGGTAGAAGGGATCACAAAATCACACAAAAAGAACTCTCTGGACAAAGATCTCTATATATTATATTTGAGCAGTTGTAGCGAGTAGGATTTTGTAAACTTTTTCTCCATACATTTTATATTACTTCTCCCTATAATTTATTAAGATAATTACTATTGTATTAGATCTTTACACCAAAATTTTTGTATAATTTCTACTTTTATGTATTCTAAATTAAATATAGGATTTTTACCAAGAAGCTTATGTATATATCTTTCATATAATATTATTGTTTAGGTATAGTACGCTGGCTACAGTGAACGACAGACAATGTCATTCGCTGGCTGGTTGGTTTTAGTGGGCGCTATAGCACCTAATTATTATCACTACTTATCGATCACCTCTTCGTACATAGCTTTCTTCAATAAAAAATAAGGCTAAAACTAAAACCAGACTACGGCAAAATCACGCTCTTAAAGGTATGAATCAAAAAAATATATATTCATCGGAAATTGTAATGTACACACTATACAGTATTTATCGTCTATTAAATAACTTTTTTCCATTGCCACTTAAAAAAGGGCATTTAATTCATAGATATACGTAATATATTCTAATGTATTTATTTAATATTCTTAGTGATCTTGAGAGAATAGCCATGGTCGCATGCAACTTTGCCCAAATCTTATGATCGCTTACTACTGTTGAAATGTGTTGGTTTTTAACCGATTTCAAAAAAGGAGGAGGTTCTCAATTCGAGTGTATATATTTTTTTTATGGGTGTTCAGCCATGACTTTTGACGTGACAACGTCTTATAAATTGGTTTGCCGGGTGACACTTCAAGAAACTGCGTTACGCTCCGCTCACGTTATGCGCTCACAATGAGAGCGAGTGAGAGGCACGCGCCCGCCTAAGAGCGAGAGAGACAGACATAAAATCATTGTCACGTAAAACTTTCGCCCGTATACCGACTTTACAGGCAACCAGTTTTTTTGATTATGAACCGATTTATGTAATTTTTTTTATTCGACAGGATATACTTGCGAGTTGGTCCCATAGAAATTTTATCGAAATCGATTCAGTAGTTTAGTTTTTAGACAATTTCAAATAACTTTCCCTTGAAAAAAGCACTCACTTCACTCACTTTTTATTAATATTTTAATATCTCAATGTTTATATTATGTTAATATTTTTATTAATTATGTTTTTTTTTTTAAACTTCTACAAAAGTAGTTGTCCAATTGTTCGGTAACAGTCACTGTCAGTGCCTTGTATTGATTCCTTCGGGGATCTTTATGCAGGATCTGGAATAGTGAGTAGAAATTGGGGGTTAGGTCTGGACTGTTCTGTGGGTGTTCCATGATTTTTAACCCGTACTCATGAGCAGCCTTTGCCATCTGATCAATGTGAAATGCTACAGCACATCTTTAGCCAATATTATATCCTATTTTTGCTTATATTCTCATGATATTAACATCTTTATCCTTATAGTCTATCAATAATATTTCCTGATATTTTTTAAAAACAAAACCTTCTCAGCTAAAGGGTAAGAGTTTCAATTTCTTAAGATAAGCTGTTCCTCTATAAGATTTCTTCCTGTACAAATTCATAAGAGTCGATGCAAAAAAAACTGAATTATAAGGCTTGAGTGCAGCGACACAACAAAAATATCTATAAGGGTTTTGTTATTACTATTTGGCTATGCAACCCTTACATCAACAAATAATGTGTCAGTACATTACGGATACTCGCAGATCGCTGTAATAGTGCTGGAAACGCGGAGATTAATGATGTCACTACGCGTTTCAAAGATTAAGTTTTTTTTTCTTAATAGCCTTCAACTCCAACAAACCAAAATTTCAAGATCAGTAATTCCTATGAAATTCTTTGCAATTTATATTCAAAGCGAGTACCAAATCGGATGCCCTACGATTAAAAATATCTTAAAATGTTATGTGTCAAGTAGCTTGCGCGTTATATAAGTTTGCACGTAACAATAATAGACTATTCCACTTAATTTTTTTTTATTTCGACGTAAGTATGTATTTAGATAGTATCAAATAGGTAATACTTCAATCAATCAATCAATATCATTTATTCAATTTAGGCTACAATAACTGAGCAATTATGAATGTCACTACGCTATCGGTTCATAAGTCTATAGGGCGGGAGACCTTGTACTGAGAAGAACTGGCAAGAAACTCAGCAAGGGCATTTCTTTTCTCCCTTTCTCTTACAGTGTCCAATTAAAATATTGGAAAATGCCCTTCCTATCATAAAAGGACACATTCTATTACAAACATAAAAATCATGAAATATAAAGCACAACATAAAAAAGTATCTAACAGCAAAATGTAAAAAAAGACAGTTTATGTATTTATCACTTAGAAATAATCAATGTCTTACAGTATTGATAAACAAAACAAAAAAGTAAGACCTTATACTAAGAAAACAAAGAAGTACTAGATTAGATTTAATCTATTTTTTTTAGATTCTTAGATTTTCTACGCTATACCTTCTGTTTGTATCGGATTAATCGAATCGAATCGAATTAAATCTCCTGGGGTAAGAAATCAGATTATATTACACAAAAGTCTACCTACTGATTATGTTGGAAATGTGATTGATTATACCTATATTGGCAACACCTTTTTGTTACTAACTTGCTCTGGCCTGCACAGCAAAAGGCGGCCAACACAAATACACAAAAATACGTACACATTTACGCAAATGTTTTGTTTTCGTTTGATTATTAAAATTAACAAATCAGATAATGACATGGAATGGAATATACACCTCCAAACATTACAAAGAACTCCCTCAAATCCAAGTTGGTAGTGTGGCCGTCTACTGTACAGAGGGTGTGGGTTCGATTCCTGCACTGGACAAACATTAATGTGATAAACATTTGTGTTTGTCTTGAGGCTTGATGTACTTATGTATGATATCTATGTATTTACAAATAAAAAGTATATAAGTATTTGGATCACTTTGTTATCTGTCCGTCTGTCCATCTGTTAAGACTCTTTTTCTCAGGCACGCGTGGAGGTATCAAGCTAAAATTTATATTAAATACTCAGGTCTACTGTCCCTTGGAGCTGTGAAAAAATCAAACTTCTAAGCCAAAAGATACAGCCGTTTATGCCGTAAATTTTCAAATTCGCTAGGGAATCAAAACCTACAGGGTACTTCCCGTGAACTCAGAGTCTTGAAATTTGGTACGAAGCAACTTCTTATAGTACATATACACGAAAAATTTCGAAAACCGAAAATTTTTAGTATCATCATATAATAAATATATTTTTAATAATTTACAACAAAATATAATAAGTTTGCACGGAACCCTTGGTGCGCGAGCCAGACTCGCACTTGGCCGGTTTTTTTTATTAATTATCTTATTTTCCTTGATGTGTTTTATTTTATCACTTGCAGATAAAATCTTTTACGCAACTGCACAAACTTCATAAGTATTTTTGTACTCACGCCATGCAAAAATTTTCTTCATTTCATAAAAATAGCATAAATAGCTGTATTACAAAATCAATATTCTTTACTGATTACGTTAAACACTTAAAATTTACACTTTTAGATTAAAACGATAATGGAAATGGAAATAATGTACTCAATGTGCACACTGCGAACCAAAACTCTATGTAAAATGCTTACACGCACGGCGATCTTAGGCGCTGTGACGTTAACCGAGGGACGATCATCCGTTATAAAAAGGCAAAAAAATAGCAAAAAAAATAGGGTGCAAACCCCGTGTTGATAGGTGCAATAGGTCCGGAGATACGATGGTGGCTACGCTAGCTTTAGTCTAAAGCTAGCAGGACCATGGTATCTCGGAAACTGGTGGAGCAAAAAAATCAGTTCTTAGGCAAAGTAATAGCAAAAAAATAGGGTGAAAACACCGTGTTGATAGGTGCAATAGGTCCGGAGATACGATGGTGGCTACGCTAGATTTAGGCAAAGTAATAGCAAATAAATAGCAAAAAATAGGGTGCAAACCCCGTGTTGATAGGTGCAATACGTCCGGATATACAATGGTGGCTACGCTAGCTTTAGTCTAAAGCTAGCAGGACCATGGTATCTCGGAAACCGGAGGAACAAAAAAATCAATTTTTCGGCAAAAAAATAGCAAAAAATGTGGTATAAGTCGCATCGTGGCCTTTAACTTGGCTACGCCAGCTTTATAGACACAGTTTCGTAATGAAAATACATAACATGATTTCAGGAAGTGGGGCCTACCCTTTTTTTCCCCGTGATGTATGAAGGCTATTTTCTACTTTTTAGTTTATTTTGTATAAGCGTGGTTCTTAAATTTTTTTTATAAAAAAAAAATTAATGCTTATTTTGTAAATTGTATTTTATGCATAAAAATGCAACATCAGCTAAGTCAGCAAAATTATCAATTAATACGTCTATAATAACAACAAAAATATTAAACCTATAAAAATTCACCCATTGACGTCATCGCTCGATGAGTGTTTTTCCGGACAATGTCCGTGACAGGGGCACGTGCGCACAGCCTACACACTACTCAGTATAGGTAATAACATTACTCACGGGGCGTTTAGTCATTTACCTGTGAAAGTAAATTTGATGTAGGTATAGTGCGACCTTCTGTCTTTGAGCGTTTGATCGCTAGTGTCGTTGTAAGTTCACACCATTTCAATATGTCGACTATTGTTTCGAATGCTTACCACCACACTAAGACAGAAAAGTTTGTTGCACTGTACATAAGTTAAGATTAAGAGATGAGACGGTTTTTTATAGCTAGTTTTATATATATTTTTTTTTTTTTTTTTTATACCACTAAGGTGGCAAACAAGCTTACGGCCCGCCTGATGGTAAGCGGTCACCGTAGCCTATGGACGCTTGCAACACCAGGGGTATCACTTGCGCGTTGCCGACCCTTCAGAAATCTACTAACTTCTTTCTTGAAGAACTCCATACTGTAGTCCTTGAAGAAAACCTTGGCAGGGAGCTCATTCCATAACTTAAGCGTTCGCGGGAGGAAGTTGTTCTGAAACCGCACTGTACGCGACCATTTAGGTTCTAAAGTGTGAGAATGAATTCCCTGCCGATGGCGAGCGGTGCGATGATAGAAAGTAGCCGTGGGCATCATTTCGAACAATTCCTCAGAACACAACCCATTGTACAAGCGGTAGAACACACACAGTGAGGCAAAGTCTCTCCTCAGACTTAAGGGCTCGATACCGCAAGTGAGTTTGGAAACGTCGAAAATTCTCACAGCCCGTCGTTGAACCGAGTCAAAAGGGCTAAGCTGGTATCCGGGTGCACCTGCCTAGAGATGGCAGCAGTACTCCATATGGGGCCGAACTTGCGACTTGTAAAGTAACAACCTTTGCCCCGACGTGAAGTACTGCTTCGCTCTGTTGAGTACACCAAGTTTTTTGGACGCCAGCTTCACCTTATCTTGTAAATGATCTCGGAACTGAACATCGCTGGAGATGTCGACACCAAGGATCTTAATGCTCTTGGAGATGGAGAGGGGAGTGTTCTGGAATTGTGGGACCACAGTGAATGGAGTTTTCTTAGCGGTGAACGCGCACACTTGTGTCTTTGTAGGGTTGAATCGGACCAAGTTTACCCGTTTTATTTTTTATTTTATTTTATTTTATTTATATTTATTTGCACACCACTGCTATTGGTAGATCACAGAGTTCAAAAATTATGTATCTATCATTACCTCTGTGTCATGCAAACTAAGAATTTGATTGATTGATTGTGATTTCTAAGCGATGGCGCGAAGGCCACGCGCCGTCATTGTCATTAAGTAGCTTCAATCCAACCATAAGCGACGCGAGCGCGTCCGCTACGTGTGTCATTGCTCTGAATTTAATTAATGTAGTCTAAAGATCATAACACCTAAAAATATAGGACAAATAAGGGACATGCGAGTTAAGGAAAAGTTACTGGTTAAAGTTACTTGGAAATAAAATACTAAGCTCCATACTAATTCGGTACATTTTTTTTGTACTCTTTACTTTTATATCGTTTGTTTAAAGGTAAGTACTTAAAGTGCAAAGTTTGGCTTAGTTGTCGTAATTAACGGACACGTATAATATTATATTATCATTACTACGCAGAAGTGTCATAAAAAAAAAATGAAACAAATTAGACGTAACTGACCAACGTCATTGCTCGATGGGCGTTTTTCTAAAAATCACGCGTCAGTGCCTGTTACGTAACGCGGCGTCATTATTTAGTCATGTGGTCATGGCATGCTCAGAAAAGCCTGTTGTGTATAATAATAGGTATATCGCAAGTGATTTGTAGCGAGTTTTATTAAAGCAAAGTATAACTCTTCATAACATATACTAATTAATCAAACAACATGAAATTTGTAAATATGTTTTAGTCAAATACTCTCTATAAACTTGAAATATTATTTGAAACCATTCATATATAAAGAAAATCAGAATTAACTGATACCCTATATAATGTTAGTAGTAGTAGTGCGTAGAAAACTGACTGTAGACCTAGATATTAATTCCAAGGTCATGTCTGTAAAATTTCTTTAAAATCTTAGCTTCTATTAAGTACATATCGTTATATTCATAATTCTGTTGATAAAGAAATTTCAAGTACCTAATAAGTCTTACTGTGATTTTGAGTAGATTCATATTGTAATTAAAAAATCTATAGTGAGTGGTTGCTAGCATGTAACGAGGAGAGTTACTAGCCCAACTTAACATGAGCTTAACCCAGAAAAAAAAATAAAAATAGTTGGACAGCAAGTACTGCACTCGCAACTACTCTTGAAAATATTTTTAGGGTTTTTAAAAAAAACAGTTTTTTAGCGATTAAATCAACCCGCTGGACCGATTTTGCTTAAACTCTTTTCGATATGGTCACGAGACAAATTGATCAATTGGTTCTTGAGATATCGAGAGGCAAAAACAAGCTAACAAAACGCAAATTTAGCGATTTCTATTTTTGGACCTTTTATAATAACTTCCCTAAAGCGAAGTTAAAATAAAAACAATTCAACAAAAAAAAAAACAACTACGCTAGTAAAAATATTCACTTTTTAACAAACGGTAGGTGTCGGTGGCAAAACTGGCGTTATCAATAGTGTGAATAGTATCATTCGTGGGAACTCTTAATCCCAGAACGAACGCGCCCTGTAAAAGTAAAAATAATTACTTATTTCCAAAAATCAGATCTGAATTACAGTTTGAAGTGAAGTGTGTTATGCACATATACACCAACTTCAAACTGTAATTCAGATCAGATTTTTGGAAATAAGTAATAATTTTAACCTTTTTAGTGCATCTTTTTGAAGCTGGTTGTTTTGTTTTTGTTAAAAAGTATTTATTTTTTACTTTTAAGTGACAAATTGCTTTTTCTATGTCCACAATGTCATACATATTAGTAGATAGCGTCAGCGCATAGCATAGTCAAAACCATTTTTAATAGTTTTTTTTTTGATTCTCCTATATCGTGTTTTATACTAAGTATGCAAGTGATACACAAATGTTGCAAACATAATAACTACGTAATAATAAAAAAAGTTACCAAACTGATAAAACGTCACTTGTTTACATGAGCAGCGTTCTATTGGTATTTACTTCAGTCCGTGCCTGTGACGTCACGCGGCAGACAAAGCACGTGCGCACAAAAGCCATGACATATTTATCAGTTTCTTTATATAATATTGTTTTTGTCACGTTTTTATTGTATCCAAATTGCACCATTGCTATAAAAACAAATAGAGTGTTGAAATCTGTTGATCTGAACATCAAAACGGTTAAATCCTGATAATCTTTGACACAGGTTAATCTTTAATGACTACTAGGAAAGGATTTTGCGAAAATTATCCCCTAAGGGGGTAAAATAGCGTTTGCGAATTTGAATAAAAATCCATAATTTCTTAAGTTTAATAATCCATGAAAATTATTTGGCCTTTTGGATGCATAATTAAGTCTGACGTGTTAAGCCGTTTTTCTAAAATCATCTCCTAGGGGATAAAAAAATACTTTGTATGGGATGTCGGTTATTTTCTTAAGTATAACCATGGGAATTGGTATATATAGTACCTTAGTTGCAAGGATTAAAATAGGGAAAGTAGGTTTGTATATAGGTTCCACCGCTTGCACGACGAAACAGGAAAAGTAAATCGCATGGATCCCACTGCCGAGAACCAGTTAGTTAAAAAAATATTCACCTTATTTATTATTTAAAAATGTTACCATCGTTGATTTTTAATTCTTTTGTTCAAATATTTTGTACAGCACCTGTACCACAACAAACAAACAAATCGGCAGTAAAAAATAGAGTAGGTAAGTACACTTACTTCAGACAAATATTGTAGCTGGGTAAAACTACTCCGAGAAAGAAGCCGATAGGAAGATCCATTTAGGTAGGGCAGCATTTACCTGCTACGTCACGTGCGTCCTACCCTGGGTAGTCTTACAATGTACTGTGGTCCTACCCGTCATGATATATGGTGCCGAGAAGTGAACACAGGCGGTGGGGCTAATCTATAAGTTGCTGTAATGGCAATGAGCTGGCCACAATCGACTCTTGGGCTTGGCCTTTGGGTACGGAAACCTGAAAAGTACCTATCTATCTATACCTACTAATATTATAAAGAGAAAAACTTTTTTTTTTGTAATGAGTAATCTCTGGAACTACCAGTCCGATTTAAAAAAAATATGATGAAGAAGCATAGGCTATGTAACATCACGCTCAGACCTATTGGATTGACAAAATACTTATAAAAAAAATTAAAAAACGGGAGAAAATGCCACTTCTAAACCTTTCATGGGTTGCGCTGATTTTATGTAGTTAAAGTGCAAGAAAATAATGTATGGTGGGATTGATCCTATAAAAAGTCCTATATCCGATAGACTCACAATAACTCTTTTATATTTGAATTATTAATTTGAAAATATTACGCGATTTGCAAAGCAAACAGCCTCTTCAAATAAGTATGTAAGTTACCTAAGTTATGTAATGTAGATTAAAATTTTATTAACTTGGGAAGTTATTGTAATAGGTCCGAAAATCGAAGACGATATTTTTGTGTTTTCTTTACGTTTCATGACTCGGAGAATCATTTGCAATCATTTTTAGAGTGATTTCTGTGTGTGTTGTGTGTGTGTGTGTGTGTGTGTGTGTGTGTGTGTGTGTGTGTGTGTGTGTGTGTGTGTGTGTGTGTGTGTGTGTGTGTGTGTGTGTGTGTGTGTGTGTATGTATGTGTCCTTTTTTTCTGCTCGGTTTTCTCAAAAACTACTGGACCGAATTGTTTGATGACCATATCAATCGATACGCCACGTCTCTTTTTTTAATCGGAACATTAAAAAAAAAAATCCCAAGAGAAGTTGCTTGTAAGGTACTTGCTGCCGAACCGATTTTTATTATTTAATATTTAGACATTGGATGTAAACGAATAGTGGTGGCGGGTTATTTTGTTTGTAATGATAATCTCTTTATCTAAATAATAGCTCGGCGCGGCTAAGGTGTAGAAATGAAAACCTACTTATAACAGAGTTGTAGTTTATTAATTTCATAAATGTATATATGTTGCGCGAGTCAGCTAGTACTTAATTAAGAAAAAATATAAAGGTATGTACCTAAAAGTTTAACTTAATAAAACCAAATAATTTATATAGGTATGTACAATTTGTTTTTGGGAAAAGGGATGTCAAACTTTTTCTTTGATGCAAAAAATATGAATCACTGTCTCAATTTACCTAAATGAGTCATAAATGCGATGAATCATATCTACTTTCTTGCCAGTTGCAGAGGATTCTAAGCTAAGACCATATATAACGGTATGCTGCCATGTCAATACTAAGTTCCCGCTATTGATACAATTTGTGGATTTGTAAAGTTGTCTTATCTCTGTTTATGCCCGGTGCGACGATAAGCTCCCCACTAATAAGTGGGACTGAATACCATTTCATATCGGTAAAACTTGGATATTAGGAGGTTACGTTCGTAAGATGTTTGACTTCCGTTCGGAGAGAATTTTCGGGTTGAATATATTATATTATTCTAGAAACCAAATTGTTGAACATCTGTTTATTTTATATCTTTCCAAATTTTGAAAAGCCTTTTTTTCGGAAAGCAGGAACCAATATTTTTTTTACCAAATTTTACCCCACTACAAATAAGAATACAACGAGGTATACAGTTTTTTACCCGTCATTCTGATCCCGTAATAAGTACCTGCTAGCCTACTCATGAAATCATAAGGGCGCACTGTGAAAATGGGAATTAGAGCCTGCAACGATTACTGCTTAAAACAGCAATCAAGTAAATGAGTTTAGAATACTAACTAGTAGTTAGTAGTAAACTAGAATTTGTTTGTAGGAATTGGATGAGTGGCCGGTTAGCGGCACACTTTTTCTTTTTGTTTGTGTTTGTAAATTACGTAAATGGTACTTACGTACGCCTCGGTGTGCGAGTCCAACTCGTACTTGGCCTTTTTTTTTTAATGATTCTGGTTAAAAACAATAACAACGTACATTTACGTAGCATTTTCGAAATTTAACCCCTATGTAGGTGAAAAAGCGTGGCTAAGTTTAAATTCTGTCTACATGCACTTTAAGTTTCTATGAGAATAGGTACTCGTTATGCAAGGCTGGAAAGTTGCTTTTTGACTAAAAAAAGATGCTATTGAATACCTAGCAAGCGAAGGATTCAAAGTTTCAAAAATTAATTTATAATTTAATTAATTAAAATTCATATATTGTAAAAACAATCAAAATTATGTACCAACTACAATTCTAAATAAATGTTTTTTTTATTTTCCTTTTTTAAGGTGCGTTCCGAATTTGCACCATGCCAATTTTAAAATTCTTATGACAAATATTATACTTAAAACTTAATTATTCTTGTTGTGTTTAATAATTTAACAAACTACAATAAACTATCTATTATAACATTAAACAAAACATTATCTTTAATGCAATAGTATAAAAATTAAACTAAAGTGTTATTAACGGATTACTAATGTATAATGTAGTGACGACGAACCGCATTTCGGACGATTTCATTATGTTTGTTTTTGTAGAATTTAAAAAAAAAGCTTTCCAAAGCCTTTCCGAGCTAGTGAGAGGAAAATAATATTTCAATGTCAAAACATATAACTTGGTATACATGTTCTTAAAAACAAGTGTTGGTCAATATTTACTTCTCTACATCCTGTCATTTTGGCATAAAAAAATCTTAATCGATAGACTACCTCTCCTTAATACACACAAATGGAATAAATAAGTCGGTGGAAAATAATAGATTTTTAGTGGATTTTACATATGAAACATAACACTCTTCACGGATTTTTTGGTATCGAACTCGCAAAAGAGAAAACTCGTCATAGTCGTGAGGACTTTCAAAACGTTTCCAACGGGAATGTATTTCTGCTTTTTCTTTAATAATTCTTTTTAGGGACGGATAATACCATACTGGAGAACTATTTTTTGTGCGAATCGATGTTTTGATAACAGGAATAAATTTATTAATTGTTTCATATATACAATTGTAAAAGATTTTAACCGCGCAATCTATTGTATTATTTTAAAACAAGAGGTCCCAGTCGATTTTAGATAAAAATGACTTAATACTATTATAGTCACCTTTTCGGTATAAAATTTCCTCGGTTTCGGTTTCTTCTAAGGGACAGAGTAACATCAATTGGATCTATAATGATGGGAGGATGAAACAAGTCCACTGGTACTAATGGTTCTGTGCATATACTCACCTATATCTATGTTAAAATTACTAAATACTTATATAAATCTTATATAAATCTAAAATGTTATTAGCTCTATTTTGAAAGCTGTTAAATTGTTCTAATCCAAAGGTAGTGAGAGTATTAACAAGTTTTTAGTTTGTATTTCAGTCGGACCATTTTTCAGAAATATCGGTTCTTGTGGATAATTCCATTTTATAAACGGTAAATTAAAGTCTCCAACAAGAAGGAAATAATTATTAGGAAGCTCTCTTCCTAATATCTCTATATATTAGTCATCACTTCTATAATTGATTTAAAATTACCAATTTGGTTTGCTTGAAAGTCTCCTGGAATAAATGTAACTGTTTTTACACAAATCTGACTTGCTCTTAATGCGGCAGCTAGTTATTGTAATACATATGAGGTCCGTGTAAGTTTGGTTGTCAACGTTTAACAGTTTCGGGCATAAGTCACGATGTACACATATCATAACACCACCAACTTTTTTTCTTCCGGTAATATCACAATTTTGATCACACCGAAAAACCTCATAGCGGTTATCACATAATTCGAAATCCAAAAAACTATCATTTAACCATGTTTTAAACACGTGTCCATGTTTGCACAGTGGTTACAGTAATATCACATAGCGTAGGCTTAGTTATAGGGTCCCGTTGGGACCCTTTGCTGGGTAGAGAACCTTAAAAAGGATTACCTTGTAAACATAACATATGAATGACAGACACACACTACCATCGAATGATAACATATAAGTTATTCATAACAATAACAAATAAATAAATAAGAGATTAAAAAAATAAATGTTTGAATCAGTAACTTGTACGTTGTAGGACGTACACGTAGGTGGTACCTACCTACCTAGTATATACCTACGCGTCTTATTGTAGGAATGTCAATTAGCTCGTGTGGTTCTTGTCACGTAGCCAATGTAGGTTTTACCCGACTACAAACCGTTTTGAATAATATGATTTTAGCTCTTATTTGTTCCCTCATAACTCCTAAATTACTTTTCAGATTTAAACAAATAGGGTGTCATTCGATGCGTTTTGACAATCCTCGTGTCATAGCACAGACGTTTTGTTAAATATTAAATAGAATATGGTAGATTTTTTTTAACTGACAAAATAGTTACCTATATGATAAAATAATGTACTTAAGATCCGGTACCCTGACTTGAAATTTCAGGATTTACCCGCGTACCGCATACGACAGTTTGAAACATAGCAATTAAAAACCATCACGTGCACTTGAGCGAGTCAAAAGGCCACTTGCGCATTTCAGTTTAAGTCAACGTTTAAAACTAACTCGATTTTTTAGATTCTCAGTAGTAACAGGCATGGACTATCTAGTTAGCTAGCCATTAAATTGAATCTAAATTTTAATGTTATACGTTAACGAATAGCAGTTAAAAACCAAAAAAAAATTAAAATTTAGAGGTCTGTTACAGAGTTTTTTCTATCGAGGCAAATTAATGCTATCGCGTTTTTGGTAGAACAAGCTATTAGGTATATGGTTTTCTATATAGGGTAATGTAGGGTATGTTAAAGCTAAAATACATATTTATGACAAGTATTAATTTTTTCCATTTAAAAAAGTGTCACTTGACTTTGGTCAGCCTCTTAACAACTATTATTAATATTGTAATAAATATTATTCTTTTTCAAATAATGTAACTAACTAAAATTATGACTTTGGAGAGAGAGTCTTGCAAATATGATTATCTATATGCAAACAACAACAATTATTTATAAGCCCTGCCCATGCCGTTAAGAAATTTGAGTTATTATTAAACCCCAAGGGACGTAAATAGATAGCAAAGTTTAAAAAAAAAATTAAATTTTATTAATAATAAATAGTTTTTCGTTAATACTTTTTATGAAATTACATCAGGTCAAATTTTAGGTTTGCTAAAATGCTACATCGTTCTCCAATAAGCTAGCACCATCCCAAATTTTATCAAAACCTGATCAGCCAAATTCCTATGCTTAAAGTAAGTTATAGTTTGAATTTTTCATTTCGTAAGAAACCCTTAATCGACTCACACTTAAGACCTCTATAATGTAGATTTTCTCCCCTTAACGGTTCAAACATAAAAATATTTTACCCTATTTGCCCTAATCCGACTCAATCTTGCAAACATGCTTACGGCTTGCCTGATGTTGATTAATTACGATAGCCTATGGTATGGACGTAGCTTGCTGTGCAACACCAACACGTGTGGCTGTTGGTTGTGTACTTCCTTGTTGTACCAGTATTTTGACTTACAACCTTTGCTGCGAGATGAGATGGAGTTCCACTTCACTGTGTTAGGCACACCGAGGTTCTGCGGCGCCAAATTGATCTTACCTTCTAGATGGTCATGGAACTGTACATTGCTGGAGCTCTCGATTCCAAGGAATTGAAATTGAGAGGAGTTGGAATTCCTGGAGCTGGTGAGGAGTATGTCCTGGAAGTACAATAATCATATCAGCCCATTGACGTCCACTGCTGGACATAGGCCTCACCTAACTTTCTCCCCAGCGTGCGACTCTGTGCCGCCTGTAACCAACGGCTCCCCGCTACCTGTACGAGGTCATCTATCCATCTAGCGGGGGGCCGTCCCACGCTGCGCTTTCCGGTTCGTGGCCGCCACTCGAGAACCTTCTTACCCCATCGGCCATCGGTTTTTCGAGCTATGTGCCCTGCCCATTGCCACTTCAGCTTTGCGATTCGGTGAGCTATGTCGGCGACTTTAGTTCTCCTACGGATTTCCTCATTCCTGATTCGATCACGTAGGGAAACTCCGAGCATAGCTCTTTCCATCGCCCGCTGAGCGGCCTTGAGCTTTCGTATAAGTCCCATAGTTAGCGGCCACGTCTCAGTGCCGTAAGTCATCATTGGCAACACACACTGGTTGAAGACTTTTGTCACAACAGTTTGTAACAGGTATACGTATTCGTCAACAACTTCAAGTGTAGAGTTCCCAACAGTTATTGGAGTGGGTGCTACATGGCCATTTGACATGATTTTCGTCTTGTCCATGTTCATCTTGAGGCCCACTCGTTGGGAAGCTCTACTAAGGCTTTCGAGCATTGTGCTAAGGCCCTCCATCGATTCTGCCATGACCACAATATCGTCGGCAAACCGAAGGTGGGTAATGTATTCGCCATTAACATTGATGCCAAAACCGTCCCAGTCCAGAAGCTTAAAGACATCTTCCAACGCATTAGTGAACAGTTTCGGAGATATGACATCTCTCTGTCTCACACCTCTCTGCAGTTGGATCGGTTTCGAGTTCTGATCCTGGAGGCGGACTTACATAGTGGCGTTATCGTACAAGCATTTTAGCACCTCGATATACCGATGATCAATACGGCATCTCTGTAGAGCCTGTAGCACTGCCCATGTTTCCGCCGAATCGAAGGCTTTCTTATAGTCCACAAACGCTAAGCAAAGGGGCCGATTATACTCTTCTGACTTCTGTATAATCTGCCGTAGCGTATGTATGTGGTCTACGGTACTATAGCTTCTTTGGAAACCGGCTTGTTCCGGAGGCTGGAAGTCGTCGAACTTGCGAGCGAGACGTTTCGTAATTACTGTTGAAAACAACTTATAAACATGGCTCAGAATCGTGATGGGTCTTTAATTCTTGAGAAGGGTGTCAGGGGTATTCATTTCCGAATACAAGGGTACGCGACCCCGGCCTCCCGAGCTACAACTAATTCTCCCCATTTCCTTCCAACAGTAGTATCCCCCCCCCCCTTCGACGTATCCCACTCATTATACAATTTCCATTAAGAAATCATAACATCCCAACCCTACTCCTTGTTCCCTTCTACAATCCGATAGGGGATGTCGGGCAGCAGCGACCCCCTATAACACTACTGCGGGGCAGGGGGTGCGAAGAATCCCCGGCAGAGATCCGGCTACCAACACCGACGACTGGACCTGGCAACCTACAATGAACGTACGCTGAGGGCCGACAAGAAAATAGTAGAACCGGAAGAAGCTACAAGCAAGTTATGCTGGGACATTATAGGGCTATCGGAGTACCGAAGACAGGGACAGGACATGATAGTTCTCAACTTATATAACTTGCTGTACTACCGGGGGAGTGACCAGCTATCCCAAAGTGATATCGGGTTTATCGTCCGCAAGTCCCTCGTCAACAATATCATCAAAGTTGACGGTGTGTCGTCCACTGTAGCGTACCTGATACTCAGAATATCAAAACGATATTCGTTGAAGGTCATACAGGTTTACGCGCCGACTTCGACACACCCAGACGACGTAGTTGAGATGTATGAGGATATTTCTAAAGCCATACACTCCTCCAAAAGTCGTCATGGGGGACTTCAATGCGAAACTAGGCAAACGAAGTGGTAATGAGCTGAGAGTGGGGCAATTTGGATATAGACAACGGAACTCCAGAGGGCAGATGCTGGCCGACTTCATGGAAAAGGAAGGCCTCTTTATGATGAATTCCTTTTTCAAGAAGCGCCCCTACAGGAAGTGGACCTGGATGAGTCCGGATGGTTGCACGAAGAATGAGATTGAATTTATCATGTCAACGGAAAAGCAAGTGTTCAATGATGTCTCTGTGATCCACACGGTCAAAACCGGAAGTGATCACCGTATGGTAAGAGGTACATTGAACTTACAGAGCCGTGCCTTTCTCGTTTAAAGTTTAGTTTGACCCAAGAACAGAGACTCCCTAATAGATCAGTTTTATCAGAAATTATAGGCTAAATTATGATCGATTTTTCACTGTAGTGTTAAAGATGACACTGCGGAAAAGTTTTCATTGGTAGCTTTATTTAGCGGCCATGATTCCCAGAAGGGTCATTCAAAGTTGCTTGCTAATGCTGCAGATAAATTCGAATTTAGCCTGTTAACTGTTACTTTTTTTCGAATTCGAGGCAGCCATTATTTTATGCATTACATCAGAAATGTTCGAATCCTTCTTAATCCGAATTTCATTTCAAATCCTAGCAAAGTATTCCTTCTCAGTTCATCCATCACACACACACCACCAATTGGTTGGCCTGGACAATTAAGGATAGTCAGCTATATCCATATGTCATCTTCAAACGGCATTAGTAATTTTTCACATATTTTTTATTAATTTACTACTTAGCTGGACCCGCGGAAGCTCCCACTGATTCCTTTTTAAGGTTCCTAAAACTATCACACACAGCTAAGTACCTAGGCTTTACAAGTTATTGAGAAATAGTCGACAAACTATACTTACAGAAATTAAAATTTTGTTTATATGAATTCCATTAAAAATATCTTAAACAAAGTTGTTACTTGTATATAAACGGCTAGAAAATGTAAGATTAATTACATACAAAACCATGACATTTACGAACAGAACAAAAAACTCTCAGCTCAAGCACGAGTCGGACTCGCGCACCGAGGGTTCCGTAAAAGGTAAACTGTATTGAGTAACAAACTTAACTTTGCCGTTGGACAACTGTTGTCCCAATACATCGACATAAGTCGCGTATAGTTTAAATAAGTTTATAATAGCAAAAAAAAATAAAAAAAAATGTAATTTACTGTTATAACAACTAATTTACGGTTTTCAGATTTTTTCCTTTATGTTTGCTACATGGCATTGCTTCTTGCCAAATTTCAGGTCTAGGTCAACGGGGAATACCCCATAGGTTCTGATTCATTTGTGTCACAATCTGCGACAAAAATAACCGTATTTTGGACATATTTTTTTATTGCATTGCTTTAGAAGCTAGATTATTTTTACAACTTTAAGTGACCGTAGACTAGTATTTGAAATTAATTTGAACTTCATACCTCCACGCTTTCTTAAGCACAAGGGGCTTGTCAGACAGACAAACTTTTTTTAATTTGTTATAACAACAAATTAACGAATTTCGGTTTTTTTTTTATATTTGTGATGTAAGACCTTTCCTGGTGTGAAATTTTATAATTCTAGGACAACGGGAAGTAGAATAGGTTTTGATTCATGTGTGAATGTCAAAATATGCGACAAAAATGACCGTTTTTCGGCCGCATTTTTTTTATTGCGTTGACTAAGAACTTGATTTTTTTACAGCTTCAAGGGACTGTAGACCTTAGTATTTTACATTAAATTTTTATTTGATACCTTCACGCGTTCCTGAAAAAAAGGTCTTGTCAGACAGACAGACAGAAAGACGGACGGACGGAGGTAACTACCTATTCGTTAATTTACAACATTTTTTACTTTTAAAATGTTATTTAACCAATTGTACACATGATGAATCGTAATATTGTTTTATTAAGAAACAAGCAAAAAGAAAATTAAGAGGTGGACCATAGGTAAACAAAATTGTTTGTTTTACCAAGGTGAACTATGCGGGTGGACCATGGGCAATAGACGATATTTATTTTGTCGCTGTAAACCTGCGGGTCGATTCCATAAAAGATTGCTAACCTTTTTTGAAAGAAATAAGAACATTGCGGTTTCGCGACAATCGACGAATTTCATACGTCATTTCAAATGCGCAATGTATATCTAGTCCATTGAAATGTTACAATTTAAGGACCGAATATTGCATTTGTTAGAGGACGCAATTTTATTTTTGGGACATGTGTGGTCAATAGAAGCTTAACCTCAAGTTTGAGGGGTCGCCACCCTTGTCATCCGGCCGCCATCTTGAAAAAAGGTTTGAAAACACTTTTTTCGCGATATCTCGAAAACTATGCGTCTTACAAAAAAGTCGTAAAGACATAATTTGTAGCAAATTGTTTTGCCTACAAGAAACACAGTTCGCCATTGGGTTCGACATTACGGGAACGAGGGAAATCTTATTGACTTACCGCGAAACAACTTTCGCCCGCATGTTATAACTTAAGAGCAGAGCCGCCTGATTCAAAGGCAATAAGTACTTGATGGACGCATTTACGCCGACGAGCCATTTTGCGGAAACGTTTGAAGTGCACCCTTCGAAAGTTAGAAGGCATCTACACGCTATGGGACAGCATCACAGGCGGCCTGCAAAAAAAAATGCTTTGACGGCCAACCATAAAGCTGCTCGACTTATTTTCGCACATCAATATCTAAATTTTCTCGGGAGGTAAGTTAGGATTAAAGTAAAATCCCGTCACAGAATAATTGGTGGTGCCCCCCTATACAACCTTTCAGTTACCCATTTAAATAAAAAGAAATTTCATTTTTGATTTTGATTTTCAATAATAAAAGGTCAATATGTTTTGTAAAATTATTTTTAATTGACCTTTTGGAGGACCTTTCCGTTCGCAGCCAAGTGTAAGTAGGTAATTTTTGTTACATTTATACGTTCATGATGTTTATTCATCATTTATATATCAAATTAAAGCTATTTTTTCTGTACATGATAAACTATCATTGCCTATGTAAAAGTGGCCGTAAATAAAGGTTACTAGCTGTTAGAGTGAAAGAGAGTTAGCGTGCCCTTCGTTAAGTTTTTATAGCCATTGTCCTAATCACAGACCTAGGATTTTTACGTTACATTCCAAATCTATCTTCGTCAAATCTGAAGTTTGCGCTGAGGCTAAATGACTTGTCACCAAACTTATGAACACCATAGATGCATTATGCTCGCACCCAGCCTAGCACTTGTAACTTTGAAATGAATAACTTTCAATAACATTTAAAATTTTCTCTAGTTTGGCATTTGTGGCGTTTCTTTGCGAATAGCATAGATAACAAAGCGAATTTCTTTTTTTTTTTATTAACTTTTTGAAACTGGCAACACAGGCAAGATTAGTTGCGAAATGCAAATGCAGTGATTTGTGTTATTGTTTTAATTTATTGTTATTTATTGTTAAATTATACGTTCCTAATTCGAATTAAATAATGTTTTGTATTTTACAAATGAATACTCATGTTATGTATGCTGAAGTTGTTAGTTAAAAATGAGTGATTAAAACAAGAAAGTGGGAGAGGCAACAGAACTGTACACAATATTTTAGTCCAAAACTACATTTTTCCAAACAGTTAATTAGGATGATTCGGATAAAGCTAAAACATAAATGTTTCATGTTTCTTAATAAATTCTGACATGATGAGCTATCTATCTAAAGATTTGACCCAATTCTGGGTGTCTTGTACGTTGACCTTTGACTTGGTAGCACAAATGTAAAACGTATTAATTTTTAGTCTGTATGCTTTGCAGTTAATTATTTGTAGTTATTCTTACGTCCATTTATAAATAAAAAGGTAAGTTCACACACCTTTTGCTAACAACTTCTGTAAATTTTTCCATTACAACATTAGCTATGTTCCAAAACCCGGCGAATAATTATCGCCCGGTAAAGTTGAAAAATCAACCCGTTTTGGAACAGAGATTTGGGGAGGAGATATTTTTTGCACTAACAGGAGTAAATTTCAATATTTTTTATGGCGGTGTAAATTATATTCAACTTAACAGTTAGAAAATTACTTGGGTTGGGTCTTGAAACTAGTCGCCTGAATTTGAGAATTCTTTGATTGTGGGGGGGTTGAGGAGGTCCATCTCGAATCTTATCCAAGCTATTTTAGCTACTGGAGTTGCATCAAAATTAAAAAAAAATAATCCTAAAATTTCATTATTGACATAGTAAATCACTTAGGATGGGTTCTAAATCCCTTTAGTTCTCTGCAGAGATACACTTATTTTAATATTTATATTTGTTATTCTGACAAATTTAATGTTTCAGTGGATAAGGATTAAAATAAGGGAGAGATCTGAGAGAGCACTTCAATTTCAGTTTTGTAGGTTCGAAATGAGACAGATTTGACACAGAGCACCTACAATTCAGAACTGACTTTTTTAACCCCAACACGCTGAGGTCTTGGATCTGCCCCACCCCTAGAGTGTTTTTTAGAGCCCGGAGGAGCGGAGGGAGAACAGCCCCCACCTGCTGTAACGAAGCGCAGGCACCTTGAGAGCCGGAGCGACTGAGGTGAGCAAGTGGGTGCCTGTGCTTCGTTACGCAAGGGCAGGGGGGTGCTATTCCCGCAGCCCCGGAGATAAGGCAAAAGTGAAGTTTGTTAAAAAATAAAAACTTTTACTCTAAATTGTATGCACTAATGTCATCTTTTCATCTAAAGTGTAACACAATCCGACTTTAACCTGTTTTAACTTTAGCTCAGCCCACATTTAACCCAAATACTTTTTTTGGAGAAGGCAAGGTGACTGTCGGTTAAGGTAATTTTTTTTGGGATCCAGCAAAGGGAGGGGATGTAGGGGGAACTCTGCCTGTTCCCCCACCCTCCTACCTTCTAATTTACCCTCCTCCCCTCAATTTTTCTCAGAAATGATCCATAAAAATTTTAAACTTCCCCCACCACCCCCCATTAAGGGGACTTGTTTCAAGATTTTCCCCGATTACCCATTCAAGATTTAATTGGTTAGTTTATTTTGTACTCCAAATGAAATCCCAAGTAACACAATGAAGCTGTTAAATAGATGTACAACAGAATTTGCTCCATCCCAAGCATGTATAAAAGTGTCTGTATAAGCGCTTAGCCAGCTCAAGTGCAATTTGGGCCCCAAATTATACAGACTTTGGTTTTAGAGTGACTGTTTTGTAGCATTACAACTGTTGTATAATGGAATTGTAAATGCTTGATAAAGGCTGAGAAATCTGCTTTTGACCTAAAATATGCTTTTGCATAGCGCTTATCCAGTCTGAGTTATTTATAAGCATAAAATTTTAGCATCTGCAAATGTTTGTATTATTTACACTGTTTTAATTAGCAACTAAAGTTATTCAATATTAAGTTAAAAGTTTCTGTAATGGGTGTCGTCGTGCAGGAAAAATTATAATTTGGAATGAAATTTTTGCTTCTCTTTCAGTAGATAATTGTGAAATATGGTTGCGGATATCAGTTTATTATGAAAGTATGTACATATTTTTAATTGATATTTCACGCGCCCACGATATAATAGCTATTTAATGTATGAATATATTAAAATACGATAAAAGCAAAACATATTTCTATATTATCTTAAGGATATTCTTATTTTTAGTAAACAATTTCGTTAAAAAATGATGGAGCGCGTCACGTAAAATAGACTTAGTGTTATATTAAGCATTCTGAAAAAATTAAATCCTTATATTATGGAAATGAAAGCAAATGGTGACAGTTTACTCACGAGCTTCAGACATTTTAAACATACATTGAAGTGCTATCAATTTGTTTAAACTTGAAGAAACAGCTTAAGGGGAGTTTGTTGCCATATAAATTACTTACTTAAAGGGATAGGCTGCATTGCAGCAATAGGAGAGTATGTATATAACGCTAAAAGCATTATGAGCAAAAAAAATGCTATTATACAGCTTATTAGAGTAAAACTTGACTATTTACATTACTGGTGATATTTCTATATTCTTTTTGCCCTTTCCGTTTGAAACCTCTAGTTCTTTTAAGTTTTCTCCAAGATTTACGATACATTTGCACAGTTCGCAAAAATAATTTAAGAAACTAATAAATAGTAGGGCTAATTAATAATATAGTTATTAGCTAAAAATAAGGTCTTATTACAACCATTGGCTTTTTAAAATACTTCTCTGTACTTTACTATATAGCTAAAGGCCTTACTAAGGGACCTTTTATGAAGGATAAGGAGGAAAGGCTTTACTAATTATTTTATCAATGCTTACATACAGCTGGCATCAAAGGAGCATTTACTTTTACCTTTAAATAGTTATCACTCTTAAAAATGTTCTTATATATTGGAGAGTTTTATTAGAGAATTTTGCAAAGCTTTTCAAAGGATTGTTGCTGTAACAAATTCGTATTTAAGGCTATAAGAATTTTAGAATACCTAAAGCTGCAACAAAAGTTGTAAAGGAGAATATATTATTTTTTTATTACAACTCATTGCTTAGCAATACATTGATCTAGAGCACTATACAACTTAAGGAGTTATTAAGTTTGTTAAATTCTTTTAAACAGAATATATCCTTTCTGGAAATTTCTTTTGTTAGACTTGGAGACATGTACTGGTTTTTGGTTTTTCTATTATACAGAGTTTATGTTACTTGGGAATTCCCTTAAAGCACCAGTCTTATTGGAACATTAAATAAATTGGAATTGGTCTTATATAAAAAACATATTAAATACAAATTGCCCTGAGCTGAGTTTTCTTAAACTGAACTTTTTGAGCTTCTATATTGGTGTTTTAGAACATACCTCTATTGATAAGAACAGCTATCTAATTTTATAATTGGATTTAAGCATCATGTACTATTTCATTTATCCTGTAGGTATTAATACAATTGATGGAGCTAGTAGCTGGTGCTTTGATGTAATACTAGTTTTTGAGACCTAATAATAAATATTGTATAGATAACCTACTAACTGCCATCCACAAATGCAGTATAACCGGGTGATCATGAGTGTGCAAGCGGAGGCACATATCTCAGTGTCCAGTTTTTCTCAGTTGTGGCCAAGGCCTGTATAGTACTTTTCTCAAACATGCATGTACCTAAATTAAAATACTAACATAATAACACAAAGGTTTATTTATACAACTAATTGTATTGACAAACATTAAAGTAGTTTGGGTAATTTTGCTGCCAATTTGCTGGTTTCAAATGTCAATTTTTTTTTTCTTTAAATTAATTTAATGACACATTCTTTTGTTGCGCCAGTCCAAAATTTAAATAAATCTTGGTTAACTTGATCTTTTTAGCTATCAATTTTTTAAAAAGTTCAATTTTCAAATTACATATTTGACCATCCGGCGACATATTTGGAGCGGCTGGCTAAAACATTGTGGTCCACTCTCTAATACTATAACTGCAAGTACGATTTATCCCTAATAGCTTGTGCAAGATTTATATATCATAGCATTTTTGAGAAAAAAGTATTTGCATGACACCAGCTACATGTGGTTGTTAAAGAGCAATAAAAAATTGCCCTACAAAAAACAAATTACAAGTTTTTCCCATGACTCTGCGTATGATGAATAAGTACTACCTATTCCTTTTCTTGTGATTTAAATATCTTTTATTCTCAATTTGAGTATATCACAATATGATATAAAATTGAGATCCTACACTAAACAACACTACCATTCTTCATAGGTAGTACTACTTTTTGCAAAGATTTATTGAATCCTGTTTTAAAAAATACCCTTAACATAGAATAAATATAGTAACGTCTAAGCAAATGGCTTATAACTTTCAACATCTGCACAATTTTATATTCCATTTTATTTCCATTATAACTATTTTTGATAAATGGAATAAAATAGATAGTAAAAATAGGTAGATAGTAGAGTGGCGCTATCAAATGACACATGCACCTCCACTAGCTTGTAGAAGTCCAGTGATGTTGCGCTATGTGAAAAAATGACATCGGTACTTACTATCTCTGAGTGACAGAGGCCTAACTAAGCTACACAAAAGCTAAACCAGCCTAAGGAAGCTTAATAATCTAAGTATAATTCTGAGCCAATCTTTCGATATCCTTCGAAAAAGAACATATAGAAGCTGAGGTGTTGGGATTATATTTGTTTACATTCAATCATACATATTATGTAATGCATAATCTAGTGTTCTATATTTGAAACAAAAATATGTAGCAGTGAGTAGTTCAGTAAGCTTTTCTGCCCTATGATCAAACATCAAATCTACAGTCACCAATTCAAAATGCTGTCAAGTCACCAGTTTTGTTGCACTGTACGTACGCACGACGATTGCACAGACTTAGGTGCAATGACAGTCTTGTGATTATCTCACCACTAAATAAAGACCTTTGGGTTGAAGAATTTTCATAGCTACTGCTGAGTAACAGTGGCCTGGTCAAGGTTACAAAGATGTCTACAGGAAAATATTATTGATTTACAACATTTAATTTATACTTTGTGAAAATGTCAAGAAAACAATAATAATTCACAAAGGTACAAGTGCAAAGGTTTTGCGAAATCCTTTAAATGAAGTGGATTACTTTTGCTATATGTCCAACATTTAAACATGTTATGATCTTATGCTTACATAATCTATATTTGAAAAATTAATGTTAACTTAAGACTTTCATCCATACAAATACTATAAATGCAAAAGTAACTCTGTCTGTTAACTCTTTACGCTTAAACCCTTGACCGGATTAAGATGAAATGTGGTATGGAGATAGTTTGATTCCCAGGGAAGGACATAGGTTAGTTTTTATCCAGAAAATTTCAAAAGTTCCCACGGGCATAACTTTATAGTTAAAGATCCTTAAGGAATGATAGCTATAGCTTGCTATTAAGCAAACTTTATTAATTATTTACATATTATTAAGTACCGATATACAAAGATCTGAACGTTGAATGCATCTATAACAGAAAAAAAATATCTTTTATTTTGTGCCTCATTTTAATTTGTGCATATTTATTTTAGTTAATTTGTTTTTTTACGTTCATAATTTTTAATTACACATACATGCCATATCTATGGCTACATCATCATTGTAAAAAAATATTTTCATAGCAAAGATGCAGTCAATGGATCAACTTCAAGCCAGGACTTGAACCTGCAACAATTCTAACATTCCGTGTAAGTGCTCTACTAATTGAGCTATCGAGGCCAGCGGAAATCCCAACTACATCTTTGCCAAGGCAATTAGATTGTTGCGAACTTCACAAACAACTCCTAGTGACTTATAAAGTCCTAGTACATCAAAGTTACAAATACACAAAATCTTATACTATAAGAAAAATACATAGGAATAATGTCTCATCTTTATCTCTGAAGGTTATAGTCTTCGAAGAAAATGTATCATGCATGCCATAGCTATAACTATTGAAAACTACATACATACAGAAAGAGCGCAACAAAGCCTCAAGGGGCCATTGTAATGTATAATAAAAGCCACTAGCTTCAACGAGGCCTATAGAAAGACCCCGAAATGCTAGGGGTAAAAGCGACGTTTTATTCTTGTTTAATCATTTAATGCAAAGTGGACGCTTCATTTGGTCTTAAGCATCCAATATTGACATCTACCATATAGAATACTTTAATACAAGCTTTACCAGCATTGTAATTATTCCATTCCACGGCAAATTGATTTGTATCTGTAAATATAAATTTTGATATGCACAAACTCACTTTGGGTACAGATCTTTATTTATCCTTTTTCAGATTATGTTTTATGGCTGCATTTGTAAAAAAAACATGAAACCTACACAGCACAGGCAGAACCAGGAAATGGATACAAAAAAACATCTGGAAACGACCTCCTTAAAAGGGATCAATTTATTATTAGCTAACTGAAAATTTAAATTTCTAGAATAAACTATTATGGATAAAAAATTACAGTTCTTAATGAACTTCCTAGAGTATAAATAACATTTTTTACTCTCTAAACAAGAATGAATAATGTGTTGCAATTGTAGAAAGTAAGATGGCACATAAATCTTATTTCCGAAAAATTACTATAGTTCATTAAAAATTAAAATGGTTACCTAAAATAATAATTACCTTAAACCTTTAAATGATATAATCTTACTAAACCTTGGTAGTAGTGATCACAGTTTTGGGCCATCAGCCCTGTGTCAGGGTGTCACTTGGCAGTGATGAAGAAGCAAAATGTTCGCACCTTATCATTAATTGTGTGCACATTCACTTACCTTCTGGTAGGCGCTGCAGTGTTTGATGCATTGGAATCTGGCACAGAGAAGAGTCGCTTTGAAGTTTTGCAAGGTATCCAACATCATTTTTTAATATCCAAATAATAGATATCTACTTGGCTTTTCTTGCATTTCTGGGGTGGAAATTTAAGTAATAAAATTGAAGGCCTTGAAGTGCAATAGATAAAATTCCCTGTTTAAATTGCTGAAAATGGATTATATACATTGATTATAATATATGTAATATAACAAATATGTATGTATTAAAATATTCCTAGTTAGTTATTATATATACTTAAATTGTTTTTAATGTTTTTACCACGTGCAGTCTGCTAAATTCTAAATAACTAAATAAATTAAACATATGAGTAATGATTTCATTAAAGATATTTATTTGTGTTATTTCAGCAATTGAAGGTATGATAATAAGGAAGTACAACATCACTGAAACAGACTTCCGTGTAATGGAGACAGTTGTGCTCAAGTCCGAGCCTCACAAAGCAGGGCAGCAGTGGAAGTTCACCGGAGCATTCTACTATGCTACCACCGTGCTTACTACCATAGGTTACAAGAGCAACTATATTTATTTTTTATTAATTAGGAGATCATCCACCTAATACTTTTATATAAAATTTGTCTTAATTTAATACACTTGACATATTTTTGTTTCAACGAACTGCGTATTTTATATTAACAGACTATAAACAACATCATTATGAAGCAATTAGATTTTACCCATGTTCGGCCTGATAGCTATGGGATTTGTGATCGTCCATGGAACTATTATATACTAACTATGAGACGTTAGGTGAAGCACTTCAAATTGGCATAAATCGTTCTGTCGTTTTGTAAGGCATAGGCTGTCCAGTCCAGTACAATTGAGATCAGTAATATTTCTTGCTCGCTTTTCAAGTTTAAGTATGCAGGTAAATAGGTAAAATATATAAAACATATACAAATCTATAAGAAAAGAAATCTATAAACAAACTTTAATCAAACAATTTTCCAGGTTATGGCCATTCAACCCCGTCAACTGTAGGGGGAAAACTGTTCACGATGTTTTATGCAGCAGTTGGCATTCCACTTGGACTAATCATGTTCCAGAGCATTGGTGAAAGAGTAAACAGACTTAGCAGGTATTTATGTCTACATTTAATCACTGAGTAATACTCGTACAGTGTTGTCACTAAAAAACTTTCTATAACGCAAAAAGGAATAATTATGTTTAAATGCGCGGCTCGTTTTCCTAGTTATATAAAACACGAAGCGTCGACGCGCGAGGACCACATAAAAATGAACCGTGTCGCTCATAAAACGATGCGTCCGGAGAGCACTTGCGGTCTGGTTATGCCTTATCACTTTAGCGTATGTTTGCAGACTGTTTTCAACTATGCGGCATACTTACGGTAAACTACACTTATAATAATAAAATGTTGTGAACTTACACGACAGGGATTTGCTGCAGTCCAATGGTTTCTCACCTCTAAAGATGAGACTTAAGAAACACCAAGGGGTTCGACAAAATTATAAAACTGAACCGCTGATTTATAGAAGACTAATATAGTCTAATGGCATAACCACGATATATATAAATAGAGCACCATTTTCATCACATCACATTCCATCGCATGCACATGATTTCAAATTAAATGATTGCCTACATTTAGTGTTAAGTAAACGCAAGATTTTTTTTTTTTATACCACTAATGTGGCAAACAAGGCTACGGTCCGCCTGCTGGTAAGCGGTCACCGTAGCCTATGGACGCTTGCAACACCAGGAGGATCACTCGCGCGATGCCGACCCTTCAGAAATCTAATAACTTCTTTTTTGAAGAACCCCATACTGTAGTCCTATGTTTTGTAAGATAAGGGCTAACTAAGCACACCCTGTCTCTTCAGAATGCTCGAATGTTGTTTCAAATTGCTAAAAAATGTTTAACCAAACATTGCTCTAATTATTTTGATTCATTATACTATTATGCCATTCTATGTTCCAATTTTATTTATTCTTTTGTATGCCTTATCCGTTATATGCCCTAATGCAGAGTCACAGGCCTCTCTTTGGAGGAGGAAAGCTTAGGCCATAGTCCACCGCGCTAGCCTAGTCGAGCTAACGTTTGCTAGTAGCCACTCGCCTGTTAGAGTTTTCAAGACACCCCATAAGGGCATCCAACTTGGATTTTCGACTGCTGACATATGATAACAGCTAGGACCGATGGTTAAACGTGCCCTCCGTAGCACTGATGCGTTTAGGAGAATGTGCCATTAGGCGGTCTAGCCCATCCCATCTAGGCAATAATTACGCCCGACGTTGGCTAATTTATATAAGTTTTATATTTTATTGTATATGTTAAATCTTTATTTCTTTACTGTTTGAAAATCGTCAAAAATACCTTCGAAGTGGTTGTGTATTTGAATTCCACATTGTCGTTTGGTTTCAAAAATTTCTGATCCAAATGAAAGTTTATGCTGGGAAGCACAAAGTACGATAGAGCATGCATGTTTACACATTATGACAAATAGGCGGTTTTAATACGATTTTCTTATTCTGTTAACTTTTGGTGTTAAAAATTGCATGACATTACACATGAACATAGACAAAAATTTGTCGTAGCCACATTTTGAGAAGGTTAGTTTGCCTTGTTATTATTTTTTGTAAAATAATCATATTTTGTATTTCATCATTCAGTGCATATATTGTCTTATGCCTTCTATCGCAGTCAGCTGTCGGAAAGTTTAAATGATCCAATAACTACTAGAACCGTTAACGCTATTAAAACCGCCTAAATAAATTGAAAGATTAACGTACAGGAAATACATACAGCCATTTTCATTGTAATATCATTGCAGTGAAAAAACATAACATCTGCCTTAAATGTTGTGATGCGTACAATACAGTTAACAACATTATTTTTTTCCATTTTGCAGTGTAATAATCAAGTCTATAAAGCGAGCGCTGGGATGCAAACAAACAATCGCTAATGAAGTCGATTTAATATGCGTTGTGACAACTCTTTCTTCTTTGACCATCGCTGGAGGTGCGGCTGCTTTCTCCAAGTTTGAGGGTTGGAGCTATTTCGACAGTGTCTACTATTGCTTTATAACACTTACTACCATTGGTAAATACTGCAGCTTATGTCTTATTAGAAGATTCGGATTTTCGCCATAAAATGTACCTTTGTTCAAAAGGTTTAATAATTAATGTAGGAAGGACCTTTTCACATAGCGTGCTGCGAGAATTTTTACTCAATTGCAGCCCCTGGTGACTAAAATAAAGTGTATGATAATGTAGTATTGAGGATATCAATTATATCTATATTGTATATAGCTTATTTTTTATAATTGTTCTGTACCATTGCTATCTGGGCCGCGCCTAGGTTCTGAAGGCAACCTGTGTTTCTGGCAACACTCTACTTTGTGAATTAAATTTGTTTGTTAATTTGTATAAAAAGGTTTTATATATAAAATATAAAGTTCGTGTCTATTTTACTTAATGTGTAGTGCCTTGTGCCAGTTACATTCAAGGAAGGATCATATCTAATTACTAAAGGTCGTAAATTTTTTTTATATTTTATTGTTTTAAGTTACCTTTTTAAATTGTCCCTAGTCTTATGTCCTATCTCAGTTTAAGCTATAATTAAGGGCTCCCTTAGGTCCCCTTAGAAGATAGACAGACGAGGTCCATTTAGGTACAGAACAACACCTATTGCGGTAAGAAAACTTGTTCCTTTAATATAGGGTTAAATTGTACTTGTCATCATTGACAAAACAATAATATACAATTATATTTATTTTTAGAAAAATAGGACACTATGCTACGCACCATGTTGTGTGAAATAGTATATAGCAGTAATTTTACTATTAAGAAGTTAAATTGCAATCCTTGCATTGTTATTTACACGGTTGATTTTTGTAATTGTCAGTAAATGGATTATAAAATCACCTTATCCAAAACATCAGAATCAATATACAGACAAAAAAATATTTTTAACCTAACTTTAGAATGCTTTTTAGTATAGGTACATAGTTTGGTACCCACAGTACAGATAAATATTTCATATAAGAGAGTATTTTGTATTTTTTCACTGTTTCAACATAATGTAAGTAAGTAAAGAGTACTTACAGTGTAATAGGCCTACCTTACCTACCTACAGCATCCATCTATTTAATGTGTAAAAAATTGTTTTTTACCTTTTCTAAGCTGTCTAATACAAAACCAACCATTACCACGTCTGATTCTAGCACTAGAATAAATAAACACTCACAACCTTTATATTTAACAGGTTTTGGAGATATGGTGGCTCTTCAGAAAGACAACGCCCTAAACCGAAAACCGTCATATGTGATGTTTGCACTAATTTTCATCCTTTTCGGGCTAGCGATAGTGGCCGCCTGTCTCAATTTGTTAGTTCTACGTTTTGTCACAATGAACACTGAAGATGAAAAGAGGGATCAACAACAAGCGGAGAAGGTAAAATTATTTAACAATTGCCCGTATGAGATTTTGAATTCAAATCACAATTTAAAGAACTAACACTCAGTCCCATATGTTACGGGACGCTAAACTTCTGTAAATGAAACAGTCTCTACTTACCTATTGTAATAAAAAAAATAGCTGTATATGACAGTAAAATGGTTTTTTTATGATCGGTTTGGTAGTTTTCAACAAACAAACAAAATCACGCTCTATTTTTTCTCTGTATTTAAACACAGGTTTGGGAACCAGTATTCTTACGTGTTCACAAACTAAAATACAGCACTTGTCACGGGCCTACATACGCCGTAAAATATTATAATTTCCTCTTCGTAAAAATAAGAATTATTAGCATTCATTATAATAATCAATCGCCTAAAACTTTTTATTTTAGCCAAACCAACTTCTACCAAAGATAGAATAATATTTTTACTGATAATGAATAATTTACCAAAAGATAACTGTTTTTAGTACCTCCATTTTACATAGGCAACACCGGTTTAACTAATTCACCTGTGTATATTTTCATTTGAATATCATTTTGAAAGTTTGGCCTTTAATTTTCGAAAAAGGTAAAAAAATATGTTTTCAAATTTACCCATTTCCACTTTCAAATCAATTTGTAAAAGTTTTGAAATTTTATGACTTTTTTGTTTTGTAAGATCTTGGTATGTTTTGTCTCGCAATGCTAAAAGTTGTAATGATTGAAGTGAGAGTGAATTTTTTGCTATGGATTTGCCAACAATATTTGCATTTTAAATCTCATTTTTTTGGTACTTTCTTGAGTCGGATGCATATGTCGTAACATTTTTGAATTGTCTGCTGTCAACTCGCGTTGTTTTTAGTTTTTTCTTTCTTGTTTTCTCTTGGTTTTTTATCCCTGACTCGCACTTGACGTTCTTTACACAAACAACTCACATTACGACTTATATTAATAGTGTCACTGCACCACGGCCAGTTTGCAAGTTGAACTCACAGTATTCACAAAATCTTATAGCTCCATCTGTGTTGAGGAGTGGAGCTACGAGTACTTAAAAATTTTACTTGAACCAATTGCAGTTTAGTTTTGAAAAAGATTAGATAGAAGAGATAGAAACGACTCATTCGCCTCAAAGCCCAGACCCCGCACTTTGCGAATTCATTTTGTTTCTTAAAATTAAAGACATATTTAGAGGCCCAGGTTTAACTTTATATCGGCGCATAAGCAGGTTGTTCAAGAGCGGCTTTAATGAAGATATGTTAAGAAAGCCAACTTTCAACAGTGGACGTTTCCCGGCTTTGATAATGTTAACTTATAACATAAAATACTTTTTTTGTAATTTAGCGATATTTTAAGATATATTTGGTGCGTTATATCGTTATAGGCTCAACAAGTTGCTGTAAGACTAGAAGGCGACGTAATAACGGCAGACGGAGCTGTCTTGCGAGGCGTGTCTCGAGGAACTAGGCTGCCGGCCCGATCAGATTCTAAACTTATATTTACCGGTAAGCTACCCGTTGCACCCTACCAAGTCTAGCCATATTTTATATACATACAGTAACAAAAGAGTCAAATAATAATGCCGGAGATAATTTTGCTTCTTATATTAAACAACTATCCCCAAGGACCACCATAAGTCGAAATCTCGAAAAAGGTGCCGACTGCCCTTGCCCTTTGGGAAAGTTGTTCAGTATAAGGGGCAGAATTATTTCCTGTTTTATTATTTGACCCTTTTGTTACACGTAGTTTAGGCAAATATATTTTTGTTCCTTTTCAATACAATTATATACCTAGGTGTAAGTGTGTTTATTCGCATATCGGTGCCTTACAAGATATTTATTTAGATTCAAGCACTACGCAAACAAAACTTACAAGTCCTATTTTGATGAAGATTTATAGCGCTGCATCGAAACGCACACACAGTCAACCATTTAATGATTTCGACTCACATGCCATACGCAACCATAAAAAATTTAAAAGTTGATCACTACTAACCATATAATAAAATGGACCACGGCATTCCCCAGGCACACCACTGTGCCTGGCGGAAGATCTTCCCTTTTCTGCCTTTCCACATACATATACATATATACATTCTTTATTAAACATAAATGTCTGACAAATATTTTCCCGTAGCATTTTTTTTAACTAGATCCCAAAAAGCGATAGCTTAATTTTCTTTGTGTTAACACAGGAGACACGTCTTTGGTGCCCCTGTGTATAGACGAGGAATACGAGCAGAGTATCTGCAGCTGCTCTTGTAACTGCTTTGGACCAAATAAGTAAGTACACACTAAGGTGGTTTCATTTCAAATATCAAAAACCATATTTCTCTCAGAAAACGTAAAAATAGTGTATCGGTGTCAGTTAATGAATCTTTAAAGCAATTAAATTTTTGTATAGTTTTAGTGTAATGTAATTATTACTTATTATTCTTTAACGGTTTTTTTAATATTTCAGATCAGTAGATTACCGCGACCCGTTATCACCAATCCCACCCACAAACATAAAACAAATCAAAAATAAAAACTACCGCGAATTTGGTGGCTTACCGCGCTTTATAGAAAAATCGTCCTCTAAAAACAGGTCACAGTCTCTTCGACTGAACTCTGCTTCAGGATATTTATATATGAATGCAAAAGCTAATGATTTCCAGCTGTATCCTGAAGATTTTAAAGAAATTGTTTCAAAAAGAAGAGAACAGTTACGGAAAGGTATGACAATGTATGAAATGTCCTACACTGAACAATATTTAGACCCCTATAGAGGTAGTTTAAGCGCACAATTTGAAACAAGCCCACACAGCTCTTCATTGTATTCGATGATTTTAAGATCAGACAACCGAAGCAACGGTCCCTTAGTTGTAGATTACGATTCAGAGAAGTCAAGTTACGCAAAGAAAAAGTTAATGAAGAATATTGAACGGAACATTAACAATAATAAAAATAAAAGAATGGAAAACTATTTCTACGACGACGCAGTTTTGCATTTCGATGATGAATATGCTTTTGACGGTTCTATTTTGTTTGCGAAGAGAAGAAAATCTATTGAACACAACTGGGAGGAGTTCGCCTGTGATATGCCAAAGAATCCTCAGTACGCTGATCAGATGTCAAACGATGGAAGTTACGGATACTATTTACCAGACGATGAGCAGGAACAGTATTTTATAAACGATACTCTTACGTTTACGTTGCCACCACATCGGGCAAGCATTTAGTGAATGTGAAAATTGTGCCAATAATAAGTGGCACAATCCAAACATTGATGAATTGGAATTAAATATATATGATTTAATCGTGCCAAAGATAAATAAATTGTGCTATAATTGAAAGAAATCAGGCCAAAGATAAATAAATGATTTGTGCCATAAATAAAATCGTGCCAAAACGACTAGATAGTGTTAGTTGAAAAATTTAAATGGGCCAATTAATTAAAAAGTTAGATTCTTTGTGGTAGTTTTGAACGTTTTAGCTTTTACACATAGGATAAAAAAACGCGAATTCTAATTGCTTTTTCTATAAAATAAGCTTGGCTTCCTTTTTTAATAAAAAAAAAAATTTTGCTGATTGAGATTGAAGTAAATTAAGGTTGTGGTTCCACTTAAAGCGATGATAAGCTGATTTTCTCGTAGTCAACTGTAATAGTATTTAAATATTTAGGGTTTTATAAAATTCTAGTTACTTAAACATTCTCAAATTATTGATAAAATGATATGAAGATAATTATAGTTTTTGCATTTCACTATTTTTAAACTTAATGTATTTATTTTCATTTTGATTATTTTTTTATTTGGCCCGTCTCTGTCAAAACTTTTGACAAAAGATATATTTACAAATCTTATTTTAACTGAACTTTACTATATTGACCTTTTTATAATTTTATTAATGAGTTTCCTTTAAATAAAAAGTATATTTTACTGACTATATATGTACAAAACTACTTGATTTGAAAAAAACACCGATAATTTTGGAAATCAACCATTAATTTTATTGAGTAGTAAGTAAGCAAAAAAGAAACAAAACCAATAATAGAAAAAACAATGCATGCATGTATAGAAAAAATGTAAAGAAATCTCCGATTTACGCACAATAGAAACTGCTAAGTAATTAACTAGGTAATTAGCGAGATTAATATTTTTTTTAAGATCAATAAGGAACAAATGATAATTCAAGGTTATTAATACTAAATATGTGTTTCAATATACTTTGTCGCTATTATATTGTTATTTATGTAAAAGGTAACTTCTCCTCCCATTTGGGAAACTTATTATATAGCTATAGGATTAGCGACATGTAACATCAAACATGTGTTTTGCATAAAGAATAACCTTATAGGTGACCATTCCAAAAATTTCATTATAATTTTTAACTTTCGCTTATGTACAAGATGGTGTAAAATATTACTTGTTATAGAAATTAACGTACCTTAACGATGCAAATATGCCCTACCTAGCCAACGAATATATCTGTATTATAACGTAAGTATAACGTATGTTTTTATCATAAACTTAATTAATACCTCAAGTAAAGTTTGGTTTCTACGAAATAAAATGTGACCAAACTTGCTTCATTAAATTAAATTTACTTTTCGTAAATGTAAAAAAGTTAGGCATACTTCTAATATGAATCAATGAAATTAGTGACAATTTATTATAATAATATGTTCAACGATTTAACCGCCTTATGTGGCCCTGTACCTTAATAGGGAACTTTTTCTAGAATATAAGTTAAATAAGAAACCTCATTTTTCTTATTTATATACCTACTAAATGCAATACGATTATTACGATATTTTACATTGATCAATAATTTTTAATAAGGTGATTGAATTACCTCAATATACCTACATATTAATGTGTATGTGTGTGTGACAATTTTAAAAACTTGTAGATTTAATCAATCAATTCTAAATAGATGTTATTAAGTAAGAAGCCGTATATAATGAGCCTGTTTAAAGTACAGGCCCATTATGAGATGTCTGTAGCTTTATATATTTTAACTAGCTGTCCTGATACACAGATATAATATGTTATTAGCATACTAATGTGCCCGTAATAAAAACTGGCAACCTTCTTATAAACTTGCTAACTGTATTTTAGGTAATATATCTATATTTTTGCGAGATGCTATAGGCTATAATCAAGCGCATATATAGTGAAACTACCGCACACAACTAAGTAGTTCTATTTTAGGAGCTGGAGAAAAATACACAGGAATAATTTACTACATTTTTAAATAAATAGGTATTTGGTTTCATTTTTTTTTTTTTGCCCTTGATCGCTTAAGATATCACGAAAAATAATTTGTTTTTACCTAATTGATAAATACTGAGGCTGTAAGGAATGTTGCAGATTCATATCCTAGCTCGAGGTAAATCTTGACTGCATCTTTGCTATGAAAATCTATATTTACATTGTTGATGTAGCATTATTGATATGTTTTCTTCGAAGACCTTTACGAAGTCTCAAACGGAAAAAGATTTTATCCATATATAGGTTTTTTTACCGTGTCACCGTGGCCTATGGACGCTTGCAACACCAGAAGTATCACTGACGCGTTGCCGACCTTGTATATTTATATATATATATATATATATATAATAATTATGTAATTTTTAATTGAATGAAGAGTTGTGTATTTGTAAGATTGATGTACTATGACTTTATGTTCCTAGTATTTGCTTAAAAAATGGTTTTAGTACAAACCTTGAAGGTTCTTACGTTATTATACTTGTAAATAATGGATAAGAAAGGTAACTTTTCACAAAATTCTAATGTTTTTTTTTTTTATTTATTTGTACGAGATCTTTCTAATATTATGCTGAGAAAGAAGACTTATCTATAGAGTTCCTAAATGGTTGCCAATTTTTGTTACTGTGTGCCCTCACATTCTAAAATAGGTTAAATAATAGCGATTTATATAACCGCCTTATCAGGATGACTTTGGCGTATAGTCAAGTCGTTATCTGAACACAATTTAACGACACCATTCTCTAATAAAAAGAGTACACTGAGCAATACATACTTTAAAAAATTCGTAGATTAAATTAGATTAGATTTTTTTACCGTATATGCTGGGCTATTACATAACAGAATTTGCGGTCGCAGTTACTGTGACGTAAATTAGTGACTGTTATAAATCAAGTACAAACCGCTTTTTTAGACCAAAATGTACTGGTCGTGCCAAACTTAAACGCGCCTCGAGTGCTCGAGTGAAGTCAGATGCGTAATTTTACGCAGTTGTTATCAAGGTCAGGGAACTAATTTTCAAAAACTGATATTAAGCATCTAGCAATACTCTATATGCTATAGTCAACCATTCGCGAATTCAAACGCGTAAGGATTGGCCAGTACTTGTACTTTATTCTTAATTTTTTATCATATATCTTTTTTTGTTATGGTCTTTAGTAATAAATAAATAAAAAATTACGCATAGTAAGTAAAATGTTGTATCGCTTTTTTTAAAGTTAATAGATATTAATTTTATCGATTTAACTGACAGTTTATATATCAAATTAATGTGAAATGTTTTCGTATTTTCAAAAACATTTCACACGGTTATGTTTGTATAGGAAATTCATAAATATTAATTTAGCTTTGAAAGCAAACTTGCTAAGTATTACACATACGATGCAGATTAGATCTCATAAATTTTATGGAAATAAGATTTACACACACGATACAGATTAGATCTCATAAATTTTATCTAAATAAGATTAACACATACTATGCAGATTAGATCTCATAAATTTCATGGAAATAAGATTTACACATACGGTGCAGATTAGATCTGATAAATTTTATGGAAATAAGATAAACACACACGATACAGATTAGATCTCATAAATTTTATCGAAATAAGATTTACTCATACGATGCAGATTAGATGTCATAAATTTTATGGACATAAGATTTACACATACGATGCAGATTAGATCTCATTAATTTTATGAAAATAAGATTTACACATACGATGCAGATTAGATGTCATAAATTTTATGGAAATAAGATTTACACATACGATGCAGATTAGATCTCATTAATTTTATGAAAATAAGATTTACACATACAATGCAAATTAGATCTTATAATTTTATGAAAATAAAATTTTCACACACGATGCAGATGATATTTAATAAACTTTATGGAAATAAAATTCACACATACTGCGATGCTGATTAAATCTCATTAATTTTATGAAACTAAGATTTTTAATCTTTGTTCTATCAAAAACAAGAGGCAACCCAAGCAAATAATACACACTACTGTATACTATTCATATGTTTATTTGGATCTTCACACCTAACTTATCCTATTATTGCTAAATAACTTTTATTTTATAATAAATGCACCTTAACCATTTCACTGTTCCCGACTAAGCTTATGTATTTTGTTATGTTTGATTAAATAAATGTAAACTATTAACATGAAGTTAATAAGTTAATTAATTCGTAATTTTTAAAGAGCGAAAAAAACTATTTCGTTATTATTAAAAATTGGCTTGGTAGATTTTAATCTATTCTATTATGATAAATGTTAAGACAATCATTAAAACTAGTGAAAAATTAAGTTAATCGCATTAAAACAATATGGAATTATGTAATTCTACACTAAAATTGTTATTCTAAAAAATATGTACCTAAATTAAATAAGTTTAGTCTTCCTAATTTGAATAAGTATCTGTATTTAATAGTGAATACCATTACATTAATGGAAATGCAACTAAAAAGTGTTAGATATGTCATCTAGTCATGAATTTTGAATTAATACAAATTAATTACAATTATTATACCTACATACTCAAAACGACACCTCTTAGAAGTTTTCGCAATAAATTTATCTTCCATGTGATGTTACGCGACAAGTGTATTTGTCAATGCTTGTTGTGTTGCCGCTTAATAAGCTGTTAAAATTAATGTATTCAGTATTTTGTGGTGTTATGGTTTTCTTGAACCAATTAAATTTTATAGATTTATACTTGTTGTATTATATATGTATATTAAATGTGTTCGTTCATTGGCTCATTATGCTCTGTGTATAAAATTATTTGACCTAAAGACACAGATATCTATAGTTTATGCCCAGTTAAGGCCATGAAGAGTAAAAAGTAACTTTATTCACTGAAGCATTTTACCCAGTCCACCCAGTTTTTAGGGTTCTGGAAATCTTTTCCCAAAGTAATGTTTTTTTTTTATTTCCTTTGTTTAACTATGACATATTAGGAAGTACAAAAAATTTATATGGCGCCTTCTCTTTACGCCACTTCAGAGGTGCACTCTTAATGCATTCGTAATTTGTATATGTGTGTATAGTTATTATGTATAAAATACCTGCTTACGTAATAGTTCTAACTAGGAAAAAAGAAATAGCTTTATTATAAATATCAAAACTAGTCATCCCCAATCACCTCCGTATACCAAATTTCTTTGAAATCGCTTAAACTGTTTTTGAGAATGATATATATAGTAAAGGTCAGGTTTATCATATATATAAAATACATAAAATCAAATATGTTTTAGAAAAATACAAATCGTTCTTGTAGTAGTACATAGTACGAGAAGGCAATAAAAATTTGTAATAGTGACGCTAGTTAACTGCTATGTGTTAACGGTCAAAAGTTTTTTATATATTGTCATAGTTATACAAAAGGAATTAAAAAAATAATTTACCGTAAGTTCTGTGTTTGGGCTGACGCTGCGCTCTGAGTACTTTGTTTTTATAAGTCTCAAATTAGACAACGATAAAAGAGAAACATATGTCTCATCATGGCTTAGTGAAAAATACTGTGGGAATTGCAAAGAAGTTGCGTCGCAAGTATTAACTAACTATTATTAGTCTATAACTAACTAGTATAACAAGCATGTTGATGTTACTTCCAAGATTGGTTCACCTATCTTTAACATGTTTCAATTAATGGTAATAGTATTCTAATGTGATATTATTTTTTAATCCTGGAATGTGTTAAAAATTGTGTAATTTTAGTTTTTAATGTGATATTTTTAGGCATATAGTGTATTTTCTTTTCAATATCGGCATAGAATTTTGTGTTTTTGAAAATTTTTATCATTATTATTTATAAAAAAAAACGTGAATGAAAATCAGCATAAATATTCGAAGTCTTTTTACGCTTTCGTACGTACTTCTTTTTACTAGTATATTATACACACTGATGGACATAAATTAGATAACCTTGCCTAACGACACATTGTACCACTTAATCAAATAGTACAATAAATAAAAATCATTTTAATTGATGACGCTTTTGATCAAGTAAAGCGAAATATTTTAAGATATTGGTTTGTTATTCAAAATATGTGTATGTACATATCGAATTTCCGAAGCTTATAAAGAAAATTGCTTGCATTTTGAAAATTGAAAAATAAAATGAAAAAAATCAACTCGTTTGAAGTGCAATTCCTCCCAAACTTTATAAAAAAAAAGAAAGAGAAAAACCGCATAGGAGCCTACAATCGTTACATTGACTAATCATAAAATTTGAAAACGTGTTAAAACCGATTTTGATTACAAATTAAAGGCGAACCACGTTTGTATGGAACACTGGCCGGTAAGGCAGCTCTTAAATAGTTTTTAAATAATATACGTTTATATATGTAGCCAGTGGCTCCCCTCTCAATTGACTATTAATGTAAATGTTTTTAAGCACTTTTCAAATTAAGTCCATCGGTGTAACATAACTATGTGACAAAATGTTCTTGCTTCACTTAATTTTAAAAAAAAACCACGAAAACCCTATGGACTTTTGTAATTTGCGAATTCTGAAACATTATTTATTGTAAAAAATGTAATCGTTGCGAATATGATGTAAATTTATGTATTGTGCCAAATTTCAATGTAAGTGAAGAATGATATCATGGATATATATAAAATATTTAATCTTGTGCTAAAAAATCTTTAAATTCAATTATACTATATAGTATATATAATTACTTTATAGTTTACTTTTTTATACCCACCAGCGAAATTACACAAACAAATTTAAATGATGACAATCACATATCGTTATTTTCCTTCCTGTTATGTTATATTTTTATCAGGTAATATTATTCCACTATCTAGAAAAATAATATATATGCCAAGACCCATGTGGCCGGAGCTTTACATATTCTGAGGAACAGTCGTCTTAACCGCCATACATTGACCATACCATACCAACTAACCATAAATTCAAGATGTAAAACCATGTAAAACACATATTCGTTGTTATTAAGAAGTAGGTCTTACATAATTTTTTACTTGAATACATCATCACATGTCTGTATCTGAACCTACTTTATAACTGACCTATATCTTGATGTATCGGTGTCAACTCTACAGGTTCCAGTATTGCCTAAATTTTGATGTAGTCGAAATCCTCATAGATCACATACTTACCTATATGCCTTCAGTCTTCTTGGTAATTTGTTGTCAACCGTAACATAATTCAGCTGTCTGGCTGACGGCTATAATCAAAGTCTTCTAGCAAGGTGTAAATAGGTCTATAATCATTTTCTAATGTGACATGGTAGGTACTGTGTCTGACACATTGCTTTGATCAGCGACCCTCTGGGATTGAGTCGCAAAATGTTTTTCCAATTGTTTAAATATTTCAGAATATACCTTTTGTCTTTTTTTTGGACCGCAAGCATGTCATGAATTTTAGTTTTAATTAATATGGTAAAAAGGCAAATGAATGTCATAGATAATCATAATTTTATCATAAAAAATATGTAGGTACTTGTTGAAGGTTTTGATGTTCTTTCAAAAACTTGTACATTTTTAACATCAAGTACTCGTTAAAGGTATTGATAATTATGCTAAATATCGTATTGTCTTAATTTACTCAATCCATAAATGGAATCCTGTCTACCTTCAAGAAAGTCAAACGATATAAATAGGTACCTGATTTAAGAGTAATTAAGAGTGGAAGAGGTGAAAGCAGAAATTTTATGTATAGTAGGTATAGTTTATATTTCATCATTTAATAAATTACAGTTAAATTTTTTTTTACCCTAATTATGTTTAAGTAGGTAGCTATTTATGTACATTTAGAATATGATTTTTCCTATTATAAAATACGTGTATGATATTGCACACTTTCGCCTGTTATTCAAAGTAGTTTTACTTATGGAATTGTTTTGAATTGTGCGGTATAAATAATGTTGAAATAATGTAACTTAAATACCTAACAGTGTATTGTATAAATCTGATTCAATTAAAAATATGTTTTTGAAAAAGATTAGATGTGTCTTATTGCAGCAATTGGCGAACGAAACTAGTACTACCAGTAGTGCGGCTGGTAGTGCTGTTTACAACAAACGGGTAATATGATAGACAGTAATATTTTTAGTAGAGTAGAGTGTAGAGTAATTTTTTACTATTACATTTTTTTTCCATTTTATACAAGGAATGTCTCAGAAAGAACTAGAAATTGAATTGTTCATAAACTGCCAAAAGATTGACATTTTATGTATCACTGAACACTGGCTACGCAGCCATCAGTTGATGTTCAATTTCACTAATCACCAGGTGGGAAGTTCGTTCAGCCGAGTAAATGCTATCCATGGTGGCTCTTTAATTTTAGTTAATAAACAGCTAAAGTTTAAGGAACGTAAAGACATTGTGAGCCTCTCAGTTGAGCGAACTGCCGAGCTGTCCTGTATAGAAGTTGAGCATCTCATTGTTGTGAGTGTATACAAGCCGCCTTGTGCAATTTATGATAATTTTGAATTAGTTATGGAAGAAGTGCTGAATAAAATCAGCAATTCTAATAAACAAATCATTGTTTGTGGAGACTTCAATATAAACATTTTGGAAAATAGCTCATTAAGCACCAGATTGCTTGCCTTATTTCAGTCTTTTAATTTAAATAATTTGTTTTGTGAATCAACTAGAATTGCTGTATCCAGTGCCACTTGCATCGACAATATATTTACTGACATAAAACCAATTCAAAAATCAATTATAAGCAATCTAGAGTCAGATCATTGTGGACAGTTAGTGGTTTTAGAAAGAAAGAATAGTATTAGTAAAAAGGAAATTAAATTTATACCAATAACAACTAAACGGGTTGAATCATTTAAATCTAACTTAATGCATAAACTTCCAGATTTGCTTTATAATGGCAACCCAAATGATATGTACAATACTGTTCTTGACACTATTACTACAGAGTATAATAAAATATTTACTGCAAAAAAGAAACTTATTTCCAGTCGCTTTAGTTTTAGTGAATGGGCTACCCCAGGTATTCATAAAAGTAGGCGTAAACTGTATGAATTATATAAAGAAAAAACATATAATAATAGCCAAATATTTAGGGAATATTTAAAAAAATACTCAAAAACCTTTAAAAAGGTCTGTCTTGTTGCAAAAGCAATTCACCTCAGACATAAAGTAAAAAATTCAACAAATAAAATAAAAACTACATGGAACATAATAAATAATGAAACTGGTAAAGCTAGGAATTCTTGTCAGGACTTTGAGTTGATTGTAGATGATGCTAGTTTTAAAACAAATTCTGAGGTAGCAGTTGCCTTTGAACAGTTTTTTAGGAATATCCCATTCAAAACAACTGAACATCTAAACTCAAGTCCAATCTTAGCAGAAAAATTATTAAAAGCTAGTGTTCCTGAATGTAACGTTCCCTTTGTATTTAAAAACATTAGTCCTACAGATATCATTAATACATTTAAAACATTAGAAATTAAAAACACCACAGACCTTTGGGGACTTTCTGTAAAAACTATAAATTCAATTATTCATGTTATAGCACAACCCTTAGCCATTATATTTAATAGTTGTGTTGATAGTGGTGTGTTTCCTGATGAGATGAAACTTAGCAAAGTTATACCTCTTTTTAAATCAGGTAGTTCAACAGATCCTAATAATTTTCGGCCTATTTCAATACTACCTATACTCAGTAAAGTTTTTGAAAAAATCATACTTTGTCAAATGTTAAGCCATTTCTGTATTAATGAGCTACTTAGTAGTAAACAGTTCGGCTTTATGAAAGGCCGTTCCACAACCGATGCAGGAGTGGCACTATTAAAAAATATATATAACGCCTGGGAGGATTCGCATGACGCCCTTGGAGTGTTTTGTGATTTATCTAAGGCATTTGACTGTGTTCAACATGAAAATCTCATCAGGAAGCTACATCACTATGGTATTAGAGGCAAAGCTCTCGACCTTTTGACATCCTATATGAGTAGGAGAGTACAGAAAATAGATGTCAACGGTGAAAGATCTCCGGGATCAGCAGTCACTATAGGAGTCCCTCAGGGCTCAATTTTAGGTCCTTTTCTATTTCTTATTTACATTAACGATCTCCCATATAATGTAAAAAACCATGACATTGTCTTATTTGCTGATGACACCTCTTTGCTTTTTAAAGTTAAGAGACGACAGACATGTTATAATGAATTAAATGATGCCCTTTCTAAAATTGTAAATTGGTTTAACGCTAATAATTTATTACTTAATGAAAAAAAAACCAAATGTGTTAAATTTACATTACCAAATGTTAGTCAGAGACAGACATGTATTAATATTAATGGCGAGCAATTAGAACTTGTTTATTCAACAGTCTTTCTTGGCATAACGCTGGACTCCAAACTTCAATGGGGTCCTCATATTCATAACCTAGCCAAAAAACTTAGCTCTGCTGTGTATGCGATCAAGAAAATAAGACAATTGACCGATGTCGACACTGCAAAAATAGTATATTTTAGCTATTTCCATAGTTTAATGACATATGGTATCCTATTGTGGGGTAGCGCTGCTGATGTAAATACAATATTTTTGTTACAAAAAAGGGCAATTTGTGCTATTTATAAATTAGGATCTAGGATATCTCTGAGGGATAGGTTTAGGGAAGTAAAAATTTTAACTTTAGTGTCGCAGTACATATATGAAAATCTTTTATATGTACATAAAAATATCAATAGTTTCAGCAAGAAAAGTGACGTTCACAAAGTAAATACTAGAAGTAAAAATAAGCTGTTGGTGCATGATACACGTCTACACAAAATAAGTAACTCTTTTATGGGGCAATGTATACACTTTTACAACAAAGTTCCCAATAAAATTCAAAATCTATCAATAAGTAAATTTAAATCTTTTATCAAGCAGGTACTTTGTAAAAAGGCATATTACAATATTTCAGACTATGTTAATGATAAAAATCCTTGGGACTGATGATGCTCAATTACAGGATGCATAGGTATCATAAAATTGTACGACTAAAAATCTTTTATTTAAAACATTAATTGTATTTTAGTTTATTTAAGTGTTTTTAAAAGAGTAACTATCGAGTTTCTTGCCGGATTCTTCTCGGTAGAAATCAACAACATTGTGAACCGGCGGGAAGGTGGGAGGGTTCAAAAAATAATATTTTATAACTTTGACGATTCAAAAGTGATTGTAAAATCCTTATTTGAATAAACCATTTTGACTTTGACTTTGACTTTGAACTCTGTCCAAGTGAGTACATCAATTGTTACGTAAGAAGCGAGGAAGGTCCATTTTTTATTATTTTAATATGAAATAAAGTTTATTAAAATAACACTCTATGACTGAAGAAGCTCCCCTAGCTTATGTATATATGTATAGCTATTAAGATGGAATGGTAAGGGGGAAAGATGGAAATAGTTCATAGATTTTTCTTATATAAGCGCTAGGTGTAATTGGCTAATAGATTCCTCTATCGCTAGACGCCAATAGATAAAGCTACTATTATTATTTAAAAATACCCAATGTATACCGCCAAAACACTATGTTCTTTCAAATTATATTTTTGTCTTACCCCGCTTTGAAGTCGACTGGACAGGAGTTCTCAACCTTTAAGCAGCTTTGTTTATTTGTAGTTTGAAGGGTGACAAATAAAAACCAATACTAGTTAGTTAAAAATGTTATCTTTAATTGCGAATTATTCATATTTTTTATTTGGTACTTATGTACCTATACTACAGTACTACAGTAAGTAGTCACATTGACGTAGGATATCAGACATAAACTGGATGCACGCCAGCCCAGCTATATATATAGCACACAGGAACGGCACAGCACCGTTGCCGTAACGCACGGCTAATTACTTGTATGACGTTAATTTATAAATTAATTTTATAAAAAAAATATTACTGTTGTTAAATATAAAATTATTTGAACTCAAATTAATTTTGTTCATCATAGTAAGTATGTTTAGATTGACTTGAAAGAAGTTGCAGATTTTATAACGCCAAGCATTATTATTATATTTATAAATAAATATGGATAACAGACCAGTCGTCGTTTCGATCTATTTAAAAGCGCTGCAGATCGTTACATGGAACTTGGATGACTCGGCAAGTATTTTCACGCAGATAATACTCAATATTCAAGCAGAAGCACCTTACAATCACAAAATGTATTATAATATGTTAAAATTGTACATTAATAGTAGTAGGTATATATTTCTTAACCTTCTAAGTTTTATTTGAAAAAAAAAAAAACAATGAATGATTCAAAATAAAAACAACTGAGAAATCCACAGGTTAAAACACCTGACATTTACTATGAGTTTCAGAAAAGGGGTAAAATGAAAAGGAAATTTAATATTACCGTCTTCACCCCGACAAAATTAGCGGTGTAAGAGGGAACACCATAAGAACTCGTAAAATACCGATTAACTTCACTTTCACGCAGTGTAGTTTTATTCTATATTTTTTTATCACTACAAATATAAGTCAAAATAAATTCTATCTTACCTGCTTACAAAGTTACACATACCGGGGTAAGATAAAAAAACACAATATTAAGACGAAAATGACATGTTTTCGAAAATCCCTCACAGTGTCACAACCACACTAAGTAACTGACTCGCAGCATCTGAATGGCGGGACGCAATAAAAGGCCGATCAAAACAATGTTTCAGACAACCAAATTTAGGTGCAAAATTCGTCGCTTTTGTTAGTTTTCTAACTTACACCGTTTTTCATCTTACACCTTATGTGATAAATATGGCGAAACCCCACGTGAGATTCTTCTCGACCTCCTCCTCCCTAAACGCCTCACGTAATAATGGACCATTGTTTTGTGTTAAAATATGATTTTGCTGTTCAATTGTAACGCCGCCGCCGCCGCCGCCGCTCAGAAGGAACGCGCCTAACGCCTACGTCATACCATTATCTATTATCACTGACCTCTACTACTACTACACTGGACTGGTTGCTGACAAACGTTTTTTGTGCCTACTTGAATAACGCCATTTTGGCGCTGTATGCAGATACGGAAGTCCATAGAACTAAAATTAGTGATGTCCGCAAGTCGACATTACATCTGTGATATATCTTTTTAAACCAACATCAAAAAAACTATTTGGCGGTTTTCTGAACATTCAACAGTGTTGCCACTTCTTTAGCTCTATTGCAATTCTCGTTGATACCTTTCGATTTGGTCCTCCAACCTGGACCATATTTTTTTTGTTTCCTCCTCCTATATGAAGTGAAGGAAGCATTGTGATTGTGCGTAAAAAATCGGGTTTTTTTTCTAAAAACCTTAGAATATTGTAACTTCAATTTATTGTTTCTAAACGTACCGTCTGTCGATTGGAATGGGTCTGATCGCAGCACGCCATTTCCTCATCATAGAAATATCGTCCCAGTTTGACCATGTCAGCCTCCTAGCTAGAGAAATGGTTCGAACTGCTTTATGATATAAAGTAGCGTAGTTCTAAATTTGTAGAAACATTAACAGATTCAATAATTTCAGCAGTAGACTTGTGTCAAATAAAATCTAGCATATCTCATATAGAAACAGTTTATTCAGAATTTAGAGGGACAGTTCTTAGTCGCCTCAGAGCATAGCTGAGTTTGGTAAGCCGACCGTGCACCTCCAGGAACTGTAGAGACAGTCAGATGTTCAATTCGAGCGTGTAGATCTAGATCGTCATCGCCGATTTACTCCTTTAATGACCACGAGAAGGGACATTCCACGGGTGAAAAGGTATGTAAATCCAATATTCCAGCAAAATCCTGTAACAAAAGATTTCGAAACTTATAGTTGTGCCTTGAATCCAGTGATGGATAATTGATGTCAAGCTTTATGCTATAAAACCACGATACGTTTGTCTCGGTAGTTCATGATAACCCGCGTATAAGGAAAACTATATTGAGTTTATCGATACATTTTGAAGCTACGATGCCACAGGTATCATCCTGCTTTCTAAGTCGAAGGTATGCCAGTATTGAAGGAGAAGACTGGCTGCGTTTTACAACATTCTAAATATTCCAACTTACATATCCAAATTGGCCAGCTTTCTAAATATCGATATTAAAATTATGAACTCTGAATCACTAGCAAATTCTGAACAACACAAATAAATATCAATTTTGCCGAAATTCAATATTGTACTGCTAATATAGTATTGCTATATCAATATCTGATTAAATCAGATGGTTTACATATAAATTTTACATCAATTTTGAATAAAAACAACACTAAATGCACGTACCTGTGAAACGACGAGTTACTCCCCTTTTTGTAGCAACGTTTGCAAAAGACACATTTCCTCATATTTGTACCTTGATATTACACAAATAAATTCAAAAAACTCACTAAAATACCGACAAATTAAGTTGAATTTAGCAAAGTTTTATGATTATTTCAATCTTCCAAGGCAGCCATAAACAATATACGTCAAAATTAGTTCCCTGAGACTTTCGCGGTGGCGTTTCAAATTGACACACAAAACTAGCTGTCATTTGTATAGAAAAGCCATTCCAGTGGGTAGTAGTAGAAGTCAGTGACCATTATGTGCTCAGACCATTTTGGTACAAGTGGTACACTTATGGATGTCATTATTAAACATTATATAATTCACATCACGAAATTCCAAGGCAGACCGTAAAGTATGGAATAGAAATTATCATATAACTGAACAGACTATTATATGAAGCTTGTCTGGAACGTTGACACTAGAGAAACTGAACCTTACCCAACATAATTTTTTTTTTGTATTTAACTTTATCAACCTGCGATCGGTCGTCAGACCATAAGCAAGTTCTTTGTGAGTATAGTTAGGCATTATAGGGGAGCGGCCATCGCCACACCTCCTAATTACATTATGTGGTCTCCTTTTAACCTTCGGACCAGAGTTGACACGTCTAACAACTTAGCAACGAGTGGGTTTGAATGCAAAGTTAAGCGCTCCTTGTGCAGTTTTTTGTAACGCTCTATTTCAGATGCAACTGTCGGCATTTCGAGGTAACTATGTATCTCGCAATTTTTTGTAAACCAAGGGGCATTGGTTATTGCCCTCAGTATGCTATTCTGCACTTGTTGGGGGCAGAGTATGTTGCTTTTGCTGGCGATACCCCAAAGATTGATCCCGTACGTCCATATTTGTTTAAGCACTGAGTTGTAAATTAGGAGTTTGTTGTCGAGAGATAAAACTGAATTTCTTCCCATGAGCCAGTATAGGGAGCGAAATTTGTGATTGACCTGGTCCTTTTTTTGTTTGATGTGATACTTCCACGACAGGCGCCTATTAAGGTGAAAGCCAAGATACCTCACACAATCAGAATGTGGAAGCATATCGTTGCCAAGCCTTACGGAGGGACAATTTCCTTTCCTCAGGGCAAAGATTATATGGTTGGATTTAGCTACACAAGCCACTTTTGAGTTTCATTTAGTTGTCCTGGTAATTTGAAGCTGGCGATTGTCGGGTTACCTTTAACAGACAGGTATGCTATGTCATCAGCATATGTTGCAACGGTGATGCTGTCGCATATGGGCGTCAGAAGTAAACTTATTATAGAGAACTGGACCAAGAACTGAGCCTTGTGGCTCTCCAGCCTCAATATCATGAATGCTTAATTTTGCTTCTTGTTTAACCTGAAATGATCGTCCAGATAGGTAAGACTCAATACAGAAAAACAGAAAACATCGAATGCGGAAGTCTTTCTTTGATTTTAACCAGCAACCACTTATGCCATACGCGATCGAAAGCTTGTTGTACGTCAAGGAAAGCCGCCGAGCAGAATTGATTTTCTCGAATCATTGCCTAATGGTGTGGTACACTCTGTGAAATTGTTCGATAGTGGAATGGGATTTGGGGAACCCGAATTGGTGAGTTGGTATCATAGCTGAGCTGTCCATGGCTGATTGCACTCTGGTAAGAAAGATCCTCTCCCACAATTAAGAAAAAGTGCAGATGTGAGGCTAATAGATCTGTAAGAGGAAGCTTCGTGTTCTGTTTTTCCCAGTTTGAGAATCATGACCACTTGAGACACTTCCCAGAAGGCCGGGAAATGAGAAGTTCTAAAGATATACTATTGAATAAACTAGCAAGGAATGTGATACATTTCCGCGGCAATTTTTTTAGAACTGTGGGGGTGATGAGATTAAATCCTAATGCTTACCCCAACATACATGACTTACAGTGCGATTTCTGTTATTTTCTTCTCCATACTAGACGATCTGCCTAGATATCCAATTAACTGGCTAATTTAACCAGATCCCTGCGACATATATACTATTGTATGTGATTTGTTTCAATGTTTTTTCAATTTTTTCCTTGATAAATGGTCTGTGGATAAGTCATTTTTTTTTTGTGTGAATAGTCTGTGGTCATATTTTATGAAACTGTGTTACTGCTTTTACAATTTCAATTGCGTTTTGTAATGTAGATCCCATAACTAATACTTCTTTGTTGCACAGATAATAGTATATGTCCAAGGACAGATGGAAATCAGCCAAAGCCGCGGCGAGGTCATTATAAAATAGTTCCGGCATATGATGAAATGTGAAGGAGGGCGCTGTCGTCGCTATTTTAGGGATGTCAGTCACATTGACACTATATCGACAAATAGTTCACCAGCACTAGGTTATAATATATCGATATCGACATTTCACCTATTTTTACTTTCATTGAAGAATTGAATTAAATAAAAGTAAAGTGGAAAGGCAGCATAAATAAAACTAATTCAAATTTCATTTAAAATACTGGCTATGTAGTGACTGGCGTAGTCGCTTCATTGCGGTGGTCCGGTGATGTTTTTGTTTTGAGCAGAAACAACTGAAATATAGAAACAACATAAAACTAAACAGTAAATAACTCAGTTGTGTCTGTCTGTTTGTCACAAAGGCAGTTTGACTTTAAAGGCACAGTTATACATGATGTTGACCTGCATAGAATATGCTAGCCTTAGTTCACAAAAATATGACACAAAATAAAAGTTTCAGGGGCAAAAATTAAAATATTTCTTCGGTAAAAAAGTAGAGTAAGTGGGTTATTATACGAAAGATCTTTATCTATGTATATAAAATTGCTTTTCTGACTAATTCATAATGCACAGCTGAATAGCAGAATGTGCTTGTTTGTACATATTATATATATTATAGCTAAAAATGACAAATCAAATGATAATCTCTGAAAAAAAAAAATTATGAAATTTGGTGCAGTTTAGTCTTATTTTAAAATTTAATTCTTTTTTATTTGTAACATCGTATTTATTCAACACTTGATTTTCAACATTTTATTAATAAAAAACAATAATTGCACAGGTTCAACAAAAAACATTTTAGAAAAAAAACTAAAAAAAATGTACCTGTGTTCCTACTGCAACATTCAGTTTGATACTGTAGTTCTAGGAATGAAGTCACTTCCAAGGTAAATGGTGGAACCATGGTAATATCTGTTGTGTTTGCTGAAACAGATACATGAAATTTTCTTTAACAAATAAACCATTATATAACCAGGCGAAAAAAAAAACTTAAAAAGAGTATATTTCATTAAATTTAAATGTAATTTATAAAATTTTCTTCGCTTTTACGATTTTGATTTTACTTTGCCTCCCTGTGTGTATTCTACCATTTGTACAATGGGTTGTGTTCTGAGGAATTGTTTGAAATGATGCCCACAGCTACTTTCTACCATCGCACCGCTCGCCATTGGCAGGGTATTCATTCTCACACTTTAGAACCTAAATTAAAGCTTTTATCATGATTCAAATCAATTACATTTAAATCGCTCAACCATGGTTACAACATAGATAAGAAATGGTATAATATTGTTGTTGACTACTTTAAATATACTCCTAATGTAATCAACCCAACTGAGTTTGCCAACCACTATGTGTACCAATACAATACAATTTAACTAATGTTTTTAGTTATAAGTAAACTATGTTAACTATGATTCAATTCTACTGTAAAAATAATTTTATCACACCTTGGATTTGCAGTAATTTGAAATAAATTTTCATTGATTTCAAGGAATATGTATGGTCATGCCAAAGGAAAAAAGGCAGACCAAGAAAACGTTGGGTAGACGACATTACCACAGTCGCTGGCACCTGGAAATTGGAGGAGGCTTTTACCCGTAAGGGGTCCACATCAACAACACAGAACTAACAATAGTTAAGATTAAACTAACCAATATAAGCATATAAGAAAATTATCATTTTTCTACAATGTTAAAGTAGGATAAATAAAAAGCTTTATTATTATTATTAACATAGGTTTAAGTCACATTTAGAAAATTTTACTGGAGCAATTTTTAAGGCCTATTCACACATAACAATTCCAGCAATGAGTCTTCACAATTCTATCAGTGAAACAAACGGCAAGGGTGGACTGTATAATTTTCTTCTTCGCGGGGAAATAAAATAAAACACTTCTTCTTGTAAAGGTGCACAGCGCACTCTTCTTAAAGTTGTTTGCGTCTCGACAACCGGTGGATGAGTGAGTGAATAGGCCGCGAGCTTAGCTATCTTGTAGCAAATCTTTGAGGAAGCTTACGCTGTGCTTTTTATTTATTCTCGCATTCTATACAAACCTTATGATCTAACACTTTAACTTAATTAACAGGCATATGATTAAAGCTACACACATGAGAGTACAGAAACGTAGAACACAACAAGGGCTTTTGAATGATATAAGTAACATATTTGTGAGCTTTTGCAATACAAAGTTTTAATGAGAATAGTTAGAAGTTTTACATTTTTAGCCATTTGCTAACTCGTTTTCTTCTTAAATCATTTCAATTTATTTATTTAACTATGTAACAGGTAGTTCATGCTAGAATGAGGTTTTGCTATTAAATACTAACACTGCTAAGACGGAACGTGCCTATAGTCTCTAATTACACTTGAATGTACAGTTGTATGAAAAAATTATTTGTTGGGGTGTACAAAAGGGTGCGCTGAGGAAAAAAGACTTAGACTAGGTCTTTTTTTCCCTTGCGCCCCCTTTTAGTTACTCTGACTAAAATACTTAGTAAGTCCCATAGCTACTTACCAACGTCGCAGTTAATAAAACAGTTTATTTATTTAGGTTATACAGCAACAGTTATATTTGGTTTTCCACTTAACACCGCGCACGCGCTAAGTCCCATTACGGTTTTCCATCAGTAGGAAATGAAATTGGCGTCCTCTTCATGCCATTTAAAAAGCATTTCCAGATATTGAAATATATAGAAGTAGACAAAATGAAAAATAAAGGGATTAAAAACGATTTGCGTTGCGGCACTCAAGTTTTTTTAGCTGAGCGGGCTCTGACTTTTAAAACATATACCTATCAATATTATTTCAATTATATGAATTCCTAAAATATATTTTTTTACTTTATGTTTTTTTCAAATAGCAATAAGAAATAAAAACTTTGGACTTAAAACAAAAACAATATTTAATTTTTATTGATTAGATTTGTTGTTTTTAACAATATATTATTTTTCCAGAAATTGGTAATACTGATCTGGAAAAAAACTTTTTTTTGGTGTTGTTAACCAATCAAAGTCGACGGAAGCTTCTGTCATTGACCAATCACTAATGACTGCGGATTTTGATTGGGTGATTCAGGGCCTGCTTTGTTGTAGGATTAAAATCTGAGACGTTTTTGATGGAGGATGAAATCACGCAATTCAATAAAAACTGCCCAAACCTATAAAATCTAAATGAAAAACTTTTTAATGTAGTCGCTTGTTCATTGCTAAAAGTGAAGTGTGTAATTTTTTTACATATATAGGTAATACTGTATAACTATTTATTTGATATTATGGCTGCACTGTACTTTATCTACCATCTTTTTTCGACTTCATATTTTTTTAGGGATAGAATTTACTGTCAATAATCTATTTACAAAGTTTTATCTTGCAGGACCTCACAGTTTTCGAATAATATTGAAAATTCAGTGTCGTAAGATAACTTTCTAAAATTTACCTCGCATAATAAAAGAATTATAGGTTATGTTCCAAATCACGCCGAGTAATTATCGCCCGGTAGAGTTGAAAAATCAACCCGTTCTGGAACGAGCGTTTGCAGTTAATTTTCACACTGACAGGAGTGATTTCCTACCTTTTCTATGGCAGTGTAAAGAATTCAACTTGACAGTTGGAAAATTACTCTACCCTGGGTGTCCCAAAACCACTTTTTTAACTTCCTCGTTGCGATTTGGAACGCACCCATAATGAAATATAATGAACATCTTAGTGCATACAACAATACCCCGTTTACACAATTTAACATATTTTTTATTTGGAATTTATGTGTTTGTTTTAGATTGTAAACACATAAGAAGTGTTTAACTAAATTTAGAATTATATGAATTTTGAATTGTTAAATTTAGGAGTGGGTAAGTGATAAAATAATAGTAAGTTTCCCATCAGTATTTGTTTATATTTTTTTTTAAATTCGCTAATTTTTCGATTTTTGCGTTTTTCTCAACTCAAGTGACATAAAAACAATGTTTTGTCCCAAAAAAATATTACTATTTAAAGTAAAAGCCTTTTAATGTACAGTGCTTCCAACAGAGGTTTGGATGTGTTTTATAGATACACGTAAATATAAAGAATCTTAAAAACCACTACAAAAATACCCTTTCGGGTCAGAAGGAAATTAAAACAAAACATTCTATGAGCACAATGTCTTAAAAGCAAAAAGACCTGTGAGCCGCTCATCCTCTTAGCAACACTACCTTATAGCAAATAGTCCCAATATCAAAAGGACATGATAGCTAAACGTCACAAGTGCACTTGATATCACAAATAAATCTGAAAGACTAAAATAACATCACTACCTATATTTGTTTATATATATTCACTATATAAACAAATATAGCCTAGCTTTATTATTTCCTCTACCCAAAGGTTGACTGGAAGAGATCGTTTTAAAGCAGTAGGACTGCTATTTGTTTTCTATATTTATAAACATAGTTTTGTAAAATTATTCTGTTGGTGCAATCAAGTATTTTATTATTATTATTATAAATCATTTATTGAAAATAATATGTCACTCTACATAAAAACATGAAATTTCAGTTGTTCTCGCTAGTACACCCAATTAGTTCAGCCATTGAACTAATGGGACTTTTTGATTGCAGGAGCTTAACTATAACCTTTAGTCTATCAATAGCATAAAAAAAAAATCACCACACTAGTAATCATCAAATATAATATTGTTTGTAACAATGATAAAAATGATATAAAAATATATAAAAATCCGTCCATCAGGCGGACTGTGCGCTTGCTTGCCACCTTAGTGGTATAAAAAAAAAAAAAACAATGATTTGGCTGCTTTGCGTCATACAGCCTTGTTCATATGATAAAAACATCCAGACAATTGTGACTTTGGAAAAACTGTTTTGAAAGCATTCATCTGTGCTATTTCAAAGTCACATGTGTAATAAGGAATTTCTGCTCCAAACTGATCCTTAATTAAAGTGAAGCGTCTTATTCAAAGTAAAAAAAGTATAAGTGCATATAATATGGGTACAATGTTTGTCATATCTCAATCTGTCTTTTTCGAATTTTTTTTGAACTTAAATGGATTTATTGACCCCAAAATTCACTTCATACTATATTTCATGAAAATCCTTGGAGCCGTTTTCGAGATTTAGATTATATATATACATATATACAAGAATTGCTCCTTTAAAGGTATTAGATTTAAAGGTGACATCTTATTTTTGCCTCAAGGCAGCCATTATTTTGTGCTTTATATCATAAATATTTAGATCCTTGTTATTTCGAGTTACGTTTCAAATATTAGTTCCACTGTAAGGCTGATTGGGTCAAAAAAGAAAAAAAATTCCTCAGCACCCCCTTTTATATACCTCAACCGCTGATCGTTTTATGAAACTGGCCCTGGCTAGAAATAAAAAATTCCACACCCGTAAAGATTGTCTCAACAATTGCAAAGTATCCTATGCCTTAATCTTTCAACTATCTCCCTGCCAATAACCACGTTAATTGGACACTTCAGTTTGATAAACAGACTTTCGCATTTGTGTGTACTAGTTGGCATTAGGATTTATTAAACTTTTTAATCAAAAAATGCTCATGAGCAATATTTTTTAACCAAAGTTTCAACAGAAAGGATCAAAATAAGTGCAAAATGGAGCATTTCCAAAAATCTGTTTTTAATCTATAGATATAAAATGCTTTGTCCTGAATGACTGACAGATCAACACACATCCTAAACCGCTGATTGTAGAGACCTGAAACTTGAAAGGTGTGTTCTTTGTATGAAGTGGGCATCCGATAAGAAAGGATTTTCCAAAATTCTACCCCTAAGGGGGTGAAAAAGAGGGGCAAAGTTTGTATGGGACAACATGATTCCTTGGTCCCATTTATTTTAAATTTTGCATAAACCTTTTTTAACAGAATTGATGGAAGAAGTGTTTCGTATTTTATTGAAATTCATCCCCTAAGGGGGTTAAAAAGGAGTAGAAAGTTACTTTGGCGGTGATTTGCTTCGAATTTAATATCAATTCTCCTTAGTGTTATTGATTTAAATTACATTTTAATTTGACACATTTTTGAAAAACAAACCGGATTAATTAAAAAAGGTTGAACTCACTTAAAACATACGCAAATACTTTTTAAAATTGGAATGTCTCGAAAGTCACCGTACTATATTAGTACCACATTTGAAGGTTGTTAAGCTTAAAGAGGTTTATGCACTTTTTAGGTGTTTGATTTTTTGTGTATAATAATAAGTAATAAGTTTTCTTTTTCTACCTGTATATGCTTTGTCCTGAATGACTGACTGACGGATCAACGCACAGCCTAAGCCGCTGATCATAGAGACCTGAAACTTGGAGGGTGTGCTATTTGTATAACGTCGGCAACCGATAAGAAAGGATTTTCCGAAAGGGTCAAGGGCAAGTCGGACTCGCGCAATAAGGATAAAACTGGTTGTAATGAAAGCTTGGTAAGTTGTTATACACACGCCGGGGAATGTTTCAAAGAAACAAACTAGGGTCAAATGCGAGTGAAACAGGGTCAAGTGCGAGTCGGACTCGCACAATAAGGGTAAACAGATTGTAATGAAATTTTGCTTAGTTGTTATGCACGCGCCTGGGAAGGTTTCTCAGCAAGAAAAAATGGTCAAGTGCAAGTCGGACTCGCACAATAAGGGCAAACCGATTTTAATGAAATTTTGCTTAGTTGTTATGCACGCGCCGGGGAAGGTTTCTGAGAAAGACAAAAAGGGTCAAGTGCGAGTCAGACAGGGTCAAGTGGAAGTAGGACAGGCGCAATAAGGGTAAACCGATTGTAATGAAATTTTCGTAAGTTGTTATGCACACGCTGGGGAAGGTTTCTGAATTAGTACATAATAGAAAGATTTTACCTACCATTAAAATCCTTATTGTGGTCCTGGAGTCCTCTGCGGGTTGTGAGAGAGCGTGGTTGTGAATTTGATGCATTTCCGCCTCAATTCTGTCCATTTCGTGGCGCCACTGTCGCGTACACGTGGTTAACTCAAACGAATGCTCCCGCTCACCGTCTACTTACCAGTGTGGACCATTTCTTTTCGTCATTGCGTCTCACCAGGTAGGCCTCAATAGGCCCGGAGAGGACTCAAGGACCACAATAAAGATTTTAATGGTAGATAAAATCTTTCTATTGTGGCCCCTACGTCCTCTCCGGGTTGTGAGACGTGTCTGTTATCACCTGGTGAGTGGTTCGGGTCTGCTTATAAATAAGTGTTTTATTAATGCAAACAAAAAGAATAAAGATTTGTATATTAAATACCTTTGCAAAACAACTGTATTCAAACATAAAGAACGTAATCTATCATTAATATAAACAAAAAAAATTAAGGATTTATTGATTAGATACCTTAGTCAAAAACTTATTGAATAATACATCTTAGTCAAACTGGTTGAAAATCGTAGACGAAACTAAACTACATTTAATACCTTGATCTTTTTAAATTATTTTATTATATTTCTCTTGAATTACCTATTTTAATCCTTTTTAATATTTTCTTGAAAATTCCAAAATATGGAAAATAAGGAATTCAAATAAAGACATTCATTGCACACAAAAACAAAATAAAACATAAATGGTGATAATATATGTAGCCTAGTAGTTTTCTAAAGTGCTAGACTGTAAGCTCAGAGCGTAGACTACGGGCTACAGTGAATGAATACGTTTTAAAATCTCTTCTATGAGTTTGTCAGGCGATTGAATGGTATGTTGCTTACAGTCTACGCGAAACTACAGAGGGTCAAATTAACATTAATAAAAGCAATAGAAAGTATTTGGATGTTCCAAATATCCAATTGGAACTTATTTAAGAAATCTAGCTGTGCCGGCTTTTAATGTCGGCATCCTGTAGTATTTTACATTACATTTTACACACCAAAGATTCAACGTGTTCAGTTAATAAATAATGCCAAATTTGACTTCATATCATCAGATGCTAGGGAATTTATACGTAACCAAAACACGATACTCAATTTTATTATCTGTAGCTAATTCTTGTCGGTGGGAGGTGCTTTCCGTGTAAGTATTAAAAAAAAACATGGAGTGAATGTAATAAAGAAACCTTGACCGAAAATATTTCTAGAAGTTAACACTAATGGAAAAATCGCTCCAATGCAAAAATAAATTGTGCTCAGGAGGAACTGTTTCAATAATTCTGCCTTGCACGTTCCCTTTTAACGTTTTAAAGTATGAAAATAAAGAAATTACATAACATAAGATGAAAATATTTTATTGATGTATTAAATTTACCATCTACCTCAAGCACGGTGATATGAGTGGAGAGATGGACCACTGTAAGTCACTAAAGTCACATTTTCTTCAGTCCAGGTTTTCATTCATTCATTCAAGAGAAGAAACTCTGTCCCCAAATTAGCATGCTTCCAGTTTCGATTGCACGACATTCGACGGAGGATGTCCACACACTGTTTATGTTTACTAAGTAATACTGATTATTCTGGATTTGTAGTGGGTCACAAAAATCATTTGCGCGTAGGTTTGCTCGCCAGAACGTTCGCTCCCAATATAGCTTTAAAATCTCAATTAAATACGACTTAAGTACCTTAAGTATCGAGGATGATAGAGGAAAGACTTAGGCCAGCTGGTGAGGCTATCGGTATTAGTGGTCTTCACACATCATAGGATCATGTGATCTCGCTCGGAGGCAGATAGGTAAATCTCCTGAAAAGTTTCTCGCACAGCGTGTGAAAACAGGTATCATTTTGGTAGAGGATTTCCTCTGTATTCGACGTTCCTTCAGGGTATTTAAAGCCAGAAGGACTAGCAATAAGCCAATAAGGTTTATGACAGCAGGTTGCTTGGTTCTAAGTGTTTTTAAGTCAGCTGGCACTGATTTTCTGATTGTATAAGGATCTTAAGGTTGTATTTCGTTGATCTGATTCAAATGCCAATAACTTTGTCCTTTATTCCACTATCCGGCCATCTTCTCCGCCACTGACCGTATGTTGACTGGCACAAAATATGGTCTCCGTACAGGGGACTCCCTCCTGGGTGAGTGCAGGTTCTGATCACTCGTCAAATTGAGCCTTTCTAGAAGGCAGTTTACCCTACTGGAAGAATGCAAGGCCAGAATACAAATACTGTAAAGTTCAGTCTCTGATCACTCATCAAATTGAGCCTTTCCAGTCTCTGATCACTCATCAAATTGAGCCTTACTAGAAGGGACTTTACCCTCCTGAAAGATTGCATGTCCAGAATACAAATGCTGTAAAATTCAGACTTCCTAGGAGGGACTTTACCCGCCTGGAAGAGTGCAAGCTCTGATCACTCATCAAATTGAGCCATTTCAGAAGGGACTTTACCCTCCTGGAAAAATGCACGGCCAGAATACAAATGCTGTAAAATTCAGACTTCCTAGGAGCACTTTACCCTCCTGGAAGAGTGCAAGCTCTGATCACTCGTCAAATTGAGCCTTTCTAGGAGGCAGTTTACCCTACTGGAAGAATGCAAGTCCAGAATACAAATACTGTAAAGTTCAGTCTCTGATCACTCATCAAATTAAGCGTTTCCAGTCTCTGATCACTCATCAAATTGAGCCTTTCTAGGAGGCAGTTTACCCTACTGGAAGAATGCAAGGCCAGAATACAAATACTGTAAAGTTCAGTCTCTGATCACTCATCAAATTGAGCCTTTCTAGAAGGGACTTTACCCTCCTGAAATAATGCACGGCCAGAATACAAATGATGTCAAATTCAGACTCCCTAGGAGGGACTTTACACTCCTGGAAGAGTGCAAGCTCTGATCACTCATCAAATTGAGCCTTTTCAGAAGGGACTTTACCCTCCTGGAAGAATGCACGGCCAGAATACAAATGCTGTAAAATTCAGACTTCCTAGGAGGGACTTTACCCTCCTGGAAGAGTGCAAGCTCTGATCACTCATCAAATTGAGCCTTTTCAGAAGGGACTTTACCCTCCTGGAAGAATGCACGGCCAGAATACAAATGATGTAAAATTCAGACTTCCTAGGAGGGGCTTTACCCTCCTGGAAGAGTGCAAGCTCTGATCACTCATCAAATTGAGCCTTTTCAGAAGGGACTTTACCCTCCTGGAAGAATGCACGGCCAGAATACAAATGATGTAAAATTCAGACTTCCTAGGAGGGGCTTTACCCTCCTGGAAGAGTGCAAGCTCTGATCACTCATCAAATTGAGCCTTTTCAGAAGGGACTTTACCCTCCTGGAAGAATGCAAGGCCAGAATACAAATGCTGTAAAATTCAGTCTAGAAGGGACTTTACCCTCCTGAAAGAATGCATGGCCAGAATACAAATGCTGTAAAATTCAGACCTGCTAGGAGGGACTTTACCTTCCTGGAAGAGTGCGAGCTCTGATCACTCGTCAAATTGAGCCTTCCTAGGAGACTTTACCCTCCTAGAAGAATGCACGGCCAGAATACAAATACTGTAAAGTTCAGTCTCTGATCACTTATCAAATTGAGCCTTTCTAGAAGGGACTTTACCCTCCTGAATGAATGCACAGCCAGAATACAAATGATGTAAAAATCAGACTTCCTAGGAGGGACTTTACCCTCCTGGAAGAATGCACGGCCAGAATACAAATGATGTAAAAATCAGACTTCCTAGGAGGGACTTTACCCTCCTGGAAGAGTGCAAGCTCTGATCACTCATCAAATTGAGCCTTTTCAGAAGGGACTTTACCCTCCTGGAAGAATGCACGGCCAGAATACAAATGCTGCAAAATTCAGACTTCCTACGAGGGACTTTACCCTCCTGGAAGAATGCACGGCCAGAATACAAATGCTGCAAAATTCAGACTTCCTAGGAGGGACTTTACCCTCCTGGAAGAGTGCAAGCTCTGATCACTCGTCAAATTGAGCCTTCCTAGGAGGGACTTTACCCTCCTAGAAGAATGCACGGCCAGAATACAAAACTTGTTAAATTCAGTCTTCCTAGCAGGGACTTAGGGTCCTCGACGGACGAGCGGCTAGAGATCACATAACGTCCTATAGTTAATAACCCCAGGAGGGACTTTACCCTCCTAAAAAATGCACGCCCTGGGCCATCAAACTCGGCCTATATATAGAATTCTATTCCGTTTAAAATCTGCAACTCCTTGCGTTCCAAAAAATTTTAAAACAAAAATTTCCCCTTGATTGTCTTCTTTGTATTAAGGACTTATTTTACATGTTTAATATTAGAATTCCATAAAATTAACGTCTCGTAAACGGATTCACAATCAAAAAAAATACCAAAAAATTCACTGTCAAACCCTAATCTTCGTAGACTATATTATTTTAATCTGCTACCAAATTGGTTAATGTACCAAAAAATATAAATAGACTATATTTATAAATATCTTGAAAGGTAGATCCTGTCATTTTAATCCTGTTAATTGTACATTTTGCACTGAATACTAATCTTCTTTTTCAAAAGGATTATTTCGGAATGTTAAATGTAACTACATACGTTTGCCCTTTTCAGGAAAAAAAAAGAACACTCGGGGATTGTAATGATTAACACGGGTTCCTAGCACCTTATAGGTTAATTCATTATAATTATGCAATTTTGGACGTAACTAAGTACCTACTCGGTTGAGGGTAGTTTAGTTTTCTTGCATAATTGAAACCAATTTACAAGTATTTATCGATTATGAAATTGCAACTTTAATATGATTGTAAGTCATTACAGAAAACCCGTATTTTATAAGAATTTAAACAATTTTCGTTAGTGTAGTTAGTTATTTCATTGCGAAAACCAGTTATTCTGAATAAGATATTTTTGCTAGGATTCGCTATAATATTGACTCATTTGAAATATAAACTTGTTAGATGCCAATAGGACAAGTGTGGCAAAGCTCAAAAAAAAAGCGAAATATCATCAAAAATTACATCAAATGCCAAGAATGTTATCATTATCATCATAGTTAAAATCTAATTTCCTAAAATTTAGAGTGGCCATATGATTTTTAAATTTTATTTCCATTAATATAAGATAAATCTTACCATTTCTGTTAAAGAAACGTAAGATTTTAATTACTCCAATGCAAATTTTAAATTATTTTGCTTTGCCACTCTTTTTTTATCCTATAAAACAGTTCTAAAGTGACAAAAGTAACTATTACTTATTGCCCTCGGAATCCTTAGAACGTTTGAAGACCGGTAACTGAAGCTACATAGTGACTGATAAAATCTGTGAAAGTCAATAGACCAAACCTCGTTTGCCACGTGTTATTCTTGACAAGCACTTGGCTTGTCCGACGGCAGTGTCGGCGCAGTAATTGGAGCGACCGAGCGCTCGCTGTCACGCCGCTGTGGCAATAGATTGGTGCGGCAGTTGTTTTAAAAAAAGAAACAACGTTCGCCCGGTCAGCTATTATATATAAATTAATAAAAACAATCTTTCTTAGTGGCAGTTATCATGCTGTATTGATAACCCATATTACCATACTGGAATGTTATTGTCTTCGTTGTTATTTATTTTCAATTGCATATTGGAGTTCTATTGATAAACCATAGGTAAAAATAATTACTTAATTCCAAAACTCTTATCTGTATTACAGTTTGAAGTTGGTTTTATGCAAGTGAAGTCTGGTAGGTACATAGAAACCAACTGCAAACTGTAATACAGATCACAATTTTGGAAATAAGTAATTATTTTTACCTTTTTAGAGCATCTTTTTGAAGCCGGTTGTTTTTTTTCGTTAACTAGTTTTTATTTTTCCTTTTGAGTGACGAATTGCTTTTTCCGTACCCTAGAAACATCTATACTGGTATCAAAATTTTATACTATCATTAACATAAAAGGCGTTTCACCAGTTTCAAATTAACACCAATTATTTTTTTTTGAACAAAAGTTTAAGTTTTAAATTCACTACATTAATATGGGACTACCTCGGAAGTATACCTTTTTAAATAAAAAAAGAATTTCTTAAATCGGTCCAGGCGTCTTCGAGAAATCGGGGAACAAACATAAAAAAAGATTTCGACGAATTGCGAACCTTGTCCTTTTTTTGAACTCGGTTAAAAATAAAAGTGCGTGAATTCACCCAGAACTTCAAATGAATGCTTTTTTGTGTTTTGTGTAGGTAGGTACTTCTTAAATTAACAATTATGTCTACTAAGTATTACTGTGTATCTGCTTCAGCAGAATTGTTGATCGTGAATATTGTTTAATACCTGTTTCCGGTAGTTTTATCAGTTACACTCACTTGTTTTATGAACTTTGTATTGTTTTACGTCATATCTAGAATATCAGGATTTACTTAGAGTATTTGTTGAGGAAACTGGCTCAACAGCAAGTATTGGTATAATAGTCTGGTCAACATGTACCTTTTTGGGTGAAATTTTTGTATAGTCTCCGAAAATTACGATCAAGGTGTCATTCGATTCGGAATATTATGTAGAAAGTTTAAGAAAAAGTTCCAAAAGGGGCCGATGAAAATTGCAAAAGTTATAAACAATTAAAAAAAAAAAAAGTAGGGGTTTGGTTTTTTTTGATAATCTCAAAAACTATCAAAGATATTCGAAATTTTAAAAAAGATCTGAAAAGAGGAGGAAATTTCCTAAAAAAAAGTCCTACCTCCCGGAACTGTATCTTTAATATTTATAATTTTTACGGAGCCCTGAAAATAGCACTAAAAGCGGGTAGTCTGGCTTCCGCTCGCGATTTGTCATTCGGACACGGTAACAATAAAAATCATTTTAACATATTAAATATGAATATTAAGGAATAAAAAAAATTAAGTACTATTGGGATATATAAATGAACAATAATCCGTAGGCGAAAAATTTTTATCCCCATTTTTCCATTGGTTATGCATTAGTTAATTAACTACTTTTTCTGAATAGAATGTTAACAGAAAAAACCTGATTATTATTAAACTACAACCCTAGGATTTTTTTCACTTCGTGGAGTTATTTTGAAAAGGCAATAAAATAGATCCCCGTTGGAAAAATTTAAAAATGTTAATTTTCCACTTTTTTATTAACAATCGAAAACATTAAAAAATTTTAAACTGCATAAAAGTTATTAAAAAAATTTTGTTTTTCAATTATTTCAAATTTTATGATTTCTAACGGTTAAAAGTTACATGAAAATATTTTTTTTTAATTTTTTACCGCGATTGTTTAAATAATTGTTATAAACAAATGCATTGTTTATAAGATAACCAACAAATTTTTTTCCTAATCTACTTGTCGATATAAATTATGATTTTTAAGAAAAAAATTATTCCTTAAAAAAAATTATTTATTGCTATAAAATGCATTTCTTAATTAACAATCGTTTTTTACCACTAAATATAAATATTAAGGAACCATTTTTTCTCTAAAAATCATAAATTCTATTGTTCTTAAATATTCTGGAAAAAAATTTTTTTTTTATTTTTTATTTGTTTATTTAATAAACAATTTGTTATAAACAAATGGATTTTCTTACTTTATTTTTTTTTTAATTCTTAATTTAATTATAAATACAGCTATGTATTATTTTTTATGAAAAATTTTTTTTTATCTATTTTTTATATAACTTTTAATATTTTTATGTCCTAAAATTTGCCTTTTTATCTCGCTCTTTTTCTTTTATAATTGGTATAACTTTTAAACTATTATATATACGACAGTTATACTTCAAGTCGTTTTTATTCACTATAAATTAATGAACAATTTAAGCTTTTAACTTCAGCTCTAGCTCTATTATTTATGTTAATTATTGACAATTTATAAAACATAAACCGAAAAAATTCTAAAGTAATTTTAAGAATCTTAGTATGGAAAGATTGATATTTTAACACTCGTTAAAATGTAATTAACATAATGGAAAAGTTTTAAAATTTTTCGGGAAAATTCTATGCAAATTCATTAATTTATAGTGAATAAAAACGACTTGAAGTATAACTGTCGTATATATAATAGTTTAAAAGTTATACCAATTATAAAAGAAAAAGAGCGAGATAAAAAAGCAAATTTTAGGACATAAAAATATTAAAAGTTATATAAAAAATAGATAAAAAAAAATTTTCATAAAAAATAATACATAGCTGTATTTATAATTAAATTACGAATTAAAAAAAAAATAAAGTAAGAAAATCCATTTGTTTATAACAAATTGTTTATTAAATAAACAAATAAAAAATGAAAAAAAAAATTTTTTTTTTCCAGAATATTTAAGAACAATAGAATTTATGATTTTTAGAGAAAAAATGGTTCCTTAATATTTATATTTAGTGGTAAAAAACGATTGTTAATTAAGAAATGCATTTTATAGCAATAAATAATTTTTTTTAAGGAATAATTTTTTTCTTAAAAATCATAATTTATATCGACAAGTAGATTAGGAAAAAAAATTTGTTGATTATCTTATAAACAATGCATTTGTTTATAACAATTATTTAAACAATCGCGGTAAAAAATTAAAAAAAATTATTTTCATGTAACTTTTAACTGTTAGAAATCATAAAATTTGAAATAATTCAAAAACAAAATTTTTTTAATAACTTTTATGCAGTTTAAAATTTTTTAATGTTTTCGATTGTTAATAAAAAAGTGGAAAATTAACATTTTTAAATTTTTCCAACGGGGATCTATTTTAATGCCTTTTCAAAATAACTCCACGAAGTGAAAAAAAATCCTAGGGTTGTAGTTTAATAATAATCAGGTTTTTTCTGTTAACATTCTATTCAGAAAAAGTAGTTAATTAACTAATGCATAACTAATGGAAAAATGGGGATAAAAATTTTTCGCCTACGGATTATTGTTCATTTATATATCCCAATAGTACTTAATTTTTTTTATTCCTTAATATTCATATTTAATATGTTAAAATGATTTTTATTGTTACCGTGTCCGAATGACAAATCGCGAGCGGAAGTCAGACTACCCGCTTTTAGTGCTATTTTCAGGGCTCCGTAAAAATTATAAATATTAAAGATACAGTTCCGGAAGGTAGGACTTTTTTTTAGGAAATTTCCTCTTCTTTTCAGATCTTTTTTAAAATTTCGAATATCTTTGATAGTTTTTGAGATTATCAAAAAAAACCAAACCCCTACTTTTTTTTTTTTTAAATTGTTTATAACTTTTGCAATTTTCATCGGCCCCTTTTGGAACTTTTTCTTAAACTTTCTACATAATATTCCGAATCGAATGACACCTTGATCGTAATTTTCGGAGACTATACAAAAATTTCACCCAAAAAGGTACATGTTGACCAGACTATAATCTCTAACAAACAAGGTATTTAACGCCGGCGGTTTAACTAATGTGGTAATTAGTAGCCAATAAGTTATTCGTAGCATGTACCAATGCATGTACAAATTGAAAAAAGATTTACAAGTTTTTAAGATATCCCAATTATTAACGAAACTCCATTTAACGAGAACTCTATAATGCAAAAAATTTACTTGGTCCCTTAAATATTTTCTTCATTACCTACCTGTCTAAGTTTAGTTAAAAAACCTATGTAATGTTAAACCCTAACATTTCTAATTTTTATTTTTATACCTGACTTCACCATTTCTACTTTCCAAACTTTTAAATTTATGAAAAAAGCGTAAGTCCTTCTACACTAATGAATGCAGCTTTTTTTAATTGCAAATTTTTGTCACATTCTTTTTCTCTAGGACACCAGAAATATAGTCATTTTAATACCTGGGTATATATGTTTATAAATCAAAACAAAATGCTGAGCAAAACTAAAAAACAATGTATTGAATCGATTAAAACTTCTTCATAAATACAGACGATTGTTATAAGAAATCAAATTGGGAATGCATTTGGACATCACTAATTGATTAGAATTTGCACTGTAAAAGTTAAATAAATGGTTGGAATTAATGTACCGAGACAAATAACAATAAAAATGTACAAATATACATCTGACAAGGAAAGTACCTACAATCAAAATAAAATAAACAAAAACTGCGTGCATTCGAAATCTTCTAATGTGCAAATTCGATATACTAATAATAATTTCCAAAGTTCACCAGCATGCAGAACATACTGAATTTCAAAAGCACCCTGAAATCTAAATTCGATATAAGTAATCATTTTCCAGTTCGCCCGAAAATGTGCTTCTATCATCCGAATTCCATATTATGTTTATTAACCGACTTAAAAAAAGGAGGACGTTCTCGTTTAGGTTGTGTTTTTTTTTTAATGTTTGTTACCTCAGAACTTTTGTCACTAGTAAACAGAGTTGAAAATATTTTACATATAGGGAAGAGTTAACCCACAGATTAATCTCATTTTAATTTAGTAAGGATTGGTCCAAGAAAACTGGAGTTAGTTCAGAAATCATTTTAAGTTGTATCATCGTAACATTCCACCAGACTCTATTTTTTAGACCGGCCATGTACCTACCTAAATTTCTGCGTGGCCGAAGTACCACTGAGAATGAGATTATCGATTTAGAATTATCGTACGAATTTTAATACGTGCAAACTTCGTACACTAATGGTAACTAACCTAACTCTACATTCTAAGGCTGTATGCACAACGGTGCGTATTCAAAATCGTAGCGCATCAGATCTGGGTACCTGCTTAAATTTAAATTTAAAAGAATTTGATATTTTAGGAGGCTATCAGTAATAAAAAAAAAAAACTGTGAAACGCGTAGTGTACTGTTGCGGCGATCTGCCGATTTTTTTTTGCGTAGTGCGTGGGTTTTCATATACGTAAGTCCATAGAGTGCAGAAATGCCGTGCGGGGGCAAATTTTCAACTCTACCTTACCATTACTGCCTATCACTCTAATCTTACAAAGCCGAAAGTTTGTAAGTGTGTTTGTATGTTTGTTACTTCTTCACGTTCAAACGGCTGGACCAATTTTGATGAAATTTGGTGTAGAGGTAGCTGACACTCTAGATTAACACATACGCTACTTTTTATTCCGAAAAATTCCAAAATTCCCGCGTGAATAACTATAACCGAATTTTGCATACGCATTTAAATAAGATGACAATGCAATATAAAGATCTGATGATGGAGCCGAAAGGTGGGCATAGGAACTCTTAAAGCCTCTCCACACTCGCGCTCGTTGCACGGCGTGAAATTTGCGCGAATCGCGGCAAGACACTGCAAGTCATCCACATTCACGGAGGTTCGAGCCTGGTTCACAGTATAGTTCGCACGCTTGACAAAGATGGACGCCGAAGTTGCTGCTGCGCTTTACTTAGCGCTTTGGCGGTTTCAATTTATTTGTCCAATGCACGGCCATTTTAAGCACGATAAAATCGTTTACTATAAAAATACAGACAACCGTCCGCGGCATTTACCTATTGGCAAGTGAACCACACGCGAGTGTAGTAGTTGTTACCGACAACAACCGGGAACGAGGCGCGAAAAATCTGCGAAACGGATCCATACTCATGCTTCGCGGGTAGTTTCAAGTAGTTTGCGGCTTCGCGCGCGAATAGCAGTGAATCTCGCGCGAGTGTGGAGAGGCTTTAAGGTGATGACGAGTTAAGTTTGCAAGAATTTCATTAACTTGGTTACAGTCTCGAGAACACTTTTTGAAGTTTGCTAATATTATAATAATTTGCCTATTAAGACAGTTAGGAAAAAAATATCTGACACTATTTCTGGGCTTTAATTGAAATTGTTTGGAAAACTAAGAGCGATAGTCCCTTCATTTTTATTTTATAAAATATAAATTAATATGATGACCAAGTGAATTTGCTTATTTCATAGTTACCTACAAATAAATATTTGAATTTTATACCGATAAAAACCGAGAAAATCGAGATTTTCAACGTGCGGTCACGTGCTATCGTCTGTCATACGTAAAACTGTGTTTATTTGTTCAATAGTGTAATATGTCTTTGTACAGTAGGCGACACATCAACCTAACCTTAATGGACTTTGAACCCAAGGCGCAACAGAGCGAAAAAGTCGCGAAAGAGAGATAGTCGTAATTTATTATTTCGTCTCACACTGGCTGCTTCTTACGTAGTATTCCCACTGCATCGCGTCGCAACCGTCAATTATGAATGAATATATAAGTGTGCGTGCGTAATTATTATTAGGGTCCAATTTTTCTCACCTACGATAGCAAAGAGGCATACAAACGCCCTTGAAAACTTTTATTATCTATTTTTTTTTGCTTATTTTATAACAATCTTCTAGAAAAATCTACTCGGTCATTTATTGATTTAATATATATTGTTCTATTTGGATTTGGTTTATGTGCCGTCGTTATATCTGTCCCTCCCATTCAAAGTAGGATTTGGGAAATACTGGAATAGTAATAATGTAGTAATTTCGGTAAAAAACATTGATGAAGTATGGAAAAAATTCGTCTCACTGTAATTTACTATAAATTATAATTACCTTTTAGTATTTTTACTAACCATCATCGTTAGTATTACAGAATTGGCTTTTAAGCCTATTTCGCACCCAGTGTCCTCTATAAATTAACGCGCACGTACGCACTAGGCGCCCGTGTGGGTGCCTAGTGCGTAAGCGCAAACATTTTCCTCAGTAAGTAGGTATAGACTTGTGCCCAAAAGTGGAAAATGTGGGTAGATATACTCATTCGATTAGTTCTGTGTTTCAATATACTAAGGTGACAAATAAGCATACGGCCGGCCTCGTGTTCAGCAGTCACCGCAGCCTATGGACGCTTGCTACTCCAGAGGCATTACTCGCGTGATGCTGTCACTTGTGCGTAACTAACTAGGCTTAAGGCGTGAGGATGGACTCCCTCACGGTGGCTAGCGATGCGATGGTAGAGAGGGAACCGGACGTGTGCATAGTTTTTAACAATTCCTCAGATATACACAATGGTTAACAAACATCAAGTTAATCTTGATTTTATCTCGACTAGTATTGGCAAAAGTAATAAGTTGGCAGAATCTTTAGTAATTTAGTTGCAACTGGCCTTTTAGTAAAAGTAAAATGAAATATCTAATAATTTTTTGAAATCAACATGACAATTTAAATTAAAAATAATAATGAGGATAAACTAAAAATAACAACAATAAAAATAAAATTTTAATAGACATTATTTGACATTAAAGCCACAACGGATCTTAGTACAAATGGAGTGGAATTTAATATAAAGTATTTCCATCAATCAATCCTAAAACTTTTTGAATATAATAGACTTTTTTAACTACAATAATTCCACAATTAGGTAATCCAGATCATAGGAACCTATATGAAAAAAATAATAATCATAAATTAAAACTATCTACCTAAACCCTCAACCTTTATTGCCTAAACGCGTGAGCTCGTCTTATCTTTATTATCTATTACTACCTTTTAATTACACGTCACACCAAATATATAAAAAAATCAACAGCTACTCAGTATTAATATTAATCCTACATCTGACGTCCGAATACTAAAACCCTTATTAAATTTAGTCTCTAATTTATTATATTATGCTGTCTCTTAAAATGTCGACATACCCATGGTATTATATGAAAGTAAAATACCCAAAACTTTAGGTATCGAGCTAATTATCAACATAGAAAATTTTGAGCGAGCGAGCTACTGGAGTTTTACCTAACAAAAATGTTAGTATTTGGGTTAGTTTATTAGTATAGAAAAATTAAACACACTCGTATTATTGTGGTCATAATTCATTACTGTTAATTTTATCATAATCTTTGAAAAATATTCAGCTAACAGAAAAGCAAGTTCAGCTAAAATAACCTGCAGGTAATTATTATAATTTTGACTGAGTAGCAATCATGTGTTATGTTAAAAAACAACATAAGAATTGCTTGTTAAACGCCTAGGTAGGTATTATCCAAGTTGACTTTCGAGATACGAAGGAAGACAAACATTTTCCATCTGTTAAGGAGGACAGAAATTACATTGACATTGTTTCGTCTCCATAAAAGTTTTCTGCCGTCCTTATGCGATTGAAAAGTTTTCTCGTCAACAAATATGGCGGTGTTATTAACATACCTATAGAGAGAGAAAATAATACCTATACATAAATTTATTTAAACAATGTAATTATTATTAATTACTGAATTTCAACTAAAATTCCTAATAAATTTTTAGGGTTCTGTACCCAAAGGGTAAAAAACGTGACCCTATTACTTAGACTCCGCTGTCCGTCCGTCCTTCTGCCACTAGGCTGTATCTAGTGAATTTCAACTAAAATTATTAATAAATTTTTAGGGTTCTGTACCCAAAGGGTAAAAAACGGGACCCTATATTACCTATACTCCGCTGTCCGTCCGTCCGTCTGTCACTAGGCTGTATCTAATGAATTTCAACTAAAATTCTTAATGAATTTTTAGGCAACTTTTTTTGGGGTAAAAAACGGGACGCTAGTATTAAGACTTCGCTGTCCGTCCGTCTGTCGCTAGGCTGTATCTCATGAACCGTGATAGTTAGACAGTTGAATAAAATAAATATTAAAGGGGGCTCCCATACAACAAACGTGATTTTTTTGCTTGATATTGATAACGGCAAGAGGTAGATGATTGAAATATTCACAAAATATTTAATTATATATTCACTTTAAAATAAATATAATAAAATTAAAATAAAACAAATATTTGAGGGGGGCTACCATACAACAAACGTGATTTTTTTTTTGTTGTTTTTATAGATAATGAACCCTTCGTATTCATTATTCGAATCCGACCCAATAATGTTCGCGATAATGTGTCTATTCTTTACATATAAGGGTGAGCTCTTATTGTGAATTTAAATTATTTCCCGGCAGTCGTCATTACTCACCTTAACCCTTACCCTAATACTCTTAGCGATCAGTCACACAGAAATCTAATTGCACACATACCTAGGTAGGTATAATTTTTTACAGGGTTTTGTTTAGACTTTAAAATCTTAAATTTAAGATTACATTTCTAATTCGGTTGAATTTTTCGGCCCCAATCGGGCTCAGCCGTAGTTCAGTTACTCAGAGACGGTAAACAAGCACGTTTATCATAGGTCGCAAGTAGCCTCAACCAACAGGCGGCTGGTTGTGCTCAAAGTCACCATTTTTTTACCCATAAGAAAATGCTCCCTGTTTCCTATTACCTAGATAATGAATCATACTATAATATTATAAAGACGAAAGTTTGTGAATGTGTTTGTATGTTTGTTTTTTCTTCACGCTCAAACGGCTGGACCAACATATAGGTATACTACTTTTTATCCTAGAAAAATATAGTGTTTTCGAGGGATGAGCAAGGAATCAGATATGGCTCGATAACTGAACCGCGGGGACAGCTAGTAACATTATAAAATAACAAAAGTTTTTTTTACACTAACCGGCGCGGCGTGCATTTTAGTAACTACCTATAATAGGAACAGTGTTTAAATCCATAACAGTTACCATTGCCGCGCGAGTATGTGTTGGTTATCACGCAGTACCACAACATATCTACGCGAGCGGCAATGGTAAAAGGCATAAGAAATAATACGTAAAGGCTAAACAATGGATTTTTAACATCAATTCCCTTGAAAGTACAAAATAAGCTTTAAAAATATAACAATATAAAAACTTGTTTATAAAATGTTTTTTTTTTAATGTTTATTTATTTTTTAAACAATGATAGCAAGGTAGTTTAAATTTGATTTTGTCTTTTATTTTAAGGTGTCCCTTTGCATCGCTTCCCAAATCCTAAAACAGAAAATGAGAGATTCTGGCAATGGGTCAAAAATGTTGGACTTGAGGTCAAGGGACTGAACTGTGCCTCTATTTATCAAAATAGACGAGTATGTCGAAAACATTTTGAAGATATTTTACCTTTACCCTAATAATATGTTATGCAAATTGGCTGTACCAGTTCTAAACTTATCAGGTATGTAAATATGTATGTTTCCTACGTTCATATGTGCCTACTATTTGCATCCTTTGATTATATTGCCACGTTTATACTGTTGGTAACAATAGTCAGGTGCTAAATTTCAATTTACATAGCATAGTGCGTCGCATAGTGTAGTAATCGAAAATTGAAAAAAAATATGTTTAGTACCTATTATAAATAAATTATATATAATTTATATACTCCATATCTATTAAACTCCTTTATTTTAGGGTTTCGTAACTCCAAAGGGAAAAACGAACCCTTATAAGATCACTTTGTTGTCAGTCTGTCTGTCAAGATTCTTTTTCTCAGGAACGCGTGAAGGTATCAAGTTACAATTAATATCAAATACTAATGTCTACGATCCCTTGAAGCTGTAAAAAAATCAAGCTTTTAAGTCAGTGCAATAAAAAAATACGGCTGAAATACGGTTATTTTTGCCGCATGTTTTGGTATCCCAAATATATCAAAACCTATGGGGTACTTCCCGTATTCTAGAATCATGAAATTTGATAGGAAGCAAGGTCTTACTTCACACATATAGGAAAAAATCCAAAAACTGATAATTAAAGCATAAACCTGTGAGACCTCATCTCACCTCATCTCATGATGGAAGAACTATTTACATATCTACATATAATAAGTTTGTACGGAATCCTCGGTGGCGGTTATTTTTTACAAGCTTTTATTTAGTTTCGCCTGTCCCGTTTCTAATCAAATCTTGTAAGTTAAATTTGACCGGTGTTCGATTGAATTAAAACTTTGCGTACACACGTAAATCGGATGACAATCAACAATAATGATTTCATAGAGCTGATCTAATGATGGAGCCGGAACGTGGCCATAGGCCTATGTAACAACACAACGCTATCCCATCGAGTTTGGCTTTGTTCGATTTGTCTTGTCAGGTACTCTGGTCTTAAACTATAACCTGAGTCTGATAAATCTTCTTTGTAAATGTTTTGTAACGTATATTCTTGTTTTATTTATTATTTAAACTATTTCCACAAAACACACAAATTATAATTATCTATATGAATGTCGCTCATTACATAACATGATAATTGACAGTTTTATAAACAAGCATATTATACCTCAATATGGTATTTACAATTTAAATGTAATATGTATATTATTGTTGGTTGACAAAGTACTCCAGTTCACGATAAGGTTTTTTAACAATAAGATATGTTTCTTGTATGTTCTTAGACAAATCTTTTGAATATTTGCTAACATAATTATATTGTCACACTGTAGAGCCATGTACATTATTGTATTTCGGTTAGTCATAATTATGTAGACAGATAAAATAATAATTTTCGTAAATTTGGTAACCTACTTTTTATTGTATGTTTATATTCTTGATTATTTCAATCCAGGCTGCTAACTTTATTAAATAGTACACATTTAACAATGTTTAGAAGTAAGTTTAAAGAAAAAAAGGCTATTACAAAGTTGATGAATACAATAATGATAAAAATGCTTGGAAGAATTAAAACTTAGTTAATCTGTATTAGTATTGGCGCATTTGAAATATTTTTTTAAATTAAAACATTGAATATTGTTATAACCTAGTGTAAGGCTATACTAAATTTTAATATGAAGTTGAAAATATAAAATACTAAACTATCTCTATGCCAAAGCCCGTGGTTTTACCCGCCTTAAATTCGATTATCGGTGTAGGATTTCAACAGCAACTCCTCATTTATAGAGAAAAAAACCTACTCACACTTGTAGTTTTCAAGTAGCCTATGTCCTTCCCTGGGACTCAAACTATCTCCATGCCAAATTTCATCTTAATCCGTACAGCGGTTTAAGCTTTTTTATTTGCATAGGATATGGGTTACATTAATGATATTGCATATTTTTTGGTCCATACATATTCAACCATTTTAGATGGTGTGCAAAATTCTCTTAGAAACAAACACAAAACACTTAAAAAAAAATGATTGCCTGAAATATTTCAGATTTATAAATTTATTATTGTTATCTGAATTTTATTATTGTTATCTGAAATTTATTATTGTTATCTGAATTTTATTATTGTTATCTGAATTTGAATATTATCAAATTTTCACGGTTCTATGAAAATTAAAACCTGACCGGTTGGGTTAGCTTCGTACACAAACAGTATTTCATGTAGAAAAATCCACTAGACTTAGTAAGCATCAGATGCCTCTCTTCTAACCCCATGATATCTAACAATATTATTGTAAAGTCTCAAGGTGAATATCTCTATGTTGTACAAGTGTTATTCACTATGCCAACTTTACGTAGTCTACATCCGTGAATATTGAAATCCAACTCGGGACCGTACTCCAGGATCTTACGACGCCTCATTGGAAGTTTGAGTTCCTAGTGCTTGTTAAATACCTAATACATCTCAAAAAAAAAAAAAAAATACTCAACAAGGTTGAAATTTTGTTTTGTATCTTAAAAGGAGTTAATATTATAGAGAATATCTTCAAACATTTCCTAGTCTGACATTCTTGTCTCGTGACGATATTATTTAATTTCAATAATTTCATGAAATATCATATTTGACCCGTTGGGTTAGCTTCATACAAAAACAGTATTTTATGTTAATGCATCCTCTGAACTTAGTAAGTATCAAATAAATCTTTCCAGACTCTAAAGAAATCAACAATATCATTAAGGAATCCCAGGTGAAAATTTCTATGTTGTACAGTGTTATTCACTTTTGGTACCAACGTTATATAGTCTATACCCAGTGAATTCTGTTTTCAGGTCAGTCCCGCACTCCTCAGATGTACGGCTCTTTACTGAAAATGTGAGTTCCTAGTTTTTGTTTAATTCCTAAAACAATCTAGATTCTAGGTCACTTAGTAAAACTTATATTTTTAGTGCCTTGAATCAACTGTTATTAACAACAGTAACTCAAATCAATAATTTTAGTTTTTAGTGTTTGTTAAGTTTCTTAAAATAATCTAGTTTCTAGGTCACTTAGTAAAATTTATGTTTTTAGTGCCTTGAATCAATTGATATTATCAACGATAACTTAAGTTGATAATTTTAGTTTCTAGAGTTTGTTTTATTCCCAAAAACAATCTAGATTCTAGGTCACTTAGTAAAATTTGTATTTTTAGTGCCTTGAATCAACTGATAATAATAACAGTAACTCAAATTTATAATTTTCACCAAGATAATAATATAATAATATAAATAACACATAATATCTCTGATACATTCAGAATTGGTCTGAACCAACACTATTTATCAGATATGAGTTGCAATTATAACAATTAATGATAATTGTTCAATTCTATCATCAACAAAATGTTGATAGGTATAAGTTGAAAGATGTAGAAAAATGAGAACTTTATATTGTTAGTCTTCTCATTTACATATATACAAGAAGTGAGATTTTAGTTCAGTTTTAAATATATAAGGAAACATTGTCTCCCACTGTATTTCATACAGTAAATTAAAAGTAATAACTTTTAATTAATATCATCAAAATTATAAGAAAATATATACGTCGTTAAATACGTAAAAAAGTGAGATTTCAAAACACTTGAAGTAGATTAAAGAAGCCATTGTCTCTTATGTAGATACATACATGTATCACTCACGGTGAAAAAGCATTTTATGTACATCCCACTAGGATTTAAATATATAATGACTGTCAGGTATCTATGAATGTCATGAGCTACAATAATATGTTTAGGTAAATTTTTGTACATCATTCTAACAAAAGTGTTACATATACATACTCTCATCGTACTCGTTACCTAAAGTAGTTTTTAAAAAGCTTTGGAACCTTTATCCATTTCTCTACTAACAACGTAGAAGAAGCTCGTCTGGACGCCTGAAGAACCTCCTCTCGTACAACCTTTGACTGCTCCGTAGGTCTTCAAATCCCATTTATAGAATTCAACATAATAAAAAAAGAACACTGCACAATAGTATGTCATAAATCTTGAAGATTTATGCCTAAATCTCCTAATTTCACATATTATAAATAGAACACAACGACGCCTTTTCTATGTGTTGAAGATATTAAATTTTTTTAATACTAATTATGAACCTACTTTCAATAAAAAAAATGCTCTAAACGCGAGATCAGATTTCGGATCTGATCATAAATGATTTTCGCAGTCAATCTTATTGACTGTATTCTTGCGCGCGCGGACGCAGACTAACTACCCATTTTAAATTTTGTTTCAACCAAAATCTCATACTTTAACCCCCTCTCGTACTTTCTTCACCCCTTAAGCTTCATAGTTCACACCAATCTTGCTTGTCAAACCGAATATTTATGTTTTCAAGTATTCTCAGCGTTTTTTACTCCATAAGCTCCAATCTCTTCAAAACCAAAAACTTTTAACACTCAGCTTTGTGCTATTTATTTTACAAAGTCTCTGAGTTTTTATATATTAACATCGACAAAGTACGCAGGGTTGTAGCAAATTTATAACATGTGGAATTTAAAATTATTCAAAATAAATCAAAAATTCTATCCAAAAAATGATTTTAAATTTACTCTATCTCCACAATCAAACTAAATCATTAGATTTGTACTAGTTTTACTTTTAAATTTTATTATTTTTATAAATTTACTAGCTTATTGTTTATTTAGCTTTTTGGTTATATGTTTTAAACATTTAAAGTCACTTTTATAAAACATTTACAGTTAATAATATTGATATTTATGTAAATTTCCAATCTTTTGAAATTTCTTCTAGGAAAAGACAAGAAAACTACAATTTTCTTGAATTCCCCAAAGATGACTCACATTAATCCTTTATATTCTATCTTTAAAACCTTTATTATTAATCAACTGAAACAAAAATTCTAATTAATATACAAATTTAAGATATTGCCAACCCTACAATTAGCTGAATTTCGACACTCTATAATTTTTAAGATTTGCTTTTAGCTTAAGCTCCAAATATGTCAAGCCACATCGAATTTATTGCTAACAAAGAAACAAAAGACTATTTTAGTCTACTTTTGTATTTAACTACTAATTTGAACTTTATTTTGATAAGAATATGTGTTATGTATTTTGTTCGCCGCCTTCAGCTAAACGTGGGAAATAGTTTATATTCCTTTATATGATAAACAATATTAATGAATATTATGGTTTTTACAAATATGAATTTAATATGAGGAACACCACCAGTATAACTTGAGCTCTGGACTTTTTGTATGCATTCCCAGACTCAAGTGTGCAATGACTGTGTGAAACTTACAATTTTAAGCCAAGTTAACTTTTATGCTATTTTATAAAATTTAGGCTAAATACATTAGTTTAATATTGATTGCATAACATACTCATTATTATTAAATACTGGTCTTTATTCGATGTAGTAAAAATGATTTACTACAATATCAATAAAATATTGTCAGTAATAATAGCTAAGAGTAGCTCATAGTTTTCCACATTTTTTTTTATTTGTTTCAGCAAACTGCACAGCTCGTTTATGCTCTGCTGTATAATAAACAATAAATGATCTAACTTTGAAAAATTATTGAAATGTATGAATGCCATCTAAAAGATAAGATACGTATGCAATAAAAAAAGTAAAGTGGGAAAAAGACCATAAATTATACAAAATATTTACGAAAAAGCTGTATCCGGAAAAAATTAAAATGCCTATTTTACGTTGTTTAATTCCGTCTTGCGACAGCAGAAAAGGAATAACCCCTATAAGATTTATTAAGGCTCCTGCAAATAAGGATATTCTCGCTAAATGGATTCATTATCTACTTCCTCATGTACCGAAATTAGCTAGAATTTCGTATTCATCTCTTAAGTGCAAGATTGTTTGCGCAAAGCATTTTGAAAAAAGGTTTCTTGGTGACGGTAAAAAATATATTGATAGACCTATTCCAACTTTATTTACTGATAACGAGATTTCCACTGGCATACCTTTAGAACCTTTACCTCTACCAATAAAAGAAAAAGGCAAGTATGGCTTATCTAATTTTCAACATATTTTTTTTTCTGACTGACTATGCAGTTGGCTGATGCAGCTATTACTACTTCACCGGGCTTTTTAGGGCGAGACTCTGAAGGAGCCCCAGCCCATATAGCGCCCAACGCTCAAGGGCTCCCCGCGGAGGGAGCCTCGGCTTAGGTTGTCGCTCTCGGGGGCGTCCCTTCGACCGGCGTGAGTCTCGAACCCGAAGGTGAGTCACCGCCAGGAGGGGAGTTCCCCGTTACGCGGGTGCGGTTGCGATTATGTGGGGGCGAGAAGGCCCGGCACTCTTTGATACCTCGTGTATCCGTTCGGGCGCTGACGAACCCGGGGACGTCGGCGGCATGTGAGGGAGGAGTCCCTATTCGGGGAGGTCGTTGAGACTAATCTCGCTATCCGGACAGCGAGATCGTCATCTGGGGCCGTTAGTACGTGCCGAGGCCTCTTGTAATTTCCTATCCTTTCTTTCTTGTCCATTCGCCCGCTTGAATTAAGGGTTTCGAAGGAAAATGTTCGAAAGTTCTAAATTTCTTTAATATTGACTAAGGCGACCAACTGAAATTTGTTTTATAAAAAGCAACTAAAAATTTTAAAAAAATTAACAAAAATATTAATCAGACTTCAAACTTCCACTAAAAAATAAAAAAACGTCTCTAATGCAATTTTATTGACAAAACATTTAGCAACATGTTTTAATTCGCCTTGAAGTCGATTGCCTTTAAAGCAGACATACTGATTATGCTACAGTTTATTTTCCTTAAGGTCATGCCAATAGAACTCTTTTACCTATTTTTGTCTTTATTTTTGGCTATTTCTTACTGTTGTTTTTATTTTGTGATAATAGTCATCCAAAAACCTCCCTCAAGTTCTAAAATTTCGTTTAAAGCGAGTTAAAATAAAGTTGAAGAAGTTAAACAGTGAAAGAAATATTTATTGTAAGAAAATATTAAGACCATTACCTATTGTGACATTGGTGTTTTGTACGTTTGTGAATAATGTCACGGTTTTATTCTCTTGCAAGGTGTAATCAGCGGCTACACACCCCGAACATTATAATGTGGGGATAACCTCTTTTCACCAAACACTTTTTGTGCTGGCTGGAGATTTTCGAGCTTCTTCATCATTGCGTTGCAAAAGCTGGATTTTGCTTTTTTGCAATTCCTTTTTGGAATTGTTACGCGGCGTTAAAGGTCGCGAAAATTTAGTTTGGAAAATGAAGTTTCGTGATCCATGTAGTAGTCAGTTAAACAGCACTCTATATGAATTAAAGCCATTATGACGAATAAAACACCGCAATGAACAAATAAGTAAGTTAAAAACACAAACAGTAAAATGAACATAACCCGAGAAAAATATATATATTCACTAACTAACCCGGTAGATGGCGCTGCAGTTGGTATGTCAGTGATCTTCTTCTAAACGGCAGAGAAAATTTTAATGATATTTTTTTAGTACGTTCGAGTGAATTCCTGCAAGGATTTAATCTACAATTGAACTCGGTAGGTGGTGCTGCAGTTGGTGTGCCACTGATCTCCTAAACGGCAGGGAAGATTTAAATAATAATTTTTTTGTGTACGTTCGAGTGCCCTGCCCAATGTCCCTGCTTTGTTAATTTAAACCTTGCCGGTATTTACCTTTTAAAATGAAGAGTTTTCAATTAAAATTATACGAAGATTATAATTATTGGGGAGACCAGTTAAAAACAACGCATCTTGTATTCTACCTCAAAGTAGTTGTGGTAAGGACATTTCATTTTCCCCATGATACTCGGAACAACCCTGACGTGCTCGACATAGCACTTCTAAAGAATGTAAGGCTAAGCTTTCGCTCTATAGAGGTGCCGCCCTGTCCTCCTCCGATTAGGTTCCCCTTCGGAAACTCCTCCCGAAGTGACCCCGTAGACGGCGAAGTGGAGCGCAGAACCATAGGACCCCCTGCCCCCAGTCACTGACGACGAAGTCAAACAGGTCATCAAAGACCTACGCCATCGTAAAGCCCCCGGCGCGGACGGTATCTCTAACGATATCCTAAAGCGCCTCACTCTTCCCCTTCTCTGCCTTTTTACTTATTTTTTTACTTTCAACGCTGCTATGGAAAATTGTACCTTTCCTTCTCAATGGAAAGATGCAATTGTTATAGGCATCCACAAGCCAGGCAAAGCTCGTACTAAGCCGTCCTCCTACCGCCCTATAAGTTTACTTAAGGCCCTTGGTAAACTCTACGAGCGCCTCCTCCTCGCTCGCCTACGGATCGCTATAGTCTCCAGAGGCATTTGAATAGACGAGCAGTTCGGCTTCCGTGCCAAACACTCATGCGTCAATCAAGTCCTCCGCATCACGGAACATATTCTTACTGGCTTTCAACCAGTATTAGGTAAGCCCCGCCACACAATGTAGCGAAAGCCTTCGACAAAGTCTGGCACAACAGTTTAATTGTTAAACTGTACAACTTTCAGTTGCCAGATCGTCTCGTGCTCATCATACGAGACTATTTGTCGAACCGTAGCTTTCGCTATAAAGTTGAAGGCACTTTCTCTTCCCCCCGTCCCATAGAAGCAGGAGTCCCGCAAGAGTCCGTGCTCGCCCCTATTTTGTACCTTCAGTACACTAACGACATCCCTAACACGACAGGTACCTAACCAGCCCTCTTTACGGACGATACCGCGATTTATACTACCGATAGGCAAGTGAGTCGAATCACTAAGAGTATCCAACCCGCTGTCACCGCCCTAGGCGAATAGTTTCGGAAATGGAGAATCGAAGTGAATCCCGACAAAAGCTCTGCTATTCTCTTTACCTCAGGCCGCCCTCCGCGGCCATCTCCCCTGTCACTCTTCGGTCGTGCCATTCCCTGGAAAAACAAGACCAAATATCTCGGTGTGACCCTGGATAGGTGTTTGATCTTCCGCGATCACACCAAAATAGTTAGTTAATGATAGGCAAGTACAGAAAGATGTCGCGAAATAAGCTGAATCTTTACACAACTTGTATCCGCCCCGTTCTAGCATATGCTAGTGTCGTTTATGCGTTGTCTAAACGCAACCTCCATAAACTCCAGACGCTCCAAAAACGCTTTCTCAGAGCGGCCACCGGAGCCTCCTGGTACGGCCACAATACGGACCTACACAGGGACTTCGATCCCCCAATATTTCAAAGACCTGGTAGCCGCTTTATCGAGCGTACACAAAATCACCCGAATCGACTATTTGTGCAATCCACAACGTATCATCCCCCCGAACGACCTCGGCATGGTCGTAAAACTATCGTTAGGCGGCCTCGGCACGTACTAACGGCCCCAGATAACGATCTCGCTGTCCGGATAGCGAGAGTAGTCTTTACGACCTCCCCGATTAGGGTCTCCCCCCTCACACAACGCCGACGTCCCCTGGTTCGTCAGCGCCCGAACGCAGTAATGGCTGCAACAGCCAACTTCAGTCAGTCAGTCAAAAAACAACAGTCAGTCAGAAAAAAAAGAGAAATATCAATAATCAATAAAGTCAATTTACAAATTTTTAAATTGAATTTGATCGAAAACGTCTTACAAAAAAAGTAATACTATGTTTTTTGTAGAAATTTTTCTAAGCTACAAGTTTAATTATTTTTTATTTTTTCGATGGATAATGACATTTTAGTAAACCCTTTTTTCGTCGACCGTTTGACCCTGCATAACAATTGTAACGGCCACGGAATCGATGGAGACTTTTGGAATATCGTTTAGAACAACAAAAGGAAAGTCAATGCAAAAATTCAGCTTCCTCCTATTTTTTCCGAACTTCAGCATTTTTTGTTATCTATAATCCGTGTATTATCATAACTGCTTATGGCTGTTTATGACATTTCATGACTGCCTGTAACAATTTTTGACAGTTATAAAGGTTTGATTGTTTATGTTTATGACTTTTAAAGACAGTTTATTAGTGTTTTGGCCGTTAATAGAAGTTTGACCGTTTATGACATTTTATGGATGTTTTTTATTCAGTTTATGGTAGTTAATGGCAGTTTGACAGAAGCGCTACTGGTATACTGTATTACTAGACCTGCAGTACCATGTTAAGATGTTAGACTTATCCTAGATAGTGCAGTCATTGAAGCGTTATTGGTCCGAATTTTTTAACTGTGAACCGATTTGCGTGAAATTTTGGAATTAGGCTCATCTTACCCTTAACTTCAAAAGTGAAAATGATCTGAACTCCGCACCCACCCTAGGGGTGGTTGCCACCCCTTCTCGGTGGCGTAAATTTTTTTCTTCAAAATAATCTCAGATAACCTTATTTTAAGATAAAAATGTTCTATAAAGTTTTTTAAAAAAACCCAATAGTTTTCAAGTTATTGGCAAATCGGTTCACAGTAAAAAAAAAAAACGGAGGTAAGACCCTATTTTTTTCTCCAATGACTGCACTAACAATCAAATATAAAAAAATAATCTATAAACTAGAAATTAACGTAACATTTTTGTTTTCAGTTGTTGATCATTCCTATTTTGATATTACACCCAAGAATGACCACAATTATTGCAAAATTAACCGCGATAAAATTCTAGATAAAATTTTACTAGATGATAATTGTGATGCAGGGATGCTTTTGGACCTACAATTTAGTAAGTAACTTTATACATAGAATATTACATAATTTACTATTTTAAAAAACGTAATTTAGGTTTGTGATAAAACTATACTCATAAAATCTGCGCCCTAAACGTAGTATTAAAAAAACTGGGTTTGTGCAAGTTGCACTTACCACACGCCAAGGGCTCCGTACTTAATAGGAAATTTCATTAAGCTTGTGGTAAGCTGGTAGAGAATGCCGTATGGCATTAAGCTCGCCACTGTACACTTTTGTTTGTGCAAAAAGAATAAATAAATAAATACTGAAACGTGAAAGATATTTTGGTACTAAAATGTGTATCTTAAGTAATCTAAATAAAACAATATTAGCAATAAACTAAAGTGTATAATTGTTTGAATACTATTTAAAGTAATTAATATTGTGAATCAACATATGTTTTACTCAATATTATAGACATACCTATAACTTAGAAATTTTGGCCACCTGTATGTTTAATCGTGAAGGTCAAAAGCGGTCAATTGGCGGCGCGTGAGATATAAGTCGAGTCAAAATACTGGGTTGGATTACGTGCCTTATCTTTATGAATCGTAGCCGTGGATGGAGGCCGTCCTACTTTATATTAGAAGATCGCGCTATTTGCACGGCCGCAGTCGCTGAGCAAGTACTCGCGGTTATGAAATGTTTTATTCCTATCCCGTGCGGTAACTGCCGCTGCTGTAGTGGAAAAGGATTAGCTTTGCAGGAAAGCTTAAATTTGAAACGAAACTTGTAATAACAAGGATCCAAACATTTCTTATGTGAAGCTTAAAAAATAACTGCAAGGGACTATATTAGAATTCATCCGTAAAATTAGTACGCAACTTGGAAGGTACCTCTCTATGAGTTTCGCTTTCTTGTCGCGTGGCCGCTTTTTCCAGTGTCGTCTTTACTACTACACCGAAAAATCAATAGTAACGTAGCCCATACTCTGCCGATCTACTAAGAAGTATAAGTCTCTATGCTTCGAACGACGAAGGTCATGCCGGAAAATCAATAACATAGCGAAAAATCTAGCAGAAGTAGCTTCTTCTAAATTTGCAAAAATTAAGTTAGTGGCCAGCAATCAATAGGGGCTATTGCGTTAAACAAGAGGCAATTTTCGTCTTCATGGAAGACTGCTCTGCAGGTATCCAGTCTCCAAAAATACAATAACTCAGACCTAAATAAATTTCTGACCAAACGTTATAACTTCTCTCCTCTGTAAGGACCACGGTCCATTACGTGTGATAAAAACACAACTCCTAATATTTTCTAACCTAGAAACCTAATCCTAGAAAAACACGATTTGATCTGAGACCGCCAATACGACATTCGCCTTAGTTGATCGACTGGTGATTTTCTAGTCTAACTTACACACTGATGAGCTCCAGCCATTGAGAGTCAAAGTAGGCATTGAGATGAAGCCTAGACATAACGAAGGAGTCCTTAAGGGTTTAGTAGGTACCTTAGATAGTAGATCACTATCATAGTTGCCGCCCTACGGACTGCCCGAGGATTTGTGCAAATTCTTGCCTGGTAGACGCATAAGAGCCATAGTTGTCGCTAGTTCCTCCGAAAGCATGTGAATTAACGCTGGCCTATGCTTGTTATGCTTCTAATGCATATAAATTATATAATGTCGGATGACATTACCAGAGAGGCTTGTTAAACGAGCTGCCCACACATTTCTCGTTTCGTTGTGAAATATAGTCTGTTCAAGTGAGGACGAAATCACTTAATCTGATTCAACCTAAGAAACAGGTTAGCGCGATTACCACAATAAAAACCCAGCCCAGCCATTTACTTTAGTTTTACACCCCTTACTATCTCCAGGAGTATACGATGCTTCGTTAAGTTCCAATATCACTTTGAAGATAAGATCAAACTGGCGTCAAAGAAATCCGGTGTGCTCATATTGTATCATAATGATTTGAGTTCTGAGGTATTTTTTAAAAATGATTCCTTTTGGCCGCGGGCATACCCATATTTCGGCTAAACTCTTGGTATATGGTGGGGGAAATCCACCTACAAATGTTTTGTTTTACGCAAACAAGTGATTTAGCTGGTTTACTTCCCTTCGCACGCCCATGCTCAAGGCTACTGTCTGCAATCGCCCCGCTCGCTAGCGACAGTGTGATAATCACTAAATTTGTGCACGACGTTTAAATTTTTTTTATTTATTTCACATATTTTTTATTTTCTTCAAATTAAAATTTTGTCTAATTTGTCGTTCGTATGTCTTACAAACTCAAAAAAAAATAGTGTTTAAAACTTAAAAATACTTAAAAACCTCAATTTCATTTTGTATTTAAGGTATTTTTTTCTCTTCAATGTATTGCACGTCCAAATTCCGAAGCTTTGTAAACACTTTCAACTAAAATTATATTTAACCTACTTAAAAAAAACTTTAAAGTTTTCAATCTGGTGTATGTTTTTTTTTAAATATTTGTTATGTACCTCAGAATTCAGTCATTTATAAACCGATACTTTAGGCTACCTTCTACCGAGACCGGCCACGTAAGTTTCTGCGTGGCGGAGATTAACAAAACAAAAAACAATTTTTGTTTCCTTCGGCTATGGGTGGGGTACGGCCCGATCGTATTTGCCCAGGGCTTAAAAATGTAAAATACATCATAGGACGCCTTCGATTTGATCCTACACCTACGGTTTCAACTCAACTCATCACTAAAAGCACAACTGCAGTAAGTGATCGCAACCGTGCCCGGAGCCGTAAAGGCAAGCTGATCGCATTGGATTAGGTAGACCGTCAGATACCAAAAAGAAAAAAAAAAGGCAGCAGAGTCCTTAGCACCTTAGAAGACCTTAACATGTCCTTAGGGACGAATTAAACAAAAATTAAGGCTGTATAGACTAAGTCCTTTGCCTGCCATATTGGCTAATAAAAACAACAACAAAAAAAAAACATTTATTTATAACATGGCCGGTAATCTTCGAAGAAAAAAATAGGACTTATGCCACAATACAACCAAATTATTTTTACAGTTAGTGAAACAAGCAATAATATTATATTGAAAAACACTTACTGATTAAAGCAAGTATCAAAGTATTCCATAGACAGTAGCGCCACGCACAATCGCATATTGTTATAGGTCCGTAGCAATGAAGACTTGAAAGTTTTTTTTCTAATTTATTGAGCGTACAACCCTAGAAAAAAGGTCTTCGTACGGTTTGTGGATAAGGGACATCATTTTAAGGTATGTACATGATTCAGACAAAACAAAAGAAGAGAAAGGAGTTTTGGCGCGCATCTTAAGAAGGAGTGGTGTTTTTTTCTGTTTAATTTTTCTAAATTCATTTAGTGTGCTTCGATGTATATATTTTAGCAGTGTTTAACGGAAACGTGTTAAGGCTCATGCATAGCGAATTATGAAGAAATAAGCAGGACATGACGCGCAAATTCTGAAGGATGCACGCCAAATCTCCCGCCCTTTAAGATAAAACTTGTATATGGCGCTTCGCCAAACTTAAATATAAGAACTTGACTATATTTACACATGACTATGGAGAAATGATATGCTATAATGCGAAATCTGGTCTCCACATCAAAGAAGGAAGGAAGGAAGGAGGGAAAGAAGAGAAAAACAAAACTAGGGAAGTTTTGGCGCGAATCTTAAGAGTGGAGTCGTGTTTTTTTGTGTTTAATTTTTCTAAATTCAATTAGTGAGTTACGATGTATATATTTTAGCAATGTTTTACGAAAGTCAGTTGTCAATGAATAGTGAATTATGAAGAAATAAGCAGGACATGACGCGCAATATCTGAGGATCCACACCAAATCTCTCGCCCAATTTTGGGACATGAAAACGAAGACGCGCGGTAACGCCCACGCCGCGATATATAATTGATATCGACTCTGGCAAATGCATAAATAGTCTGCTAAGGCCGTGCGAGCCCATTATAATATTAAAAAAATGGCGCCAGCAATGTTTTACTTACAAAAGTACTGATTTTTTTTTAATTTTATTTGTAAAGCCAATGTTTACTAGTGAGGAGAAGATGATTAATATTGTGCCGAAAAAACTCAATGTAGTTTCATCTTGGTAAGTCCATTAACAATATTATTTTCAATTGTTTAGATACGGCCAACTATATAGATATACAAGACATAGTTAACTTATTTTAGGGTACCATACCAAAATGTTAGCAAACAGTATAGACATGTGCCAACAAACGTCGGAACCCTTATGATCACTCGTGTGTCTGTCTGTCCGTCTGTCACAGCCAATTTGCTCCTAATTTACTAGACCAATTAAGTTGAAACTCGGTACATATATGAATTTCTGTGATCATGGAAAGTAAACAAAAAGAAATTAAAAAATAATTTAACAGCTAATGGCTAAGGCTGTTCTCAGGGTCTATCTTTTATAACTTTTAAGTTATTAAGGAAAATTAACCACCTTAAATTTGAAAATAAATACAAAAATTGTTCTTTGCTTAAAGATTACAGGATAACCTATTAGAAGCCTTTGGTTTTAAAAAAGTAATGCATGGGAGCTTTAAACTTTGAGGGAATATAGTTTAAACAATAAATATCATAATGTTTGGTCAACTGTAGTTGTTTCATAAATTGTTAATTTAATTTGCGCGCCTCCATTTTTGCAGTAGCAAAACGATTGCTACTACTGTGCGTTTATAAATTTTTGTTCCATAAAACTTATATATTTCCTATTATGAGCCCTTCCGTTACGTCCGTTTCTTCAATGGACGCCGAATCAATGAATCAGTGATTTGAGCGCAGTGATGAATTAGTTACAACGAAATCGCATACACGAGCCGAATGACTGACCGCCAATATTATTGTATTAGACGCTCTTCACCGGTCCTTCTTAAAAGAAGTCGTCTACAAGGGCTCTTAGTGCGAGAGTCCAAGTCGCACTTGACCGGTTTATAACAATATAGATCAAAACAAAAAAAAACACTGAAAAAAAATTTCTTGTATGTAGAAAATATTTAATTTTCCAAGTACCAAGTAAAATAACAAAGCTTTTTGTTTGTTAACTAGAAAATGATCCGACATCCTTTAAACTCGAACACCACTTATACAAATGGAACCAGTATACGTAAGAAGCAACCAATAAAGGAAAGCAGTTCCAAAAAAACTGTCTCGTCATCATTTTTGCAAAAGACATTCTCTAAAATATAAGAAATACTTATTTCTACTACTATAAATACCAAAATGTATTTTAACAACGCCATCTATTGTGAAGATGCTTTAGTGTTGCTGTATCGGTAAAAACAATAGTATTTCTACTCGCCAATAGATGTCGGGAAGAGTCATATATATATATATATATATATATATATATATATATATATATATATATATATATATATATACAAGAATTGCTCGTTTAAAGGTATTAGATTAGCAGCCTAAAATCAAACATTAAAATAAAAAAAATGTAGGCTACAAAATCCTCGCTTTAAATAAAAAAATATTGCCGAAATAAACACTTTAACACGAAATAAAATCTATTTGTAATTCGTGTAAATAAAAATGACCTTGACGCGCGTCTTTCGCTTTGTTAGTCTATGCAACATATACATAAATACGTATAATATGCCTCATCGTAAATTTCGAATTTTGTAGATTTTAGGTTTAATCAGTGTCGTGATTTGCCAGTTAAAGATGTGACAATAAAGGTTATCATGTAAGTATTTTAATGACTTATGATTAAATTACCAGAAAAAGTGAACATTAAGTAAAGTTAGGTTAGACTAGTTAGATTTTGAGTCAGTTTTATAATACCCAGCGACGTTCTAGGGCAGATGTCCTGATACTTTGGGCGCGTTCGTTTTGGGATAAAGAGTTCCTACAATTGATACTTTTCACACTTGATAACGCCAGTTTTACCACCCACACCTATCGTTCGTGTAGCTTTAAAACGTTACTAACAAAATTTTTGCTTGCAAAACTTGCATAACAAACGGTTGAAGTACACACACTACTATAAACAATGAATATGCATTGGCAGTTTGACAGATAAACACAAAAACCCCACCTCGAGACATGGGCCCAAAATTTCATTTTTCAGTAGCATTACAAAAATATCGTAAACGAACGCATGACGGTTTGTTACAGTTGATAGTAAAATTTTGATATTTTTGACACCAATGCCAAACGAACGGATGACAGATGAGGAACGAAAATAATGATTAATCATCCCAAAACGAACGCGCCCTATAGATATATAAATATATATATATATATGTATAGTCTCCTCTTTAATCAAAACAGGAAGTATTTCATTTATTAGTCTACAATTTAATTATATATAAATTTTGTAGATGTCTCTGCATACCAAAGAAAGTCATCTTTGCTGCATACAATAAGTTTGGATATTTTCTAGGATTGCCAGCTTAGAACAATATAAGCAATATAGTAGAACCTAGGCAGTTTTCGGTTAGCTCAGTTTATTAACATTTTCAGAATTTTTAAATATTTATTTTTTGATTCCTTTAAATCCATTTATAGTACAAGAGACTTTTCAGTGTACATGCACATATTGAATTATTAGTTGAACCTTGATTTAATAGTTACATCTGAATTACAGAGTAGGCAGCAATATCTTTGTAATCATATTAAGTTGTAATAATTAGACATGTTTTGTGGCCGAGAGTCGGACGTAAGCGTAAAGCTTGAGTAGTTTATCACTTCAGTTCAAGGTTTTAAAAAAAGTTCTTTTTTTAATCCAAATCGTAATTTTAGAACATCATTAATTATTATATATTTAATTTAGTCTGATCCAGATAGGAAAATAGTTAGATACTAAGCAGTATTTCTTAAAAAAATTGTATTATTTAAATTTTATATAAAAAACCTAAATAGTCACTAGTTTTTCCTAATAGTAGTAGTAGTAAAAACTTTTAATCATATTTCTATTTGTATGTGAATTTCTAATACGTTGAGTTGAGCTTCCTCCGTGGGTAGATTTTGCTTTCGAATAGTTATTTCTGTGTTTAAGCTTAAGTTATTTATGAGATAGTGACTCTTCTAGTTATATGTGTTCCGCAGATAGTGACTGATTAGTTTTAAAAAAAACTGCTTTGTCCATCATGCCAGTAAGATCATGCTGTGTATCTTCCTGCCCGTCAAAACTTGGTGAAGGTAAGTAAGAAGCTTAATTTAAGAATGTTATTTAAATGTTTGATTAATATCCACCTACTAATTCTATTATTTATGCGCTACCAGGTTGATTTAAGTTTGCCGGCGTATGCTGTTATGAGATTACAGCCATCAGTTCTAATGACAAAAAATCAAAAAATAATGATATTGTGTTCATATAAGAGTGTGTTAGTTTTGGGATAAAAAGTTTCAACCTTTAATACTTTTCACACTTCAATAAGTAGGGTTTCCATACCTCACTGTCACTATTGCATCCTGCTTTTTTATACACGTCTACGTATGCAGTAATACGACTGTCGCAAATCGTCAATTTGATGATTTTTAACTAGTTTGGGATCCAGGACTTCATAATTATCTAATGTATCAATATCTTGTCAGTGAAAAAATATAGTTTTATTTAACTTACTGGTAATCTTGAGAAATATTATCTTAAACGTCCCCTATCAGTTCCCAATAATTATGGCAACCCTATCAATAAGGCTAGTGGACACACACACACTACCATAAACAATGAATATGTATATTCAGTTTGACAGATTTACACCATAACCCCACACCCAGACATGGTAAGTGTCATTTTTAAGCAAAAGTAACAAAAATATCGTAAACAAATGCTTGACAGTTTGTTACAGATGATACTAAAATTTTGTTATTTTTGATACCAATGCTAAACTAATGGATCCCAAAACAAATGTTCATTCCTTCACTAAAAAAAACAATATTTATACTACCACAGTGAACCACTTAAATTACATTATTTTATAGTTAATTCAAACTAAAAAAAATCTAATTAGCCTATGCACATTATTTAAAAACTAAATTCTGAAGAGCTTAGTATATCCACACATGACAAAATTTTATGTTACTGCTGTATATATGTTGTGCCACTATTCACTATTCCGTGCCATAAGAAGTTAAATCTTGTTTAACCTACCTAATTGAATTTCAGAAAATTATAAGAAACTGTTATTCATGTATTATATTATTGTATGTATTATATTTTTACTTTGCTTTAAGAAAATCATTTACATTTAAAAAGTGTATCATATTGACAAAAGTATAACCTAAACTTTAAATTAACAATCTGGCATGTAACCGCATGCAACATTTGTATCCTGAGAGCACTGCCAGGACAATCATATTGACAAAATACGAACAAAGTCTATTGAACTGTTATTGATACTAAAGCAGTAACCCCAAACAAACAGCAAACTTAAATTAGACACATAGTAGGTAGTATTATCTGTATAACATTAATACATATTATATCTATTTATCTTATTACACAAGTAAACACGAATTTGGTGCCTAAGTTCTGTGTACCGGATTTTGATTTCTTATACCTAATTTATAAAAGAAATAATATTTTTATCTCATAAAGTTTGCTTATCAAGAATGGTTACCTATAAGCATTTGGCAAAAATCATGTATTTTATTCATCAACGTATAAAGTACAAAAGCAAACTGTTTTTTAAGTTATTTTTAATGTAAAAAATCAGACTGTATTTGTTGCCTTGTATTTGTATTTCAGGAGCAATCCTACACAGCTTCCCGAACCCAGAGAATGATCTAGAACATTTTCAAATGTGGGTCAACAATATTGGAGGTGACCTCACTGTAGTGGAAAATGAGTTTATTTTCACAGACAAAAAAATATGCCGTAAACATTTGTAAGCTATATATCACTATCATAAAAACAGATTGAGCAAACTTGCAGTGCCAACATTACTTCTCACAGGTAAACTAATCTACACCTCATGTGCTCACCTCAAGCTTGCTGTTCTTAAACATAGCCTAGCATCGTTTATACTGTTGTGTGTTGAATTAAAACTGTATGTTCAGTAGTAGCCTAGTAGTTTTGGTGTCTGCCGCACACATGATTCTCTGCCATGTTTCAATTATTTATTTTTCAAAATGTATCAAGTTCATTCATTCCCATGCTTGTAGATATCAAGGAAGGCTGGTAACAATGATATCATAATAGAATATTTTAATATGCCGAATTTAATCAATGAAGATTTTGTATACAGTACAGTTTAATAATTGATCATCCAAAATTTGTACCATGTTTAGATTTATGAAGTTGATTTTTTATGTACCTTAAAGAAGCATATTGGCATTTAAAAAAAAACTAAACTACCTTGACACTTGTTAAAGAAAATGTTCCAATTACCTGGTTCCAATGCTGTTGAAGCATGTACTTTATACAAGCGTCATTGTCACCACTTTCTAAATCTGCTGTCTTTACATACATTCTGATAAAATTTTACAAGAAGGTCTTTTGTGAACCACCAAACAGTTTGTAATAAAATTGAGATTTCTTTTTAAAGGTTACTGGAATTTACTTGAACAATTGCAAAATTTTATCTATTGTTAAACCTCAGGTTCCAGAAAACGTAATAATATAAGTGAGAATAAATACTTCCAATTGAAATAGTTCTGAACACAATCAGGTTACAAGTTTAGTAAATTTATTATTCTACGGAACTCTTAACTTAATGCCTGTATGACTTGCATTTTGCCAGTTTTTTAGAATTCCGTACCCTAAGGGTAATTACCGGAACCCTATTTACCACTTTTTAGTTTAGAATAGCTGACAACTCATTTTTTTCATTCATTATTTTTTCCTTTTATTTACTTATTCATTCTTTGAATTTTAGATGTTGAACCTACAACGTCTGAGAGAAATGTATTTAAACCCATTGATGAACCTACGACCAGCCAGACTAACTTTATTACAAGCAAAGGTAATACTACCAAATATTTATTGAAAAGATAGTGGGATTATATACACTTTAGTATTTATAATTTAGTATAGTTACATGTTAACTTCTTAGGTAGTATTACACTGTAAACGCTTTACACAAATCTATTTAAAATATATGTTCTATCAATTTGAATATTTCATTCCCATTATCTAATGCAGCTGAAATTTGGTATAAATAGCGTGGTTATTATTGTCAATAATACTTGGTTGGATAGTGGTGTGTTTGATTTGCTTCATTATTTTGCATTGTGTTATCTTGCAATGTTCCTCGTTATATTATGATATGCTTTAACAGCCACTTATGTTTTTTAAAATAAAGAAATCCCTATATTCTTGTGTAACATGATACTACGCTGTTTGTTATATTTTAAATTGTTTTTTTTAATAAATTGATATTACTAAATACTTGGTTTGTGGTGTAAATTTTTATTATTTTATTTCTGTTGTTATCCGCTCCGAATCTAAAACATACTTCAAACTTGAAATGAACTTAAACCTAGAAATGAACCTGTAATTAGTACTATGTTTTAGAAACTAGATGGCATTAGTATAGTATGCGTTAAAAAGCTATTAAGATGTCGATCTATTTCCAGTAAACATATATTATACTATGGGGTTAAGTGCGGATTTAAACAATGGGGACGTGTTTTTGCTTGTTTATTTTTTTTAATTAGTAACAAATTGTCAAATAGTGACAGACAGCAGTGTTATAAAGACCTGTGAATAATTATGCATCAAAGACTTATAGAGGATGAATTGAAAACAATGAGCAAGTAACGGTGAGCAGAGATGTAATAATTTTCACATAACGCTCCCGACAAATGAAGACTTGGCGCCATTATTGGCGTCATAATATGTTATGCTATATGGATGAAATTTACAACAGCCTTTCGGAGCTTCTCCAAAAGCCAGTCTCACGCAACTTCTTTGTATTGATTTTTTTATATGAAAATCATGGGAGTCACGATACCAACTCTACAAAATAAAGCATTATATTGGGCAACACTGTATATATTTGCAACACTCAACTACTTTACCAAGTTGACCAACATACAGATTCCATTATTTATGGCTGACTGTTGTTGTTGTTTTTAAAATTTTTAACTTATTTTCAACTTATAGAACGTGTTTAACGTGGAAACAGAAACATTTTATTAGTGTAGAGACAAGAAAGTGTGTTTTTGAGAAAGAGACTCCAATAGATACTAATTTTGCGTATGTTTGTGTTTTCTTATAAAATTTTCTATTAAAACTTTTTAATTAAGTGCCATAAATAAGGGAAAGAGACTCATTGTATTAGTGTGGAGACGAGGAAGTGCATTGTTGAGAAAGAGACTCCAAGGGATGCTGATTTTGTGTTTGTGTTGTCTTTTATTTGTACCTCCCTAAATATTTAATTTAAAATGAGCCGAAACTCTCGAAAGTGTGAAATATGTGGTAATAAGGAATATGGGACATATAAGGCTAAAATGTTCCTCTCAAGTTTTCCCTTGAACGAATATAGGTGAGTAACAGTTTTTAAATACTAAGTTGTTTGTGGAATAGTTGGTAGGCAGTAAAATTCCTCTTTAACGGTCAAGAAAAACTTGCATGATCACAGTTCCATATAAATCTATGACTTTTAGCTTTACTTGTGATCACTCATTTGCAAGTTTTTCTGTGACTAAAAACAGGCAAATGTTTCTCATATACATGCACTAAATTAATTTACATGTATAAATACTATTACAACCAAGCTAATATGACATTTTGAGATACAGCGTAAAAGAAGATGGCATACAAGCTAACAGCCCACCCGATGTTCCTTGGCAGCCTATGGAAGCTTGCAACAGCAGGTGCATCACTAAACTAAAACTGACTTAACATATTAAAAATACTAACTGAACATACTTTCTTTTGCTTTAGTATTAGATTTTCTTAAAGGCAGTAAAAACTTATTATGCGATTTAAAATTACTCTGGCCGTGTAGTACAAAAAGGGGTGAAACAACGAAGTAAATGTGACATTTCGAATGGTTTTCTTAATATAGCTAAAGATATTTCATTAATTCCATGAACTTGTAATAATAAACAATGTTAAATAAATAAATTAATTGTTGCAGTTGCAGGGAGTGGCTGCGGTTAGTGGGTAACCCTGAATTAGTATTTCTGCCAATTGAAAAACTTAACAAAAATAGATACATATGTAGAGAGCATTTTGAAAAAAAGTCTCAACAAAAAAGGAACTCGATTAAGGAAAACTGCAGTCCCGAAACTCAATTTGAAATCTGCTCCACTTACAGGTGAACAACTACGAGAATTTCCCCAGCACATGTGGAATTATAAAAAAGATAAAAAAGGTATCTATATCTAAATAATATGCTAGGTTTGGACTTCTCAAAATTTTAGCAATTATTCTATATTGCGGAATTCATTTTGTTGCTTATTAATTTAATTTATAATTTTAATTTTAGCAGAAATGAATCAGAATGAGTTCAGATCATGTACTAGCAAGGCTTTACCACATCCCACACCGGAAGTGCAACATTGGCAACATTGTCAGCGCAAGGCAGGTGAGATTATCTTAGGTTTGTTTATTGTCCAGCTACATTAATTGTATCCTTTGTCACTAGTTATTAATGTATTACAACATTGTTTTGTTTGTTTTTAGTGGAAAAAAAGCTAGACGAACCTGTGCCATCCACCAGCAAAGTTATGCTGTATGTGAATACTAAATTAGAACATTTTAATGCCGAGATAGGTGAGAATTCATTATTTTGGTTTCTTTTATAGGTTTGTACATAAAAACCCGACTGTTAAAAAACTAAAAATTAGAAAAGAGATATTACCAAATTTATATTTGTCTAATATAGGCCTAATGACTACAACTAATGGCGCAATGCGAAACTGAGTGGTACCAATGTGCAAATCATAAACAAACTGTTATTTACACACTTTTTTCTCTATTAGGACATCTTCTAATAAGGCGCCAGTGCCAAAAAATAAACAGTAGTTTTGCTACACAAGAGCAACGGGTGGCAGACTTAGTGAAAAAAAATAATCAGGTCAAGATCATCAATCTATTTGCTGGCTATGGCAATAATGTTTTGTATAGACAATAAAACTTAATTTATAGTGTATTTATAGATTACGGCGGCCACACTCGTATCTATGCGTGCCTATACAGGTCTCATAGCGGTGACACGGACGTAACTCGACTCTTCACGCACCTGAGTTTGACGACTGACAAGGTTCTAGAGCAATATCCCACAGCAGAACTAGTTATTTTGGGAGACTTTAACGCCCACCATCGCGAGTGGCTCAGTTCTCGAACCAATAACTATGTTGGGATATCTGGTACTTTCTCCAACGAGAATACCAGATATAGAGGAACATACGAGCTCCTTACTGGACCTTCTGCTGACTACTCGTCCGGACGGATACTCCGTCTCAGTGGATGCGCCTCTTGGCTCCTCGGACCACTGTCTCGTCGGGACTCAAGTGTCATGCACACAACCCGATCCTTCTGGGCCAACTAATTGGCGTCGTGTGTGGCACTATAAGTCGGCAGACTGGGATGGATTGCGAGAATTTTACGCATCGTACCTGTGGAGGCAGATCTGTTTTAACTCAGAAGATCCTGACGTCTGCGCAGCCGCAGTCACTGAGACAATCTTTGCTGGTATGGAATGCTATATTCCTAGCCCGCGAGTAGCTGCCGGCGTCAAAAAACGGCCGTGGTTTAATAGGTCTTGCAGAAAAGCTAAAATACTTAAGCAAAATGCATATGAGGCTTGGACTGGTCAGTGACCCTCAATATGGCTTTCGCCACGGTCGCTCGACTGGTGACCTTCTAGTGTATCTTACACACCGATGGGCACTAGCCATTGAGAGTCAGGGGGAGGCATTGGCATGTAGCCTGGACATAGCGAAGGCGTTCGATCGGGTCTGGCACCGCGGTCTTCTATCAAAGTTGCCATCTTACGGAGTGCTCGAGGGTTTGTGCAAATGGGTGGCTAGCTTTTTGTCCGGCAGACGCATACGAACTGTAGTTGACGGTAGTTGCTCTGATAGCATGGACATTAATGCTGGTGTCCCGCAAGGCTCTGTGCTGTCTCTTACGCTGTTTCTACTGCATATCAATGACATGTTGGACATCAACAACATACATTGCTATGCAGATGACAGTACTGGAGACGCTTTTTACACTGGTCGTGCAAACATCCCTCGTTCCGTTGTGGAGGAAAACCGCGGAGAACTTGTGTCTCAAATCGAGACCACACTGTCCCAGGTCTCTGACTGGGGACGGGTAAACTTGGTCCGATTCAACCCTACAAAGACACAAGTGTGCGCGTTCACCGCTAAGAAAACTCCATTCACTGTGGTCCCACAATTCCAGAACACTCCCCTCTCCATCTCCAAGAGCATTGGGATCCTTGGTGTCGACATCTCCAGCGATGTTCAGTTCCGAGATCATTTACAAGATAAGGTGAAGCTGGCGTCCAAAAAACTTGGTGTACTCAACAGAGCGAAGCAGTACTTCACGTCGGGGCAAAGGTTGTTACTTTACAAGTCGCAGGTTCGGCCCCATATGGAGTACTGCTGCCATCTCTGGGCAGGTGCACCCGGATACCAGCTTGGCCCTTTTGACTCGGTTCAACGACGGGCTGTGAGAATTGTCGACGATTCCAAGCTCACTTGCGGTATCGAGCCCTTAAGTCTGAGGAGAGACTTTGCCTCACTGTGTGTGTTCTACCGCTTGTACAATGGGTTGTGTTCTGAGGAATTGTTCGAAATGATGCCCACGGCTACTTTCTACCATCGCACCGCTCGCCATCGGCAGGGAATTCATTCTCACACTTTAGAACCTAAATGGTCGCGTACAGTGCGGTTTCAGAGAAACTTCCTCCCGCGAACGCTTAAGTTGTGGAATGAGCTCCCTGCCAAGGTTTTCTGCAAGGACTACAGTATGGAGTTCTTCAAGAAAGAAGTTATTAGATTTCTGAAGGGTCGGCAACGCGCAAGTGATACCCCTGGTGTTGCAAGCGTCCATAGGCTACGGTGACCGCTTACCATCAGGCGGGCCGTAAGCTTGTTTGCCACCTTAGTGGTATAAAAAAAAAAAAAAAAAAACCCAGCAAACTTTTCTGTGCCGGTAGCGGTCACTAGTAGCTTATCGTATTTTAAAATGGCGACCGTAGTTTTGATTTTTAACAGCTGGCACAAAAAAGGTTGCTGCACTGTAAGCCCATATGTTTTTCCTCTATATATGTAAGTTTTTAACAGATTTAACCAGTCAGTTTATTTATTTATTTTGTTTTAAACCATTATGGGTAGTATAAAATGGTTGAGAACCATAGTTTTCTAAAAAGAGCCCAGTTTTAATTACGCCATTGGATTATGCATACCATAAGGCAGCAAAAAGTGTGCTGTCAGATTTTTTCATCGTTAATGTAAGCTTCATCATGCACATATAAACTTTTTCTTTTCTTCACTATCATTCAGGTGACACTTAAAAGATTAGGTGACTTTTTGCGTACTCGAAAAGCAGACTAGGGAGTCCTAAGCGAGCTCTTATTTAAGTGAGACTAATTATTGTTCTCGTCAACTGTAATTTCATTTTACACCCTCAATTGGATAATTTATTTTGTTCAAAAATTGAGAATCGGAAAATTTTTATTGTTCTTTTATATACACAAACTACATGTATTCACGTTAAAAAGTTATTTCCTATCAAAATATGTTAGTAATGTGTCCACAAATGGTATTTCTTCTGTATTTTTTTTTATTGTACGACTAAATCAATGATAAGAAAATAAATTATTGTAAAAATATATTATAATATACGCTGCCAGCGTGATGGAAACAATGCCGCAAGATTATATTTTAGAATCGGTATTCTTATTATAACCTCTCACTAGTTTATTATATAATTTTAGGTAAATATTATAATTATTTATTAGATAATTCTTAATTTATTTAAGTATTTAAGTTATTCTTGATAATAAAATTTATTCATTTCTAAAAAATATTTCTGTCTTATTATTATACCTATTCTATAATTAAATAAATATACTCATAAAGGTCCTACACTACATTTTGTTCCCAATAATATCGACAATAAGAATGTCGATAAATTACATCACTATTACATCGACTTACTCCATCACTATCAGGCTATGTGCAGTATAGCCAACGTAAAGATAATTTTTGTCAGTGTTGGCAGTAGTAACTCCCAAAAACTACATATACAAAACAAAAGGAGATTTTGTCCCTTTGTACTGAGTGCTGTCTCTAAAACGTATTATAGTTTATTATACTATTATAGTGATGATATATTATATTCTCTTTGCCTAAAAGCCCGGACAACTGAAAAATAAAATCGTGAAGTTCGTGTTTACATACATATTGTTTTGCAATAAATAAATATATTTATGTTTATCGGTTAGGTATAAGAATGTTCATCACAAAAAAAATGTAAGTTTTTTTCAGCGCCCAGTGTTGTGTAAGGACGCTTACATTAGTGTTCGTATTAGTTTTAAGTGGGAATACTGTGATAAGTCTTCCAGATAATAAATTATGCCTTCCATAAGGCGATGTGTGTTTGGATGTTTGACTACGGGTAAGTACTGTTTCTTTCATAAAAACCCCCGGAGAAACCGTATACTACAAAAAACCTTTATCTATCTAGGGCTACGGTCAAGTTGAATATTTATACCGTGAAAATAGCCCTCCTTTTGCTTGACTGTAGCTAATAAACTGTTAAACTCCAGTTTCGAAACATGGCAAAATTAACTTTACAGTCCATAATCACTTGGCACAGAGTAAAAGTGAATTGGAACTTAGTTGTGTGACATTACTCCATTATATTATATGTTGTTTATGTAAAAAATACATTTTACTTACTGTCTGGTATTGGTAATAATCGCCTGGTAAATTTGACTTTCTAACTGAGTCAATGTTGGAATTTAAACATGGACATTATACTTGTCAGTTAAATAAAATACCTTGGGCGCGTTCGTTCTGGGATTAAGAATTCCCACGAATCATACTTTTTTCACTTTTCATAACGCATGTTTTGCCACCGACACCTACCGTTCGTTTAGCTTTGAAACTTTACTAACAAAATTTTTGGTTACAAAACCTGCAAAACGAACGCTTTACGTACACACACTATGATAAAACACACACACACTACCATAAACAATGAATATGTAAAGGCAGTTTGACAGATTAACACAAAAACCCCACCTCCAGACATGGGTCTAAAGTTTCTTTTTTCGGTGGCAAAAGTGACAAAAATAACAAAAATATCATAAACGAACGCTTGACAGTTTGTCACAGATGATACTAAAATTTTGATATTTTTGATACCAATGCTAAACGAACGGATGACAGGTGGCAAAAGTAATGAAAATAATGATTCTGCATCCCAGAACAAACGCGCTCCTTGTGATAAAATCACTTTCAATTCCTCTTTTCATTCTGGTATGTAACATAAGAGTTGAAGAGATGTGTCTTTAACAAGTAGGTACTACTAATACTGCTTATGTATGGGCTGGAAATCCTTTGCCCTAGTGAAATCTAATCATTCAGCCAGTACTAAAGCATTTTACATATTATTGTGATTTTTATAAGGTGTCAATTTTTTCAGTGTGGATTGTGCACATAAGTTTTTTTTTCTTGATATATGCAGGTTTCCTCATTATATTCTTTTTCACCGAAAAGCCAGTGCTGTGAATAAAAAAATCGGTGTACTAGAAAAATAAGAAAAGACTCATCGGTACACTCCACTTGGGACGTAAAGTGAAATTTAAACCTGTCAGCCACCACTGATTTTACTATAGAATACACTATAATGATGTTCAACCTACCATCCAAATTTGTGAATTGTCTTTTCGCCCTGTATTACTTACCGATAGATGTGATTGCAGGCTAAGTAGGTTCAGAGACATGTCATGAAAAAACAATTTAAGTTATTGTGGGAAGAAGGCATTGCTGTTTTTTCTTTTTTATAAACTTAGTACTAATTTAGGGTAAGATATACTGACAAATTATGAGGCAACAATTACTAAAAAAAATTATACATAATATATACCTAAAGACATCAAACTAAATTTTATTTTTGATTATGATTGCATTTCTATGATTATTGAATTTTTTTATTATTTAAATTTATGACTTAATTAAGTATTTAAAACAAGGACAGTGTAATGTGCTCCAAATGTATTGTACCAATTATTTTTGAATATTTGTATGCTTTTGTAGGCAGGATGTGGTGAGGTGAAATTATTATTTTAAGACCTTTAATGTACCTAATCTCTCTACAAATGAATGATTTGATTTTATTGGTGATTATTACATTTTTGTTTAATTTCAGGTGTCACTCTACATCGTTTTCCACATCCTAAGAAATTTCCAGAACGTTTCCGACTGTGGGTGGATTTAGCTGGAGATTATCTTAGTAATTTTTCTGATCATAACATATATAAATATAAGAAAGTGTGTGACATCCACTTTCTGGGTAATGTACGCAACAGAAACAACCGCTTAAGTGCATTAGCTATACCAACAAATCATTTACCAGGTTCGATAATTTTGTGTGTGATTCTAAAAACCAATTTCTTTCTCTCATTTACTTTAGTCCATTCTGTGAATATTCCATTTATTTAAATGATATTATTTTGCACTACATTTATGTAATAGAAATAGCGCAACATTTATATTTACATATATTAAAAGTAAAACTACAGGGTCTGCTAAAAAAGATATTTAAAGAGTTTTAAGGGAACATAACAAATGGCACTGTGGTGTCAAATCTTCCAAAGGATAGAGGGCACTGTCTTTTATTGATGACTAGCTGACCAGGCAGACTTTTTTTTTTCCATTTCTGTTACTACCATCATTGCATCACTCCGCATGTATTACGTCGATATTAGCACATTTAAACAAAAAATTTACTAACTCTAGCTATATTATATTTATAATAGACGTAGAAAATATAATAGGTATTAAAAGAGGATGACTGTTGATAAGATTTTGTAATATATTCATGTAAATGTGCATTAAAAATAAAAATTATCACACACTATGTTAATTTTATTTCATAAAATAATAATTTATGCTAAAATCATGTCTTTAAACTTTTTATATTGGGTTTTAACATTTTTTTATTAATGTACAAGATAAAACAAATCCTTGACAACTTTGATAGTCATTTTACAATAATTTATAATTTAAGGCCGGTGTACACGACAATACTTTACCGTAGCATTTAACTGCGCAGTTATAAATCCACCTGGTCACATGTCTACAATATCTTCGTCGATCGTCAGCTCTCCACATAAACTCAGACGAGAAACATGTCATCTGCGATAGAAGACAACACTACGAACTTGCTTATTTTGTGCAAAAATAGATGAATATCATGTAGTGTGTGGTGTAAGCACTACCGTTTTAAAAGAAAGTCATCCTCATATAAATTTATTAAATTAGTTGAAATTTGCTCCTAAAGATTGGCATAACTATTTTAAGATGAATAAAGCGACTTACTCACATATGACTTTAGTAACTGTGCTTATACAGAAAAGGAATACCGTTATTAGAGAAGCAATAAGTCTTCATGAAAAATGGATGCTAGCTAGCTAATATATGTATGTATATTTATGTATATTGATTATTATTGTCATTTGATTTTCTCAATGTTATTTTTAACACCTCTGAGATATAAACAAAAAATTTTGATCTGAAATATATAAGGCTTTCTATGGAATTGTTTGTTTTGTCTTGCCTTTTTAAAATTAGTAATTAACAAGAATAATCTAAAGAAGTATTGCAAGAATTTGGCCCATATCAAACACCATTTTTTAAATAAGTAATCTGTTATAAACTAAACAATTCAACTGACTTATTACTATCGTCCTACTAACAAAAAGTACCTTGATATGCTGTGCTGTTAAAATATCGTTTTAGACACACTTTGATTAAAAAAAAATACAAAATTAGATAGGTACCTATACCAGAAATAAATGTGAAGTAAGAATTTTAATTATATGCCATCAAATAGTTTGTACTGCCATAAGATATGAATATTTGATTGTTACAATAAAATATTGTTAATGACTTTACTATGTTATGACATCTAGAATCTTGCGTGACATATTTACCGTCCTTTATAAAAGACCGTAGTAAAATGACCTACTATAATATAACTTTGTACATGTTATATGTATTATGGTGCTTCATAAGAATATTTCGTTTTTTTTTGAAAATTTAATTAAGCTGAATTTAAATGAAATTTTTAAGGCTTTAATTTAAAGTGTACTGTCGATGAAAATGATCCCATTCCAGACTTCATAACAATATTACTACCCGAAAGTACTTACTACACACTTTCTGGTGTTAATATTGACAGATTTGAAGATTCTGGGGATGAAAATAAAGTTGTTTTGTGTAATTTACCTGATGCTTAGTTATGAGTTGAAGCAGAACTTTAATACAAAAATAAGTGCTTAAGATAGTGATGATGATGAAATACCTTTTCTGTATTAGCGAAAAGGAAACAACCTGAAGAGACCTTCATAGATCAGTTTAGTGCTTCTTCATTTTAGGCCTCTATTTTTGAGTCTTTGGATAAGGCTCCGGAAACGTGAAACATATAACTTAGGTTACAGTGACCAGCCACCCATTTTTTTAGATTTGACAAAACAAATCATAAGCTTTACCAAACACATACTTACCTTTAAATTACTTTGAACGATTATTTGATGATGATTTAATTTCCTTTTAAGTTAGATATTCTAATTCATAAATCTGGTGAAATTAGTTTTAATGAAATTAAAGGTTTTGTTGGTCAGTGGGTATGTTATTGTTCCTCGTAGATTTATATACTGGGAAAAATCGGTTCACTTATATAATGTCCAATCTTCACTGCAGTAAACAATGACAGCACCAAATTGGACCCAAAAGGTTGATTCACCAAGTTGCGACCAATACTTAATTTAATCAAAAGCAAAGTTTTAAAATTTTGCTTATTTGGAAGAACATCATAATATAGACGAGGCAATGGTACCGCATTGTGGCGGCTATCCTTACAAGCAGTTTATTCGTGGAAAACAAATAAGGTGGGGATACAAGCTGCGGGTAGAAGCTACTAGATTGGGATATAAAAATTATATTCTTTTTAACATAGGATGGGTACAGTAACGTTTTGATTTCTTTTTTCTATATTTGACCTTCCTTCGTGTCAAATTTCATGATTCTAAGACGAAGAAAGTACCCCATAGGTTTTGATTTATTTAGGATACAATATGAACGACAAAAATTGCCGTATTGCGCCCGTATTTTTTTCATTTCGTTGACTTTGATTTTTTTAAAGGACCGTAGACCTTAGTATTTGATATTAATTTCAACTTAATACCATTCCCGAGAAAAAAGGTTCTCGACAGACAGAAAGACAGACAACAAAGTGATCCTAAAAGGTTCCTTTTGAGGAAAGAACCCTAAAAAAACGATATTTAATAAGCAGCACGGACTACGACCTTAGCCCTTTCCTTAAAGATACATAAAAACAAAATACAACGATTAAAATACGGGCGATTAGAACTGCTATTAATTTAAAATATTTTTTTTTCAGCTTTTCCAACCTAGTCATAAGTTGGTTATCTTGTGCGTGTTCAAGTGATAACGTATTTAATACCGTTATTAGTTAAAATTGGTGACTTCTGTACATACATTCGCAAACATAATATAATTATATATTAATTATAATTTTATGATAGTAAAGCATGCGTCAAATAATTAGTTACATTGAAAAAAATATATATTGACTAATACGATTTTATGGTGTCAATCTCGATACACAATTTTTGCACCATCGTTTCATTTTACGCGTTAAGTGCAGCGTAAGTACACATTTATATTTTATGTCTTCATAATTACGGTGTATTAAAGTATTTTATTATTAATATAAATGAAAACTAATTTATCGTTTATTTATAACTTTTCATTGGTTATCTTGATTTTGATTTTTGAAAATACAGCATTTGCGTGAAATCGAAATCTTCAAACGCCACCGTACCCATCCTATTTGAAAAAGAATATAGTTTGAACCCTACCTAGGACAAGCTGATAATTCACTAAGAGTCATACGATCGAACAATTCTTCAAAAAGACAGCGCGGTAAATCTCAATACTAATCAAGCTAAAGAAATCCTTGTTTGCAAATGTAACGAACAGTATAGTAACCATCGCGTCTAACGCAGCAAAGGCACTTTCACTAAACAAACCTAAACGATATTGCACAAAAATGAAAGAAATATGTACAATTCGATCAGCCATCGGTTATCAAACTCTCTAATGAATATTTGGGTGTTGTGTGGATAAATCTGACCAGAACATTGGCTTGTATCGCACTTACAAACGTCAAAGGTAAAAAGTGGTATTATTATCACTTTTAGATAGGGTAGTGCAAAATGCGTTGCACTTATATTAACATGATGGTGGTGACTATGTCAACTGAAGTATCATAGAAGCGTGTGCTTTATAAGAAACATACAAAAACCCTGATAATCCTGGTAGACACGGGCATTATAAGTAATCATCAAAGTTCTAGGTATGATAATATAATGGCACTTATTCTTATATGTAGATTAACAAGGGAAGTGTATATCTAACGAACTGTTCATTAATTCAACATAATTATATCCAATACAGTGAACGAAAACATATTTTTTTTCTTTTTTCTTTACAGAGTTATAAATTATATTATGATCCTCACTTCTTGTAATCCTGTTATAAGTATTATTTTTTGTGTAGTAGGTACCTACTTATTGTTGTTATTTCTAACGACCTTTTAAAAGGACGCCATTTTTCTGCTTTTCTGGCTAGCATAGATTTTTTCTAATTTTTCCTTCCTTTTATTCATAATAAATATTAACATATACAGAAAACCATGAAAATCTAAATACAGTAAAAAGTGGATAGAATTCACAGAAACTACTAAATATATTTTGCTAACAGTGTAATGTTAAGCATTTAGCTGTTAATAAATTTTTATTTAAAGGTTTTTCTTTTGTTTCTAGGTAAAAATATTGAAAAACTAAAAAACTTTGAAGAAAGCATTGGAAATACATTGACGTCAGGTAGGTAATAAACAGTTTCTACAAGCTTTTATTTAACTTAAAATTTGTTTGTATTATGTTTACTCACTTTCCATTGTCAAGATAATTTGAAATCAGGTTACTTAAATAACTTCGGTGACAATGCAACAATAATATGGTAGCTGAAGCTGAGCATATGATGGAGCCGGTGGCCATAGGAATTCTTCAACTAAACCAGATAGTCTCGTCGTGTTGTTCGTGATTTTTCGTGATAAGTACTCTGGTCTTAGATTTCAGGAATAGAGCTTCGAGGTTCTTGTTCTCTAAAGCATTTCTAACATTTTCCCAAATGTCACTACGCTCTGTCACAAAGTTCCGTATGCCTTTACCCCCAATCAAACTGGAAGGAGTCATCACCGTTAAATAAAATAAATAAATAAGTCTTATGTATTTTATAAAGATAGTATTATATATTGACCGCGCGTGGTCTTGTGTGTTAAATAAAATTGTGTTTGCCCAGTCTTTACTTGATTATAACTGACATTTGCAGTAATAATCTGATAGAAACAACTCAATAAACTTGAGCGTCTTCAGTCTGCATTCGCTTCATTTTCGGACTTAGCAAATATGACCATGTTTCAAAATTTCGATTACAACTCAATTGGCTTTCAAAATGTATATGTTCTTTAATAATATTAAAAAAAATGTACATACACTCCTCTATAATGTGCTATTCAATTTATCTACTCCATCTTATCTAAAAGAGCGGTTTCAATTTATCAGCTCTTCTTGCCGTTTTCTTCGCTCTTTTACCAGTCTTATTTTAAAAACATCGATCAACATTGGTTATTTTACTGTAAAAGCCATGAATCTATGAAACCTTCTGCCGATATATTTAAGGCAAATACAGTCACTGCCACAATTTCTTAAAAAAACCTACTTCTTCCTTATTTTCTATAATTTTGACCAACCTCTAGTTATTCAAATATCTATCATTATTACTTCATTTATTGTAAGCATGAGCGGAAAAATTGCCTCCTTCACCTCACTAATCGTCCTTAAATTTTCTTCCTCGTAACGTTTTAAAAATCGCTGGGAGCTCGGGCCTGTGGGGTGGATGAATCAGCGATTTAAAGCCGATTTTGTGTGCAACATTCATCGTAACTGTGCTCTAGTGTACTGGCGCGTTATCTTTTTACCATATTTTTCTAGATTTCTGCAGATAGAGATTCTTTTTGAGAAAAGTTCATGTCATAAGATTTTGTACTGGTTACTTTAGATCCTGTAATCTGTGCTTTCATAGTGTCAAATATCTTTGGCAAACTGTTAGTCGATCCATCTAAAGTTTAGTGAAATTATATTATGAATGTTTTTTGCGACGAAAAGTTAAGTATATTCTCCAAGAAGACAATTGTTTATAATTATATATATATGTATGGTTCTAGATTTGTGTCCTGTAGTTGATAGCAAGAAATAAAAAGTAGATAGCGAACTATTTGTTTATCGAATCTGCGGGGATCGGGTTCAAAACACTAGTGACAGTGGCCGTACCGCTAGAGGCCAGCGAGCTTCGTCTAAATTTCCGTACGAAATGGTCGCTACACCTCAATAGTTAATGATATAAGTTGTCCCATCTGAACTAAATTTACTTAACGTGCATAAAATTTTGTTCACTTAGTATTCAAATTTTAACGATAATTATATCCTAAATGATTAGGAGTTCTTTTGTATTCACACTTCCCATAATACTTTTTATACGTTTTCTATAACACATAAATGCACCTTTTTGTATTGAATAAGTTCGTATAAATTTATGTCAAAAACTATAAAAATATTACTAATTTTAATAAAATTTTCACTGATGATCATGATTGATAACGATGTTAATTGTGCAATAAAGAATATTGTAGATTGACTCAATTAAGTACATACTATCGTTAATATCTGAAAAAATATTCACCAGTTAACCGGAGATTTACCGTCTTATTTGAACAGCTAGTATAGCGCGAGCGTCGCTAGTATTCATCCTAATCCTAACTGATATCTAATGCAAAAAGTATTTTTTTTTGTTATTGATCAACGTCGGTAGTAGAGGTCAGTCTCAACGTCGCAATAAAGAATCTACATAGAAGAATAATGCAGGTTTTTAAGTCAATTTATTAACATTCGTTGCAATCATACAAATGTTTAAGATGTCGTGGAAGCTTATGCGGAGCAATGTAGCGACAACTGTAAAGACGAAACAAGTACAGGACCATTTTCGTGGAACAAAAGCAGTAAAACTATTGCTCAAACGGGTATGTATATTAATACCTTTTAATATTCTCCGATTCAATAAACATTTGACACTTGCCTTTTTTACATATAATATAGGTAAAAATTTCTTTAACGATTTTTTTTTACTGGTTTCACTGGTTTCATAAAGGTTGCAAACAAACAAACCCACACTCCTAGCACTTTAGTTTTTAAGAAAACTTTTTGTATATATAGCTTTTTAATTAGTTATATTTCTGCTTTCAGCCGAATATGTTAAAGAAGGCTACAAAACTTTTGATGGTACAGAAGATGTGTTAATTTACAATAACTTGGCTCAACACGAACACACTAAAGGTACGATGGTACCACTAAAGTTTTTTGCAGAAGTCCACTAGTACTATTTCTTATTTGAAACAGTGTGTTTTCTTTAAAATTGTAGATAATGATACAGCCCGCGTGCCACACGAACAGGTGCATGAGGACTTTCAGTGTAATACTTGTAAGAATATCATATCTGGGTGAGTTTAGAAGGCATTCTACCTGAATTACCACCGTTTTAAAAATATTGATTTTTACCAAACTACAATTTTATTTTTTATTAGATTTAAGACGCATTAAGGAGCATGTATTCGGCTTTTCCATCTCAGTTTATGTGTATCACATAAACCCTTATTTTTTCTCCGATTTTACCTCAAAAATGAGAAAACTGAACATTATATACCCATATATATATATATATATAATTCTACTGTACGTGTGTATGTCACTGTACTCCTCCTAAACGGCTGGACCGGTTTGAATAATTTTTTTTTGTATGCGTTTGGGTGGCGCCCTGGATGGTTTAGATTCACAAATCAGCCCGGCAGATGGCGCTGCAGTCGGTATCAACAATCTTTCATTTAAACCTATTTTTTTATACCACTAAGGTGGCAAACAAGCTAGCTCCGTGGCCTATGGACGCTTGCAATAAATCATCTGGGGCATCACTTTGAAAATCTAATAACTATTTCTTGAAGAACATCATATTGTATTCCTTAGAGAAAACCTTGGTAGGGACTCATTTGTTTCTTAATGGTGTTTCTAGATATCGTTACACGTGTGTCCAATGTCCTGACTACGACATATGCAGCAGCTGCGAAGCGGGCGGTTCGCACGCGTCACATTATATGTTGAGAGTGCCTGAACCACGGCCTTATGTGAGTACTTTTCACTTTTTAACTTCAAATCAAAAAGGGTTAAAATATTTTTGCACTGCATGTCTTATTGTGTTTGTAAATGAAGGGAAAATCAAATTTTACTTTTCAAATATTTATTTGAAAAAATAAAAATTCAAGCTATGAGAACCTGTTTTTAATAGTAAGCACAGTAACAAAACTATGACGTATGTGTCATGTGCGTTCTCTCGTATAATATAATGTAATGTGCAGTATTAGATTCTTCCTCGTAGTCTATTTAGTCCAACTGGTTTGACCACAAGGAATTATTTGTCCTGGTCGTCAAACTGTTCAAATGATCAATCCTGTATCAGTCAAGTAAAAAATGTGTACAGTCGTCTTGATAAAAGTAACTCAGGTACATATACAATGCTAAATCCAAATATAAAAGAAATCCTACTGATGCCAATCTAGAAAATTATAGACTTTTACGGAATCGCTGCAATACAATGTGTAGAGACGCGCAGCGACGCCACATTCACAAATCAGTTGAAAACGAAAATCCGTCTAAAGTATGGAAATTTCTAAAATCAATAGGAGTTGGCAAATCATCTCAGAATTCACTTCCGCCAAACATCGATGTTAATCTCCTAAATCAACACTTCACTTCCTCTTCTATCTTTGATGGTATTGCTAAAACCAATACTGTAAATAATCTTTCCTTACTACCAACTCCTGATTTCTCTCCTTTTACTTTTACACAATTCACCGATTGTGATGTTAAGAAGAACGTTCTCGCCATTACTTCCAATGCAGTTGGTAACGACGATATAAGCCGTAACATGATAATTTATATAATTGATATTATCTGTCCTACAATTACAAAAATCCTTAATCATTCTATTTCCTCTTGTACATTTCCTATGGCATGGAAGGACGCTCACATAATTCCTTTGCCAACAAAATCGAATCCTTCTAGTCTTTCTGATTTACGTCCTATTTCTATTCTTCCTTTTTTACCCAAAGTCCTTGAGCGTCTTGTCCAAAAACAACTAAACCTGTTCTTGACACGAAATAACCTATTCTAAATCCTCTTCAATCAGCATTTCGTGCAGGACATAGTACTGTTAAGGCTCTAGTTAAAACCACGGATGACTTTCGCATGGGAATGGACAATAAACAGCTCATAGTATTAACGTTACTTGATTTTAGTAATGCATTTAATACTGTCTATTTTGATGTGTTGTTGGAGTTATTGCGTTCTCTTAACATATCTCCAACGGTGGTTGCTTGGTTTCAGAGCTACTTGCGTGGACGTAGGCAAAGTATCAAATTCGATAACATTTTTTCAGATTGGTGCCACATAGTTGCCGGTGTTCCGCAAGGTGGCGTTTTATCTCCTCTCTTATTTTCGATTTTTTTAAATTCAATTACTCACCAACTTTCTTCTCTCCACCATAGGCAGTCCAAAGTTTATGTCTAGAATAAACTGGGTTAGTCTCCCAAAAGTTTGTGTAGACAATGTACTTATACCTTATAATGACCAGGTTAAGAATCTAGGTATTATTATAGATAGTAGTATGTCTTGGACTTCACAGATAGCCGAGGTCAGTTGGAAAATGTTTTCCGCTGTAGGTTCCCTAAGAAGGCTGCAAAATTTCCTACCCACGGACACTAAAATTGTTCTTGCACACTCTCTTTTGCTTCCCATACTCGATTACGCCGATGCTAGCTATCCTGGTTTAACTGAAGACCAATTAAAAAAACTTGAGCGACTTCAAAATCTCTGTATTCGGTTTATATTTGGATTACGCAAATATGACCATATTTCCAATTTCCGCGTGAAGCTCAAGTGGCTCCCAATTCGCTTTCGCCGGAATGCTCATATTCTTTCACTTCTTTACTGTGTGCTGTTCAATCCTAGCTACCCTTCTTATCTCAAAGAGCGTTTTGGTTACTATGCCTCTTTGCGTTCCTCCTCTAATTTATTACTTAATACACCGAGTCACAACTGAAAATTTTACGATGATTCCTTCACCGTACAAGCAGTGCGATTGTGGAACTCTCTCCCAGTAGATATCCGAAAAGCACAATCACTTACAAAGTTCAAAGCACAAGTGAAAAAGCATTTTTTAAATCTCTCATAACATTGTTGTTTTGCTCCCTCTGTTCTTCTGATGTAGACACTTAAATATTTTAGTTATGATTGTTTTCTTTTGTTGTGTAGTTTATGTATTTTTATGTAAGGAATTTATGTATTTTATATTTTATGTATAAGGGTATTTATGTATTTTGTAGTTATTTATTTATTTGGTAATTTATACTATTCTTATTCTATGTTACTTATATCTTTATTTCAGTTTTTGTACAATTTTGCACACCCTACCATTCCAATCTTTTAAATTTGTAGATCAATACCAACATAGGTTATCTGGTAGAAATCGCCATCTGGCGATAAGATCGCCTGTTGTACATGTTTTTTTTTAATATTATTTTTTCAATAAGTTTGTGTTTTTGTTTTGTGCAATTAAGGATATTTGTATTTGTATAGTAATATTACAGTCTTAAAAATTTAAAAAAATGTGCTAGTGCTGTTTACAGAAAACGACGCTACCAGGCCATTCAAATTTTTATAGTAGTACAATCATAAACAAAATTACAACTAAATTAATTTTACTACATTATCCTGGTATATCTTACAATTTCTAATCTGGTCATACAAAGAAAAATACACCCGCACCTATTTAGTATTCGCGCAACACCCACACTGACGATTGGATATTTCAATAAGTATATCTTGTAAAATCATCGAACAGACACGTAGTTTAGTAGTTTGTCGTATTGAAGATGTCGGCCTTTTGTGGCATAAGTCCGTGGAGTGTTTGAACTTCACTCTTTCCGAGGAGATGTGTCCCACCTTCCTTTAATTTTAGTGGCACTACATACCATTTTGTTGTGCTATACAAAGCGACTAACCAGACAATCTTGAAATTCAAAGAATGGGATGGCATCATTTTTTAAGATTAATAATTACCTGGTCACCTGTACAAAATGGACTGACATAGCCCAAGGGCGTAAGGTAAGATACCTACTATGCAGCCGAGCCACTTAATGTGTAAGAGTAATTACGGGAGCGGGTAAGAGTATGATTGACCATCGCGCATTTACTATCCATACAAGAGTCTTAACATTTCGTCCGACCTTCTACGTGTAGCGAGGTAGTTCCTGACTGTATGGATGTAAAGTTGTGTTAGCGCGCCATCACTTCAATACACACAGTTTACGTAAATACACGGCCGGCTTATTCTTACTGCTTGGCACAATTGTAGTAATGATCTGTCCGAATGTGCAGAAATGCAACTTAATCTCTATAGGTCAACGGTTTTTTATAAATTATTTTATAGTACATTACAAAAACTTCATGTGGTGTGTCCTGATCTGAGCTTTTTGTTTATTTTCATTGCCTAAATTGATTGATTACCTTATTATTAAGGGTTACTATTTTGTAGCGTAGAATGGCGGCTCGAGATAGACTGACTTGTCTTGATTCTGTTGTCTTCGATATTATTATATTCTTACTTGTCATTAAACATGAAATATTTGCGTTCCAGGGAGAAGTACAATCAGTATTAGAGTCTATACGAAGACATTTGCTGAACACCAGTATCCTGCTCAATCCGACGCTTTCGATGTCTGATAGGTAAGAAATAATCCGTTTACAGGATGCGAATTAATAGTTTTGACTGTTTAGCACCTGCGTTATATCGTGCGAGCGTCTGCAGCGGGTACACCCAGCAAGCGACGTCGCAGTTTGACCTAAATTTATTACTACAAAGCGCTACGCTAACAATTACTACAAAATGCTACGGAGTTTAGCGAGATGATTAAAAGCGACGTCTATGCGACTAAACGTATCATTTAAGCGACGTTTTTATTTACAATTTTTTTGTATAAAAAAAACCAGGTTAAGAGGAAATATCAGAACGCTTTTTCCCATACAAACGTATTCCTCTGTTTCCTAAATTTAAGCATCAGAGGTATCATTTTTTGTATATGATATACACAATCACTATGTCAGTATGTTTTGCTTTTTTTTTAAAAGCCATTCGTATAAATAACCAGGGTCCTGCAAAAGTACATAAATTGCCTCTTTTTATTTTTGTATTTATATTTGTACAAATATGTGAACTAATTTTTAAAACAAAACCATTAGAGACACAAAATAATTCATTACCTCCCAGTATAAGTAATTCCTATACAATGCGGTTAAGATTTGGAGGAGAGAAGTAGGGAATACAGAACACCGATTTTGATGATTGTGACTAGTTTCATTAATCCGAGGCGCGGTTTTCCCTATCGCACGTCGGTGTCTTGGTCCAGGGCCTCGATTACGTAAGTTGTTGCTAACAATTCTCGATAGAAATAAGATATACATTGCGGTTTCGCGACAATCGATGAATTTCATACGTGATTTCAAATGCGCAATGTATATCTTAAGTCTATGGATTTTAAACGAGAATTGTTAGCAACTACTTTACGTAATTGACACACAGCAATTGTAATTTCCAGATACCTGTGTGTATTCGCTTGGGTCTGATATTTCCTCTTAAGAACGAAAAATATATTCTCTATATTCATGATACTCCCCTCCCACCCTTTTCAGTTCAGGCACAAAATATCCTAACATCCTATATACTGCCATTTTATATGAAGCGTATTTGCTTGATTCAAAAAGACACTTTTTTTTTTTATATACCACTAAGGTGGCAAACAAGCTTACGGTCTGTCTGAAGGTAAGCGGGCACTGTAGCCTATGGACGCTTGAAACACCCTTCAAAAATCTAGTGACATCTTTCTTGAAGAACCCTATACTAATTATTTAGATATTAATATCACAAAAATGTAGGAGAGGAATTATTTTTATTATACTGAGATATAGCCAACTGAAATGAGCATATCTATGCACCTAAGTTAAAAGTTTCATATTTTAAATAGAATAAGTATACTTTATGAGATATAGCCAACTGAAATGAGATTAAGTTTAGATATAAAGAAGAAAGGAGCATCAAGTTGGCACAGCTTATCTTAGTTGGTCCTGTTTTTTGAATTATGAGGACAAATCTAATAAATACTAAAATAAATATTAATTGTTTCAGCATCAAATTGGAACTTAAGGACGAAGTGGAACAGGTTCTAGATCCTCTACAAAACGTACCGGAGTCAACGAGAGAGTCCCTATTAGAAGCAGATTTCAATGAGTCTACAGTCATACCACAGCAGGTACATAACTCACATCTGTACCAATACTAAACAATCTTAACGTCTTAATATGAGCGTAGTCGCAATATATCAAGTAGGCACTAATTTGCCTACATTTTATCGCATGGAAAAATTAAGATGCCTTTCCCTTACCCTAATCAGCTTAACATCCTTACTACCAAGGAAGTTAAATCATTAGCAATAAACACTGCATTTATATTTACAGGAACAGGAATCGGTCAGTGACGAACCAACAGAGTTATCTTTAATAGACACACGTAACAAGTCTAATTCGCAGGAACAGGACTCGGCTGATGACGAACCAACAACGTTACCTATAATAGAAACACGTACGCGCAAAAGAAAACTTACCAACCAAAATGAAATCTGCGAGCAAGATGTAAATAAAAATACTAGAGTAATACCAAAGTTACATACTCAAAAACGTCCTAAAGTAGTGTTAAATGATATGCTTTTAATGGCCGAAAGTGTGCAAATGTCAACAGATATAGTAATAAATGAGAACATGGAATCGTGTGAAAATATCAGAGGTAACTTAGAAATCGAAGACGAAAATATAGAGATATTTACTAAGACATTAATAAACGAGGTTGGAGATACAATTGTTGAAATAGTTAGTGAGACATCGAGAAACGAGGTTGGAGATACAATTGTAATAACACCTCCTGATTATTTATCAAACGCAAGCAAATCAGAAAAAATGTTTAACTCTGATGGGGGACGGACGTCATCTCGGCCAACACTTATAGAAGTGGATGATATAGGTGAGATCTGCTAATTTATTAGTTTTTAATCAATCGAACCATATAGTCCCAAAAAACGTCACTACACTAGGTTCGCGGCATTTGTGGATCAGGGCTATAGTCAGTGTCAACGTTTCTACACCGTAAAACTTGACTGGCAATACGCATTGTTTAAGACCTTTATATACAACGTAATGTTATTTGTAATGTAAATATGCCCAAATAAGTTTTCGTAAAAACGGTGACTTAACGCTGTAAAAGTAGAAGTCCCTATAGTCGTTGGCTTTATAGCTCACTTACACCATCAATAGATTACATGTGTAATTTTCCACAAAAAAGTACACTACCCAAAATAGTTAATAGTTTAAGCAGGGCTGGTGCACTTAATTTACGAAGGAATGTAAGGTTATTAACTATGGTGTAGTATAGTCGTTTGCGGAGAGGTGCGGCCAAAACACATTTAACCCGTTACACGACAAGGGGGTCAGAAGGTCGGTATGCATGAAATGCCACCATACAAACCAAAAATATCCAATTTCTCGTAGATAATCGAAATTTGAAATAATTATAGGTAAAATGTAATATAATGTTAGAAAGGTGATTAAATTTTTTATTTGACGCATTATTTTGTAAAGATCTCACTATGCTTATATATTTTTTTGTTCCCCAAGGTGTAAATTTTTTTTACACACAATGACAAATGCTATGCATTAATTTTCTACACACATGCTTTGCGTTAATTTTACTATCACAAAACATATAATTACAATCGCACAATCGCATGCCGTTAAACAGGCATGGCACGTGCGCAGAGTACACTCACGAATGAAGTTTTTGACAAAATATTGCGCACTGGAATACTTTATTATTTAACCTTAATGTTATTGAATGTATGACTGTTTTCCTTACTGAGAAAAAAACAACACCGCATAATTTGCAGTCTTTCTTTGACCACCATAAATTAATTTCCTTTTCCTTATATTTTCAAATTTATTCTCTTAAATCGCTTTTTAACTAGATCCTCTACAGATTGCTGCTTAAATACATCTTTTTTTAAATCTCTTTTTAAGATCGAAACAAGACCTTCTACAGATTGCAACTAAACCCAAGAGCTTAAATCTCTTTGTTAAATGAATCCGAATCAGATTTTTTTTTATACAAACTTTGCACTAAATATTTACAACTATAACCATTTAGCTGCTTAGAGTGCGTTATTATCATATTGCTATTAATCGTGCGAAATGTATATTCACTCATATAATGCCAGTGAATTATGAAATAACTAAAGTTTTTGTTATTAATTATTTACTGGTATGGATAAATATGCGGTTTGCGACTATAGTCAAAAGAGCTTCATAATAATAACCCGTTTTGAGTAGCGAAATCTATAGTTTACATACATACATAACATTGGCTTTGGTGTTTTTGTTTTTTTGCAGAGAATCAACAGTTGCAGGGTATCAGTAAAGAAGTAATTTTGTACCTGAATGACGGATGATAATACACTTCCAGTCACTGGCTAGAGACATCTGTTTTTACTATAAGCGTAAATTATAATATTTGATTTAAATCACTTAATTACATGTTTTTTTTTATAATCCATTAAATTACTACAAAATAAAGCTTAAGATTTTTTTGTTTTGTAGGATTCAGATCATTCAGCTATGACACACACGAGACAAATGATATCTTTATCAGACCGCGAATATTGTTTGTATATATATATATATATATAACTGTTGATCCTGGCTGTTTGTCAGTCAAGTCGAATTAGAGGCCTTATGAACGGCATGAAAACTGACTGATTGTGAGGTACAGTGGTATAGTTTGATAACGCCAGTTTTGCTACCGACACCTATCGTTCGTGTAGCTTTAAAACGTTGCTAACAAATTGTTTGGTTGCAAAACGAACGGTTGAGGTACACACACTACGATAATAACACATACACTACCAAAAACAATAAATATGTATACGCAATTTGACAGATTAACACCAAAACCCTACCTCCAGACATGGGTCTAGTTTCATTTATGGTGGCAGAAGTGACAAAAATATAAAAAATATCGTAAACGAACTCTTGACTGATTGTTGAAGTGAAAACTTCTTTAGCGGCGTTGTGCACTGTTTTTGGTATGGGTAAAAATGTTAAACTCTCGTCAGACTGATCGTCAGACGGAAACCATAATGCCACGCCCTAAAAAATCGCAAGACGGAAACTATAATGCCACGCCTATTATAATTTTTAGTTTTAGTATATGGCGATTGTGAGTAGTACAGGGAGGTTGGATATTGCATTTTAATTCTACGACAGATTGAGATGTCAAATATACTACGTCAAAAAAGTAAATAAACAAACACCATTATTTCTTGACGATTTCAAAGACATGTGACATATTTGAGTGTTAAGCTCGAATTGTGTGTTAAGGAGATTGGTTCTGTACAATTTAATATGACGTATGAGTTGTCTTGCGTATTTAAATGTTAAGCGCGAATCGTTTGTAAAGGTTTTTTCACTTCTGCCGGCACTCCCGGAGTGCAACTAGTTTTTTACAGATTTTTTATTTTTTTGATATTTTTATACCAAATAGCAGGAATTTTGCGGAATTCATAACCTTGGCATATTCGATCGATTTATAAACAATGAAATGAATATTTTATATGTTAAGACGTTTTTCACAAAACATTTCACTTTGCTGCAATTGTGACTAATTTGTTAACTTATTTAATATTGTTTCTCTATACAATAAATGGTTTTTCGGTTAAATAAAAATTTTAATTCTGCCATATTTTGCCATACCAGATTTAGAATGAGGGAAATTGTTTTTTTTTAAAACCGCCATTTTGGTAATTTCCAATTTTGATCGACAATCATGGGCCATTGTATAGAAAATATCTTCTTGTTTAAGGTGGTTTTTTTACTGTACGCAATCGCGAATTTATTTTTGCTACTCGGGAGATGGCTATTAACTAACTTTCTAAAATATTAATAAACAAATAGATAACCAGCCTTTTTTTTAAAAAAAAAGTCCCGAAATATAATGGTTCTTTTAAGCGTTAACTCAAGTTTTCTTTTTCTGAACGAAACCAAAAATTGGGCAAAAGGATATGAGGATAGGAATACATGTATAGAAACTTATAGAAAATTATAAATATTAACAGCTTTAATTCACAAAAAGTATACTTATTGATTAATTTTACTAGCAGTTAAGTAGGTCCTGCCAGTGCTTGTTCGTCGTTTTCGTGTTGCAATGTTTGTTTTCGATGAAGCCAGATTTGCTGCAAGCAAAAAAAATTGAAAGTTATTTTGAACCTAGAACTGATTCTTACGGTGATGGTATACCCCAAACGAGTTAAGTTTCCAAGAATTTGATTTATTTTGTTACAGTCCTAAGTACACTTTGACGTGAAAAAAATATATGTTCAATATTCAAACATTAATTAAGTGGATTTGCTAATATTATACAGTCAAGCCCGAGTAAGTGAGAACTGGGTAAGCGAGAAAACACTATTAATGAGAGTATTTACCAGGTCCCGTCATTTTGCCTTCCTAAAACCTCTATAAGCGAGAAACATAAAAACTGTAAAAGTAACAGTCATTTTTCACGCGTGAACCTCTTCAAGTGAGATTGATACTATACCTCTATAAGAGACATTTAAACGCGTTTAACTTTTGCTTTTAATGACTCATTCTTAAATTTCAAGGGATTCTTATTTAATTCAAACCAAATGTCCGTCTGTTATTGTTTTCTATAGTTTTTGGAACTTACATTGTTTTCGAATGACCAAATTAGGGTAGGGTAGGATAACTCCTGTAGAACAGATTTTTCGTAGTTACTTTCGTAAACTTTTACAGTTGTTCAGTTATTTTGAATAGAACATGGATAAATGATAACTGATTACTTTATGACATATATCTTACCTTTTTTGCAGTCTCCTAAAACGTTCTCCTGAGACTGTTCCAAATCTTGCTTTAAACATGACCCTTCTTTCTTTTTTCTTTAAAACATCTTTCAAGAAAGTATATTATCTTCGTGTCGCTTTTAAGGTTTAAGTTTTTAGTTGTTTTCTTAATATTTTCGAGGATAATAGGCGATAATTGGATATTGGTGTTGCCAACCACCTCGGGAGATCCACTCGCGTTTTTTATGAATGTCTTGGATGTAGTTTTTGGTAAACCAATGCATTTTTCAATTTTTTTCTATAAATAACGGTTGTTTTACAATTTCTTTCCGCCTTTCTTTTTGTAGTAGTTGGTTCGCAATTACTTGCTTTTCTTTTTGTAATGGAAGTTTGGTAAGAACTACTTTAGGGTTTTTGCTCATAATCTCTTTGATTGCAATCGCAGTCGAATCATCAAGTTTCCTTTTGTTGGATGTGAAGCTGCTCTCAGCTTTAGTGTTAGACATATCTATTTCTTTTGGTACATTTGGACTGAGCTGAAATTCTTTGGCAGTATCTTTATCAGAGTCCTGCAACTAAAATTAAAAAGATGGTTAGATATTATGTAGCCAACAATTCAGCACTCACAATACGGACTCAACATTCAACTGGTTGAGTGGTGGTGTATTATCTCTACATGATAGGGGGTGGGCCTATCCCGTTCATCGGATACAAAGATCCGAAGCCCAAGAATCGAGGGCACTTCTTATAATGCATCAATTGTAACTGTAATATGCCAGCCAGAGATTGCACCCAGGACCTACGACACGGCAGGTAGACGAACTGCCATTGCGGTTGGCCGCTTCGATCTTTTTAATTAATACTAACGATGTGGTAACTTTCTCTTATGGACTCGTTTTGACTAGGATAGAAAAGGAGGACATATACATACATACTTACTTGAAATAATATAAATAAAACTTCTTTGCAAATCAGCCTTGTACATGCTTGTGCTTTTTGCCTCTTTGATGAGGAGATGCTTAGGCCATAATTAACGGGGGAAGTAGACCTAAATTATATTACTGTCAGCCAATAACTCGCAAAAAATACACTTTAGAGAATGTTTTCTAGGAACTTCATACGCATTTTCAATGTAATTCAAATGGGGTGCGTGACAAAAAAATTGTTCTGTCATTTCAATATATTGCGAGCTACTCTTAAATATTTATTTCTCCATTTTATTTGGCAGATTTATAAGACTGTGACGTATGGGCGAACAGACGAAGTAAATGACGAAATTATGAGATATTTTTCCGGCTACAGAACCCAAAAAAGGCGAAAAGGCAAAAAACAGATTCCACCATTTCATTTCATGTACGCCAACGTACTCACTACTCCTTGGCGTCTCTCTAATAATCGTTGAGAGGCTAATCATAGTTGAAGCATCAATTATGTCAAGTTGACGTGGCATATGTGTTTTTAAACTCTTTCGACATTTTAAATATTAAAACAACATACCAACATTCGACAGCCCTAAGTATTTTGAGTGAAAACTTTGTGAACAGTCCGGCAAGTACGTAAGATGATATAATTTACGGGAGGCGGCACACTGTAGGTACTTTGCTGTGAACTTTCGTAGTATGAGAACTATGAAAGTGTGTTTTTGACCGCTGTATACATTTCTGCAGCATATTTGTAAACTCAACAGGCAGTTTAACATAAGTACCAACTTTTTTCAGTAAGTATTATGTACCTATAGTTTTTAATATAACTGACCTGATCCATCTCAGATGGCTGATCTGACAGCAAATGTGATAGGAAGACGCCTTCGTGGTCTATTTCGTACTGTAAAGGATCCCAAACATCTTCTACTTCCTCCTTCACCTCTGTCTTAACTCTAAAACAACAAAGTCATCGAAAATTATGAAAAAGTAATTACGTATTAGTACAAAAGCTTTGAAAGTATAAAAATAAACATAACAGATCCAGTCTTGAAACCATTTAGCGGAGTCAAACTACGATTTAGTTTAAATTTTTTTTTGGGAAAGCTTAGCTACCGATGGAAAAATGATTTTAATGGTGTGAATAACATCACAGTATCGCTTTCCACTCGAATTTAATGGAACCCTGTTTAATATTCTAAAAAAACAAATATTTCGCCCTTGGTGGGGTTGCTGGTTTTTGAGTTTTCAAATAAGAACAGTTTTTGTCAATGTTCAAGGGCCCTATAGTTCAAATTTTGTAAGGTTACGTTCATACCCCCCTGCAGTTGATATACTTATACGGGTTTTTTGAGTTAAATTTGAAAGCCGCTGTCTTAGTCCGTTTGATATAATTAGATATAGGGGGTATACGGAAAGTATTCCGAATTGGCATGTCATTTGGGGTTACTATAGTCTATAGTCTGAGTTTTTGACCTCGAGGCCCCTGTGCCAACTTGGTGGGAGGCAAGAACACCTCGAAATTTTGGAGCCTTTTTTAGTTTTTTGCTTTTATCTCCTAAACTAAGCAGTTATTATTTACCAATGGCTATAACAAAGTTGTAGAAAATAAAATTTGCTTCCAGTTTCACTAATCAAAAATCTTTGACACAATATTAACCGAGATACAGCGGGTAAAACAAAAATGGTATGACAAAAAATCACAAAATATTAAAAACTGCGGCAGTGCGAGGGTGTTTGCGCTAAAACTTTTTATTCTTAAACTTCCAGATGAATCATGTTAGTTACTCATCAATATAAACAACTAAAAGTCTTACGCCCTTGCCCCCTCCCGTCTACCTGCTGAAGTCAAGACGGCTTTTTTAAAAAAGGATAAATTAAACAACTACCGAAAGGAAACTAAGAGCTCAAACTGGGAACCCACTGAAAATCAGCGCCGTGATAGACTGCTAGCATGATGCTAAGTGGGGAACCACTATTTAAAGCATAATGTTCTTTTATATATAATAATAACATGGTATATTTTAATGTAGAATGCTTAAAATAAATATTTGTTCTTTATATCGTTGTGTTCTCTTAATCTGTCTTTAAAAGAAAATGACCTAACGAATCGCTACAAAGTGTTAAGTATACCCTGTTTTACTTACTATTTTTTATATTATTGAATATTAAATTCAAAATTTGAATAAATTTTGGTATATTCTAAATAATGAAAAGAATAAAGTTGCGTTTTAAAAATTCCTATAATTTTATTTTATAGAAAAATAGGCATCTTTTAATCAGTTATTTTTCGAACTTTTCATTGAAAACAAGATAACTATTAAAATAATACGTCTGAAAATATTTCACTTCTTTGATTTTTTCTTGTATATTTATTTAACAAGAACACGTTATAAAAGTCATAAGAAACTTGTTTGTTTGTTATAATTTTTTGATATCAACAAAAAATTATCTTCTATCTATAAATAAAAAATAATCGCAAAATTTGTTGCTAAGCGCAAAACTCGAAGATAGCTGGACCAATTCGAGTTTTTTTTTTGTTGTGTTTGTTAGTGTTAGGGCAAGGTTTTTATAAATATAAAATTTTATAATTTTGGTAAGTTGTTATGCCCATGCCGGGGAAGGTTTCTGAATTAGTAAAATCTCATCACAATGGGTGGCACGCCAGTGGTTTTAAAAACGAGAAACAACGTTAGCGGGGTCAGCTAGTGATAAATAAAATAAACAGTTTAGTTATATTTATTTATATATAAAAAAGCGAAACATTTTTAGAGCTATTATTTTAACATTTATGCTGTTTTTAATGGAAAAAAAAATTAAAAAAGGTTAACAAATGCCTCGAAAGACATCAATTTAAAAAAATAAAAAAAATGAATTAATTACCTTTAATCCTATAAAAAAATATTTTAGTGTATTGTACGACGAAATTTTCTTTTAACTTTGATCTGTTGCATGTCAGTTAGTTTAGAAACAAAACATACCTTTGACTAGTAAACATTGAAGAATATTCAATATTCTTCAACTATCTGAAAGACATACTCGTAGTACACATAAAACATTTAGTTTTTATAATTTTTTTTTTAGTTTTTTTTAATATCTCCTGAGCGAAAAACTAAAAAAAAGTTCGGAAATTTTGAAGTTTTTTACCCTCCAGCCTCCTCAAAATAGCACAGGGTCCTCGAGGTCAAAAACTTTGATTCTACGCCCCAGAGTATCGTTTAATGACATACCAATTTTTCATTAACCTGGAAAGTATTCCGATACTTTCCAGATAGAAAGTGGATATTGACTTGATTATCTCGGAAAATATGAAATAGGTATAGTCCAGTACAGCGCGGTAAAAAGCTGGAAAACCTAGAAAAATTCGAAATCTACTCCTATTTGCTTGAAAATTTGGATTTAGGCAGTTCTCGGCCTACACTAAAAAGTCTCCCCAAGGCCGTTGGTTGCTTTTAATTTTTAGGGGTGTAAACTACCCCTATTATCGAAAAAAGATAAGACAGAATATTAAAGCATTTAATTCATTAAAATCATGTTGAATTATGTTATGTAAAGACCACCAAAGATAATTAGGGTTATTTTTTTTACCGTTTGATATTTTTAGGGGTAGAAACTAAAGAAAAATTCAAAAAAAAAAAAAATTTTCAGCAAGAAAAATTTAAAAAAAATTAATTTTAGCGCAATTTTTTTTAAATTTGCCTTAATTATCTCAATTTAAGATAACTTTTTACTAGTATTGTTGTTTTATCTGTTTTTTGATATTTGTGGGGGGTGAAAACTACCCCTGCCCCAAGAAAAATATGGGAAAAAATTTTTTTTAGCATTAAATTTTTCAGATTTTAATTTCATTACAATGTAAGTATAAAAAATGTTATTTATTATTTTTTAAAAGTTTGAAACCCCTTATCACCCCTATTACATAAACCATCCCTATTTTGAAAATTTCTTTTGGTAAACATATAAATTTTTTATTTTATTAAACTTATTTTAAGTATTGAAATTTAACTTTAGAGTAATTTATTACTAAAATTATAAAAAATAAAATATACAAAGTAAAATACAGAGTATAAAATACATAAATTTCAATCACTATCACTTTCGTCTGTTATCTTTTCAGAAGAGCAGTCATCGTCCTCCTCATCTTCGTCTTGATCCAAAGTAGGAGCACAGTTTTGGCAATTGTCCCCACTGCACGATTTACATGTTGAATTGCAAAAAAGTCCTACTTTTACTTACAAAAGATAACTAATGTGTATGCTAGTATTATTGATCAAAATTTTGAAAAGAAATATTATATTATAATAATCTTTACAATAGCACATGAGCAGCACATGCTCGCTTGCTTCTTTCAGTTTCACTAATACAATATAACAAGCTATATATATATATTTTTTTCGTATGTATGTGACCCTTTCACTCGAGCCAGGTGTGCTCCGAAATTTGGAGTTATACAAATAAGGCTAGTGTGCTACGAGCCTGCACTAGCCTATAGGGGATATACAAATGTTGTTGTAGGTACACACACAGACGCTCACACACACAAAAATGTATTACATAAATATGCATATACATATATACATGAATGTATGCATTATACTCTAAACGACGATATATATCAATTTTTCGAAATTAAGAAAAAAAAAACTTTTACGGTTTTTTGACGATAATTTCTTCAATTTTGATGCTAGAAACTTTTTTAAAAAACCATTTTAAAGGTGAATTTGTCAGCTACAAATTCGTTTTGGTTAAATATTTTTTTAACCCTTAATTTTAAAAAGGGAGAGAGTTGAAGGGTTGAAAAGTGGTACTACATACGCAATATTGCATACTTTAAGAGCCTATATCTCCGAAAATTTAACTTAAAAAAAAAAATAACATGAAATTTTTCTGTGGAAAAAATACTAACTTTTTGGTGTCTTTCAACTTTTACATATCTGTTTTATTATAATAGAGAATGGACAATAAGACGATTTTTGCGTTATCATGAAAATATGAAAAGCACTTGAAACTCATTTCGTTTCAAAATGAATTATAATTTACCAATGAAACTATATAGGATTCAATAGTTATATATAAATGAACAAAATAGTTGAAGGGTAAAAAAAAATTTCAATTAGGGTGACAATTAGGGGGTGGTTTTCACCATTTTTTTTATCACAAAAAGTAGATTTCGATCTTATTTTCATCATAACTCGGTCAATTTTAAAGCTAAATACTTCTATAAAAAAAAAATGAAGGTCTTTTTAAGCACAACAAAAAAGTCTAAAATACACTTTGTTCGAAAATTGCATCAATTTTTCAATATTTTACATCCAACGCTTTGATTTTTAAAAAATAATAAAAAAATCACTTTTAACAAGCCATTACTCAGTAAATATTCGGTCTATAGCAATGTATAAAATACCATTCTCTTAGTTTTTTTATATGCTACAACTTTGCTCTTTAGAGTTTTTACGATAAAGTTGATACTTTTTGCGTTATTTCCTAAAAACCATTGAAAAAAGTGGTTTTTTCTTAAAATTTCAACTACGAATAACTCAGAACGTATTGGGTTTGGAAAATTGGTTCAAAGAGAAAAGTTGCTTCAAATGAGAGTTTTTTTTATTTTTCACCCCCGAGAAGGGGTGGTTTGCACCCCCAAGGTAAAAGCAACCCGCGGCGTTGGGGAGACTTTGAAGTAGAGGGTTAGTACTACCTGTAAAAAAATTTTCAGAATTTTAGGACGAGATTTGCAGAATTTCACGGCGAAACCGCGCTGGACTGGACTAGTAGTTTGGCAGCAATTTAAAATTTTGGTGTTTTTTTTGTAAAATCTGAAACTGCTATAACTTTTGTCCATTTTATTGTTACTTCATGTAGTTCAGCAAGTATACCTTAATTTTTTTTAAACCCCATATTGGGTTTAATGACACGCGGAATGTTGCCAGGGAAAAGATGTACATACTATATTTACATACATAAACATCTAAATTCACAACCCTTTGTAGTCAGGCTAGTACCAAAATAATAAAATTGAATACGATATTTTTGATTACCTGTCATCTTTAGGATCAAGCAAAATGTCATTATTGAACAGTTGCCTCCGCACTGACTCTAGCACGGAAAATATTTCTTCCTGAAATAAATGAAAATTTGATCTATCAAATCTAACTCAAGTTAACTTAATAATAAAGTTATTCAAAAGTATTCTCCGTTTATTTTTAACCACTTTTTCATTCCCTCAAACCATTCACAAAGGCCTATAAATTTGAGGGTATGATATCCGGAAGTCGTCTCTGCCTCGCAACACTAGAAACACAACAAGTCTCTGTAGTGCAGTTAAATAAGATACATTTTTAGACTAAAAAAACATTAATTGGTAAAGTTTTCAGTTTAGGTGTACGTGAACGTCGCGTGGCGTACGTTAATATCTCCCGTTGAACATACTAAAAGTCTCCATCTTTAGCTCGTGCTGCCATCTTAGGTACTCTTTTTAAGTTTTTTGCTTTTATAGTATTACTGATACGAAAAACTTTTTTAATATCATATATTTAATATTATTGTGGGTATAAGAGCCACCAAATAGCGACGACCAGCTGTGAATACCGAATAGCCATGACCAGCCATCAGCTGATCATAATCTCGTAGCTATGCCTTACTTCCCATAAATACTAAGTATAGTCTCTCGCAGCCTAGTTGGTTGGTAGTGCGACCGATATATATGTATGTATTTACAAAAAAAAAGGTAACATATGTATTTGTATCCGTTGTCTGGTATCCATAACACAAGCTTTGCTGACTTTGGGGCTAGATGACGCTATGTGTGTAATGTAAAAAAATATTTATTTATTTATTTAATTTATTCCAACCAGCAAGCAACCAACGTTTATTGTACTGCAATACTACCAATGGCAAAGGCAAGGTTCTCTGTATACTGATTGACTCAACTTTGACAGCTACTCTCTAAGCCGTAAATAATAGCCATAGGCTGGACATACTTGACAGCGCTTTTACAGAACGTAAGCCTAAGTTTCTGTAGAAATGCTAGACGAATTTTGCTTTGACGTTCTTCCCGTTACTATTCAATCCGACAAAGGTCCAGCGAAAAGTCTGTTGTAAAATCGGACAAATCCAAGAAAGCCCTTAAAAGCTTATCAGCTTACAGCAACTAGATCGCATCCTCGCTCTCATTAGATCTCACTCACAAATTGATGTGGCCATCGAATATCTAACCAGTCACTTAGCTAAGCTACTCAGCAATTCAGATCAGCGAGTATTTTACACAAACACCACACACACACACACACACAGTGGATAGCGATTACCAGTTTAAGAGGACATAAAGTAACTAATAAGAGAGCGTAACACCGCACGACGACAACGTAACAATTATCCCTCTGCCGAGGACAGACCCTAAGTAGTCACAAAAACCTGATGCAAGGGATCTAGCCCGGCCGCCAGGCTAACTGGAGCTATGAAACTACTAAAATCGACTCCATGAGCGTCATGCCTCTCTTCAGACGTCCAACTGTAAATTAATCCCTGCGTTTGACCACGACTAAAAGGCTCTATGAACGTTTAATACTAACACGGTTATTTAATCATAGACAGTTTCTGTTTTAGGGTAACAGAAGCACTGTATCAGCCTACATGAGCGCTATTTTACGACGTAGTGAAAGCGTACAATAAAGACTGACACAACGGTTTTTAAATTTTAGACATCAAAACTATCTGAAATCTTCACTAATATTAAATTTCGAAAACAGCAAGACTGCAGCCTTAAGAAAATACACGTTTCAGGAGACCCAAGTGTTTATACTTATGTAATAACTTATAGAACTATAGAAAAATGTTTGATCTGTAACAATTTTTATTTTCCTTTTTTTTTCTGACTGACTATGCAGTTGGCTGTTGCAGCCATTACTGCTTCGCCGGGCTTTTTGGGGCGAGACTCTGAAGGAGCGTCAGCCCATATAGCGCCTAACGTTCAAGGGCGGGAAGGAAGGTGAGTCACCGCCAGGAGGGGAGTTCCCCGTTGCGTAGGTGCGGTTGCGATTGAGTGGGGCGAGGAGCGCCCCGGCACTCTTTGATACCTCGTGTATCCTTGCGGGCGCCGACGAACCCTGGGACGTCGGCGTCGTGTTAGGGGGAGAACCCTATTAGGGGAGTTCGTAGAGACTAATCTCGCTATCCGGACAGGGAGATCGTCATCTGGGGCCTGGGGGGTAAGTACGTGCCGAGGCTGCCTAACGATAGTTTTGCGACGGTGCCGAGGTCGGTCGGGGGGATGATCTGTAACAAAATCGACGTCTCTCAGCTTTCCTGTAAGACGAACGCCTTTTTGTGAGGATTACGTAATCAATTTTATAGTATAAGTTTGAATCCCGGATTTTAATAAAAAGAACAGTATATATGAACAGGTCTAATAGACCAAAATTATAAAAGTAAAAGAATTTGCCCTGTTTTGTACCGATAAAATGAATCCAACATTGTTAACCACATTCACTGCCAACCACGCTCCAGGGCAGGGTGCAGGTACCGCAGCGGGAGTGGGCTTAGGGCTAATCGAGCTCTATGAGTCAGTGATCCTTACATTGTCCAAGGCAAGGTTATGTGAAGGTATCGCGCGCAAGGCTCCGTAGTTACGTAGATTTTTGCGGTTTTAGGGCGATTCAGCTTTTCCCAACATGAATCTTACAGTTAAAAAAAAGATTCGAGGTCAAAGTGTGCAAGGTTTTTGTGTGTTCCATGACTCCTCCGACTTTCTAATATTTCATATATAGAATTTACTCACATAGGGACGTGGTCCAGGCACTCTTAACATATAATGTGACGCGTGCGAACCGCCCGCTTCGCAGCTGCTGCATATGTCGTAGTCAGGACACTGGACACACAAATAACGGAATCTGGAAAAAAGTATTGTTAAATTATTAGGGCTAGGAATAGGATTTCTAAATAAAATAACATTTATCAGCTCAAACATTTCTTAAGTTGGTATTGGAACATGATACAAAAAAACAGAGACATCAATTGTTTAAGATTTTAGAATAGAAGAACATAGAGTTTATTGACAGAAAGAATCATATTGATTAGAAAGAACTAAATCCTCCTATCTGACATTTTTAACGAAATTGAGTTAGTAATGTAGTTAGATTTATTTATAATAAAAAAGATATATTTTAAAATTTAACACATTCTGGCAAAAACACCTACCTACATATCAAGAGTTTAGCCGAGTTTTTCACCGTTGGAAATAACTCTTAAGAAGTAGGTTGTACGCAAAGCATAAAATGCACATAAAACGCTAGAAAGATCCCCTAAATGTTATTTCTAATATCACAGATTAGGTGCACTTCCTATCTCGCACATAATGTTGTTATAATTAGATTGATGGGACTGCTTCCGAACTTACAGACAATAGTCGATTATTTAGAAATGTGCATTGCTGAAAACCGTTCAGTAAATATTTTACGCTCGGATCAAATTGTACATTATAAAATCGGCCGAGTATGAGTCGGATTCGCGCACGAATGGTTCCGTACCATTATCTATAAGAACGGTAAAAAAATCACGTTTGTTGTATGGGAGCCCCTTAAATATTTATAATATTCTGTTTTTTAGTATTTGTTGTTACAGCGGTAACAGAAATACATCTTCTGTAAAAATTTCAAGTGTCTAACTACCACGGTTCATGAGATACAGCCTGGTGACAGACGGACGGACGGACGGACGGACGGACAGCGGAGTCTTAGTAATAGGTTTCCGCTAATTACCCTTTGGGTACGGAACCCTAATAAAAACTAAAATATCCAGCGCGAGATAATCATCACCTTATTTTGTGTCATCACTCGGAATCAAACAAAAAAGTATCATGTCGAACCGCCGACATTAAATATTATAAACTTAAAAAAAATAATTGAAACTTAAATATCTACCTGAAAAATTATTACAACTTTCTTATAAAATTATCAAATGTGATGGATTTTGAGGTACCTACTTGACTTTATGTCCAGTCTCTATCAAAGCCAATGTCCAACTTATAGGAATCGGGGTAATCCAATAAAATTACTTGAAAATATTTAAATTTTGCGTCACTGACCACAATGACATTTCACTAGAACAATGTTTCTTAAACCTACAAATTATTTACACTAATAGTTAAAACATGAATTTTTAATCTATACTGTGGTAATATCAAAATAATAAACACCTAAGCTTTATACCATATACCATTAAACAATACCTAGGGCTAGAACACCGGTTTATTTTCTATTTTGTTACCTTACCCATTATAAGATTTTTAGTTCATACCATTCTATGGTTTAAATCTATAAGTATGTAAAGTTATGTACTTTCCTATGTTGTGTATTAATGAATTGAATTAGAAGTCATGGTTAACGTTATTCTTTCAATCAATGTTTAGGAATAATAGGTATTGATCAGGTACCTTACTAACATTATTTAACAAGTATTTTGGGGCGAAAAAAGTAACTGGTCCCAAGCCCACAACGTAGGAAGGTATTTAAAATGATGTATATCTGATGTATATTTTCATAACTAAACTTTTACAACTTTTTTTTTTTTTTTTCTATGTCTCCTGTAAAATAAGCTTTGTGTCAGATAGAAGAATTTAGTTCTTCCTTGTCGATATCACATTTAAAGAAAGTTGTCTTAAATTTTATATTAACTCACCCGGCTACACAGTTCCCACACTCGTTACATTTAAAATCTTCGTGCTGACGATCGTTAAGCATTCTTTCTGCTTGCCTGTAAACAACATAAAATTGACGTAAATTAATGAGATTTTGTAATATGAAGTGAAAAAGATCGTCCACAATTTGCATGTAGCCACAAGCACACTACAACAACAATACTTGGGCGTGCGCTAATTTGTATGAAAATAAATAATAAAATTCATGCGGACCACCTTTTGCCGTTATTATCGACCGCGTGGTTGATACTGACCTGCAATAATCTCCAGCGACACTATTCACACGTGACCGCTGCATGGCCACCTTTTGTTGTTGCGATGTGTCGTGGTTGTGGTACGTATGAAACAAGCCTTAAATTTAAAATAATTACATATTTATTTTTTTGATAGTTTATACGGCATAACAGATGTAAGCAATGTACCACACTCAAATATAAAATGAGTGATAACTGTTTGCTTAGGCCAGAGTCTTTAGCCTTTTCAAATTATTGGTCATAACTATCTTTCAATTGACAGCTATCTTTCATAGGTTCATTTCTAGTTCGTTGCCGACAGTTGAAGGGAAAGAGCAAGCTGAATCAACCTCACTTACTATTTACCGATTACGTTCTAGTTAGTTATAAGCCAAATATAGTTCAAATTGTTGAATAAATACCTTTATTATTTGTATCTTTATACTGGTCAGATGGCTGAGTGAAGTCATCGTACATCAATAACTCTTTATTATAGCCGTCGCCTTTTCGTTCTTCAAAATCATTATCATCATCTAGGAGAAATAAAATAGACATGAATTTTACATCAACTTTTTGTTGATATACAATTTGCAAAATAAAAATGAATAGACTTGCATGACTGACCTATACTATAAACGATTTCACATGCCGTATTCCATGAGAAGGGACCCGATTCAGAAACTTCATCTTCTGCAACAAAACAAAGATGTTAGTAAACACGAATTAAAAGATGGATCAGACTAAGCCGAAATTCGGCTCACAGACAAAAGTTTTACCGTGAAAAAAACAGACACTTTAAATTTTAAAATAAAAAAACGACCAAGTGCGTGTCGTACGCCGCATGAATTTGGGTTCCATAAAGGGAGAATTATTTATACAACAAATTTGTAAATATTTTGCAAACCTTGCAAAGAAGCCGGTAAAGCTTCTTCTATTTTAGCAGCAGCGTACGGTTTACTTATTATTTCTGAATTATCTTCTGCACATTTAATGCCATACAAATATTCACCTCCATAATTACTAAAATCATGTGTGTCACCTGCAAAAAACGATACTTATTAATAAAGCACAGCAACTACAGTTGGTTGCGTGTACTGTATGCAGGTATTTATATTATATAAACAAAAAAAACATACATACACGAACGAAGTACGATTTTTATATCTGTTGTCAATACACAAGCCCAAATGCAGGGAGGGGGTGAAATTTCACATGCCAACAGCTGCAGCGTTATTGTTAGAGATTTTTGATTTGTGGATTGATTAGTTCCATAGTTTAAAAGCAATCACGAATTGAATTTAAAGAAACATAACTATTTTGAAGCCACATTTTTAATTTCAACATTTTGGATATTGCACTTACTCATGACAACTTACATCTTCTCTTATCAACATAATGAAATATACGAATTCAAACTATACACAAGTGTTGCAATAATAGTTAGTTTCAGTTTTTTTAGATCTTAATTCGCAAGCCAAAATGTATTAACTAAACGACACAACAATCGCATGGACCTAATCTAGACAAATCGCAGCATGAAATAATCACTCGCAACATATAAAATACATATTAATGGATAGATTATTAAAAAAAATTGCATTCGAAACATTCGAGAAAAGATTTATGGATATCAATTTTGGAGGGATTCATTTTATTCAGGCGTCATTATGTTTGTATAAAATACTTTGCCAATTCAGTGATACAATATACACTCGAAAAAGGCGCAATGATTTTAAAATACTTATCTTTATGATAGTACATTACAGAAATATAAAACATTTATATAGCAACAAAATACAATCGCCTTGAACTGTCAACTAAAACCTAATGTTATTAAAATCTCCTTACCTTAATGTAATTAAGGTATTAGCCTACACCATTATTCCACTGGCACTGCAAGGACCTAGTCACCCGTTTGTATGATAGTATGTACTATGTCTACTGTCTACCACAAAGTTATATAAAAAGGAGCCGGAATAAAATATTTTTAAATCTTTAAAAATCAGGAAATGGAAAATAAAACAAAGCCTGCTAATCAAAACCTAAATAATCAAAATTAAATTCTCCTCAGCAAACTAAATTTAATTCAGTTTTTAGCCTTTACTTATTATACAACTGCAAAGACGGGCTTTAGGCAACCCTTTGTGTAGGGCCCAATTCGGTTTGAATTAGTTCACAATCATTGAACATAGCAGGCATGTAGGTTTCATAAACTATTATTTATCAATTCCTGGTTCAAAATGTTCCAAATATAAAACTGATAATTGCATCTTTATGAAGATAAATAAAAGACTAGGTAAAGTCATACTACCGCACAGCCAAAATATTTACATGCATTAATATACTGCAAAGAATAAAGACGCGATAGTCACTACGGTATAGGCATAGCTATGCCATCTTCCACACGCGCTTTCCCGAAAAAGAAAAAGTGTTATTTTCAATGCGATGCAGAAAGCGGCTAACAAATACATACAGATTTACGCAAAGATTTTTTATTGTTGTTACAATTTCCACGTCAGATACTCACATTGATGATAATGTACACTTCCAATTATTATGCAGAGAGCTATTGTAGCAAGTAATAACCTGATTGTCGTAAAGTTTAGGCATATATATGAAAAGTGCTACGCAGACTTTTATAAGTGGCGGGAATCTAGTAATGTGCCGAAAACCCTTCAGTTCGGAGAATGTTTTATTGGTTTATTTTGAAGAACGTGCAAATAAACCTTCACCTTCTACGTAATGGTCCCGTTATTTAATGTCACGCAGCATGTTTAATGTTAAGCAACAATTGACCAAAGTATTGATTTTTCTTTGGTCAATATTTTCTCAGTCGTAGATAGAATCTTCTGTACAACTGCACGAAATTGGTATTTTCGTACCTACGCCATGCTATTTTATTACTCGCTTTGCTGTGTGTTTTATGGCACTTAGGTTAATTACCCTTCTTTTTGTGATAATTGCATAAATAGCAATTTCTTTATGTCAGCAACTAGACTCGTTCTAGAGATATACTAATTTTAGCATATTATAATATAAATAGATCCAAGCAAAGACAAGCCAAAATACATTTAAAAGTCCCCATCGATAGCTGTTGCGCTCGCGCCGCCATCTTGGAAAAAAAGGTAGGTTTTTTAGTTTTTTGCTTATATCTCGGCAATTATTGCTGATACGGAAAAAAGTATATATAAAAATTATAGATCATTAAATGTCCTATAAAAAAGCTCATACATATTATTATTGTATCTCTGGTATTTTAGCTGTAATCCGGCGTTAAGGAGGAATTTTTTTTTTCTGCAGATATAGGTACAGTTAGTTTTCTGTTTACTCCAAAATTTGTTCAAATATTTTTTTAGACTTATTCCGTGAAACTACCAATAGAGAGAGAGAGAGAAAGAGAGAGTCAGATGAGAGAAAAAGAAAGAGAGAAAAAGAGAAGGGGAGGCAAGCAAAAAGATAAATGTATTATACTACATTATGTGTACGGCTGAGTTAAAACGTGTTTTGGGGCCTGGCTATCAAAACCGAAGAAACACGACCAGCTATCAGCTTATCATCATCTCGTATGTATGCTTCACTTCCCATAAAGACTTAGGCAACTTATTCCGATTTACGTGACTTTTTATATAAATGTCCATAGTTAGCAAGCACCGTTTATAGTACTGTAATACTACTTATAGCCATAGACTGGAAATACTTGACATAGCGATTTCACATAACGTAAGCCTAAGTTTCTGTATTTAGATACATTCTTTAAATAGACGGAACCTTCTTCCCGTTATTATATGTCCCTCTGACTCCTATCCGACAAAGGCGTATTCAAGAAAGCCCTTAAAAGCTTATTAGAAGATATAAGCTTATAGACAAATTGACGTGGCATCGAATCTCTTGCCAGTCACTAAGTTATACCATCATCAAGTGCTCTAAACAAGCGTTCACCGGTGCCCGAGGACATAGAGTTACTACTAAGAGAGCCCAACGCCGCAAGACGACAACGTACGAAAACGTGATGGAAGGGATCTAACCTGCTCTCCAGACTAACTGGAGCTATAAAGCTATTGAATTCGATACCCTGAGCGCCATGCCTTCCTTCAAAGGACTATATTAATCCGTGCGTTTGACAACGACTAAAAGGCAGACTGCTGACATTCTTTTCTAAACTTTCCTAATGCTTGCTTAGCACTAAACCAGTAGACACCAATCATGTCCGCGAGGTAGACAGTGAGGTCAAAAGTAGATGCGCTCTCCCGCCGCTTACCTCTCTACCTCCTGTCAATGCAGACGAATTTGTGCAGACTAACAATATTAAGGTTACTCCTGATTATAATATTAATAAGTATTTTTAACGAGGCGATGTCAAACTACATTTTTTCTCGACGTAGTTTGGGTAAAAATTTTCTAAGCCCTCGTCATATAGACAATTTAGTTTACTAAACGCTATGGGTAAACTTTATTTACAGTTACTACAACCACGTAATTTCATAGACAATAGGTATAAACCTCTTCACCAAAGTCATTTTGGATTTTGGGCAACAAACAAGATTTCACAGAGCACATTTATACCTATAGGAGTGCCATTTTTCGACGTGGCGACAGCGTTTTATAAGCTGTTCCACATACACTGAGATCGCTCTAAGCTGGTTTTTATTTTATGCACTTGGTAATAGTAACTTGCGAGTGACTGGTGGGTGACAGATTCGATTACCACATCAATACCATGAGATTTGTGGTAAGCTTATTATTTTAAGAGCTTTCTTGAATTTGTCCCAGTTTATCACAGTCTGTCGCAGTGGCCTCGTAGGCCAGGGGCCCAAGGCACATTATATATATTGTTAGAGCAGAGTTCATCCAGTACTTCTATGGAGCGCAAACTTAGGCTTATTTTTCTGTAGAAACGTTGAATATGTCCAGCTTATGGTTGTCATTAACGGCGTAGTTAGTAGCTGTCATAATGTTAAAATTGAGTTTGTTTATCAGTCTGTCGAGAACCTTGCCTTTGTTCTACACAGGATAGGTGATTTTTTATCGGATTCAGACGCGATGATGATCGGCTGATGGCTGGTCGGTCTAGCCTATTAACTATTGTTACTCACCAAGCCGACTCGAAAGACGTACCGCCCTGCTATACACGTCATGTCGCATAATGCATCTGCCCCTTTATTTTGTCTCCTCTTTTCTCTCTTTCTCAGCATATCTCACGGTCTGTCTACCTCTAGGTAGAGTCATGGAATACGTTTTTGAAGATATATATGAACATTTTAGGAGTATACAGAAACAAAACTGTATATCGATAGCAAAGTTATAGAAAAAAAACTTTACAATGTCGGATTACAGATAAAGTATTAGAGATACATAAATAATATATCTTAGCTTTTTATAGGAAGTTACAGTTTTTGTATACACGATTTTATCGTGTTAGTAATTATTGCCGAGATATAAGCAAAAAACTGAAAAACGGTACCCTTTTTCCAAGATGGCGGCGCGAGCGCAACAGGTATCAATAGGGACTTTTAGTATACACAACGGGAGGTCCTCATGAACAAATAAACCAAAATTCAAAACTCTACCAATTAATGTTTTTTAATTATATAATTTGATTGGAATACAAGTAATCACAACTAAATCTAAAAAAAACACCAATTTGAATAGCCCGACGACTAGAATCGTGTCTGACCTGACGCCTAAGTCATAATCGGTGGTACTTACTTAGAGTAGGTAGCTATAAACTCACCTAAAAAAAATTGTAAAGAATGATGCGTTTCTTTGTTCTTACTGGTAGAGGAAGCATGTTCTATATAAATTCCCATCCTTGTGCTATAATTATGTTCCGATTCAGTGATTGTAGTGAGCGACTTCGGCACTCCTGAAATATTAAATTAAAATAATAATTTATTAAATTCTAAAATACCAATAAAATACCAATTTATTAACTTCTTTGTTCACAGGTAAGGGGGCGCAGTGGTCACGTATTTCCGATAGTTCAATTACGCAATCTATACTTCAATATTTTTAAATTTTTTAAAGTGAAATCAATTTAAACTTTTTATGTGCACATTCCTGGATGTATGTATGTATTTACAGGCGTCCACCGGGTAAAACATTTAAGTATAAATTAAACTTTCTCTATGGTTCTATATTTTTAGGTACCTACGTGTTTTTACGGGCATGCATATGGGAAAAAATTTAAGTGTTTGCTGTACAAAATTGTTTAGTCTCTTAAATTATGTTTCATATGCTATATATGCTGTTAAATTATGTTTAAATTACGAAAATATTTTTTAAAAGTTTGTGTCGAATAAATTTATGTAATATTATTATAAGTATAGATGAACATTACTTTTTGTTTTTAACCAAATAACTACTCAACGATAGATTCAACTTATGAGATCAGATGATTTGTACAGCAACTTTATAGAGCCTTATAATTGATCAGAACAATATTGTTACCAGCTAGGGTAACTAAAATGCCGTTTGGTGATGAAGAATATTTTTTGCACTTCAGTGTACACAAACTTTACAGAATCCTTATCTTTAGCTGAACTTCAGTTATCCGTTTAAATTTCGCAGTAGTCGTATTCAGGTATGATCGCTTTCCGATTAGTTTCGAACGCAGAACGCAAACCCAAAACTGAACTGTCCTGTGGCGACAGTTACATTATTGGAGGGATTGGCATAGAGACCAAAGTAGTCATGTATCTACTGCCAATAATCATACATTAAGATTTAAATGGATTGACAAGCAGGCTAAATGAATTAGCCCAATAAAATATGTTTTGCATATCAATATTTATTAGATTCACAGCATTAGAGATATCAGAGACTTGACAGTGTCGATAAAGCTGCAAATCATCAGCATAAAGATGGGGACTGAAAAAATAACAGAAGAGATGGCATTAATCAAGAAAATATAAGAGGAGAAAGAACACCACCTTGAGGTACGCAAGCTGATAAGCCACACCAATCTGAAAATATTTTATTATATTGTGCTGCTTTTTCTTTACATTTTGAAAGGCTTACAAACATACCCCAATAATATTATTCTCAAATATAATAGACAAAAAAATGTATCTGGAGGAAACACAAAAGTATTCTCTAAGACCACAAATTGGAAAAAAAAAACACTACAATAGGAGTTTATAAATACTTCCAACTAAAACTGTTTTGATCAAAATCGGTATATATATTACTATATTATATTGTAACATAAAAATTCTCATTCTACAAAGCCCAACTTAATTCGTCTAAGACGCGAACTTGGTCTTTTTTAGGTTTCCGTAGTCAGCAAGGAACCCTTATAGTTTCGCCATGTCCGTCCCTCCGTCTGTCCGCGGCTTAGTTCAAAAACTGCTAATACGAGAAAGCTGCAATTTGGCAGGGATATACACATTGATCAAGCCGACAAAGTGGTAGAATAAAATCTTAGAAAAAAAATTTTTTACGGTAGTGGGGACGAAATTTTTTTTTCTCGTCTATCGTTGGGATAGGGACGCATTGAACTAGCCGGCGTGCTTGGCGCAACATCGAATCGAGCGTGAGAAAGGCAGCTGCGTGTGAAAGGCCTCTCTTTATCCCTTTTAGTTTGTAGATGTTTCTTCCAGGTGAGTCGTCGATCCAAGTGGATTCCCAGGTATTTGGCAGAGTCACTTTGGGGTAGCTGGTAATTACCCAGGGTGACAGGCGGGCAATTTCCCTTAAGTGGGCTAAATTTTATATGAGTTGATTTTAAAGCACTAGCTCTAATACGCCACCTGGTCAACCACTTTTCGATTTCATCCAAATTTTGCTGTAACATCATAGAGGCTTTTATAGGGCAGTTGCTACGTGCAAGAATGGCCGTGTCATCAGCGAAGGTTGCGACAGTAACGTCATCATTCTGTGGGAGGTCACATGTGTATATTGTGTATAGTACAGGGCCTAACACTGAACCTTGTGGCACACCGGCCAGAATGTTGTGAAATGTGGAAGTGCATTCATCTTCTTTTATTTGAAATATTCGTTCTTTAAGATACGACTCTATTATAGGAAAATATGGGCAAGGTAAGAGTGATTTTACCTTAAATAATAAGCCCTTGTGCCAAATGCCTGCTGGATATCAAGAAATGCAGACAAGCAATATTCTTTTCTTTCGAATGCAACTTTTATGGTTTTGCAGACTCTATGTATCTGTTCAACTGTACCATGCTGTTGTCTAAAGCCAAACTGATGGTCCAGGATGATTAAGTTTTGGGCAATTACTTTCAAAAGTATACGTAGTAACAATTTTTCAAACAATTTTGAAATTACAGGCAGCAGACTTATTGGTCTATATGATATAATTTCATTCACTGGCTTTCCTGGTTTAGGGATCATTATTACCTGAGATACTTTCCAGAGAGTGGGGTAGTAACTAGTTCTAAGTATGGCGTTGAAAAGGATTGTAAGGAATACGATAGCTTTTTTGGGAGCTCTGTCAGGACCTTCTTGTCAATCAAATCGATTCCTGGTGCTTTCTTTTCTTCCAGTCTTTTAATTTCTCTGGAAATTTCTTTTGGAGTGGCAGGTTTGATTGGCAAATAAAGTTGAAAATCTTGACTCAGTAAATCATCTATGTCAGTAACGTCAGTTTGTGGATCAGCTTCATTGGGCATAAACACTTTGGCTAGATGTTGTCCAAAAGCATCGGCCTTTTTTTGCTTAGATCTTGCCCACTCATTGCCTTGTAATCGGAGGGGAGGCTTGGTATTTGTAGGCCTAATCTTAGTTGCACTTGTTGCAGTTAAAGATCCTAAATGCGCTTCCATCAAGGAGTTATTTGCACTAGTTATGGCGCTTTTAAGATTCTTTATGGCCTTGTTGAGACTGGTATGCCATATTCTCCGAAGTCTTCTTTTTTCGCGTATTAGATTTTTTATTTCTATCGGAACATTATTTTTTCTAGGCATGGGGCTTGGGCTAACCGGGGTGCATTTCCAACAAGCAGCCTGGATGATCTGTGTTAGACACTTTGTAGCTTCATTAATCTCACTCTCAGTTTAAAGAGATATTCTAAGGTTAAGTTTTTAGCTCACTATGTCACGGAATGCTTCCCAATCTGTATTTCTGCCATACAATGTTGTTTGCTTCTCTTGGCTGATGACTTTGGTACTAATAGTCAGTATTACTGGAATATGAGCCATCTAACATGAGTCAACTTTAAAGAAGAGTCGCGACAGTCCCTTTGTTACAAAGAAATCTAGAACATCAGGCAACCTGTTTGGGTCAGTGGGCCAATGTGTTGGTTCTAATGTGGACATGGTGGTCAATTTATTTTTATCAACACTTTTGTTTAGTTCTCTTCCTCGAGTAGTTATCAGCCTAGAGCCCCAATGCCAATTGGCATTCCAGTCACCTCCAATGACAAATCGAGGACCTGGGGTTCTGAGGTATTCACTAAATTGGTCCTTGGTTATCTTATGTTTTGGTGGACAGTATATGGCAGAGACATTGAATTGTCCATTTCTGTCTGAAATAGCTACAGATGTAGCTTAAATGTGGTCGGTCTTAAAATTTGGCAGTTTATAATGTTTGATGGATGCCTTAATAATAACCGTTGTCCCTCCATGTGGCTTCCCATCTGGGTGGTTTGTGCAGTAAATGTTGAACCCTTAAATTTTTACTAAGCTGTTACTGATAAAATGTGTTTCAGATATCAAAAGGATGTCAAAATCATGCAGATGAAGTAGAGTTTCAACTTCATCTTTGTTGGGTGATAGTCCATTAGTGTTCCAGGTGGCGATTTTGAGTGTCCCTATCTTTGTAGATTCAAGTTCAGTGTTGTGATGAGCTGTATTAGTGTGCTCATTTGTTGTAAGACTAGATCTATTTTTTCAATTTGTTTAATGAACATTTGCTCTCATAATTTGTTAGAATCTGGTTGTAGGTCTTTTTGAACTTGTGGAAGCTTGGTTTTTAAGATTTTAGCGTATGATTTACTTCCTTGGTTACTGTTTACTTTGTTAGATTCTGTCCTTGGTGAGTTGTCTACATTTACTATTATGTCCTTTTCCTCCTCTTGTTGAACACGCTCTGCTATTTTTCTTGGCTTAGGAGGTAATCGTGGGTGGTTTGTGCAGTAAATGTTGAACCCTTAAATTTTTACTAAGCTGTTACTGATAAAATGTGTTTCAGATATCAAAAGGATGTCAAAATCATGCAGATGAAGTAGAGTTTCAACTTCATCTTTGTTGGGTGATAGTCCATTAGTGTTCCAGGTGGCGATTTTGAGTGTCCCTATCTTTGTAGATTCAAGTTCAGTGTTGTGATGAGCTGTAGTAGTGTGCTCATTTGTTGTAAGACTAGATCTATTTTTTCAATTTGTTTAATGAACATTTGCTCTCATAATTTGTTGGAATCTGGTTGTAGGTCTTTTTGAACTTGTGGAAGCTTGGTTTTTAAGATTTTAGCGTATGATTTACGTCCTTGGTTACTGTTTACTTTGTTAGATTCTGTCCTTGGTGAGTTGTCTAAATTTACTATTATGTCCTTTTCCTCCTCTTGTTGAACACGCTCTGCTATTTTTCTTGGCTTAGGAGGTAATCGTGGGTGGGATTTCCTGGAGAGAATTTCTTTGTAAACTTCGCAACCCTTGTAGTTAGCCGGATGGGGACCTAAGCATAGGGCGCACGTGGCAGGAGTGTTACGATCTTTTTTAGGACATGCCGAGGTTTTGTGAGCTTCAGCACATTTGACACAACGGTATGGTTTCATGCAATAATTTTTTGTATGTCCATATTGCTGACATCTTTGACACTGAGCTACGGTGTTTCTTTTTTCTCGGATCTTCTATAATGATAGTCTGGTTGTATATAACTTTCAGATCCTTTACAGCCTTATTTTTTGGATTTTAAGTAAAGTATAAAACATATTGTTTCTAATTATTTATTGCAGTGCGCTCCTTAGGACGAGCCGCCTCTGATTGCAGTAAACTTGTTAGTTTTATTGTCAAACGTATTTAATGCCTTAACTATAAATAACTTCAAACTTTAATAATATTAAATCCTTACTTATTTAAATGTATGATGTAGGTTAAGTAGACTATTTATTTGATTTCAAATTCTGCATAAAAACTATCATGCCCATACAATATATCATTTTCTCTATTTTTTACATTTCATCAGCCACATTTATACCTAAACATTGGAATGCACCACACCTGCACGGTAACCGCTTACCATTGAGCCGCTGTGTTTGTTTAGCACCTTGTATATTTTGATGACAAACTGTAGAAAATGTTTACTGAATTATAAAAAAATCTATTCAGAAAATCGTTGTTTCTTACTTACTAAACCTGACTACTAAATCTCAAATATCAAGCTTTTATCGCTCATAAAATATAGCGCTTTCGACAATACCAGTATGTTCAATTGATTTACCTTCAAGGTTGATAGTAGGTATAGAGTTAAACGCTATACGGTGGCCAGTAGTTTTATCTTCAGGCTTGAAATGACGACCGCAAACGCGTTTATTGCTATACACTCTTAATGGGTCTGGCTCTTTGACTTTATCTCCCACTATAGACATCCAATTAGCAAACAGTTCTGGCTTTTTATCAGGATTTGGAAATTGATGAAGATTAATACCTGTAAATTAATATTTTTTAAGCAAAGCAGCACTAGACAATTTTGTTTGCAATTAATATTAAAATAGCTACATATTCACTTCTTGAAAAAAATTTCACAGTGCCATATCTGACAATGGAGGCTATGGTTGCAGTGCTAAAAATCAGTTAAAATAAACATTCTCCCTTAGGGTGCAAGCCAAATTAGCATCAGTTAATAAGACTTTTAAAGCAACCTAACTAAAACCTAAAAATCTCAACTTTGATGAACCCAATAAAACTTTTGGTCATTTATACAAGACTAAAACATGACACGACCTTGGGTACCAAAATTACAAGGAACCCTTTGACATTTTCAACCTAGCACTTACGGCTTTTAAACCATTGCAAAATTTTCTTGGTGGTATACCTGAAAAATTTTTACAGAAACTGATACATGCATATGAGGCTTGGACCACGGCTCATTATAATAAGGATCCGAATATTTCTGAGTTAAAACGCAAATTAAATGCTGCCTCGAGGTTCAGTAAGAAAGCAACTGCCAAAGCAAAATTCCAATTCATCAGCAAAATAGGTAGGCAACTTGCGAGCTATCCTTCTGGGAGTCATGCTTTCTGGTCGCTTGCCAAAGCTGCCGAAGGGAACTTTTGCCAGTCGTCGTTACCACCACTGCGAAAGACCGATGGTGACTTGGCCCATAGTGCTAAAGAGAAAGCCGATCTACTGGGCAGTCTCTTTGCCTCGAACATGAACGATGAAGGCGCTGTACCACCTACTATACCGTGGTGCGGTAAGACCATGCCGGAAATCTCCATAACGCAGCGGGAGGTCAGGCGGGCGTTGCTTTCTCTAGACGTTCATAAGTCGAGTGGGCCAGACGGTATACCAGCAGTGGTGCTTAAGCAGTGTGCTCCTGAGTTATGTCCTGTACTCACGCGCCTCTTCGCGCTTTCCTACCACACTAGGTAATTTCCGTATTCATGGAAGACTGCGAATGTGCCCAAATAGGGCGATAGATCAGATCCATCAAATTACAGGCCTATCGCTATTACCTCTCTCCTCTCTAAGGTGATGGAGCGTGTAATCAACACACAGCTTCTAAGATACCTAGAAGTACACGATCTGGTCAGTGACCGTCAATATGGCTTTTGCCACGGTCGCTCGACTGGTGACCTTCTAGTGTATCTCACACACCAATGGGCACTAGCCATTGAGAGTCAGGGGAAGGCATTGGCATGTAGCCTGGCCATAGCAAAGGCGTTCGATCGGGTCTGGCACCGGGGTCTTCTATCGAAGTTGCCATCTTACGGAGTGCCCGAGGGTTTGTGCAAATGGGTGGCTAGCTTTTTGTCCGGCAGACGCATACGAACCGTAGTTGACGGTAGTTGCTCTGATAGCATGGACATTAATGCTGGTGTCCCGCAAGGCTCTGTGCTGTCTCCTACGCTGTTTCTACTGCATATCAATGACATGTTGGACATCAACAACATACATTGCTATGCAGATGACAGTACTGGAGACGCTTTTTACACGGGTCGTGCAAACATCCCTCGGTCCGTTGTGGAGGAAAACCCGGAGAACTTGTGTCTTAAATTGAGACCCCACTGTCCCAGGTCTCTGACTGGGGACGGGTAAACTTGGTCCGATTCAACCCTACAAAAACACAAGTGTGCGCGTACACGCTAAGAAAACTCCATTCACTGTAGTCCCACAATTCCAGAACACTCCCCTCTTCATCTCCAAGAGCATTGGGATCCTTGGTGTTGACATCTCCAGCGATGTTCAGTTCCGAGATCACTTACAAGATAAGGTGAAGCTTGCATCCAAAAAACTTGCTGTACTCAACAGAGCGAAGCAGTACTTCACATTGGGGCAAAGGTTGTTACTTTACAAGTCGCAAGTTCGGCCCCATATGGAGTACTGCCGCCATCTCTTGGCGGGTTCGCCCGGATACCAGCTTGGCCCTTTTGACTCGGTTCAACGACAGGCTGTGAGAATTGTCGACGATTCCAAACTCACTTGCGGTATCGAGCCCTTAATTCTGAGGAGAGACCTACCGCTTGCACAATGGTGGTCTGAGGAATTGTTTGAAATGATGCCTACGGCTACTTTCTACCATCGCACCGCTGGCCATCGGCAAGGAATTCATTCTTATACTTTAGAACCTAAGTGGTCGCATACAGTGCGGTTTCAGAGAAACTTCCTCCCGCGAATGCTTAAGTTGTGGAATGAGCTCCCTGCCAAGGTTTTCTGCAAGGACTACAGTATGGAGTTCTTCAAGAAAGAAGTTATTAGATTTCTGAAGGGTCGGCAACGCGCAAGTGATACCCCTGGTGTTGCAAGCGTCCATAGGCTACGGTGACCGCTTACCATCAGGCGGACCGTAAGGTTGTTTGCCACCTTAGTGGTATAAAAAAAAATAACATACCTGTTATATCTTCACAACCAAAAACACAACCACGCTTCCGATAATTCATAGTTAGTATCTTAAAATCTTATAATTCCAATTGAAAAACGCCAAGTAAGCTTTTGACTTTGCTCAGCGACTGTTTGTTGCCATGATACAGATGATTGTATGTACAGAATGGAAGATTTTGATGCTTCACAAGGTGTGCCCCTATGTAATATTAAAACAGTATAGGTTACTAAAAAATCCAATGATATTTTTTTGGAGCAAACATTAATAGACTATAGCCAAAAGAGTCAAAGAATGTATAGCTACAGTCAAAAATCATCTACTGCAAATTACTGTATTGAACACCACAAACCAAAAGACCTTTCCACTGAGTGGTATCCACAGCTTTTCAATTGATACGTTGGATTAATCTTTCTAAGGGGTGGAATCCAGTGATTCATATATTTAAACTGACCGATTCAAGGAAACCACGAAATATTTAAAAATAAATTCTTCGTATGATTTTTTTTTATTATTTTGCTTGGTATGTATTTACCCCTTTACCAATAACATAACCTAACCTAACATTAGTATTTAAATATAGACTTTTTTATTTTGAATAATTTTTTTTAAAAATTTTTCCGCTAATTTTTTTTTATTCCACGTGTATATGAGGTTGTTACTCTATCGATTATGATTTTTTTACGCCTAATTGACAGGTTGCAGAGTATATTTAATACAATACCTTACTATCTATCACCTATCTAGGCGTAGTATTTTATATTATCTTTGATTTTAGGGTTTTGACCAAAAACTTATATATGGTATAGTATCAATAAGATAATAATCCTACCGGTTTATAATTACTATTTTCTCCGACTATAAATTTGGTCTTTTGGTAAGATATTTACGTACTCAAAGAGAATCGCCACAGATAATAGTATATGTAGAATCGCTACATACGTACGTTTCAATATTTACCCTGGTGGTTTGGGACCCCCTGCTGGTGGGCATTTTTATTTTCCTTTCCCTATATGTTATGAGTAGGTAACTATACTTTCCGAGGGCAATATTGTCTTCATTAAGCAAAATTTTTCTTAGTTTTTCATAACTATCAACCTAAAAATTGCCCACTAAACAATACAAATTTCTGGTTCATCTTATAATGAATGAACGAAAAGTTTTCGTTATCTGGTTGTAAAAACTATTTTTACTTGTTATTTCGCAAATATTTTTATATTATGAAAATATGCCGAAACCACAGTACACGCAAAAGTTCGGAATCGTAAGTTCAAGATGTTTCTGGCTTTAAAAGCTGGCTTAAAGTAGTTTTTCTTGTTTTTACAAAATTTACTATCATTGAATATTGACTCAATATCCCTTTATTTTTTATAAAATAAAAGCTTTTGATACAAATTCATAATTTAGTGGGTTTTTTTTAGTGGTTACATATAATACGCCTAAAAATCTTTAGGTGTTCTGGTGGTTTTAGGTCCTACATCTAGTTGGCTTGCAAAAAGTTTGCTGGCAACACTGGACTCACTCAATTAAAGCCACAAGGAAAAAAAAAACGTATATAATACCACAGATAATACTATATGTCCAGTATAATACACTACACCACAAATTATAAAGTATAATATACAAGTACACTACACTACTACAGCTACAGTAGCTACACTACGTTCATGTGCTCTTTCTTGGTTTACTCGGTTTTATTTTACCTTTTACTGTGAATCACAAATTATATAGTATTATGTGCTGTGAATAAAAGTATGTTGTTGTACAGTTCTCTGTGGTAAAAACACTAGGATTCGTTTACCAAAAACCATTAAGTCTTATTATTTCTGATATTGCTATAAAATAAATTTTTGAAATGAAAACTAAACGTAGACTATCAAACGAAACTGACGAACAACGGGAAGAAAGACGTAGACGGGAGGCTATGCGCCAGGCTAAACGAAGAGCCTCGGAAACTCCACAACAAAAACAAATACGAAGGCAGAAAGATGCGGAGCGGAAAGCTAGACAACGACAGAATATTCGACTTCAGAAGTCTCATTTACACTCTGGTCAATTTTCACTACATTTAGAGGCTCTATCACTTATATCTAAGGTATGTTAAGCTGGTACTAGATACGGTTTTAAATATTTGAATTCTTGTTTGATAATCTCATGGAAGGAAGTGTTGAAAGCGTAAATAGGCTAAGGTGACTGCTTAGCACCAGGCCGCCCATGTGCTTGTGTGCCACCTTAGTCCGGCGTCTTACCAACCAGCGTTCCAATGCAAGGACTCAAGGAACTGGGGTTTATAGTTAGTTAGTTGGACTTATCTTTTCCGCACTTAGCCTCATGATAGGGCCATTGTACGTAGGTAACTGGTTCATTTCATTGGTTACTCATACCATCCCAGCTCCGTCCAGAAATCAAGGAGGCATCTGATGTTATTCAGCACCTCTCTCATGGTTTTGTGGTTCTTTAGAGTACTCAAAACTACGAGCTGGAACAGCGCAAGGGTTCAAAAAGGTGGTAATTGAAGAAACGGAGGGTCCTCAACCATTGGAAGGTATGCTGTGTTTATAGTCCGCATTAGTGAGTGATTCTAGTAGTGTCCTGTCTATTGCATGGCATTCCCATGTGATGTGCTTGTGTGCCACCTTTGTGGTATAAAACAAGTTTCTGTTCTGATTTTATTGTTGCATTGTATAAGCAAAGATTTTGTGTTGTCACAGCCTCTTACAGCATAGTATAGGAGTTATGTGAAAAATAATAAGTGGTAGGTCATACTAATCACCACAAAGACAGGGTTTGATTTTTTTAGTTCTTTGTTGGTATCTTTTTGACATATTAAAAATCTACAAAAATCTAAGTGTGCAAAACATGTTTTTTTTACTAAAAAATGCATAAAAAATTGTGTTTGGTATCAAATTACAGGAAATCACAAGCTGAAAAATGTTATAATAAATAACAAATTGGTGGAAGAGAAAAAGCTAGTACAGTATTCAAAATCATAATTTTAATTAAGTGAATTGCATTTTGTATTAATACAAATGCATATATATTTCTGCAATATTACATCTTACACAAGAGAAAAATCTAAATAATATTTTTCAGTTTCTTTTTGTGCACTATTTGTGCAATCTCTGCCAATTATTTGTATAAAAAATATGATTTTGCATTATAAACCATATTTTGATGACTAAAACCATTTTTTTTTACATTGCAAATGCTTTTATTTAATTTTTATTTTATAAAATTAACAAGATGCTTATTAAAAACAAACACGTTTTGTACAGATTTTTTTAGACTTGTAGTATGTCAAAAAGATAACTACAAGGAACTAAAAAATCAACCCTATCTTTGTGGGAATTATTATGACCCCAAAGGTTTTATCTCCTCTACTAGCAGTCGAGTCAGCCAAATCAGCGGTGTCAGTTGTGCGATTACTAGCACCACAAACATTTTAATTTATGCTAGGACTGTGAGGTGGACTATAGACTCCTCCAAGGAAAGATTTGTGCAGCTGCAGAGGAGCATACAACTGCTGCAGTGATTGTATTAGCAATATTTTATATAGTGCACTATAGGAATAGTGACTACCCAACCATCTAGCACAAAATTATTCTTTAGAAATATGTGCAATATAGAATGAAAGAAATATGAAACTGCAGTCAGACCTAGCTCTCAGAATGGGCCAAATTTGCATAACAGTTAAAAAAGCTGGATAAGAATGCTTGTTAGAGCCTATAGTTTAACTGCTGCTACTTAATAGAGATTTTCGCAGTCTAGCCCTACTACTGCTGCTTGAAAGCAATTGTGACAGCGTATAGTTCAAGTACTGCTGCTCAATAGCACTTATATAGTGCTTAAACAAGAATGAATATAAACAAAAGAATTATTATGTCACATTCATTCACTCTGCCTAGTTTGATTTTGTTTGATTTAACATTATTTGTGCTTTTTAATGGTGAGTATTGAATTAAGTTATATTGTTATTAATTGTTGCTGCAGAGAAGTGAAATAGGAAATTAAATTTATTGTTATTGGAAATGTGCAGATTAGGGATAAGAATATCATAGGTGCCAGCACTTACCGTAAGCTTATCACTTCACTCACACCACATGTGCAGTTAACAAACGAACAGGTCTCTGGTTCAAAACTGAGTTGTAATTAAGTATATTTATTAATTAACACTGTTTAAGTAAAATCACGGACCATCTTTTCAAGATGGCTGGCGGAATTAATAGGAAGAGAAAAGGAACAAATTGTACTTACCTACGTTTTTCTTTTATGAAACTTATACTTTAGATTATTGTCTAGTAATACGTATATAGTGTTTTCGGATTTAAATAAATGAATCCTCACTTTTTTGAATATATTACAAAATTATTTTAATTATGTGACTAGAAATTTTACACTGATTTATGTTTTAGTGAAAACTAATAATTAGATTATTTTACAATGTGTGAAGTGTTAAAATAAGCCCACATTAAGGAATTTGTGAATTGTAAACAATATGCGCAGTTGAGCAACATTGGGCTTGGTCAGTTTTTGGATGGGTAGCTAGGAGCACATTTTTTGTTGTTTGTGTTCGTAAATTATATGATTGTAAGCGAATATCTCGCAATTTCAATTAGATTATAATTTAGATTTGAAGAATTTTGATTTAAATATGCTTCCAGAAAAATCTTTAAAATCCAGAATATAAGCACATAATTGGAAATTATTTTTTTTAATTAGTACAAATTTGCGAAATATAGCCTAGTTAAGCTTATTTGCAGACTCGTAGTGACGGCTTCTGAACCGAAAAAAGGGATATGCCCTTGAGTAGTTTTACCTCACTTTATCTTTCCTCAATGCATATATGGATGTTTATTGTAAAAATTGAAGTTATTAAAGGATGTTTTTTGTTTCAGAAACGAGCTAATAAACGCAGAAAAAAAGCAGCAAAGGCTGGTAAGTAATGAGAAATTTGTTACCCTAATATTATTGAAATTTCCAGAATGATACAAAGGTTCGTTTTATCACTGTTCCTTGACAAGTGGAACAACACTTATAAATCCTCTTAAGGGTTAAAAATTAAAAAATAATGAAGCCTTCAAAAGAATTTAGTTTTATTTTCTCTGGAATTAACACATCCTACAACAGCACAATTATTTATCGTTTTAAATATCTTACTGCAATAAAAGCTTAAGAGCAAAATTACCAAAACACTGAAAGAGGGGGCCTAAAGCCTGACTGACACATTTTTCATACAATTCGGAATATGAATGTTGTATGGGCAAAAAACGTTAAATATTAATAACTTGAATATTATCACTTGTATTGAAAATTTGCTAATAACAGCCCTTGGTTTTGTTTTAAGTGGTATTTTATTAAAATTTCAGATAAATTATAAGTACCGCTTTAATAACAAATCAAAAATATAAACACTAGAAGTGACTTTGTAATTTTTTTCTATTGAGAAAATTTTGTTGCATTATGTTTTTGATAATATCAAACCTATTATAATGTAGTATCTACATGTTTTTTTATTATTTATTTCGACATTATTTACTTAAATTACCCCTCTTAACTTTAAAATAGTAAAATTGTGATAATCCAGCTACGCCCCGCAGTTATCAATCCAGACAGTTAGAACCACAAGTAGAGAAAAGTTTTAGTTTGAGGGTTTCAGCCATTCTTGATTTAAAATGAGACAAACATACAAACCTTTTTTTTTTAAATTAAGGTGATGGCATACCCAAACGAGTTAAGTTTGCAAGAATTTGATTAATTTTGTACTGTTAGCACAGTACACTTTTTGACGTAAAAAAAATTTATTATAGTTCAAACCCTAATTAAGTGGATTTGCTAATATTATAATAATTTGGCTATTAAAACAGTTAAAAAATATATGTTTATATGACCAAGTGGATTTGCTAATTTCATAGTTTTAAATAAATATTTGAAGTCTATACCGACAAATAACCAAGAAAATCGAGATTTTTAACGTGCGGTCACGTGATAGCGCCTATCGTACGTGGAACTGTATCTCTTTGTATGTTTCAAGTGTGAAATATGTCTTTGTACACTAGTCGAAATGGCACGCTTTTGCTAGGGTATGTCATAGTCTTAATATACTAATATGCCTACCACTGTGCTGCCCCTTTTAGCGGTTAGTTGCCCCCATTGATTTCTATGACATAAAATATATGTATTTATATGTGTAGGTAAGTGTAAACTAAACTAAGTCTTAATGAGCAGTAACAGTAACAGTATCCATTCTGCATAAAATTGCATTAATTTTGTTGCAGGTACTTTTCTTCAGTGTTCTGTTTGTATGGAATACATTGAGGGGTACGTATTTGAACTTATTTTCATATTAAAGATTTAGACAGTATATTGCGATCGGCTATGTGCCTTAGTCGAGGAAATAAAGCCGTAAAAAGGCTTTAACCAAGAAATTTCGTCTCCAGATCCTATTTTTCATCTGGCACCTGGTGCAAAATGTTTGTTCAAAAACAAAACAAATCATCAATTTTGTTTTAACACGGCACTTATCCTGGAATGCTCCATTACGCCATCACCTAACGGCTAAGGCTACAATCCTTCCTTGTATGTAATATCTTACTTGTATGTTTATGATATTCACCTATTTGATATGCAATTACGATAAAAAAAACTACGATAAGATTATCTAATGACATTTATTAAGTGCATTATTTGAAAATAAATCTTTTATTCTGGTACAGGAAGAGCTATGTGTGTGTGCAGTGTGCGGCTTTATGCATGTGTGCATCATGCGAGGCTTGCAATGCGCACCCACATCACTACGTACTACGTGTCCCGTCGTTTCGTTCTTCTGTTAGTAGTAAACATACATATACATACATACATAATTAAATTTGATTGTGGTGCCTATTAGGTCTAATCACGTATATCACATTTTCAAAATGTTATAATGTGTCCTGGTTTTGTTGCGATACAGTACGACGTTGTAAATATATGCAAAGCAGTCTTATTTCAAACATAATTTTTTTTTTCTATACTCAATATTGTAAAGAGAGATTGAACTGCAGAAAAGTGTAAGATAAGGAGTCGTTGTTTTTCCGAAAATGCTTAACTTACATACACTCATTTGCAAAAAAGAAAACGGGCGCTTCTGCAATGAACCAATATTTGATATTTTTATGTAGCCTTATCTTTACAATTTTGTAAATTAATAAGTAGAGACCGGTTTCTTCCGGAATACCTGCCAACTCTGTGGTAATGACATTCTTGAGCTACCTGATAGTTTGTAGCTGCACTTATCTGATATCTGGTTGCTTTAGAATATCCTAGATAAACTTTATTGGCTTGCCCTTGCATCCGAAAAAGTTAATTATGATCGCTTCTGTTTTTATTTCAGGAAGAAGTAATAGCTATGGTAGAAAGGATAAGACATGATCTAAATGAAGGTTTTCATGTATACACTGAGGATGAAAGTGTTGAATCATATTGGTGAGTAGCCTAATTGCCTTAATAAAAGTTAATACCTAAGTATTGTATGCATGACCTCGAGTATCTGCGTTTGTTTTTGAATTAAATTATTTTTTAACCACACTTACTCGTGAACAGTGTTATTACGTGCAGGCAAAGCGGGTGCTAAGACCTTAATTGAATCGGTCATTTCGAAAAGGGCATTTATGACGACTTTCTTATCTTACAGGAGAAAGAAACTGATTTTTAATTATATTTTGTACAAACTTATTATTATTACTATGATGGTAATGTGCCCTTTTCTAAATGAACACATATTTGTTTCATACAAGAGTGCCCTTTTCAAAATGAACGCATAATTTGATGTTCTAGTAAAAATAATTTGACATGTTTAAGAAGTGCCTTTTTCTCACGGAAAGCTCGTTACATATAAAGGGTTTGAATTCATCAGAAAACGGCATTAAGCAAAAATGTCACTTAAGCCCTTTTCAAAATTATCGATTCAATTACTCTTGAGGGCTTTTTCTTTGACAATTTTACTTTCCTCAAGGCAAAGTGCGCATTCATAGGCAATCCACGGGCGGTAATGACTCGCGTATTCTATCAAGTATGTATAAAAGCTGCACATCTGCAAAATATGAACTACGCGCCCAGCGAGCAATCACAAGTTTTAACTCCAGCCAAAAAGATATCTAGCTAGGCGGTGGAGTTGTTTTCTATACTTCTATTCCCGCCATAAAAATTGTGTTTTGGTGAGTTTATTCTTTTGAGAGAAGTTATTTTAATAAGTACGAAAATAAAAATATCTATATTTGCGTTCTCTTTACGTTTTGAGACCTGGAGAATCGTTTGCCATCATTTTAGAGTGATGTCTGTGTGAGTATGTGCGTGTGTATGTATATATGTATGTAAGTTAGCTTTTTTTGCTAACGAACCAATTTGTCTCGTGACCTTACTAATCGATACGCCACTTTATGACTTAGATCTGAAAAGAGTTTAAGCAGAATCGGTCCAGCGCTTGGTTTTTTATCGCTCAAAAATTGTTTATTTTTAGAGACGCAAAAAATATTCTTAAGATAATTTGCTCGCACGGTACTTGCTACCGAACCAATTTTTTATTTATTAGCCTTATATTATTATTTTATTTTATTTATTTATTCGCAAATGTAATTAAAAACATTATGTGTACCACAGGCAGTACAGAAATTATAAACTCATTCGGCCTCTCGTTAGTAATTTTCTCCTTACCACCCTCATCACACAATGTACTATTAAGGCTGCACAGTAAGAAATAATATACTCCTGATCTAAAAGGTCACTCGTTAGATTTTGATAGTAAATCATTATTAAATGCAGAGCAAAGTAAAAAAATTTGGAAAATCCAAAAGTGCACGCCTAATAGCGGTCATGCACATTTAAAAAAAAATTCTAAAACAAAAACTCAAGTTTTTTAAAATAAAATAACAAATAAGGTGAGGAAAAAATATACTATAAAATAAAAATAAAAAATATATATATATAGATATACAGTATACAGTGGTATATTAGTTTTTTATAAATTATAATTAAACGACAGTACTTAGAACGCTAATATTAACTAGGAATCAGCACAGTGTAATACTTAATATATTAAAAACAAAAGTATTCCGGTAAGATGAATTTTTCGACCAATTTCTCTGCCACATACATGGTCACATAAACACAGACTCACGGACGTCCAAGAATGATTAGTTTTAATGTTATTATTTATTATATTAAACAAATTAATTGTTTATAAAATGTACCATATGTGCTAGACAGATTATTTAATTTCATATTAGTGCACTCATATTATCCTGTAAGTGTTATATTAAAAAAAAAAAACGTCATTTAAGTTTCGAAAGACTGGGTTTTTTGACATGTCGAGAGTAGAGCACTACCTCACCGCTCCGCTTATGAGGCGTGCAATTTTGATCATAGTTGCCTCATCATTTGGCATGAGAGATGCTATTTCAGCAAAAAAAAAAAAACCATCACAGTAGTCATAAATTGTTTTATATTTTAAAATCAAACATCAGTTCTAATCCTCTATTACCAACCGACAAACAACTCTCTCACTCTGTTGGGACAGTTAGTAAAGTTTTTTCTTAACAGACAACCGGCCTAGTTTATTGGTTAGTAATCTGCGGATTCATTAATGGTTTTTCGGTTGATTAAACGTTACTACCAACCGTCAAACCACTCTTTATTAATAAACCATTGTTTAGTTAAGGTCCTTTATTGTAAACAGCACTACCAGCCGTGCTACTGGTAGTGCAATCTTCAACGCGGCTTATAATAATGTTTACAATTATGTTCAAATATTTCTAAGAAGGTAAAATATCTGATGCAAAATCAGTATTTTGTATGCACTGCACATCCAGTAATCCTTTTCAATGCTTGTAATACATGACATACTGGTACAATCTTATAATTTTTGCAAGTCTGAAACCGTACGAGTCTGAAGAGTTGGTGGAGGTTGAGTGCGATCCCTTACCTGACTCTGAATCCGAAGTCCCTTCGGTAAATATTGAAGACACAGATTCTTCTCAAAACACCTGGCACATTGTTGAGGTAACTGTAACTATGTATAATTAATATTACTTTCGTACAAACCATATTTAATAAACTACTACCAACTGTATAACATCCATTCCAGCTTCATAATATCGTATTTACATTAGCTGAAAAACTTTATAGATATAGTGTTAAAAGGTGACCCATGCGGCAGGTAGACAGCTTAGACCACTTGAAGGTGCAGAATTGGCTTCTAACTTTAATAGTGAATATACCTACTCCTATTAACAGGCACTTATGCAACAAACGCTTCGTAATAGAATTCTGCACTTATAGTTTACTTAAGACGTCGATATTGGCTAGATCACGTAAATACGCCGTTTGCAAATTTTGTGACTAAACTATGGCATTTAAAGGACTGAAAAAATGTGTGTTATAAACCTTGATTTTGTCTAGTGCATTTCAGAAGAAAGAAAGAAGAAAGTTTAAACATACAGTTATTTATTCAATGTAAGGGATACACTCTGTCTCCTTTACATTCTGTATTAGTCTGTTCTGTAGTTGTAAAGGGAGACAGGAGTCCAAACTAGGTTGATCCCGTGCTATGAATCTCCTAGATATTCATTACATGGATATTCAGATATGAATTTTTATGACATGTACATGCACATTGTTAGTATTACAGAAATAAGCTTTAGGCTTATATCTATATCATGATTTCTTAACAACAAGTATTTGTTATGCATGTAATATTTTATCTTTGAGACAGTTAGTTACGTGAGTTATTTTGTCCTTTACCTTCTGCTTACCATGCCAAATTCTACCTGAGGAACAGTGAGTTACGTAAGTCATTTTGTCCATTATCTTCTAACTACCATGCAATATGAGTTATTTTTAAATAACGTGAGTTATTTTGCGCTTTGTGTCCTGTCTACCATGCAATATTCTATCTGACGGTCAGTGAGTGACGTGAGTTATTTTGCGCTCTGTCTCCTGTCTATCATGCAATATTCTATCTGTCGGTCAGTGAGTGACTTTGTACCTTATTAGCGGCCATAAGTATTAAATCGGACAAAACCTATTTATGATCACGACATAATATCTTTTAATTATTTATTTTCAGAATTATAATGCAGTACCCGAAAACTCTGATAAAACGATAGACTTTCATGAGTCAACTGCAGCCCCTGCCGACCAAAATATCCCAACAGTAAAATTAAAAAAGAGAAAGCATGACCCAGTCAGTATTAAAACAGAAGAATCAAGAAACCTAAATAACTCTGACTTAACGACAAATAATCAGATGTCTCCAAAATTGAAAAAAAAGAAACATCATAATGCAATCATTCCAAATAATGACCTTAGTGGTAAAGAGATACGAGCAAAATCTTCTAAAAAACTAGTAATCAATAAAAAATTAAAAATTAACAAGAATATCGACGAAAGTCATGCTTGCACAAAGAAAAAGAGGAAGAAAATAAAATCGTACCAAAATAAAAATGCAGAATGTTCAAACACTTCAGAAGAAAACATTCAAAGAGAAAAGATACCCGATAGTACAAGCGAAGTTGGCGATCACGAATATTCTCCTAACGAGGACTCAGATTATGTTATATCTTCAATAGAATGTACAGAAAATTATACGAAAGGTATATGACAAAAACTACTAGTGAAGCGAATTAGGTTAACAAACTTAATGGATAATTAATTAACTATTTAAGTTCAAGGTGTTCCGTGATATCAGCAACTTAATAATGTATCTTGTAATAGTAATAAGTACTTAATTCAAAGGTATAATGGCGAAATTATAACGGTTTTTGCTACAATTCAGTATGTAGCTATTCGAACTAAATTTTTTGGTGACAGCAATAATGTAATTATTATGGTGGTAAAGTGTTTATAGTGGTTAATCTTGTGCTGATCCTACATTATGTAAATTGTCGCCACAAATTACCATTATTTTGTATTAAAAAAAAATGTTTTATAAGTAGTTTAAATTTCGCGTAAATGTAATGGTAACTTAAGTATACCTTTTCAATGTTTCCACTGAGTTGTAATCTAACCGAAATGGTAAAAGGTTAATTAACATAAATTTACTTCAAACACTGCTGTTGATTGTAAGCAAAATCATATTGGTAAACTCATTTCTATAAAACTGACAAAAGTTGTTATATTTGTAATAGTCGTTACTAGCGCCGCCAATTGATATTTTTAATGTCCCTGTTTGTAAAAAGCTAATTTAAAACATATGCTACAGAATTATATAGCCAGTAGTGTACGCAAAAAAAAAAACGAAAATCGATGTAGAGGATAGCCGTTTGGTACACAGGTACTTTAGGTTAAAACAATAATTTTGAGCCGCAGTTCCTAAAAACATTCCCGTTATGACGTTATAAATTTTTTGTATGGGATCTGAAAAATTTTCTATACTTACCTTGAGCCACTTGTTTTCTAAAAATCTAACAAGTATTTTCAAAACATCCCAAGTTTGGGCTCTTGCAGGTATAAGACAGCTGAGTATTTTTTAATAAATGATAGGTATTATGATAATATCCTTACATCTAAACTCAAGAAAGCAATTTTGAAAAAATACAAACTATTTTTTTTTTCTAGTTGTAAATAGCACTACCAGCCGCACTACTGGTAAATATTTTATAGTACAATCGTAAACAAAAATACTTAGTTTACGAATTGTGCCAGGCTTGATTTATACAATTTTGGTCTTCTGATGGTTTTTGGATTAGGCGGTTATCGATGATGAAAAATTAGTTTCGTTACCGTAAAGTTCGCACGGCATAGAATCGGTCTATAGTTATTTACTTTAAGTTTTTTTAAATTATTTATTTCGATTGCCAGTTGTCAAACTAGAAAGGGTTATATTTCCGTAACTAATGATCGTTGAGAGCAGATCGTTGGCGCGCTCACGGCAAATCGGAACGGTTTTGTGATCGCTGTAATCGATTTTAGTGCAATTCGGAACGCAGGGTAGAAATTTCTTTGCAGAAATAATAGATAAGATCAAGATCTTTATTTCGAATGATAGCTGTCAAACTAGAAAAGGCTAAATCGCCGTAACCATTTATTGTAGACTTGTTCTTTGCAGAAATGATAGATCTCATCAAGAGCTTTATTTTGGATGATAGCTTTTAAACTAGAAAAAGCTTTTTCTCGTAAAATATTGATCGTAGACTAGAAGTTTCTCTACAAAAGTGCTAGATCTCATGAAGATCTTTATTTTAGATGACAGTTGTCAAATAAGAAAGTGCTATATATCCGTGAAATATTGATCTTAGACTAGCAGTTTCCTTACAGAAATTATAGATCTCATCAAGATCTTTATTTCGATGGTTAATACAACAATATATTATACTATAACTAGAGAAAAAAAAAATTGTAAGTCATACTAAGTAGTTTGTTAAAGATATTGCAGTAGGTAACTAACCATAGCTTTATTAACTTCTCAGCTGACTAAAGCTTACAATGTTTTTCCACTCTGTAATTTTTAACGGAATGAAATAGAGCTACATTGATAAAAGCTACGTATAGTTCATATAATGGTAACTCGAAAATTTCCCAAAAACTAAGTTACAATGTTGTTGTTCCTTGCAGCTTCCGGAATAAACTACTTATTACATCTTTTTATGTGACAAAATCAAAAGTATTATATTAAGATTACTCGTTACCAAATATAATTGCAACGTTAGTGTTAAAAAGTGGTGAATGATGGGAACGCTTAGCTGCACTTTTATTTGCTGCTTTTTGTTTTGTTTCGTGTTCTTAAATTACATAAATGATAGTACGGAACTTACGGTGCACGGATACTCGAACTCGCACTTGACTGATTTTTTATTTAATCATTTTCTGAGATATAACCTTTTTTATATTAACGGCTGTCATACAAAGTAATGGTTTTTATGAGATCTAAAATGTCTCCAAAGAAACTGATAGTCTACGATCAGTAGTTACGAAGATAAATAAAGGCCTAATCTAGGAGCCCAAACTTGGTATGTTTTGAAAATACATTTTGGATTTCTAGAAAACAAGTGGCCTTAAGATAATTGTGTAGTATATTTTTAGTCCCATACAAAAAATTATGACGTCATAAATAGCTTATATGCTCTGGAAGTAACCGCCCCTTTATATCCGCGCGTTTTCCCCGCACTAGCAGCATCTCAAAATTAAAATTTAAACACGATGAATATGAGTATATTGTAACAAGTCACTTTCTTCTGCTGGCATTTAAGTTTAAAGAACCTGAGCGGACCTACCTTTGCTCGGTAGTTTTTTTTTCAAAATTGCGTTTGTAAAAAAAATATAATTATATACTTAAAAAGCAATACCCTCTCTCCATAAATACAAAATTTAATTCAAATCATTAGAGCAGTTTCTTAGATACGCAAATATATGTGTGTACAAAAATTGCTCGTTTTAATATATAAGATTAGCTTCAGATTAAAAAAAAAATCTATTTAAATTAATGTTTTAAGTTTAATGCCTTTGAATACAATACTATTTTGCCATTTGACTTACAAAAACATGAAACCAGCGCTGATAAGGTGATACTGTGATATTGTTGCGATGCAGAAAAGTTACTAATTTTAATATTATATATTCCCAGGAAAAGATTTAGGTAGGAAAGGAAGGTTTACGTAGGTTATTTTCTAGTATAGGCTATATTAAACAACGATCGCCGTTTTTTGTCATTTGTAGCTTTAAATAAAAAAATACTGTTAACGATATGCCAGAATGCATTTGTGTATATGTGTGGATAGGAGTAGGTCACTTTTCAAATGTTAATCAAATCACAGTTCGCTGTCCTCATATTTAGAATTCTCAGATTCGTTTATTGCATTGTGGTATTGAATGTATGCCATATAAAATATCAGATAGAGCACTCTATACATTTGTCATATTTATTTAATTTTATAAATGAATTGTATATATTCGGGAATTACTTTCAATTTTTAATATGAATTACTTACCATAATATTTGAGAATGTAAATAGCATACAAAAAAATATATGTCCTAAAATAGGTAAAATTTATCTCAATTTAGTGAGTGTAATTAATTTTATTCTTGATAACACCAGTCACGACTACCGGAATTGTCCTTTTGTTTGATAGACCCATTGAAGTACTGGGTTTTTATAGTATATGTTTTACAATATCAATTGCTTTATTATAATTTTTTGTTTAGGTTACAAAAATTGAAAAATAAAAATAGCAAAAATATACTTCTGTCACTTTTGAAAATTTTAGGGACTGCTCTGAGCCCTTATAGTGTAATTCATGATCTCTTTAGTATAAGATATTAAACGTTAAATTTAATAAGAACTAGAAATAATTACTTTACCTTAGCAAAATTAACAGGTAACTTGACGTAGTAAATTAAAAATATAAACATTGTGGTGTTTTCTATTCTAGTCCAAATTAATATAAGAAACGTGTAAAAATAGTAATTTAATACTTTAGATTTTAAGTATATCAAATACGTACTTGTTTATTTATAGAAGATATCTTTTTTAGTTGCAAGAACAAAAACACTAGAGACGACCTTAAGTCAATAAGAAGTTTGTTGAATTGGTTTAGTTCATAGATGATGACATTTTGCCTAGCTGCCTTAGACAGTAAACAAGCGTTCAACAAATTGATATATGTGAAATTCATCTCGAGAACGCCGGAACAGAGGAGTCGGTTCAAGTTCATATGTGGTGGCGACTGCGCCACCAATCTTCCGAACTTCAGTGAGATGATGAAGTTTTTGGGGTATGAGGCAAGAAGGGTTTCCATGTCAGAAAACACAGAGTGATTTTTAAGCACTGTTGCCTTAAGTGTGTTTGGAGCATATGGTGCCGGACTGTGGTGCAACAGGTTGCTCACACTGTGGTGACCCCTGAGTGACCCCAAGTATAAGCCTCTTTCGGAGGGATAAGCAGCGGCGCTCTTCCCAGGATAAGCGGTGTTCCCCCGCTTCTATGCCTCCCTCTGGTAGTCATGCTTGATTTCTCACCCCCACCTCTTTGCCACCTCGCACAGCCTGCCTCGGCTGGGGGCTTGACACTTAACGTGGCCCATCTTAAGTTATCTCTCTTTTCGCGCCCAGGCACACAAATCAAAAGCCTAGTATGGCGCACTGACCACTTAAAAACCTAGCAAGTCGCAAGACTTACTGTAATTTTTCGTCGCAACGACACTAGGAATTTTACTGGGTGAATACCATTATATTGGGCACTTAAACTTCTACAATTTTCAATGCCTGTCTTTGATAATTGTAATGACTTCCGAGGTAAGTTCCTTAATACAAATAAGTGATTTTTCAAAATATTGTCACTTACTCGGTTTTGAAATGGGGCAGCCGAGTTACTCCCGCGTTCCTAAGTTCTTCTCCGGGACTCAAACTATTGCCATAGGTACCACATTTCATCTTAAGCGGTTTAGCGGCTAAAGCGTAAAGAGTTAACAGACAGGCAGAGGTACTTTCGCATTTACAATATTAGTATGGACTTAAAAAACACCATAAAATCAGGCTAGGTATATAAATTTGATATCATTTCCACGTATTTAATTATTACTCATAAGAATGCTTATAAATTTATATTGTAGTACATTAAAATAGCAAGGAAGATTAATATTAAGTTTTTTTTTGACACTTGTGTTCTTTATTAATAACAATAAATGAATTGCTACTAAACTAATCTAAACTAAATGTTTACAACAGTGTAAATTGTTGAAATAATATATAGTTTGGCATATAAACCATAAAAACCATTTGAACCTGTTCTTCCAAGATGGCGGCCGTGGTACAAGGGTTGCAACCCCACAAACTTGTATTTAACTTTACACTAATACCCCCTTAGGATCTAAAAAATAAATCCAAATGTAACATTTCAATGGACTAAATACTTTACGGAAAATTAGGTGGAGCCACTTTTATGCCGCAAAACCCACGGTATTTTAACTGATACTGATACAATGCAACTAGTGGCACTCTATACACTTCCAAATAAAAAACAAGCTCTACTCATCAAGAATAATATCTTGATTAATACAATCAAGACGAACCGTTAGTAAAGTTTTAAAAATTATAATTTTGAAGGGAAATTCGTGTAAGCCTGCGACTAATAATTAAGTTCTAATTCATCCAAATTCAAATATTCTAAATTTCATGTAAGTTCCCTTTGATGGTGATCACGTATCAAAGGTACTTGTACTGTTAATATCTGAGTGGTAGTAAATAAATTATGTGTCTAAATACGTTTTTTTTTGAATCGCCATATCAGCAAATCATTAATGGGTTCTATCAAGATATTTTATTGTTTATGTGAAAATATATAATATAATCAAAGATGACTTATACGTCTAGGTACCGTGTTCGGGCACACAAAACTAATCGATCCGAGTACCTTAATTTTCAGGTCACACTACATCATACGTAATCTGTGCGTCGACGCGAACTGAGCGTCCCGCGTAAAGTTTTAAAAATGACGACTTGTGCAACAAAATCGTGCTAAAATATTGACAAAAAAAGGTTGATATTAAAAAGTTACTTTTCACAAGTTACTACACTAATCTGTTCTTGCTATATTTGAGATACAAACTAAGTTTTCAAAATAATTATTCGCAAAACAAACAAAAAATGTTTTGTGTTGCCAAGTCTGCTGGTACGTTCATTTCCCATCCCAAGTTTAGTAAGCCGAATACTGAAACAACAATACATATTTTTAACATAAACAATAACATTACACTATTTGAGGTTTATAAAGTATTTATGTATTGATGACCCCTGTAACACATTGTAACTATAGAACATAAACCTTTACCCCGGACTTCTGCAATGTTTAAATAAAAGAAACATAACATAAAGATGTAAATATCAATAGACAAAGTAGTACCTACTTATCATGTATTTTATGAACTACGAAATTAATTAATTACTGTAAGTATCTTAAAATATAAAAATAATTTGCAAAAATATCTTTTGCTTTACAACGAACTGTGACGTTAACGTCACGCTTTGGACTCTTTATATAAAATTTCAACTTTAGTTACCTAATACTAGATACTTTATTAGCAAGACGGTGTACGCACACGCGCAATTAGGCGTGTAAAATTATAGGGCGAGTGTAATTTGCATTGTTTGTGTAATATTCTGAGACGTCAATCATTAATATAAGTTATACATTTACAATGATAGACTTATTACGTCCTATGAAAAACAAATATAATGTACTTATAATGTTTTTTGTTTGATTTTCTTTTACTAGGTATTTTCTTTTTTAGGTCCTAACCTTTAAAGAGCTCGAAATAGGTTATAGCCTGAAATTTTCTCAGAATATGAGTAACGTAGGTGGGTTTACTAACTAATAATAAAAATATAAAAGCAAAAAACAAAAAATTTAAGAGGGCTTCTTAGAATAGGCGCCGTAGTACCGGTGGTAATTAAATGACACTGTAACTTACAAAACTGTCGGGTATAAGATTCATATTAAATGTTAATTGACGAATTTGTACACATTTAAACAATAGCATTGTGATCCGATTCCTGCGGGCTGCGGGCTGCTTTACCAATATTAGCAATATCGCTTCCGCAAAAGAAATTTAGTAATCCTAATATCAATCCTAATATCAATCAATGCGTAGCATTGAATGTGCTCTATGCTCTCTACGCGCGCATTCCATCTATCTGTTGACTAAAAATGAATGCGCTCTATGTTCATTTGGCAGCACTTACAGTCCGCATTTTACGCATTGGCTGCACATGCTTAGGAGGTAGAACAGTGGATGTTCTATATAAATAGTGAACAGCTATTTTGTTTCTTGACATTTGGCGAACAAAATGATTTGAATGGTGATGCGATAGCTTTCTATGCTAAACTTAAAGCTTTCAACAAAACACGGCTGTTGTCACATGGCGCGGACCTATGCGCGCACGTTTTATTTTGTACACCCATCTATATTTTAGCACTACAGTAAATAATATTTGGAACATGCTATAAGGTTTTAACATGCATTACATGGTCATGGTCAGCATGTTGCTACCTTCGTATCAAAGGCTTACGTTCTATCTCAAAATAATGTGTCACCACAGGGGGCCATCGAAAGTGAAATAAATTGTAGAACTGAATAAAAGTAAGAACTCCCCAATCCAGGGTAATCACTTTAAGGTTGGTAAGACCAAAATTACACACACAGATCTAAAAATTATAGTCGTATCAGCTGATTTACACACACATTGATAGGAAAATGGCTCGCAACACTCCGTTTGATGTTGTTTCGGATACGGTATCTAGACGTATAAGTCATCTTTGAATATAAAATAGAGCAGTGAAAATTCTCAGACTAAATGCTGTTCACCCCTATTGATGCTACAGGAGTATGAAATGCTATTCTAAACCTAAGAACTACTAGGGCCACAGATTGTGACAAAAGCTGCGTTTTATTAACGGCATTGGAGCTATGACATCGCATAGGCATTGAAATCGTTTCTGTTAATTAAATGTAAACAAACAATATGCCTGTTTACTATTTGACAGCGTATCCGCTGCTCGTATTTCCCGAGCATGTGCAGTCAATGCGCTAAATGCGGTCTTGAAATGTCGTCATAGCGCATTAATTTTTGGTCAACAGAGCAATCTAATGTGCGCATAGACAGCATTGAGCGCATTCAATGCGTATAAAGCATTAAACACGGTTTTTAAGACTGTAATTATTTGGCTGAACTCATAGCCTATATTTGTAACTAGAGTATAATATCTAAAAGTTTTCCAGACTAATTCAAAAATTTTGCAAAGCGGGTGACAAGGATTAGCCAACAAAATTACAAAACTATTTCTATTCTCACACCATTTCAAAAACTACTGAAAAACCTGTCAACAAGAGGTCAGCAAACTACCTTGACAAGATATACCTATTAACAACAATCAGTTTAGTTTTAGACGATGTGTATATCTACAGAGAATGATGAACTCTAACTCACCTCCATGATTACAAAGTATCTACGAGTATGATCTGTTTTTTCTTACTTGTCTAAGTTATGATTTAGGCTTAAATAAGACGACTTTTCCCTCACTGAAACTGTATAAAGAAGCCGAAGTTCTGTCTGTTCAAAAGTTGTATATCCTACAAACCCTGCGTAGATACCACAGAGTAAGTCCCCATTTTACAAAAAACAGTAAAAACCGACGACTTACCCAGTCCGAAATGGCCATTGTTCTTTGAGAATTTAAGGAGTTGTTTTTACATTTCAAGTCTAGTTTTAGCGCCATTGTTTTGACAAATCCGAACCCTAAGTGGTGAAAGGGGTTGGCAAAGTTTGAACCTACGGGAAATTCTATTTTAATGGTAAAATTATTTTAAACTTATAAATTCTTAAAGAGAATTAAATTAACACAGTTAAAGAAAAAATATTTTCTGGCGTTTTTTTAAAATTTAACCTCAAGAGGAATGGGATTGAGGAATTAAGAAACCTAGATCTTACATTAATATTGTCGTTAGTTGTCTGAACTGAATATCTTTTCTCGACCAAAACCTAAGTTTCCTTTTTTCTAAAATAATCGAACTGCTCTATTTTAAAAGACGACTGTCGCGTCGACTGGGATAGCGATCCCTCACATCACTACCTACACTTTTGCTTTCAGTGTGCACCCACTTCTCTTAGCCCACTTAGCATAGTTCACATAGTTGGGGCACATGATCGAAACGAAGTTAGTTTTGTTTCGGTTCGCTCCAAACTTAGCGTAACACACGTTTCTCAGTAGTAGGAAGTTACATTAAAATTAAAAGTAACACAGAAATAATGGTCCTATTTCATCTTGGTTCCGCTGTCATCGTCAAGTCTTGAGAATATTGTCAATGTCTTGAGTCACCGGTTTTCAAACTTTGCCAAACGTCAGCTTACTTAAGTAGGATTTGATTGAGTGTTCTAAATTTACAAAAGTTGTGAATACGTACTACATTAATTCCTTTATTTTATTGGTCTATTATTTTTTCCACAACTCCAGTGCTATGTTCTCTGGATTCCGTAGACGAATAAATAACAAGTAAATTGGTCGCCTTTTAGCATGAACTATGCAGATAAGTGTATCGGCATAGTGCATGTTTTAGAGTTTCTAAATTAATTTAATCAACGACCAATTAATTTAATCACGGATTTGATTTGACATTTATAGAGTCAGAAGAGGCTTTATTAGGTCAGAGATTATTAGTTTTTTAATATCACAATTTACTGATCAGTGATACTTTGAATAATAGTCGAGGTATTTAAAAATGTGTTTATAATATAACTTTGAATACATTTAAGAGTAAATTAAAAATTATTTTCTTGATAAATAGTTTTATTCATGAAATTTCTTTAGACGGAACGTTACGTCTCAGGCATTGATGTAGTTTGGTTCTGCGACATCAATGACAGATTTTGTTATGGTCGTCGATGCAAGTACCCGCAGCTGGAATATTGTTGCTACTGGTTGCTGTCCCAGGTCGCGTAGTTTGAATCAGGTGGGACGTTATTGCAAGATACGATTCCAATTGTTGAGTTACTTGGTTTGTTTTGTGACGAAATAGTTATAGAACTACATTCACCCGTTTTTGTAGCTTTACACAACTGTGATGTTAGCTGTTTAGCTTCGACTCCTATTGATGAACTTGAGTTTTTATGTGTCGATATAGTCATAGTCTCACACTCATCCGGTTTTGTAGCTTTACACAACTGTGATGTTAGCTGTTTAGCTTCGACTCCTATTGATGAACATGAGTTTTTATGTGTCGATATAGTCATAGTTTCACACTCATCCGGTTTTGTAGCTTTATACAACTGTGATGTTAGCTGTTTAGTTTCGACTCCTTTCATTGATGTACTTGAGTTTTTATGTGTCGATATAGTCATCGATTCAGACTCAGTGGGTTTTGTAGCTTTACACAACTGTGTCGTTTTCTTGCGTATATGTACAAGACTGGGTTCTTCGCTAACTTGTTCAAGTGTATATCCATGTACAGCTTCGGTACGTTGTATTTTATTGCTTTTAATGTGTCTTCTTTTACGTGGAATGTCTGAAGTTGCTGTATAATTGACATCGACTGTGTCCGTTTCACTTTTCGAACCCTGTTTAGTAATGAATTATACAATAATTAATGACAGTCATCATTTATTTACTTATATGTAATGGAACCAGCTATTGATAAAACGTTACAATTTATACATGTACTTATGTGCCTTTATATCACATTATGACATAAATGAGCTAGGCTGCTCAGTAGACGACGTTACGTGTCATACGACTGTTTTCAAAAACACTTGAAGGACAGACAATTCTTATATTACTGTTAAAACGTTAATAATAAAAACTATTACTGGACGCTGTTGAGAAGCTTAAGCTGGTGCTTTATGAGCAAGTGTGTTGATAAATTAAAAAAACTGTAGAGTGAAAGGCAGCGTGATGAACGTTATTTTAAGTATTATAGATGCTGAAAATGGTGCAGTAAAGGCTGCTTCATGAGCAAATGTGCACGACAACTTACGACTTGTACCAAAAGTCGCCGTATAATATAAATTTTAAGAGATCAAGGTATTAACTTTACCGCCTCAATATATTTAATTAATAATTTAATTTTGGATCATAAATATTGATGGGTATACAAAATTTTCATAATCTTAATACAAACAATAGACATTATCTTGTTGTGATCGATACATTGTTAAGACGCTGAATAAATATATTCTATAAATGAATGTGTTAACTTTTACAATAAAATCCATCCAAAAAGAAACATTGAAAATTAATTAAACATAAAACTTGTCAAAAAAGCACATTATAATTGTACAAAGACAATGTTAAAAATGAAGGGATTAAATAAATTGTTGAATAAACTATATTTATACAAGTTATTATTTTTACACTAGTTATAATCATTAAGATTGAATAGAGCGACGGATTTATGCAGCAAAGCGGCAAATCTAAAATAATGCAGCAAATGTGTTTTAGTAAAAATTTATAAAATATTTTTACGTGTAAAACTAAAAGTCATAAAGTAAAACGATTTTTGCGAATACCTACTAGTTGATTATCAGGTGTTGGAGTATTCTCAAAGTAAAGCTCTTCAATAACTCCTAAGGGATCCTTATCAGGCTCTTCTTTTATTTCTATTTTTAGACTGAAACAACATATGTAAGTATTGATAAGTCAACAATTTTTTTTAATGAAAATATTAACAGCACCATGTCTTGTTTTTACCAATATAATAATTATATAATAAGTACTTTCTAAGATAGGTTCTAAGCTAAAACAGTGAAATGAAACAATGGTCCGTAAATTGTCCTATAAGTAAAGTTGTGTTGCTTTGCCGTTTGTGGTCTGCATGTTGGCTTCTGAACTCTTCTGTGTTCTGTATCTTCTTTGATGGTATTCATTTGCACTGCCTTATTCCCTAGATATCTGTATAGCTGCAGAAGTTTTGTTCTTTCATTTCAGCATTCCAATTTGTATTTCCCTCGTTGCTTCACTGGCATTCCAACTTTTGCATTATATGTATTATGGTTACCAGACCGCGGATACAAATACATACTTATATACTTATTTTTTTTGTAAACATAAATACATACATATTATATATAAAAAAACACCCAGTCTCAAGCAAACACAAACGTTAATCACATAAATGTTTGAGTGGAAATCGAACCGATGCCCCTCAATTCAGCAGCTGGCCCTTTTCCCACTGTGCCACAAAGCATAAAGCTAAGATTACTGTAAATTACCTATAAGGATACATATGTCTACATAAGGTACAATTAGAATTGATAAAAATAAATTAACCATTTCTCAATATCGTCATTGTTGAATAGTTCCTCCCGAATCTTTTCAAGCACAAATAGGATTTCCTCCTGAAAATAAAACAATACCTACAGTAAATTATAATAATTATCATTTAGTCATTATAGTATAGTGCGAAGTATAGTATTAAAACTTATTCTATCTATATAATAATATATAAAAAAGAAGAAACTGACTAACTGTATCAAAGAAATATCAGCGCATAGTTGAAAACGGCGAGTTCTAGCAACTTCAAATAAGGCTCTACTAAGAATTTTGCAAAATTAACCAGCCGCGCAAAAATGCGGAATTACGACTAATTTTATTTTTGTACGGCTTTCTTCCAGTACATAGAACATAAAAAAACAATAAATAAAAAATAAAAAAACTGAACTGCAAAATCATTAAGAACTTAACAGAAATTAAAACATACCAAGTATTTAACAGTAAGCAGACGGGGAATGAAAGCAAGTTCCACCCACTCCACCGCGGCTTCTCTACTCCATTTTAGTTCAGACACAAATTCAGATAAATTTTCGTGAAAAATTGAGGTGTCCCTATAACACCCTATTTTTTGACAGTGATCGAAAGAACGAGTCTCTATGAGTATTGTTTGTAGGAGAGACTTTTTCTAGGGTTTTTTGGATTTAAGTTTTTCATTTAGGTTTCTATTCAAAGAAACTGAAAGACTGATCACAGAGAAAAATGGTTATGTGAAAATTTGTGAAAAGTCGTAAAATCATTCAAAGTACCTATAATGTTTATACTTTTTATTCGTCACGAAAAAAAAACTATGTCTTTTTTCCTCAGCGCCCCTTTTTGTATACTCCAGTACAAATAATAAAGGTAATAAAAAAAATGGTTCTACGAAATTCCACCCTGGCAAGCGAGGAAACCGTGGCAACCGACAAAGTCACCAATCGACGTGAAGAAGCACGGTGTCTCGGTCTGAGCTGACCCTAAGGGTGCTAGATTAGAACGATTTATCAATTAAAAAACAAATGAAGGTGGCGGATCCAATATGGCATCCATTTTTTTTAAACAAGTTCTATTGGGTAGGTTTATGAAGGTGCTGAATTCAATTTTTTATATTATATTTATCTACGTAGTTACTCACCTGAGACCTTACTCCTGGCACCCGCAACATGTAATGTTGTGCATGCTCCCTTTTCGCCTCACAGTCGTTGCATAAGTCAAAGTCTGGGCACTGTACACAAACATAGCGAAATCTGTAATCGTGTATAAAAATATTTAAAATCATATAAAGATTTACAAAATCATGAAAATTGTCATGAGGCGCCAAATATAACACACCCGTTTATACCGTTGCTGCATACATTGCAGTAGTATCCCTCTTGCAGCTGTCCGCTTTCTGTACCTGTAAGAAATATTTATACAATTTGTGCAAAATTTCGCTTTCTCACGGACTAAGAAAAATAATTGTGTATTCATCTTCGGTGTAGGTACATAATGCAAATTCAAGTTTGGTGGAGATTTCACGGGCAACAAAGCTAGGTTAAAAAATCGAGCTATCATATTTTTAAAATCATTTATATATATTATTATATCATTTATACATAAGACACAAGCCTCAGAATCATGATTCATGATGAATCAAAAGACTGTTATATATCAATAGCTTAATAAGTGTGATACTATAAGGGTAATGTTTTTCTCATTTGCCTATAGAACCCAAAAATATGTTTATTGGTTGTAAAATTAATCTGCGGTACTCGCAAATTTGGTACTCCCGGCACCATGAATGCGTCAAGTGCTTGTGTATTTCGTGCGCCAACCAGTGACTTAACTCTTAGACGTATTGTGTTAAACAATTAGTAGGTGCAAGTGATACTACTAACCGATTAAACTCACTGTCGATTTTATTGTTCTTTTTGTTATCCCTGTGGAAGATTCAATATGTTCACTAGATGTCGCTAAACCCTAAAAAAACCAAAAGGTACAATTAGGTAAGTAGGTACCTACTTAAACCTATATAAAGTTTATCTGAATTTAACCGCGGCACATAAGTCTAGCGGTGAGCGAAACGTGAAGGGGATGTTTGCGCATGAGTACTTTCGCGCACGCAATAGTTATAAATTTATGATAATAGATGTTTTTATTATATTTTTTTAGTGTTTCAATTGTAAAAAAATAATTAAACATTGGGCCTAGATTACGTAAATATCCAGTTTAAGTTCTGTGCAATAAGAATGTCATGGGGATATTTTTTATACAGTATTAATGAAAAATCTGAAAAAATTGCATCCATAAATCCCAGGCAGTAAATAGATGCTAAATTTTAGATAAAAAAAAATGTATGATAACCCAGTAATGTACTATATGTTATATATTACTGGGTTTTTGCACCGGAAGCGTCGATACGAACAGACGGACAAGACAAAACTATATTTTTTATTAAATATGCTATGGATGACGGCCTCTAAATAAACGACGAGAACGAGAGAAACGTAATTACAAAATTATGTACAGTGCAACTAACTTTTCTAACCTATTGACCTTGGGTGTTTGGTCTCTAGTGTTGTTGTAAGTCCACATAATTTCAATATGGCGACTGTAGTGATAATTATGTGATGTGAGTATGTGATTTTTGACCGCGCACCAAATGAAAAAAGTTTGTTGCACTCTGATTAGGTGTTTCATTGAATTATTTACCTATTTAAAATTATATCTATTTCCTCGCTTTTTTTTAATTAAAACGAAATCTAAAACATTTTTTCTGGTCTGCCTAAACTATAATAATATTGTTGAAACACAGTACAACGAACAATACTAAATAAAATATTAATACTCTGGCATGATAATTTTATTTGATTTTTAATTTGTGTCCGCCACAGTACACATAATGATGAAGTCTATAACGCGTCGTAACTTGAGGTTATAAAACCGGAGGTATGTTACAAAATCGGTTTTACGATTTTAATGCAGAGGATCAGGAATCAGCTTCTTTGGAAATTTGGTCACGTGCACTAAAACTCATCAAAGTTTCAGGGCAATTAGATATAAATTGTAGAAACAAACAAAAAAAATTAAATTTTTATAGATATGTAAATTTTTTTTTGGAATGTATGTATGATAGAATAAAATCAGAACTATAAATAACATTTTTCACAAAATCAAAAATAAACTTTTAAATATCCAAATACATACGTTAGAGGATAAATAGACTTTTGAATTAGGTATAGTAATACGAAAAGATGTTTCGTCGGTCCTGTGGACCAACGCGCGGATATAGGAGGGTTAATGGATTGTTAATTCTTTTTGTATGGTGACTACATATTTGTGATTTAAAAGTGACGATTTCCAAGCGAACACGTATGCAAATATCTATTGCCAATACATGCAAATGTGAATGTCAACTTTATTTGTGAACTTGGACATACTTAATATTTAAAATATTTCATTGATAACTCCAATCACCAAAGCTTTTAAATCAGTATATTATGACCACCATCTAACTAGCTGGGGGGTCTGGTTTTTTTTTCTTGCTTTTAGTTACTCTGACACAGTTTGTGATACTATTATAGTTCTTTTGCATTTAAGCCATACGATTTCTTTATATGTGTTATAAGAAAGATATACATGACTTTCAGACAGAATTGAATCACATTGTGTACATGCAGCAGCACAATCAATACTTACTTGTGTGGCTTCATGTTTTGTATCGGGTAATTTAGGTAGCCGATTTGTTGGGATGGAATTTTTCTTTAAGCATTTTCGATTCGGTGATATTAAAATAGAGTGTGCATCAAAATGGTCTTCACATACACGATGGTGATCAGAAAAATTGCTATTTAAATCATCTCGTTGAATTAATTTTAACCATACTTTTCGTCTGAAAAATAACCGAAAGAAAACTAGTTATCTAAGTAATTTAACAAGAGTATTTTGAAAAGAAAAAATAATCAACACTATTTTAAGATAACATTATATCTACATATGGTATAAAACAACGTCGCTTCTAGCTGTACGTTCAGATCTTTTAACTACGGAACAGATTTTAATGCAGTTTTCATTAATGGATAGAGTGATTCATAAGAAAGTTTTGAATATATAAGTCATTAGAATTTCTATTTTGATTATTATAGCATTAATACTTATCTTCTTAATACGTTAGTTACCTTAATCATTCCATGTAGAAATGAATATTTTAGTTAGATATCATAAATTTAATATTGCGCGCAAAAAAAATGTTTGCTTGACGAGACCTACGACGGTTTAGATAAGAAAACTACTTAATGATTTTTTTATTCGAACTATTTTATTTTATATACATACTAATTTTTGTTTTCGGTTACTATGCATTTTGCGCGAATAAAACTCGGGGAGTGTCTATCTATGCGCTTACGACCGCGTGACGCAACCGTCCTGTTTTTGGCAACTAGGTGGTGGCCGTAGACTTCCGAGTTCTGCAATCTGTCCTATGGACTGAGCAACAGGCCACACTTTAGAAAGTGACAAAGTTTACCTTTTCTCATAGACAGACACCACACGTTACTTTCGTCTCTTTTAAACTTTTGCGAGCATTTATTTGGTGGTCAAACATCAAGTTGTGCTGTTCAGTTGGTCAGTTGGGATTCAACTAAAACTACTGTCACAAACGTACATTTTGAACCTTTTTTGGCCCTTTAAAATGTGGTAGTTTTGCAATAAAATTGCCACAAAAACTGCATATTTAGGTGATTCCTCTATAACACTTTCTGTGAAATATTTTAACCTTCACAATATACTGCTATTTTAAATGAAGAATTTACGCTCCATCTTAAATATCGGAAGCGACACACTTTCAAATATTAAATAGTAGCATCACAAAATTGTTAAAGTAAAATTTAACTTTCATCGACATTCCTATTCACTATGATTTTAATAGTTCTGTAGTCAAACATGAAATAGTCTCGCCATCCGTTTGTTGGTACATATATGCCATAGCCATTATATTCTGCGACTATAAAAGATACAAAGTTGAAATCTGGCACATGTAGGTATAGTCAATTTCACATACACAAGTTGACCGTTTGACACAGACTGTTTAGGCAGCTGATTAATGACAAAAACTTGCCTAACCCGGGGTTTGATCGCTAGTGTCGTGTAGTTTACAGCATTTTAATATGGCGAGTGTTGTTTTCTTTTTTGAACACACCTTGGTTTGACCTAACGAGACTTTGTTTGGCGTGTTTCAAAGTTCATTGCAAAGTTCTAAGCAAGATATTCCATTATTATGTACTTACATTTAATTGATTAATATTTTTTGCACAAACCCATTTCTACGCGGCCCAGCCACTCTGTCACACCAGAGGTCTATAACCACTTTACACTAAAGTAAGAGTTTAGGTATTCGTGCACACTTGGCGGCAGAATGATCTCGTGTTCTATGATGCTGGTAGTAAAGTCTGGTTTGAAACAGTTGGAAATACGTGTCTGTAGTTAGCCTATATTCGAACACTAGTTCGAACACTATTTTACTGTTTTATTTTCTCGTGGCTTTAATTGAATCAGAAGACTCAACTATTTGCCAATGTCAGTTAACACTTTATTTTGCACATTATATTTATCATGGCTCTGACACATTGACAACGTCACGTCGCCTTGTTTTTTTTTCATTAACAGTTTAAATCCTCATGGCGATTTTCTACTTCGATGGGATTTGTTTTGAAGTTTATAGATATAGTGGTCTCTGGATCTCTTGGGATTGTTTGAGAACAAACATATTGTGGAGAATCCAGTTTGAAATCCTACTTGTTCTTTTGCTTGGTTTTCATCTAACTGCCTTGTTACCCTGTTTGTTATTATTTTGGAGAATACCTTGAAGATTGTAGACATTATAGGCTTATTGGTCTATAGATGCCCATATTATTTCTGTTTCCTTTTTTATGTATGAGGATAATGAAGCTTGTTGCCTACTGTTCTGGGATGGTTTAAGACTTTAGAATGAGATTGTACACATCAGTCAATTTTTCTCTGTATTCTCGAGGAAGTACCTTTAGAGCTTCATTCATTGTATTATCAGGCCCGGTACGAGGCCGAGGCGATTGCACTGTCCACTTAACTTCTTAACATGGGAGGAAACTCCTGCTCTGTCTCTTCATGTGCTTCTTTTTGTGTGTCCCAATAAAGGTTGCTACAACAGTTTGTCACTACTTTCAAAATTGGTGTAGTGACTGTTACGGGTATCCCTTCTTTATTTGTGATTGAGGGTATCCATTCTTTTTTCTCTCTCAGTTCTTTAATTGCCTTGTTTATCCCACCTGTTTTTGTGATGTGCTTGGTAATACATTTATTTGGTTAAGCATTAATGACTTGTTTTAGGTTATGGCTTATTTTTTTGCTTATTATAGTTATTTGTTTCAGCACCTCTTTGTCTTTACTGTTTTTCAGTAAGTCCCTTCTTTGAAGTATTAAGTTTGTAGCATCTTCATGAATCCTCTTTTCTTTCTGTGTTAGTTGTGGGTTTTTGTAGGGCAGTATCTGGAGAATTAACGAGTTATATTGTACGTGGATATCTAAAGTCAGTATATCAGGTCTTGGGTTTGTGGGTAACCAGTTTTGTATCTCATGGATCTGGTTCCTAATTGTTATTCCAGATCTGTGTGGTTCTTTCCAATTGATTTCGCCTCGTGCCATTCTGTGATTGGTATTGAAATTGAATTGGCTTATTAAGCTATCATCCTAAAATGCTTTTGGAAGATTTGAATTTATATTATCAATTTCGTTTTTGTGGTTGCCTCCTGGGAGATCCATGTCCATTTATTTTTTGTGTTTTTCTTGAAACAACTGTTCATTATTTTAAGATTATTTTCTAGTGCTATGTTAACTAGACTTTGTCCATTGTTACTTCTTTTACCAATTCCAAAATTTCCTATTGCCGTTTCTACACTGTCTCTTTGTTCTTATTTTTCCGTTAAAATCTCCAAACACAATAGTGTTCTTGCGTGTGTCTTGTAGTACTTTAGCTAGGTCATTGTAAAAGGAATCTTTAGCAATCGCCTCAGCTTTTTCTGTGGGTGTGTACACTTGCAATACCGACCAGGGATGTTCATATCCAGGTATTTTTTGTTGAGGATAGCAATACATTCTGAGAATTCTTTTATTTCTTTTCTGTATTTTTTTGAAATAGCTTTTCAATCAGGAATCCTACTTCTAATAGATGGATGTAATTTAGTGAAAATGTCAAGTGCGAGTCAAGCTCACACTAGTTTTTGGTTTTTTAAAAAAAATATAAAGGAAAAGAAACCTTAGTGTCAAAATCATTATTTTATAATTTGACTATAAACTACTTTCAGATTATATTACTAAAATAGTAGTAGTTATTATTTATTCATTTATTATTATTTGACAGAGGTGTAGTATTGTTATTTACTTAATAATGAATACTCATCTTCATAAGTTAATTGAAATTTCGCTCAGATTAACTAAAAGTGGCGTAAGTATCATAATATACCAGAATTTAGTAAATAGTGAGGTTTTACTTCTTTACACCACAACTGATCCATTTTCACTGAAATCGGAAAAATAAATATATAAATAGCTTATACCCTGAACCTTACACAGGCGAAATTTTGAAGTTTCTACAGAAAAACATTTACTGAATTCTTATATACATAACTACAGTTTTGGCTTGTTTTAGCAAACTTACTAATTATTATAATTCAAGAGATACTAAAGTAATTGCATGTCAATACCTGAATTTCAGCAGGCAAGCCTTGAACTGTGGTATCATGTGACCTCTGCGACAGCTGTCAATAAAATCACATCTGTCAAGTTTAGTATTTTAAGACAATTAAATCTATGCATGACAATGCCTTATTAAATTTACATTACCAAATGTTAGTTAGATACAAATATGTATTAATATAAATGCCAAGCAATTAGAACTTGTTAATTCAACAGTCTTTTTTGGCATAATGCTGGACTCCAAACTTCAATGGGGTCTTTATATTCACAACCTAGCCAAAAAATTTTGCTCTGCTGTGTATGCGATCAAGAAAGACAGTTGACCGATGTTGACACTGCAAAAATTGTATATTTTAGCTATATCCATAGTTTAATGACATTTGGTATCTTATTGTGGGGTAACGCTGCTGATGTATATACAAAATTTATTTTTGTTCCAAAAACGGGCAATTTGTGCTATTTATAAATAAGAATCTAGGATATCTCTGAGGGATAGGTTTAGGGAAGTAAATATTTTAACTTTAGTGTTGCAGTACATATATGAAAATCTTTTATATGTACATAAAAATATCAATAGTTCCAGCAAGAAAAGTGACGTTCACGAAGTAAATACTCGAAGTATTTATGGTGAAATTTATACACTTTTACAACAAAGTTCCCAATAACATTCAAAATCTGTCAATAAGTAAATTTAAATCTTTTATCAAACAACTACTTTGTAAAAAAGCATACTACAATATTTCAGACTATGTATATGATAAAAAACTTTGGGACTGAAGATGCTCAATTACAGGATGCATAGGTAAACCAAATTAAAATGGAAATAATATAAAATTGTAAACCTTAATTTTATTTTATTTTTAAGATTATTTGTAGTTTTTAAGATTTTTTTTTCTAAAAGAGTTACTATCAAGTTTCTTGCCGGATTCTTTGCGGTAACATCAACAACATTGTGAACTGGATTTCAAAAAATAGTATTTCATAACTTTGACAATAATAATAAAAATATATATAATAAAAGTTTGTAGAATCTTAATTTAAATAAAAAAAAAAATTTGAAATTTTGAATCTGACTTTGACTATTGTTGCATGCACAAAAACAGACATTCCTCGGATTGTCTTCCATTTTACAGACAAAATCAATCAAAAAAATATTTGCTTTATAAATATTGGATTTACACTTTATAATTTATATGTATATAAACATGCATGTTGCCTTGTCCCATTGCGTTGAACCTTTGGTAAGTTTTTATGCCCACGGCCGCCAGGAAGGTTTCTGAATAAGTTATCTGAGAGTGGTAAGAAGGAAAACTGGGAAAAGAGGCTAGGGGAAGAAGAGGTTATTTTATTTTTCAATTAAAATATATATTCAATCATATACAATAATAGCAACAATATATGTTTCCATTTCTTTATTTTTTCGATGACAGTTCTAATTTGATAGTTGTAGCGGTTGTGACCAATTTAGTAATGATATCGATTGCATATATTTATTATGTTTTGAACAAAGACAAATAGAACAAAAACATTCAAATATATTTTTTCAAAGTGGGAACACTAAATGGCCCACCGCCTTGTGCGTTTGTTTTAATCTGTCACTCGCAACAAGACAGTTGTGCTATATAGTCACTACATTTCTGTTCGCTGAGTTTTTTCACATTATCCATACGTAACGTTGTGTATTTTGTGTTCCTCCATGTTGATCGCTGCCCAGCCGTCAAATATCAAAATGCCTAAAGGATCTGTTCTGAAACGGAAGGCGAAAGAACTGGTTCGTAATTACTTTAGCAGAGTATCAAATCGTGGTAGTCCACTGTTTTCTTGGATTTAAAGGCCAGTAAAGCATCTTACACAAATCCTTTCGTAGACCCTGCATGGCATTTGATAAGGCGTTCACCTTTTCCCATTGGCACTGAATGAGTGGAAGTGGCGGTGTCGTCAGTCTAGTTCTTAGATACTGTGTGGTTTATTTGACCAATCTGACTTTCTTTTCGCTTCGCTAAAAAATGCGCAGCGAGCCATAGCAACGTCGTGACGCACCTTCAATTATAATAACGTAAATAAAATATTTACGTTTGTCCGATTTCTCATAAGAAAATCCAATTTCTTTCAAAACCAAGCTTGATGACGAGATTTGACCATGGAACCAACCACATTCACTTAAAGTAACAACAAGTTTTTTAAGTGTTGGAATTTCTTTGCGCGAGTAAAAGTCATACGGCGAATATCGTCAGCGTGGAAGTTGTCAACCGATATCACACGACGTGGTTGCGTTTTTTCTTCGGCGTACGAAGCTTATTTTCCTGCGTGCCGCTTGTAACGTAAGCTTCGGTAGTAATTTTTGAAACAGTAGGTCCACTAATTCCTAATGCCGCCGCAACACGCTTTCGCACTTGCGACAGTGGTAATGAACGTGGAGATTTACGAAGGATGGTTTAAATAAATTGTGCAATCTCTGAAAGAACTTTCGATAATTATTATGGACAACGCTACATATCACTCCAGACAAATTGATAAATGACACAGGCCAATAAAAAACAAGAGATAATTGACTGGCGGGTGAATTCGTGATTTACGAGTTATTTTTATTTTTTATGATCAATTAAAAAAAATCGACATTATTTTTCATTATTGAATAGACAAAACGTAAGAACGATACTTTAATGTAGCAAAAGTTTTATAGGCACCAATTTTGACCTTGTTTTAAGAAAGATATTAAAGAAAATATAAAATCAACAATTACGGTAATGATAATAGTTTATAGGTAATGAATTTTATTAAGCGGTAATGACGTACTACAGATGGTAATGACAAATTATAACCATTTTAAAACAAATCAGTCTTTAATTGTGTTTTAGGTAATGAACAGCATAATCACAATAAACTAATAAATCTTTGGAGAATCACAAATACGCTATGCGTAAATAATTTAAGACAAAGTAATTACTATCACATGCCTATCAAATATAAAACTAGAATGTCATAAGCATATTAATAATTTCTGGTAACATAAGACAATTAACAAAGGAATTAGCTTTTTCTAACTTATGTTAGCATAAGGTAATTATTTTAACATATCTATCAATTTTATTAAATATAAAAATAAAGTATAAGTATAATATTATTATTAGTAATTGAAATGAAACTAAAACACATATTGTTATCACTCGTTATTGTCAATCGACCTATAATGGATTACAGGTCAAATTGGTCCGCCATGCTTAATGGGGTAAACTTGTATTTAAATATTTTTTTAAACAAGACGAATGTCTTTGCGAAACTACCACCACTTCAGACAACAGTGAAAAAATTCCGAAAATGAATCATATAAAATAGGACTCGTGTCGTAAAGACTGTCCTCTTTTGTTTCCTAAAATTAGCATACTATTCAGATAATTAACTCTGATCATCAACATAAGTTAAAGATTTATCTGCTAATACTTTAATATTAGATACGCGTTAATTCCTTAAAACTGATGCTGATACACATTGCATGTTTGAGACATCTGACAACACACTTGATTTTACGTTGTTGATATTAGATTGTGACAAAAGAATTACAAAATTATCATCAACTTCTGGTGTTATTTGTAAGTGACTGCAGGTTTTTGTAAATAACCTGTGCTGTCCGTGTTTACAAACTATTCCAGGTTCGCATTCAAAGCAAGAAGTTTTTATGAATGTAAGAGTATTTGACTGCTTGGACCACAGAACCTGATGAATAGAAATTGTTCCTTTCACAGTGGGCAGATCAACAGGCATCGCTTTTTGTATTTCTTGGATATCCTTGTCTTCTACAACGATAAGTTTTATTTTGCCCAAATTCGGTTGAAATACATTTAAAAATTGGTCCAAACTTCCGATATCGTGTCCGTATCGAACGCATGAGTCTGCAATTCTTTTAATTGTACCTCCCACCCCATCGGGAGCACCTTTTCCATGTGATGTTTCCAGATAGTTCCATGTTATATTCACTAATTGAGGAAACATCACATGTAATTGAGAAATCATGTAAAATATAAACTTATTTCGGTATTGTGATGTGGGAGAGTCAGAAATAAAGTGAATAACATCAACGAACGGGTTATCTTAAAATATAGTCTTGATCAAAGGAATTACATGCGCCCATATCGCTGGAGCATCGTGTTTAAGACATTCGCTGACAGTGCAAACAGAAATAGGCACGGTTCTGCTAATCTGGAAGTCAAAAGCGTATAATACCGCCGTATGTAGAATAATGGCCTTCCTGCTTCCTCCAAAATCGAGAAATTGTACTTCTTTACTAAATTGCAAACTATAGTTTTCTGAATAGTCTACGTGGGCGACTGCTTCGTTAAAGCTTCAGGATTTTTTTAAGGTTCTTAAGTCTTGTATGTTGCACATGCATTTTATAGTAATGCTGCAGAAAAAAATCCAACTGCTGCTCGAATTCCCGAATAGCGTCTTTTGGTGCAACGGTAAAAGATTTTTTATGTGTAACTTTTACTTCTTTATATTAATTCTTTCTGACACTTTCTTTCTCTCTTACCCATTTATAGAAGGTTATTGTCATGTCATTCGAAAATTCATTATAGTTGATTTTGTTATTAATGCACAAATCACACGTTTGGTCTAAAAAAAATTCTGTGTATTTTGAGCAACATAAATTTTCTAATAGTTTTTGGTCGTTATGAATATTAAGAATTGATACACTATGCAAACTTTAAGTGATTAAATCCATATTTGTATGAATAGTGCAGGAGCAAGTGTCACGAGACTTGGGATACAAAACCCAGAAAAGTCGGTGTTTACAGAAAAACGTATAGCCAATTCTTAAATCTGGATGGTGTAAAATAAACTTCTTATATAGATCTTTGATTGGGCTGGTTAAATATCGTTTCTGCTTCTGTACCTTATTGAAAGTTATATACTAATTTTTTACAGAAGACATACGGCTGTTAGAATCGTCATTATAAAATGTCTGGATTAAACTTACTATTTTGTTTTGTGCTTGGTGATTTAATGTTTTTTGGTTATTATTTGATTTCTTAGATTTAATTATTGTTGTTTTTTGTGTCATATCTTTTGTATTTTTTAATCCGTTAATCTTCATCTGCCAAATTTTATTCTTTTTCTTTAAGACTTGTATAATTTTCTGCAGACAAATTCTTTTTTTAAACTCTTTGTATCTAATTTGCCTTATTTTAGATTTGCATTGCTGATAACATTGTTGGGAAATATTTAATGGGTCTGTAACGTTACTTTCTAGTGTTTTTTTATCGGTGTTTCAACCATAGAAACAGTTTCTGGTAAAGGTACAATTTTTTCATCTCTTTTTTATTTTCTCTATACTTTTTGCCGCTTCACGCCATTTCTTACGTTGTTACCTTTGTTCTCTTGGAGATTCCTCATTAATTGTTTTTATTTAATTTTTTTCCTTTCTTCTTTGATACCTCTGTCTTTCTTTTTCCTTTTGATCTTCATATATTTCTGGATCTGATTTAAGTTCAGCATATTTAAGTTGTTTAGCTACATTTCCTTCTGTTGCAGTTGTTTTCCTTCAAATTATGCCTACCTAAAAACAAAATATTATTTTTACTCACAGCTACGTAAGTTTAATAAAATCAAATCAAGAAGAGAACAAAATTCTAACCATTATTCTTAATTTAATGAAAAGTAAAATATATTAATCCTTTGTTTTTCCGTATCTTTCTTTTATTCTTTCAGCCATTAATGGAATAACTTCTCGTAAACATTTAATATATTTTTCTCGCGCCCCCTTTTTTCAGCAAAATATAAAGTCGCTAATTTTTCAATAGCCGTATTCACTATCGCATCATCATCAGTTTGCGTTGATATCGATTGTACTTTAACTACTGTTTGAGTTGCAACGCATGATAAAATATCTGGAGTGGTATCAGTTGATCTAAGTTGCGAACATTCTTCAGGTATATGTATTAAATACTCCTTATATTCACTATTATAATCATCAATATTGCTTCCAATATACCTTCAGACCAATAATAAGACTGTCTCATTACCAGCTTCAAAACGTCATTACCGTTCTTCATATAAAACGGTAATGACCACAATGGAGTTGACAAATTTTATAAAATCCCGATAATAATTTCTAGAAGTAAATAGAAACAGATCAATAGAGCTTCTTTAAATTAACGAACATCATTAGTGAACACATTACTGTTATAGTTAGAAGCATAATAGGAATACTTACTAAATAATTACTTCTGGACCGATGATGCTTAAAGGTACAAAAGTGGTGACAAAACACAACTCGCACTAGAGATATTGCAATAAAATAAATTTCCAAGAAACTCAGTGACGCAGGCAGACCGTATCATATCTCAGGGCGAACTGGCGCTGCTGCTGGCGGCGTGGGGTTAGTATAGAAGAGTTCATTTAAAAATTATTTTGTAATTGATTCGTTCATCGCGGAATGACGAATTTTGTGTGACAATTTTTCAGTTGGGTTTCTACGAAGTACAAATGACCTATTTCTTAAAATATTTTACTGAAACAATTGAGCTATAAGTTTTGAAAGGTAAATTGTAATTTGCATTCTTTTGCTGAAAAAGTTTTCAAAATTTTAATTAATCCTTTCAATTCTATTTGGCAGGTAAACGGTATTGACGATTTTTAAGCTATTTTAGTAATTTCTGTACATTTTTTTACCTTACGCTAAGTTATAGAGGCAACCTGGAAATGGTAGTATTCCAAGTCATATCTGCAATGAAACAAATATTGGCTGGAAATAGAATTCACGAATCCACCTTGGCTCCAACATCATGGCGAAAATCTGGATAATACTTTATTAAAAGTACAATTAGTGGATATTTTAAAATCGAAAAAAAGTCAACCTAAATGATATATTACTAACGAAATAGCTGCAGAATGTGGTCATTGGGTTCTTCGACTTCCGCCATATCATTTCCAGTACAAAGCTATAGAACTAACATGGGTACAAATCGAAAGACAAGCTGCTCAAAACAATACCCATCCCCCTTTTACGGCAAACAAGATGTTAGATTTATTAAAAAATGCATGTGCGGAAGTCACTGCCAAACACTGGTTCAGAATTTTTAGAAAAACCCAAAACATTATAATCAATAGCTCCATCCCTAACAGTTTCTTTAACTCTGCTATTATCTTGTACATGCGTAAGCGTCACATTTTTATTAAATAATGTACTTATACATTATGTAAAAAAGAAGCTTGTTGAAGTTTCAACAGGAGCTGTCATTGAGAAAATGGAAATAGTATAGTGATCAATTATCAATATTGTTGGTACTAGGTCTGTTACTTTGACAGCTGTCACAGAACTCGAGCTGTATTTTACAAGGTATAATAAATTTTCTAACTGGTTTATGGAATGTTGGTGTCACATAAGTAATCTATCTACTTTTGTCCAATGTGGGCCAACTCTACTCTGCTGCAATCAACAGTGCAAATTAAAATAGTATATAGGTAGTAAAGAATCAAAAAGAACAAAATTTGTTAGGAACCAAAGAACCAGTTCTTACCGATTTTTTTTGAGCCGGGAAAATCCAGCTCCATGCTCTAATCAGCCGTAAAATCGTTAACAGATCGGTGTTAGAGTAACCAAGGGCAAGGAAAGAAACGGTTGCTTCATCCCAAAAAAAAATTCCTTAGCTTCCTTTTGTACACCCCAACTCTGATTGGTGGTCGTTCGTTATCGCCCAAAGTGAAAACAAATTCTGATCACATATTTTCAAAATCTAGTCCAAGATGGATTTCTTACCTTTCTGGATCGGGTGGTAAACTAAAAAAAGTCCATTTACTATTCCAAGTAGTATTGAGACAACGTAAAACACAACAATTATAGTATTTTCTTTCATTTTCTTTATGCATTCTCTTTTTTAAAGACATTTTGTTTGAGACATTTGTGGTTTGTTTGCAAACAATTTAGTGTTGCCATGTCTTAAATCTGGGTGATGGTGTTTCCTCTTAAAAATACGGTAGATTAGAAGAAATTACGGTAACTAAGCCAACAGAAGAATTGAATTGAATAACTTATACTTCTAATTGCATTTTTAGGGTTTTGTGCCTCAACAGGCAAAAAAGGAACTCTTATAGGATCACTTTGTTGCACGGCCGTAGCTAAGGGGGGGCATTTTGGGGCAATGCCCTACCTTGAAATACTAATGCCCTTCCTTAAAAATACCATAAACATGCCCTTCCTTAAAAACACCATAAACTAAGGTATAATATATATAAATTGTTTTCCCGTAATATAAATTAATAAAAAAATATTATTGTTTACTGCTAGCGACAACTATCAAATTAATTCTGAATCAACTACGGTTTTTCACAATCATAGTAGGAAATATATAATTCGGGCAGAAGCCCATATGTGCAAAATGGTTACATTATGGTGGTACACACGCTCACAAGCAGGTACAATAATTACCTACAAATAAATCAAAAACCATTAAGGACTTCTCGTTATCCTAGAATCATGAAATATCACACGAAGCGAGGCCTTCCATCAAAAATATAGGAAAAAGCCAAAATTCGTTAATTTGTAATTATAACAAACACATTTAAAAAATTATGTCTGTCTGTTTCTCATTCTTTTACTCATGAACGCGTAATGGTATCAAGTTGAAATTAATATCAAATACTAAAGTCTTCGGTCACTTAAAGTTGTTCAAAAAAAATCGGCAAAGCGCGAGTCGGACTCGCGCACCGCGGGTTCCGTTAAAGTTAAAATGTATTGAGAGACAAACTTAACTTTGGCGTTGGACAACTATTGTCCCAATACATTGACATAGGTCGCAGTCACTTTACCAACTGGAAATAGGTTTATAATCGCAAAAAAAAATTGTGATTGTTCTTGAAAGGTGCTGGAGTTTGTTAAAATAATATAAGATGCGAAATTGTGTAAAATAGTTTATTGGTTTTTTGACATTGATCAGATTGACAAGTAAAAAATATATTGGTTTTTTGTATCAGTTCGAATACCGAACAGTGATGTAACAACAAATTAAGGTATTAAAAATTTTTACTTTATGTGTGCTTACACTACACGGTATTGCTTCTTGCCTAACATGATTATAGGTCAACCAAATAAATACTTGAATAAATAAATAAATTATTAAAGGAAAAATAGAAAATAACCTAAAGATAAATCTTAACTTAATTTTGATTTTAGGCACAAGTAAAATTTTGAAACTTAGAAGAATTCCCTTAAAAGTATATAATATAACCCATTTATTCGTTTTGTAAGTAATACAAAATATAACCCCTAGGACTTTAGCCGAGGTTTTTTGGAATTGTATAAAAAACCTTGATGAAAAATGTTAGTTAATATGGTATAGTATATGATACTATGAATACATAGAATGCTGAATTGTCATCTATGGCCTGAATAACTTTTAAATTATTGATTTTGAAATTTTAAATATATTTTAAAAACCTCTCACAACAAGCCATTTTATTTTATAAATTAAAATATGATTGAGATTCTTACAACAAGACGTACAGTTTGCAAATCTTTTTTTAACTCTTCTTTCTAATTTACCCCCAAAAGTGACCCCATTTTATATTTGTTATTTATTTACGTTACATGTTCGTATTTGCGTCACAGAAACCCATTTGTTTACCTATAACTTAATCCGTCCGGTAGATTCGGAGCAAGTTGGCTGTGTCTGACAGACATAGGAGTGATCCTAATAGGTTCCGCCGTTATTTAATTCAGACACTGTCAGGTCTAACAAGCTACAATATACGGAACCCTAAGAATAAAACTGATAATTTTCGACAAAATAACTATCAAAAAAAACCTTTACCTCTACATACTAGTCATCAGTAGCATATTGTGGGTTGAAATATTTTTACTACCTACGGTTCGTTGAAATATTTGTCAAAAAAATATTTGTTTTATTTAATCAACTCCAGGCACGGTTTCGATTGACCCAGATTAAGCGGCGAATGAAACATATCCCGATGTTTTTTAAATAGCGTCTACCTAAATTAGTTAAGCAAAATTATTAGTGTTGTCATGTAGCTCAATAGTCTTACTATAATTAAAACCTAAAACTAAACAGGTAGGATTACAAATGAAGTCACACTTAACTGTTTTCTCAAAAACTTTTCAATAGACCCCAGTCTACCGTATACTAACACATGTTCATTTGCCCCTTTTGGAAATGACGTCAGTAATTTCTGTAAGTTTTCGGGATCATCTTTCCCCTTCTTGCAATACATGCGAAATAAAATTTTTAGTCACTGTATGGTGACTAGCTAGACTGCTCATTACAGATGAAGTTGTTGATTGTAGCCCGAGTGGAAGGCGAGTACGTAATTCAGCCGAGTGTGTATTGAACAGAGCTCACTAGTGTGATACGACAGTTTTCAACACACTTAAAGGACAGTAAATACTTATAATGGTGTTAAAATATTGTTGTTGTAAAAATATTAAAGTAAATAAGTAATTAAAGTTAAGTAATATTAAAAACCCGTTTAATCTGTGTCAAACTTGACCCCTTTTCTCATTCACGTTTTGATGGGATATAATAGTACTTACCTATATATATATACTTATAGCTAGGAACTTAGGCAGTCAGATGCACATATCATCATTGCTCATATTTGCAATCATTTTAATGAAAATTAAAATAAGCATTTTTATCCATTTAAAACATTTAAATCATAAAAAACAGAAGTAGGTGGCTAACACAAAAAACATTGTTACAAAATGTACAAAAGAAAAACTTTGCCAGCAATCCATTGTAAATGCTTTTAATAAATGCTTAAGCGGGTGAGCACAGTGTTATTTCCTTTCCTTCCGAGACTGGCCAAAGCGAGAATAGTAGAAGAAAAATGGCGGCCACCCACTGGGAGTTTCCCCCGCTACTCGGAGGTATTGCTCTAAATAAAGAAAAGTTAAAATTTTCTTAAAACCCCTTTTCGGGGTGGTTGCTATCTATCTTTGTTGAAGTATTGGCAAAAATTACCCCTATTTTTTGTCTCTTTCTTTAGCTGTCATTAGATCGCTTGAGAGTTTTTATAATGAGTCAATTTTATAATTTTAAAATATATTTTGTATCCTTTTAGGAAATTTCGAGGCCAATCAAACCTTTGAAATTCTTTTTGACTTAAAGCACGGATGCGATTTTGAATACGCACTGCAACTTGCCGCACCGCAGTGTACTTAGCCTTAGAATGTTGAGTTGTCAATGTCACGTCATATAACTATGCACGTATAATGCGGAGTGATAATTATATGTAATTTTTCGTATAATGTTTTGTTACATGATACGCAGTGTAAACAGACATATGTAGAAGGTCGTCTAAATATCAAAATCTAAAATAATACAACTAAAGATATTTCCACACTTCACTCTGGTTTTCTAAGACCAATTCTTGCCAAAATGGGATCAAGCCGCGAATTAACTTTTTCATAAGGCAATAATTTTCAAAATCGATTTATAAGTGACGGTTTTAATTAACGAATTACGAAAAATTAACGAATTGAGAACTCCTCCTTTTTTTAAAGTCGGTTACAATGGAGACTATTTACTAAAATTATTCTGCTGTAAGTTTTTCAGTAAACTGGCAATTTAATAACGTTATATTGCAAAACCGTGCCACAGTATAATGATAACCATAAATATAGTTATGATAAAATTAATCTATGGTATATAATAATTATGTGGTAAAAATCATAAGATATGTTTTGAGCGACACGTAAGTACCGTGATCAGACAGTTTACGCATAATTTTTTGTAACAACAACGTTCACTATTAAAAAAAATTGCAGTCTTATACAAAACAATAACACGCGTTGTTAACAGGTGGTTAACGCTTATAGTAGTGGTAGCAAAGAAAATGATAATTTTAACATATTTGGAATTTATGTTTTTTATGTTAAGTATTATATTAGATGGCTTCGTGGCTCAGTGGGTAATGATCCGACTACTGAATCGAGGGATGCGGGTTCGATTTCCACACAGGAGAAACATTAATGTGATGAACATTTGTGTTTGTCTTCACTCTGGGTGTTTTCTACTTATAATATATACTCGTATTATATATATATAAAGATATTTGTATGTACAGACCTATTTATATATATTTGAATCCGTTGTCTGGTATCCATAATACAAGCTTTGCCTCGTCGGTTTTAAACTAAGTGTCCTTTTGTATTATTCTACGTTAGTGCTTCGTACCACCATACAATAAAAACAATGAGAGGTTTTAGGTAATTTTTTTTTAGGTAATCCAAAGTCTATCTGCCTCCTAAGTTTTATTCAAATCCGTTCATTCATTTATACCGACTTGAGTCGGTTGAATTTTTATGAACATTTAGTCATGATATTAATAAAAAAAAAAATGTTATCACACCACCGCGCCGCGCTCTAGTTTATTTGTTTTGTATTATTTGGTTGTTATTGTTAAAGCGCACTTCTAGCAAAGCTTTCTAAGTCATTTTCCACAATGACTTTGTTTTTACTATTACTAAAGTTAAGAAACCACTCTCACATCTAAAAGTGGTACCTAGCAAATGGCAATAACATTCTAAAAGTTCTGTCACCCATGGTTTCTACTTTCGGCTAATGTACCGAGCCTATATTTTTTAATATATATGTTCTATTCTTCTTCCGCTTTGGCTTTAAAAATATAATGATCCGTAAAAAGGAGGTTTTTTTTTATTAACCACCAAAGAGTTGGATTGACGATCTAAGTCGAAACAATATTGGTTCAGAGACAGCAGGGAAATTTATTAAACCACAGAACCTTATCTTGTCAAGAAATTAGTCATATTTCCATGTAACTACATATTCAGATAGAAAACAGCGATGGCCACGTTCTTTTGAGCGTATGTACTTGCATACATCACAAGAGAACTATTATACTATATCATTTTTTAGTTAATAGTTTTAAAAGTTAATATCTATCTACCCTACCAGCCTTATTACCCCTGCAGAATTGCTTTTTACCCCCGTGGGGGTAATTAAACGGAAACGATGATTTAGACAAACTATCATCATTCACCATCAAAATTTGATCACAGATTAAATATAAGATTTGGTTGGGAATATCTCTAAAATTGTGATCCTATGTCATGACAATGACATGTCATGTAATTTTTTATAGAAACTATTATTTTTTTGGTTTCTATAAAAATGTAAAGGTATGTTTAATATTTCTTATATTACTATAATTAGCTAGATATTTTTAAGAGAACTGACAATATTTGTAGTAGCCGATTAGAACTAGAAGTCTAAAAGTGACTATAAAATTGTAATTTTATGTTACGAATGTGCCATTTCGCTGATTTGTAAATAACCGTTTAATATAATAGTACAAAATAAAAAATAAAAAATATACAAAAAAAAAACTTAGTAATAATCTTTTCAAAAACGTTTTGGCTCCCAATGAAAATTAGTAAGTAAGTAAGTTATTCGTAATTGGCAAATCTTGCAAGATTGACATTCTTAATCTCGCGAGATAGGGCCTTGGTCTCCATCTTGCAAGATTGCATTCCGTGATTAATTAACTATATTAACCAATCTATTATTTCTGCACGTTGTTGCTAGCGGTACAGGATGCGGATCTGCTAACTTTTACCGCGATTTAACTTGTTCAAACAGAAACTTCGGCTATTTTCACTTAAGCCGCGAGCTAAAGGCAGAAAATTACCTTTTAGTCATTATTTAGTGCATTATCACAGCATTATAATGTGATAGGAGAACCTATTTTGTGGGCTATGTCGGTGACTAGTTCTTCGTCGGATTGCTTAATTTCACATCATATTCTTTAAAGAAACTGCGAGCATAGCTTTAGTAAAACGCATTGATTAAATATCTTTGTCTTTAAGCATTACTGTTAGGTAAAGGCGACGTTGTGTCGTGAAGTCTTGACGTAACTTGCCAAATGCGAGCAAATGAATTCTTTTGTCTGCTTTCTTATCGAAGTTGTTTTTAACTAGTGTAATTTCTTGACTTTAACCTATTCTGTAGGTAGACATACTCTACAACAGCTTCGATTACCACATTACCGACGGCTGATTATATTCTTTTGTTTTCAGTATAATCTAGAGCATGTAATATTACTTAAAACTATTTTATTAGAAAATTAATTAAAATTCTTTGACTTAGGTATTGACAAAAATTTTGTCATAACATATTTTCTCCGAACGTGTGTTACTGCAATGAGGCCATCACTTACAAATCTTAACTCGTTTAAATTTTTTAAGAAATACATACATACCAAACGGGTCAAAATCGGGTTAATATTTGATTAGGTGTAGGTATCTACATACTCTTGCAATTTTGTTCGTAGAAAATGTCAGTTGACTTAAATTTATTATACAAAATTTTGTTACATCAATCAAACGAAATTCACAAAAAATTACATTAGCGTGTAAGGTAGCATTTGTAAGCCTATATTTGAATGAATGAATCTTTATTCGCATAAAATGGGAATTCGAGTCAAAAGTTTTTTTTAATTTGATGCAACATTAAAAAAATTATGTCCAAAGATTTATTTAAAAATAATAATGACTATGACCTAATTTGATAAATTATTAGATTGGCACTTGGATTTATATAGATTTAGATTTATTCGTAATTACATAGTATTTTTTTCATCTACGGAAAAAAACACTTTCTGTGTAAACTGATCTTCAGTCCTTCTTCAATCACTTCGATCCTTAACTCTACTTACCTAGGTGATCACATAGAAGGTAACCTTACCAAAATAACTGATGGTACGAAAAATTGTTCGAGTCCGGAGTAGTACTTGACCGATTTTATAGGCACATTAGGGGGCGCCATATTGAGATCTCACAGCATCTAAAAGCTTCCAGGAATACCACGCCACTAGGTTCACGCCGGGCTCGAACGCCAACCCTTAACCCTGAAGCTGAACCAATACCATTAGGCCACCAGCGAATTTTGAAGGGTGAACCGTAAAATAAATAATTAATAATACTTAAAACAATGCGTTCAATATCTAAAAATCAAATTATTATAGAACTAGATTTTGCCAGCGGCTCCGCCCGCCCTTAACTCGGTTATCGGCGTGGAACTCCTAAATTAATTAATTAGTTATGCCAATGAATTGCTATAGCATGCTATAGGTGCAGCAATAGTACGTTTTACTTCGTTATAGTACTCCTGCAGGAACTTTTGAATATTTAGGGGTTAAAAAGTGGCCTATATGCTCTTCCAGGACCTAACCTATATGTATGCCAAGATTTATCCCGATCCGTCTAGTGGTTGAAGCGTGATTGAGGAACAAACATCCATCCAGAGATACAAACTTTCACATTTAGAATATTAGTAGGATAAAATGCTTAGGTAACTCTTTAGAATACATTTTTTAGAATCTGAATAAGGTATATGCAAGTAATTCATAGTCAGGTGGTACTAAAAGAGGAAAGCAATTTATAATAAACAACAGTAAATAATTAGTAAAAGTTTTATAAATTTAGTAATATTTAACTCGATTGTATTGAAAAAATATCAAGTCGAAAAAAAGAAATAAGTAATAATCAAAGATGACTTATGTAATAATAGTTAAACGTGTGTATCTGTCTGTGGCATCGTAATCCTAAAACAGATGAACAGATTTTGATTTAGTTTTTGTTGTTTAGATGGAGACTTGATTGTGAATGTCCTTAACTATGATTAAAGAAAATTTGTACAATCGTTTGAAGACCATCAAGAGCTGAAGATTTTTACGACTGACCGTTCTGGTTGTTGGAGGGATATACGAGCAAGCAACTTACACAGGTCTGATCGATTCGAACTTTGATATCTATCCTATTACTTCAATGCTATTGAACATCATAGTAACCTTAATCTGTTGCTGCATCATCACCTGGAATCTGCAGGATACCGAACTCCTCACCAACTTACGGTATATGTTTAATGTTTAGGCTCATTGGAATGATCTCAATACGGGTTATAAGTAGATAGATAGAATCAGGGTCTGATGATGAGGTAGGAAAGGAAAGTGAGCTTTCTAAGCTTCTTTTACTAGTTTTTTTAATCGATATAAAAAATGATGATTTTTTCTATCATTGAATTTAATTTCGTAAGCACAAACCTAACTTCGAAAATGTACTTGTGCAGAAATATTAAATTTTCTGAAAGGTGTTTTTAGAAAAGTTTTGTATTGTTTCTAGAATATATCTATGATTTGTAGAAAGCATAGAACCACTTCTACAAGTGACCGCTTTAATTTAGTTACTGGTGAAAGTACATTTTTGAAATTAGTTTTGCACAAAGAGGTAATTAATAAAATTTATTGGCGGCGCTGGTAAGGAAGTTAGTAAGTATAAGGCCCCTTTTTTGGTGTAACAAGCCAACATTGCACTCATCTACCTACTGCTGAAAATAGTAATATTCCAGTATTTGTATATTTTTTATTGGCTATTTTCGTCAGATGCATTAGTATCTACTCCTAAGTAGTACCCTAGTACTGTTAAGTACCGGAAGGATGTATTTACTTACATAGAAATATGTTATTTTTGTAAACTATTACATACTGAGATTTCAATCATATAAATAGTAAAATAGAATTACTTAGATACAAGAACCTAAATTAAATAAAGCCATCCGGAGGATTTGTCTCAGAAGAAAGTAATTTTATTTTAACAAAATTGAAAGCGGGCCGGGAGTTTCTTTCTTCCGTACAAATTTTAATATCTCCTGGAGGTAGATAGAGCTATTTATATTTTTCCTCCCCTCGTTTCTTTTGGCGATTATTATTCTGTATTCCGATGGGCAGGAGGCGGGGGTGGCCACCCCTTGGACTCTTTCCTTTTTGCTTCTTAAGTCCATCTTGAGATGGAATTGCAAAATACACGGAGTAGGTTGACTGAAAAATTTTAATCATAATGTTTAAAATAACGAAGGTAATCTATTCAATTTATAAGACATTCGGATCCTCCAGCGAAAATAATTTAAGAAATAGTGAACTTTATATTTCTAAAGGCAATATACCTGTAGGTATTAATAAAATGTGGCGTGTAAATAAAATATTTTAGGCAATAAAACTAAACAGAAAAATTGCAAACTTTTTTAATAATTTTTCCATGGCAAAAAACTTCTGCTATAACTCTCATAAAGAAGAAATCAATAGACAATCCAAATAATAATCAAATAATTAATGCTGGTTCAGTTATCTAGAAATAATTATTTACACAATGTGGTATCTTAAAATCATCTTAAAACTGTTTAGGTACTATGGGTTTTTTAAGTGAGTGCAAAATACATTTTGTACATTGTGTATTATTATTAATTTAGACTATGTGGTTCTTCGAGAAATTAGAAATTTTTACAAGCGCACTGAGTCTTATCGTATCGAATGGTGTGTGTCTTATACAAACATCTCCAATATTTTACCTTTATTTTTGAGAATGATATTCCAAAATTGGTAATCCAAAACTAAACGTCTGTTCGCTGACTAGCGATGTTTTTACACTCTTCGTCTATTCTAGGGGGTATTCTAGAATGGTCTAGCTAGATACATGTAGCAAAAAAAGGATAAAACGTCTGCTGTTTACGTAAATCAAACCTAAGAAACAAAAAACCTTCTGTTTACATTAGCGAGCGAAGTAAAATGAACAAGTACTTTCTTTGGGCGCACGTGATAATAAAATATACAAACCAAGTCTGTCTGTCAAATCTTTAAAGCTATTTTTGCCAAATATAAAAGCTCTTGTTTAAAAATATTTTTTAAATAAACTTTTAAACAATCGCGATAACATATGTTTAGGAGTCTTTTCTTGTATTTATTCAAATTTTTAATGATAGGGATATTTTTTACAATTAATTAAACGGAGAGAACATTATAAAAGAACACTAAAATATTTAAATTTAACGAGTTAAAGAAAACGAGTCTTTAAAGTAGGAAAGACATATTTATTTTAAGCTAACTAGTATTTATAGTTCAAAACATATGGTTATTTGATTGTTGATGCCAGTTCTAAAAGGGTCAACAATCTATTGGGCATTTTAGTTTTCCATAATTTAGGTAAAATAAAAATAAAGGAATTACAGTTATCGCTACGCCAAACATAAATACAAAAGTTATGACAATTTTTTTTCTACAGGCTATCAGTTACCTCAAAAAAATATAAATCTATGACCACTCAATGTATTTCTTTGGTCCGTGCTTGTCACTTACCCCTTTTACTGGAAAAACCGTGGCACCTACCCGGAAGGGGTTCGATATTTAAATATAAGAAGAACCCCCTTTTTTCAAGGGAGAGCTACCCTTCCCCCCTCCACGGATTTATAGATCTGCCCTGGCATCGAGTGGGCGCGTAATTACTTATCTTACCGAATACAAATCAATCGCGGCCATCGAGCACAAACCTACTAAAAACTCGTTCACTTTATTTCGATGAATTTACAAATCTTTCCCTCGTTTTATTTGGGTTCTTCGAAAATATTATGTGTTTACTTTGCTATTGAGACAGCCTTCGATCTCAGATAACGCTGTGTCTTCAAGAGTGCTACGGATTTGAACTTGTGTCAATAAATAGATAGCTATGTATTTATCTACATTTATGATTACTTACGTATGTACATAAGTATGAATCTCAATGTTTATATTGCACGTTAGGTATGTAGAAGGAGAAAGACGTAGACAAAGACATAGTTTAAAAAATCAAACATAGACTCTTTTTACGGATGTGTATTTTAGGTATAAGGTTGGTAAAATTTTACCCATAATTTAAAGTCCCAAGTACCTAATTGCGAATTGTTATTGTAAGTCCAAGTTATTCAAGTTTAGTTTCTAATGTTTTCATTTCTTTATATTGTTTGCCCCAAGTGTTTACGTTTAGTATACCAACATCCCCTCTACACGTAAGACAATGGGCATCTGAAAAAAAACTAAAATGTATGTGATGTTTCGTCTTCCGAGCAGTTTTTATAAGTTAGATTACCGAGTTTATTGGCGGCATAAAAATAAGGTCTGCGTATTAATATTAGATTATTTTTCAGTAGATATTATAGGTAAAAGTTTCCTTGAGTCTTGTGTTCAATAAGTGGTGGTAGGTTTACCCCTTATTACCCTTAAGATAGAATTCTATTGAAAAAAGGTAGATGTTTTGAACACCAAATGTTCCCGAAGCGGTTAATGTTTATAAAATTGCTAAACATCCTTTCGGAAATAAGTGTCGTAATATGATTGCGTTTTTTTTTCGTTTTAAAATTAACTCTCTACAAATAGGTATCCTTCTATGTGAGGTGTGGTAAATAAGTTGTTTATATTTCTTGCTACATATTAAAAAGGACCTATATATAAAAACATTTTTAAGCGGTTTAATTGAAATTAAAGGTGAAAGCAGTCAAACACATCAGCACTGTAATATACTCGTACTGGAAAAAATCTGAAGCTAGGAGGCTATTTGAAAATAAATTTATCTTAAGCAACGGGTGCATCATATAGAAAACAAATAAACAAATAATAGAAAAAATGCTTAGTCTATTCAACTTCTACAGCTTCTGTGGTTTTTTCTATTTATTTATTTATGTAGTTCTGATGACAAAAACAAGATACCCCTGGACAGAATCGTGTTTTGATAACAAAGTATCGTTAACGAAATTTCGAAACAAAGACAAGAAAAATAAAACAAATCTTTCATTTATAAAATAATATCGTCGGGGTTGAGGGTGGTTGTAGAGGGAGGTAGGACGGCCATTGCAGACCACTTTTCTTTCTCTCGCCATTTCAAAAGGCACGTTAGAATAACATAGATCTTTTGGACGTGAATTCGATATAACTTTTTTGCGCTGTGATGGGTAGTATTTCGCAGAAGTGGTATTGCAGTAACAGAGATACAGCAAGGTGAAGCATCTCACTTTAAAGTTAGTTCTTCCGACCTGGCGAAAAAACGTAATACCCGCTAAACGTACCAGCAAAAGTTTAGCAGGTATTTCGTTTTTCTAAAGTAGGTCCGACGAAATTTTCGTTTTCGTTAAAACGGTTGTAGAATTCATTGAATTTGGGTTTTTAACAGCTCCTGTATAGTTTTTGTTTTTGAAATTGAGTGTTGTAAATTATTCCACTAATGGCTTATAGTCCACTAAACCACTTTTTTTTTAAATAAGATTTTTTAAAGCATTTTTTTAAATTGGACAACGAGTTGCAAGCTACCTCTTTAAGTTACTGGTTGCTTGCTGAAACAGCTAACCTAGAAAAATACAATTTGGTCAGCGACTACTACCCAATAAGAATGGCTTTCTAGAGTATATTACACACTGGCCATCGAGAGCCAAGCTAAGAAATTACGAAGGCGTTCGATTGAGTCTGGCATCCGAGTCTCCCATCGAAGTTGCCATCTTACGGCCTGCGCAATGTATTTTTGCAATATATATTATGGATATTATGGATAAGCTTTCTGACTGGCTGATGCATACGAGCCGTTGTTAAGGGTAGTTATTCCGGTATTATTAACGACATTAATGCTGGTGTTCCGAAAGGCTCGTTTTCTTCCCCACATATTAATGATACGTACCTACAGACGACATAAATTGCTATGTAAATTACACTATCGGAGACCCTTATCACATGCGGCGTGCAAACATCCCTCGTTCCGTTTTGAAAGAAACCGCGCAGAACAAGTCTTAGAAATCAAAACCACTATGTCCATGGTACGGTCCACTGTGGACAGAAAAACTTAGACCAAACTAAAACACATTTACTCTAGATCTACAATTCCAGACTATTCCTATCTCTATTAGTAATGAAATCTTCAGCGGCGGTAAATTTAGGAACTTGGTGTACTCTACAGGGCGAAACAGTTCTTTACCTCATGGCTAAGGTTGCTTCTGTAAAAGTTCAGTCTCACATGAGCCATCTGCTGCCATCTCTGGGCGAATCGACAAATCTTTTGACTCGGCTCAAAAACGAGCTGAATAGATAACGATCCCTGACTTACACAGAGAGACTTGTCCTTCCTGAGAGTGTTATAATTGTATAATTTTGCTTGTATAATTTTATATTTGAAAATAACTGAATGACGAAATAAAAAAAAACGAATAAAATAGAAAGAAATGTTTGTGAGCCCGAAAATTGATAAGCAGAAATTAATTATGATGCTCGCAACCACGTTTCACCTATTGTATTCCATCCCACTAACGTGATAGGTCCGCCACCAATCGCCGCCGCGCTGTACCAGACCCAAACTGGAGTCAAGACAACTTACAATTTACAAATTGCGAAAGTGAACCTGGGACCTGGGGATGTGTAATATCCCTGACACCTCTTTGTGGGGGACAAAAGCCTTTATAGTATACTAGACTCTGCCCGCAGCTCCGCCCGCCCTAAATTTGGTTAACGGCGTAGGATTCTTACGGCAGCTCCTTGATTATACTAAAGAAGTTTGTTATAGTAAGCTATAGCTGCAGCTATGGTTCGTTTGTGGAATTCGGTTATAGTTACTCCCGCGGGTAACTTTTGAATTTCCCTGGATAAAAATTAGCCTTTGTCGTTTTCCGTATCTTTAACTATCTCTGTGTGCAAAATTTCAGCTCATTTAAATGCTCCCAGTGCAGCATGATTAAGTAATAAACGTTATAGTTATTCCCGCGGGAACTTTCGAATTTTCTGGGATGAAAAAAAGCCTATGTTCTTTCCCGGGACTCAGTTGAGCGGTTCCCGATCAATCCGGTTATAGTTATTTACGCGGGAATTCCGGGATAAAAAGTAGCCTATATGCTATTTCAGGACCTAACCTATATGTATGCCAAGTTTTATCCCGATCCGTCAAGTGGTTGAATCGTGAAGAAGTAACAAACATACACACTCACACACTCACAAACTTTCGCCTTTATTATATTAATGGGATTAAATACTATATTATAATATTGATGATACGGCATGAGTTTTTAAGAAACCAGTTGTAGAAGATCGAAAAGAGTACAACATACGTAGATACCAAACCATTTTAAGTAGTATTTGTAAGCAAAATTAAAATTTTGATTTTACAAATACGTCGAATTTACATGGACACACCTGCGAATAAGGCTCCGCGTGCCGTCTTTACGTATTTGTAAAATCAAAATTGCATGGATAGGAATGTGATACTAACTAAATCAAATCAAATATCTCTAAGTTAACCATCGTTAACTTTGCAGCTAAAATTTTAAATTTAGTGTTTACAGGCGACATTTGAATTGTAAACAGGCCACTAGAGTGTAGTGGGGTAACAGAACCAAAAAAGCAACACTAAAATTTCATATCAACCACCCTTGTAGGAGAAACTGCGAAGCGTATCCATAGAAAACTAATGTTGCGAACAAGAGCAAAGCAAGTGTTTTTCTCGTTTTATATTAGAATAGAACAAGCCAAGGAAATTGTCAGTCAAACGGGAAATTGCCCCTAGCTTCAGTTGGCAAAATGGACTGCCAGAACCGTGATCGGCTTGTTATTAGACAGTGTCTGTCGATGGGTGTTACGGATGAAAATTAATTTTAGTAAACTGCCTGTAGATTAAACTATATTCCATCTACAGGAGATGGAAGCAACAATAATTTATTTTTAAAATAGATCCACTTTTACTCATCAACAGTTTGTATATATATCAATAATGATATTATATCATAAAGGCCAAGTAAGAATTGTACTCTCCGGTAGCTCTCGACGGAAGAAGGACCCCAAGTGAGTGGGAACTACCTGGGTGAAATTAAAGGGTTGTATTGTAAGACTGTTAAATTAGTTTAGGTTACATTTATTGGGTTACCTAAATGAAGCTCAATGGAATCTGTAGATCTGCCTCTGAAGGTCTCCTTGAGAGCAAATAATCCTAAAATTAACCGTCCATCATTTGGACCGGGCGCTCTAATTTTTATTAAAGTGGTACCTGGCTTCCCGTTGTAAGTAAATAAGTATGTCCTTACATACTGTCTTGAATATCGGCCTCCACATTGTCGTAACACATCTATAGTCAAAATGAGGTGACCAACCTCTTTTCTGTTTATCTTCTTTATTTACCCTTTTCCTCGCACTCTAGTAGAAGCTATTACTTTTATGATGTACTTATGTACTTTTCTGTCTCAGACAACGATAACGATGTAATTTTTTAATTGAAATTAAATCGGAAATTTAAATGTTTTACCAATTTTATAATTTTAATATTTATATAATTTTATATATTGTGTAATATTAAATTTTAACTCAATTAGTTTTATTTCTTTTTCTTACCTTCCCTTTTATATGAATATAGGTATTCAAAATTTTCGATAAAATTTTTGAACTTTGTAATTGTACTTAATGTCAATTATAAGAGTGTAGCACTCTAGCTACAGTGCAACAAACTTTTCTGACCTTCTGACCTTATGGGTTTGGTCTTTAGTGCCGTTGTTAGTTCACACCATTTCAATATGGCGACTATAGTTTTAATTTTTGTTTAGAAAATGGTCAGAAAAGTATTTGCACTATACATATGACTCTGGGAATCCTATTGTGGGAGCTACAAATTAAAGTTACTCGTAAACAAATTTATTGTTAATAATAGGATGGTATTTCGCATATCAATCTCTCTAACACGATGAAAGCAGTGTATGCATAAATTTAATGCAACTATAAATGTATACACTAGTGACACATAAGCTTCATAAATAATGTATCAAAGTACCTATTTAATATCATAAACCTTTAAAACACTAAATTTCATCGATTACAAAAAACCGTAATTAAAGTCGTCATTGTTTCTTTTCAGTAATAACTTTTATTTTCTAAACAACATTAAAACCTTTTATTGTAGTCTCTGCAAATGGCATCGCTGCTCCATCTATAACAGTTTCTTGGCTGCTAACTACTACAAATATAACCAAGCTTCAAGACCCCTGGCTGGTCTTAATTCAACCCCTCTCTCCAAAATTTTCTTCATATTTCAGCGGTAGGAAGGGATCTAAATGGAATGGTCTACTATTTATTTTATTTTTGTGTGTCATTTTCATTTTTCCATCTCCCTTTTCACGATCGTTTTATAGGGTGTCCAGTAAAATATGTCATACTAACTGAAAAGAAAGAAAAGCTAAGTTTAGTTAGTTAAACGAAATCAATTATCGTTTATAAAAACAAATGTTTGAATAAATTAGAGACACGATGTAGATAGTAGACGAAAATATTTTTTTATCTGACCTGAATATTTTAATGTTATATTGTAAGTTCATTTAATTATTGTTAAATAATATAAGTAAAAGTATAAAGGAAAAGTTATTTTTAAACTTTTTAAATATGTATGTACATTGTTTGCGATTGAATTTTTGATAAGAAGGTATCTATCGAGCTACAAATCAGTTTACCCAACTAATGTAGTCAATATAAATTCTATTTATAAAATCTATTGTAGGCATTCAATAAACTAAATTTATAGTAGAGGTATATAATTGGATTTACACAACCTGTAGAGAAAATATTTATTTTTTATGCTAGGCTGCAAAGTTGTTATTTGGCCCAAGCGCCTATATTGAATTCCGAGCAAGCGAAGGATCGTAAGATTTAACCCACGAGCTAAGCGAGTGATTTGAAAATAAAAATAAAAAGCGAAAGAAAAAGTAAAGGCCCAAGACACAAATAATTTTGCAGCTGTGCGAAACACACAGTATTTCATCGCACTACAACGAGGAAAATAAATATAAGAAAAACAACATATAATTAATTGGCGTCTAATTGTTCATTGCATTAAGTCTACCAAATGTAACGTACAAAATGGAACATTAAGAAGTAGTAGTAAGTGCTTACTTATTTCGGATAGTTCAATATAATACTCTGAAAAACTACGCGCCTATTGAATGTCTGCCTATCTCTATGAAGTCAAATTTTATTAGGCATACTTTTCGCGCGATAACTTAGTTTGGCAAATAATATCTACCCTTTCTAGTAACTCTTCAGGTGTTACATTCACAACTTCTCTGCTGGGGATAGTTAAAAAAAATCCGGCCAAGTGCGAGTCTGATTTGCGCACCGAGGGTTCCGTGCAAACCTATTATATGTTGTTGTATTTTATTAAAAATATTTTTATTATCTGATGTATCTAAAAAATTACGGTTTACGCAATTTTTGCTTTATCTGTGCTATAAGGCGATACTTCGTACCAAATTTCAATATTCTGAGTTCACGGGAAGTACCCTGTAGGTTTTGATTCCTTTGCAAGTTCCCTTGTATCTTTTGACTGCGTTAGCTTAGAAGTTTGATTTTTTTACAGCTTCAAGGGACAGTTGACCTGAGTATTTGATACAAATTACAAATAAATTTGATACAAATCGAACTTTTTGCGACCCCAGTGCGAAATTACTCCCAGGTCAGTTTAAAAAACCGTATGAAATTGCATTTTGATGTGGCCAGTCATATTTTTAGCGTGGCCATATGACGTCGCCAGCTGGCGGCTGATAGACTGGCGAGAATGATGCTGGCCGCTATGTGCCGCGCCGCGCATTGTCGCATGGTCATTCATTCTAATAATAAGACATATTTTTTGGAGGGAAAACATATATTATTTATTATATTGGCCTTAACGTAGTAGAAAAAGTAACGTTAGTACCTAGTACAAAATGTCTTTTCTTACCCTCGGAACTAGCCTCTGCCCTCGAGTAAGAAAAAGCGTAATTTTGTACTCGGTATGAAATATACTACTGTTACCCCGTCATAAAACGAAAATGCTTATCAACTGGTAAATATGTTTGAATTACATTTGACACACAGATATACAGAAATAAGTATTTCTACAGCTACAGGTAAAACTGCAGGGCACAGTTAGAAGTAAAATAGAAAAAAAAAAATGTATTTAGAGACATCAAAAATATTAAATACACAAAATAATAAGTACTTTTTATTGTTTAGGCACCAGAACATGGGCTCATGGACACAGACAATTCTTATTAATATTTTTTTTATTTAAAAAAAAATTTTTAGGCTTTGCCTTTATCAATATGTCACCTTCAATTATCTGGACGTTAACATTTTAAATGAATTTAGTCCTTGCAGTCCTACAAAAGTTAGAAAACCTCTTAGTAAAAAGTGACACTAATATTTGTACACGAAAGACAGCGTTCGCGGGCGTCCAGGTTTCCTATCTTTTTGCGAAACTTTCCTTTCTTCAAATAATTGTATAGATAGCGCGGGACAAAGAAAAGAACCCCCTTTTACCCCTTTTGCCACCCCATGGGGTTGAGGGACATTTTTAGAGACTTCAAACCCCTTTCATCAGACTAGATCTTATTTATTGTGCAATTAAATTAAAAAAAAAAATTTGTTTTGGGTAGTCTTTTTTGTTGTTATTTTTATTAAAAAATTATTATTTATACTTCAATATGTATTATAAAGGTAGAGTGTGAGTTAATGTCTGTTGGATAATCTCCGGAACTACTGGCTAGACTGGTATTTGTAAATTATTTTACTGTTAGGCTACATTCATACACTTCTCCAGATGGACATAGGCTATATTTTATTACGAAAAATTTAGGTTACATTCAACAAAATAAAAAAGTCGACTCTGTGGCTCTGTGGGTAATGACCCGACTGCTAAATCAAGGGACGTGGGTTCGATTTCCGTACAAGCAAACATTTATTATTTGCGTTTGTCTTGAGACTGGTCATTTTCTATGTATAATATATATGTATTTACAAAAAAGTATATATATTTACATATAATTGTATCTGCTGTCTGGTATCTATAGCACAAGGTTTGATTTGTTTGGGCCTAGACTATGCTGTGTGTCATGTCTTAAAATATTATTATTATATAATTACAAAAAAAAATATGAATAAATTTTCCAAAGACCTGACTTAAATTATGTTATTTTTTCAAAATGCCCGATTTTAAGCAGTCTTAACGAAGATAGATTAATTTATTATATCTTCCATGGTTTTTTAAAGAACTATGTTTATATGATGTATGCCCTATCGCGTAAAATACGGAAACGAAGTCACGATCAACAACGCGTAGATTAACATAACTAATAGAAGGTAATATAAATGTTTATTGAATGTCATCATAAATAACACTATTGAAACTTCTTTTTTGTACTTACAATAGTACCTATGTATTTTTATTTTCAAAGCAAAGATTAAGGCGGGACACTAAGGTTAATCCTATTATATTTTATTATTTTTATGTAATATAATATTATTCTAAGTAAGTTTTTATGAAGAATTGGATATTTGTATGATTTGCCTATGTACTAGGAGTCGGACTTAAGTAAAAGCATAATAACCCTCTTTTATTTCTTGATTATATGTAATTTTATTTATGGCTTGTGGTAAATGGGTTAATTAATCATGTACCTACAGTGAACTCTAAATAGAATCTTTCAATGTAAACAACTGTGACAACGCCGATTTTAAAATATGGTTCTTTAAGACTCTAATTATTAGTTACAGAAACAAATACGCAAATCTAACTTATCAGTTACCTCCCTAATTGGTAAAGGAGGCACTTATTTTAAAGCAACACTATCGGGATACGGAAAGGATTATGGCCATATGGCCACGATTATTACCATATTTCTACAATGTAGGTAGGCAATAGCTCAGGTGTTAATACAATGCAATAATCAATGCGGTAACAGACGGTAACGGTAGTGTGGCCCCTGATTTATTGGTAAAGCCATAACAGAGTATAGCACTGTCAGATTTGCTGAAAAAACTTTTCCATGTTATACATGTCATTGGATTTTGATTACAAATTTGATGTTTTTATTTGGTAGGTACATCAAACAATTTGAGTAATTATTAGTTAAGGGTAAACGCCGGAGATTGTTTTTCATACAAAATGAATTTGCCATAATCTTCGAAGTTCCGTGAATTACACTTTGTATTTTGATTCTTAATAAAAAATTGAATAATTAAATAATAAAATGTTCAGGTTTTTTTGGCTCGTGTCGCTGGACACATGGTTAAATGAATTTCATAAAGAAATATATTTATTTAGGTATTTTTAATGTCATTTATAAAGATCATTCTATTCTATGTTTTCTCATACTATCGAAATAAAACTAATTTTTGATTCTAGTTCAGCCTTGTCAGCGATTTACGAATAGTTACACTACTAAACAGCATATCGGGCCATGCTAACTGTAGGGTTAATACAATACCTGATATCTGACTAAAATATGTATATGTGACAACCGGACGGACTGTTCCTTTAGTAAATATTGGTAAATAATCGTTTTCTTTTACATTGTTCGGTTCATACATGAGCTGTGATGATTATAATGTTTTTGATAACACGAATCTTTTAAAACGAACCATCAAATATATCAGATAAGAGAATTTTTATAATTAAAAATTGGACAAGAATATCAACGCTATACTTACTTACACGTTATTTGCTTCATCCCACGATGAAGGTTTCTCTAGTTTCAAAACAATATAAAAGCAGTTTCTGACTATTTAGGCATATTTATTTTCAAATTGGGATGCAAAATAATAAAAACAACAGAAATAGCTAGCAGAGTATATTCACAAACTAGCACTGACATCACTTCCATAATATTAATAAACTTGCACATTCCTGTGCCAAAGGGCCAATAGTTTTAAACAAAAACTGGGACAAATGAAAAAGGCACGCAAAATAAAGTCATCAGAAAATCAAAAGGACAAATTTAAAATAAAGCTATGTGATAAATTATTTATTTTCGATGATATTTAAGCAGTAAATAATAGCCAGTTTTTAATGACTACTGTAACAAACACTGACCTATATATGGTTAATACACCATTTTTTTTTTGAAAATTGATTCTTCGGCACTTTAATTTTCTACGACCGACAAAAATAAGTTTTAGGATATAAACTATTTAACAAAATAAGAACCAACTTCAAAAAGATGCACTATCAAACAAAATCAAAATCTTTTTATTCAAATGTGTTACTAAGAACACTTTCGAATCGTCAAGTAAATTAACAACAACTAGCTTTACAAACTAATTACAATACTGTTTTATTGCGTGCGTGTAATAGGTAATCTTTGTAAAATCACAAACGAAATATAAAATTATAGTGTATCAACTAATAAATACATGTTTATTGCAAACAACAATCTAAACAAGATTACAGTATGAAGTTGGTGTCGTGCAAGTGGAGTGTGTAATAAACTGTTAGGGAGATAGACACCAACTTCAAACTGCTATTTTGATCAGATTGTATGAAATAACAATTTTTACTTTTTTAGTGCATCTTTTTGTAGTTGGTTCTTATTTTGCTAAAAAGTTTTTATTTTTTACTTTTTAGTGACCCATTGGCTTATTTTTTCGTACATTAAAAACATTTTTAACGGTCCCAAATTCATAAGCCGTATTGAACCCTTAAGTCTGAGGAGAGACTTTGCCTCTACTTTTAATAAAATTTAAAGATATAGCAGTTCGTGATAAAATTTGGTTTGCGAAAACTGATTTGAAGAATACAGGATTTACATTTCTGAATTTTTGACAAAAACGCGGCATAGTATATTTTTGGCCGCACGTCAGCAATTTGGAATTACGAAGTGCTGGACTAGATTGGGAATCGTGTTCGTCTTGGGCAATAATGGTTCCAACCGACGCATATCCACAATTGCAGATACTAAGAAAATCTGAGTGTCTGCAGTCTGCACCAGCGCCTGATTGAAATGAGCCAGTACAGTGTAGATCCAAAAGACCAATTAAAAAAATTAAAAAATTTTTTTTTGCTGTTTCTGCTGTGAAATACGTGTGAATTGTGCCGTGCTTGGTGCTATTCATATAAAAATGTCTGTCACTTACTGCACAGTGCATGTTCTTTTAGTTCCGATCTTTGTTTCACCCTAATGATCGACCAACACAAGAAAAGCAGTTACGAGTCCTGTATACATACAAACAAACTCCGGCAACTAACATAAAAAAAACTGTCAAGTGATTGGACTACTCTACATTCTTAGTAAACACTTTTTAAAAAAATAATTCAATATTTCTTTATAGTCAAAATATGCCTAGACATTTTTAAAGGTTCAATAACAATTGTAATGAACCATATTTATTGTACGTTTACTAATTAGAATTATGATTTAATTCTTAATAATAAACTGTGTTCGTCGAATTGACTGTTTCTCTTTGTTACGTTCATAAAGTTTAATTTAAAAGCTAGCTTATGTTATGAGTCCACGTATCCTACTTAGGTTTATTCTGCTGTCGTTTACGGTCTGGGAATCCAGAATTTTCGCAATAAACGCCCTAGAGACCTTTTAACATACCTACAGACAGAGAGTACATTGTAAAGCTCGACTTTGAACTTTGGCTACGGGACCTTAAAAATATACAACAACGATTTTTTGTCGATTACTGTAACATATTTAAAGCGTTAGCTATTACTGTGATGTTATTTATTATATAAATAAATTAAAACTACATACCTAGTTATTGTATTTTTTTGTATGCGTCGAGTTTAATTCTTTCACTGGAGCAAAAATGTCCCTGTCAAACGCCGTGACTGTCATTTACATTCCAATAAGTTTATTCAAATTAACTCCCTTTGTGTAATGAAACTCCGATCAGCCCTTCTTTTTTACTTAAACGTGTAAAAGAGACAGTAATATAGCGTAGAAACGGCTAAGAAAGAGATATAAAAATGACCGCTTGCCGAATTTTAATTTTCTTACAATTTGAATCTTAATTTTTCGCGGGGCAATTTCCTTTCCTTTTTCAGTCTGAGGTGAAGATAGCGCTGTCTCTTTCTAAAGGTTTTTTTGTTGTCTAAAGGGGTGTGGGGTGGCACGACTTATCCTTTACTGTTATTGTACATATTTAATTTGTTTCTTTGAGTCGGAGTCTTGGCCTTTTTTAACGTAAATGTCTTTTGTAATTTTGTAGTTTTGTTCAAATAATGAATAAATGAAAGTTATTACTATTAACTATTAAGGTGATAGCATATCCAAACGAGTTAATATTGCAAGAATTTGAATTATGGTCACAGTCCTAAATACACTTTTTGACGTGAAACAGATATATATTATAGTTCAAACCTTATTTAAGTGGATTTGCTGATATAATAATAGTTTGGATATTAAAACAGTGAGACTATTTTTGGGATTTAATTCAAATTGTTTGGAAAACTAAGATTTCTCTTGATACTTATTTCATAAAATAAATATTAATATAACCTTGAATTCGCTAATTTCATGTTTCTTAATAAATATTTGAACTTTATACTGACAAAAAACCGAGATTTTTAACGTGCGGTCACGTCCTAGCGCCTGTCATACGCGAAACGGTGTCTCTTTGTACCTATGCTTCAATAGTGTTTTATGTCTTTGTACACTGCTCGAAACGGCACGCTTTTGCGAGGGTATGCCTTCAACTTAATATTAAAGGTAATCATTATAAATATTATACTAATTTTGTATTTGAAGTAGGAATCTCCACAACATATACAGATTTGTTGGAATGCTAAATCGTCATTACTACGGGCCACCGACTGCAACACCCGGCCTTTACTCGTATAGCTCATGACGTAGACCTAGTATTTCATATCTGATGTGGTGGTTTTATGGCGTCTCCTATTGATTGAGAAAATTTTAACGCATAGGGTCAGTTCAGACTGAGACGTGACGCAACGCGACGCGCCGTGATGCGCCTTAAAGATGCACAGCGCAGCGTCTCGTGTCACTTACGAGCAACGAGACGCGACGTGCCATGAACCGACTTTAAGATTGTTATGCAGGTGGGCTAGAATTATTATATTTGCAGCCAAATTATTGTATTGCCCATTTTTAAACGGAATTTCTACCAACGATGGACAAAAATACTGATCGGTCCGAACATACCAATGTATTTCTCGCAGAGAACCATTAATTCCTTGCACTAAGGACGAAAATTGTCGGTGATTGTTGTGAATTTAATGAAACGCCGAGACTGACAGGCGTTTCGTTTCATCGTTTACGAACTTGAATTTTACTAACTACAGCCAACCCTATAATTAAACAAAAAGACTGTGTGTAGTGTAAGTCATTGTTATTATATATTGTGTCAGAGGCCATGGTTGTATGGATACAATAATTATTGTATATCTAACATCCCTAGCCGCGCGGTGCATCTCAACGTCGCGCGGCACATTTTCAAACCGCTGCACGTCGCGTCGCGTCTCGGTATGAGCTGACCCTTAGTACCTATCGGTTTCATAAATCTCTTTCGGGAAAAATACGCGCCTTTGATAGTAAAAGGATATTTGCACTGTTTGTTATTGACATAATAATATGTGACAATTATATAGTATTGGCTAAATTTCATTTATTGGAAGAGGGTCTGTCTATACTTACCTAAAGATACCAAATTCATAATTTAACAACTAATTTCAATCGTTAGTCTTTGAATGTTTTTAATAGGGTAGTTGCCAGTAAGAAGATTTTTTATGTATCACGTACGAACAATATATAAGTATATATTTATTAGATTCATAATATAATATAGTAATATATTTTCGCATTTATGTTATTCCTAACTAATTATTAAATATAACTGTATAACTTTATCACCTAAAAATGTAAATTTAGGCAAAGGTGAAAATATCATTTTATGTTACGATAAACTTATAAGTAGCGTAAGTAATTGAGTATCTACGTAACTATTTATTTATAGAAAATTAGTCAGTTCTTATAACATTTTGCCCCACAGTGTCCAGTTACGTAGCTAGCTGGGAGTTATAATAGTTGCAGAAGAGGGTGGCTGCTTTTAAATTGTCTTAATTTTTCATTTCAGAGCCGCTCCTCCCTTCCCGCTTCTTCATTATTATTTTTAAACATTAAATGGTACCTGTGTTGCTATAAAAAATAAGAAAAGTAAATATTATTAGTGTGAGCTTACAGATATAAATTGGGTAACTCTCAATTTAATTTTATCTTCCTCGATAAGTTGCCTACCGTTTTTAAAACAATTTTAGTCCATTTAATTTTTCACAATCTTATATTATCTTATTTTATTATTATAAAAATTATTCTTATATTCACTAGGTTCTAATCTGACTCAGGGTAAATGAGTACTAGGCTAGACACAATATATTCGATAACAAAATATTGAATTTGTTAAGGGCCGAGCTGACAAGTATTCACCGCATTTAATATAAGTATGCTATGTCTGTGTAATGCGCGCATTCGATCATTCTGTTTGCCAAAAATGTATCCCTATGCCTATGCCCTCTATGCTGAAAATGGAGGCATTTTCGGCACGCTGCTCGGTAGGTAGAGCAGAGGATGCGCTATCAAAATAGTGATATTCCATTCTGTTTATTTATATTTCCTAAATAGAACGATTTCAATGCTTATGACCTTTACGATTTTATAGCCCTCTATGCCGAGATAATCTTGAAAACAAAACGCGAATGATGCTTTCACGTTACTTTTATGGCTTTTCAGACATCGGATTCGCGAGCTGTAGTAAACCATCGACCAATGCGGCAAGTTTATTTTTATTCTAATTACTGGCTCTCTAACAACTCCTGTCTCCTCCTGATGCCATTTACAACTAGACGCGGCGCTGCTTACACTCAGTTGCAAAAAGTTGGGGCCGTTTGCACAAGGGACTCCTGGACATGAACCTTGGCTTGGTGTTGCCCAAGCCCCTTAAAACCTAATTCTGGCAAAAAATTACTTCCGTTTCGGAAAAGCAAAGACATCCTTCAGGAACTCTTTAGCTGTCGCCATTTACAGTAATTATTATTATTATAGCCTTTTTTTCTCTAGGTTTTATTTGGTGAGAGGCCATGTCTGGAACGCTTATGTGAGTGTAAGGAACAGGCATGTTTCCATAGTTTTTATTTTTAATTTAATAGGTAATTCGGTCTAGAGTATCTCCTTCATTGCCCAGTACTTATTCCGGGTAAGTACATTTAATTATACGTTCGATTTCTTGTCTATGCATGCGATGAGGTGTCCAAGGTAGTTGTAATCCTCAACATATTCTAAGTAAGATGATGATAATTTTATTGGTGTCTTGCAAGAATTCGTAATAATTTTAGTTTTTTGTTGGTTGCCTACCTAGACCTCCTATTTTTGCTTTATTTGCACAATGACCCTAACATTAACTGGATCTTCACTGGATCCTCTAACAGTAAAAATATGTCGTCCACAAAACTTAAATACAATAAATATTTTTCATAAGTATGTACCCTTTAATTACCCATTCCATCTTTTTACGTTCCTATAATAAATTGTACTGTACTGTGTTGTATTGCGCTCGAATGGTCTATCCAAAGCTCCGTCGCCACCGATGGCGACTTATTCTGTATGTAATGTCTTCATACAATTTATTTATAGCTTTGGCCTATGCTTGTTTATGCATTGCGTAAAATTGCTTTTTTTTATTATAAAGATCCTGGCAACATCTGTGGTAGACTAAAGAAATGTTTCTTCGACAATAAAATAAAAAGCATTGTGTTTAAGTATTGCGGCAACTGCGGCTGGCCGTCTTCCAGCAGTCTGTCTGTCTGTCCCGCCTTGCTTCCGGCTGCAGAAAATATGTTACAGTCTACTTTTAATGGTTTCTTTGCGTTTATATTGTATATAATTTGGTAATAAACTCATTTCAAGAATAAACTTCAATACGAACATATGTATTCCGATTAAAGCAAACCGTATAATTAATTAACGATTGTTCTATATTTCTAATTTATCTCGTACGGTAAGCTTAGTAAAGAATATCTTTGTCAATAAGTTTTTTACCCATATATTACATTAAGTTTTAGAAAAAAAAAACTCTCAAAGAAAGGTGCCACAGGTGGTTATCAAAAGAAATAGTTTTTAGCTGAACTTAAATTAAGTAGTAAGATGCTACTACGAACAAATATCTGCGTATCATTCATTATTATTCCACTACTGTAAACTGTAAGCATACTTATGCTTAAAACTTATTCACATGCAAATCTTTTTTTCCATTTAAATAATACCGCACATCAAATCGTTGATTTTACTATTTAGACTATTTTTTTTTAGTTTTATTTTTTAGATTATTATTTTAGATTAAGACAGAAAATATTATCAGGAAGAAACATATATTGCTCGTAAAATGTATCTAAAGTAGGTATCTACCTGTGTTGGTCATAACTCATAATAACCTCGAATTTTTTTTGCCCTAATCGAATATTTCTGGTTTGAATCACCGTTTTTTTTAAGTTAGCTCAAAAATGTATATGTTTTGTTTAAATTTTTTTAAACATTTTCTGCGTAATCGATGGCTATAGATTATTTATATCTATATTTATGTATTTATATAGTTGTCAGAAGTTTCAGAGTAAAAGTCCGTCCCCTCAGGGCTGGTTATTATAAAGTTAAGGAGACGCGTTTTTACAAGGGGAATGCACCCTATTTTATTTTTTATCGGTACAGAATTATTATATGGATGTACGGAAGGCCGAAAGTCTTGTATTCGATACAGGCAAATATATTTTTATATCCATGTCCATACCTGCGAGCTCTTGTATTTATTTATGTCCTAGTTTTTAGCGTATGCGAATATCTCACGATAATTAACACTAGTACCTATACCTATAAGTTTGCAGGGAATCTACAGGAATCCCAGTTTGTTTGCAATTGCTATGCAAACTACTATTTGGTTGTACTTACTCTTAGCTCAAACGATGGCCTTTATAAAGCATAAAACAGTTTAAGTTAATTATACAATATGTAAATATAATTAGTTAATATTGACAAAAAAACACCTACTGAAATGGAGATTGAAATATTCATCCGTTTAATCCAATATGACTCCAAACACTCATTCAAATCTAATTGGGACCTTATTAAATTTTAGATGAATTGGGAATTGCATACTTTTGTAAGCAGTCAGAAGTTGTATGAAAAGGCACGTTTGGCTGTTCATGAAGGTATGTTGGTTCCAGTATTGGGAATAGGAAACAACGAAGCGTGAAAGTAGAATTTGTAATGTGAAAATAAGAGTATTGAAAAATTATTGTGCCGTGATCCTAAAGGACATACTAGATGTAGCGTAGGTACTAAGGGCGAGACAAAGTTTGAAACGAACGTCGTTTGGGCATTTTGAGTATATGAATGAAAGAAAACACACGAACAATTATAATTTTGTGAAAATATTGAATATTGCCCAGTTTTTTGACATTTAACATAACATCTGTAACCCGCCAAAATTACTTCATGTGGTAATTTTCATCATAAGAAATAAATTTCTAAAATTTATTATTGACAAAAAATAATTTGTAAGTAGCAATGAATTTGATAGAACTAACGAATTGGTAGCTATATTAATGAAGGTAAATATTGAATAGGTACACTTTCTAATAAATAAATACATAATTTATCTAAAAGCCTATCAATATTTTTAAAATGCCAATGTGCTCGACGTGCATTACTTTCTGGCAGCCGTACTTGAATACCTCCCCTGTTAAGGTGGTAACAAAACTTCGTGACAGCAAACCCCTTGAAAAGGGAGAAAAATAAATCTAAATTGGTCCAATCCTTTGAAACCCTTACTTTTTCTGGCGCCATTTTGAAGAATAATTGCCGCCAACTTAAAGAAAGTTTGCTATTCAGATACAAGTATAACTGCATCCTGAATGCTGTTCTAATAGGATCCACATAAGGAATATTATTGGAGTAAAGCTTATTGGTTGCTGAACATCGTAATTAAGATTTATATTTTGGATTTTAAAATTTAATACCTTTATAACGTTAAACTACTAAAATGAAATTTTGTACCTACTTCGGTAACAAAAACTGTTTTTCAAAATTGTTAATTTGCTATTCATTTAGTATTTCAGTTTGTAAACAGAAATACGTACGAAAAATGTAGAATTTAAAACATAATTGTTATTTTTAAAATTTCCTCAGTAACCCATCTTTTTTCTGGCATATTATATTATTTCTAACTTTTCTTATTGTTATTCTATTATAATAATATTTTTTTGAATTTCATATCATCAGTTTTTTTAAGGCATACATTATTATCATTATTTTTTTCTATTTAAATTAATAGGCTTTGTCATATTTTTTTTTAATGTTTAAATTTACACATAACTAAAAATCATGTAAAGGTATACCTAGTCGTTTTGCATACCGCACAATACTTAGCTATTTCCATAACGGACTTTTTAAATAGAATCGTGATAGATAGGTTAATATTATCTGGCGCAGTAACTTGATATACATTATATTGAACAAGTTGTCTCGGGCTTGTCAGTAAGTTACTCATATATTTGCAAACTTTTAACAACCGCCTTGAAAACCTGCGAAATTTACTATTAAGAATTTTGAAACCTTGTTATACACATAATAAAATTATAAGCCATGTTTTAAATAAATCAATTCTCCATAATAGCTCAATATTTTAGCTGTACAGTTAAAGTACCTACGTTGCTTTTAATTCCTAAAACTTCCACGAATTTTCCAACGTGCTGGAAGGCTTGTGCAATAACTAGTGGCCTGTATTGCGATTAAATTTGTTTTGAAATTGTTACATCGTAGAGCTCACAACATACAAGTTATTCTCTTGACCTAATATAAATAAATAGGAAAACATAGGACTTAACCTAACCCAATAGAGTAAATAATATACATAAAATAACACAGTGCAGATTTAGGGTAAAAATATGAATAAAATATAAAGGCGAAGACAGATTTGACTTTATTTTGTCAAGATTCTTATTTGAGCTAAGGTTTTCTTGATGATAAGGTTAGAATTTTGTTTGCAAAATAAGACAGCAGGAAAAAATATTGTGTAGGTAATCCGGTAAGCATGCATGCATGGGCAAATGCCTTTATTTGTTAACGATCAGTTACCTATTCGTTTTCCAAGTGGATAGCTGAAATGTATGCTGCATAGTTAAAATTACTGTTTGTTTTTTTTTTAAAGACTGATGAAGTGTTAAAAAAAAAACAATTTTATACTTATATTTGCTACACGTAACACTGCTACAAGGTAAAAAGTTGTAACTGAAAGTTAAACTATTAAAACAGTTTCGTACCTCGCCACGTTCGCCGGCACAAACTTGATGGCGATGAAAAATTCGACTTTCGAACATCACCCGTTCGCAAATTAAAAAGTTTTGAGCACTTTCGCTTTTAAACTCGGAACTATTTCTGAGAGCCATTCTGGTTTTAAAGGTTAAAAGTTTAAATTTAAACTTTGCGAGTCTTTCAGCGTGTTTACTTACTTTTACTTTTTAAATCGTATTAGCTTAATCTAGACATCTAGGTTTTTTTAGTCAGTTTATGATTATTTATATTTTTTATTGAGTACACTATGGCTAGAGAAGTTCACTCTTCGCGGGGTTTTTTTTATAAAATATACGTTCTCTTCGGAATCTGGATTACATAGTACGGTAGACATTCAAAGTGTGATGAATATATATTGGTCTTCCGGCACCGCAGGCTGGGTAGCTTGATTGGATCGACGCGACGCTATAGAGCTCCTGTTTGTTAGTTACACAGCACGCACCGAGCACACACACCCTAATTTACCAGGCGTCCCAACTGCTTAATGTCATGGTTCAGTTTTTTGGAAGCCGATTTATGCATTTTGTCTCAATGCAAGCACTATTTCTAAATATATAAATGTAATGTTCTAGCAATAAATAATAAGCTAAATATAACTATGAAGTATAGGTTCTTAGTTATAAATTCTTGTAATATATGTTGTGGTTAAAGACAGATACTGTAAGGGTGACAAGGTTATGAAATAAGAGAAAAAAAAATTTTATTAAATCATATTTGAAAAGTCATTAAAATTTAATATTAGTAGGTATTTAATTATAGTATAGCAATGCATTTTAGTTATGAAATATTAATAAAGTACATAGGTTTATTGAATGGCAGTGAGTCAATGAGTTTCTCAGTAGATTAGATGTCAACTACGTCTGTGCGAGTATCGTTTTAGAGGTTTGCTTTGGCCGCTTTTCTGCCGACTGTAAAATTACAGCCAAAATAATGTTTGTTTACGATATTTTTGTTATTTTTGTCACTTTTGCCACCGAAATATGAAACTTTAAACCCATGTGTGGAGGTGGGGTTTTTGTGTTAATCTGTCAAACTGCCTATACATATTCATTATTTATGATAGTGCGTGTGTGTTTTATCGTAGTGTGTGTACGTCAACCAATCGTTTTGCAACCAAACATTTTGTTAGTAACGTTTCAAAGCTACACGAACGATAGGTGCCGGTGGCAAAATTGGCGTTATCATAAGTGTGAAAAGTATCAATCGTGCGAACAGTTAATCCCAAAACGAACGCGCCCATAAAAGTTTAGTTACTACGCGGATCCCGTGAGTACTGCGGGCTGCGGGATTTTGCGCACGAATAGCATATAATAAGGAGCAGAGAAAGCTGAAATAGAGCAGCCCGGCGACAGCACCGTTATGTGCCGCCAAGCCCAGAAATGGGGAAAGTGTAAAATAGATAGTAGACGGAAAAAGACAAAGAAAGAAAAAAATGTAGGAAGCGAAGAATCTTACATGTGGGAAAAGAGCCTACGCAATCAAGTACCCAGTGTAACTCCTAAGGTTTCGGCCCGTATGACAAGATGTCATAGATGGGTGGGTGCATTAGGGAATGTCCAAACACAACCAATAACCTTACGTAACCTAAAAGATTTTATGCCGTTCTTATTTATACATAGATACTCGTAGATGACAAAAAGGCTCACTCAGTAGGTACTTTTAAGTAACTGTTAAGTTACTGTGACGTATAATAATTGTATCAAATTAAAAAAAAATGAAATATATACAAACGTGTATAAATTATATATTATACGTCACAGCAAAAGTTATTAGCTGAATAACGAATATTGCGTAAATATTTTCCGAGAAAAGAAAATTTCAAGAGCTAAACGTTGCATTTTTACAATAAATCATTTTAAAAAACAAAATTATTTTGGAGTTCAATTAAAACTTAGTTCTGTGAATTATCTTTTTAGCGGTTTAAAAAACACGCTGAAGTAGCAAGCAAAACAAAGATGGCTACAAAGAAAATTAAATTCCTCAGTAGTATTTAGTGTAGATTTAAAATAAATTCAGTATCTTACTCATTACGGAGAGATAAAATTTAAATTGCAAAACGTTTCCCCCTTCGAAAAAAGGGTAAGAGGGTGATAAAAAAGTGGAGGTTCGAGTCCAAGGAGGCGCCCTCTCGCGGAATTAATATTTTTACAATCTCGTTTGCTTTCTTGTTATCTGTAATTTTAGGTGTTATATTTTGTATTTTGCTTTTTTATTTTTGTAAATGTAAATGAGCAACAAATTTTAGCGTGTAGTTTGTATGTAGGTTTACGTTATAAATAAATATAATTTATTACTTATCATAATTTTTGTTTTGATACTTCATATTTTTTCCAGATTTAAGCTTGTCAATTAAAATATTATTTAAACAAGTTTTTAGTATATCATATTATTACAAAAAATAAACTAAATTTAGGTAAGGGATTAAAATTAACACGTGTGACACAAACTTCTATTAAATTCTATGTAGGTCTCCAAACCTCGAACTCGGTCACCTCCTCGAGGTCGGAATTAATTCAATACATTTTTCTTTTCAATTCCAGAAACAGGCGTAATTGAGACTGTTTCTAGAATTTCTAGGTCTTACCTCTTGAGACCCGTGGAAGTACTTTCATACATTTTTACTGGCTTTCTTGAGCCTATTGGGAACAGTTTCGAGTACGCCAGATTGTGGAATTCACAAATTCAAAAAAATGAATGCAAGTACTTTCATCAGTCTCCGGAGGTCGGAACTACTTGTATTTATTTTTCTCTTTAATTCCAGAGGTCGGCGTAATCGAGACTGTTCCCAATAAGCTCCCTTGGCGTTCGAGAAGTGGGGCGGGGGCAGCGCCGCGAAACTTTTTGACATTTTTAATGTATAACATTTTATTAACTTCTCTTGAGAGTAGTTATTATTTTCGTCGTCGTTTCAGCCGGATGACGCCCACTGCTAAACGTAGGCCTCCCTCATATATCTTCACAGCGGTTTGTTTTTTATCGCTAAACAACTAATTCTTTTAAAGACGTAATAATAATGTTCATGTATAAATTCTCAAATATAAAAAAATATTCTCAAAAGAAGTTGCTCGTGTAAAGTCGTGTGGTAGTTGCTACCGAACTTTTTAACTTTTGGGTCAGAGGAGAAAAAAGGTTTTTTCAGTCATAGTGTGTTGCTACATATGTTTGATTAGTACCTACCTACCTTTTTAAATTTTAAGTAAATTTATCGTACGTTTTCATAGAATCAGACATTCTGAAAGCCCTTTAATAAAGTACTAAAAACAAAAGGTAATTAAAGAAAAAACGTTAGACAGCCATCATTCATATTGTACCTATATGTATTTATAAGATAACTGCGTCTTATTACGTTCAACAAAAACTTGGCAAAAAGATCGTTCTCAACATTGTAGATAAACAAATCGCTGTGAAAGTTTAGGAGTTACGAGCGATGGCTCTGAAATGTTTTTCCTAAACAAATGGGTCCTATTAAACAGTAAATTGGCTTCAAAAGTTTCCTCCAAACCACTTATAGACGCGTCAAGTTGAAAAATGTCATAGACAACCATGATAATAGCTGATAACTTACTTGATTTTAAGGGATAAAAGTTTGCATGCAGTTATAATTTGTATTAAAGGATCTAAAATGTTTTCAACTAAAACTAGCTATTTAATTTTTGTTACCATGTTGCTCACTTTAATTTGAATCAATCAATCAGCATGCAATCACTCTTCGATATAAGTCTTTCTCAAAGAACGCCACCACACTTAGAATTCCGCCTTTGTCATACAGCCTTTTTACATACTTTTATAAAAAAAAACTTTACTTTAGCAAATTAAAATAAGCCAAACTTCAGAGTGACACTTTTAAGAGAATACGATTCGCGGCGTCTCACAACGTGCTTAATACAAACGAATTTCCCACTTATTTTTGACACTTACAAACCAAACACCATGAAATTTTGAAGACATGCTTATATTAAATATCTAGGTCTGCAGTGTGCCAGTTTTCTGTTAAATTATAAAGTTTAAAAGCTATACAGGATTCTAGCTTTTCATATAAATGATCTCGAATAAGATTAAAATTTAATAAAAACTTTTTTTAAGATTTTGGAAAACCACAGTTTCGGCTTGAGATTAGCCTACAAAATTGCACAGTATTTGATCAGTAAATGTCCAAATCAAGTAGGAAATTCGTTTGTATGAAACTCGCTGCGAGGTGCCGCGAATAGTATCCTCTTAAATTAAATATTACTGTTTCAAACGTAGAAAAGCAGAACATATTAATTGGAAACTCGCTGCCCAATTTACACATGTATACCATATTAACTAGGTATAGCTATAACTATCGCTCGCGATTGTGCCCAAGAATGTAATACCCTAGCGATTTTTTGTCTGCGGATTAATAAAATTGCAGATGTGAGTTATTAACATTTAAACTTCTGGTTTTTGCACTGTTTATGTGTAGATACACAAGAGGCAGGAAAACTGTCAGTATTTTATAAAACTTTTACGGCGAAAGTACAGATACGATTCTGCTTCATTAATTGACACAGCCCCGTGACAGTAAGAGAAATAATATTAAAAAGACCTTTTTGCACTCATAAGTCCGGCACTTATGATGATGTGTTACTCGTAGTGCATTGTGAAGCAAAAGTGCCTTATTATAAACATATAGTACGTAAATATTTTGAACATAATAGTATGTATACCTACGCAGTATTGAATAGGCAAAGCTATTGAGTACATTTATGACAATTTACACTGACGAACAAAAATAACTAGTCACTTATACAGTTGTATTTTTGCTCTTCAGTGTATTAACACGTGTATAAGATTGATAAGTAAATATTTTTTTCGGCTTTTTAAATATAGCATGCCGTGATATCTTTAACCGATTCTGCCCTATATTGTTTAAGTAATGTTTGATTAATAATAAATTGTTTTAGCAAATTTACAAAAAAGACTATATAATTATAATTAGTACACGCACCGAGATATATTTCATTTTACTTAAATATATAATATAATATATAAATTTACTTAAAATAGTAGAGAGTAAAGCGATACCTACTTTCGTTGTGAATCTGACTACTACTTTGAAGGATTCTAGTTAGGTTATTTGATAAATTTTAGACCCATTAGATAAAAACTATGGTGCGGTTTGTGCCACTAGAGTACTTAGAGCGCGTAAGTTTTGTGCCATACGATATCTTACTAGCTGGCACAAAATATACCACATCCAAGAGTTTCAACTTTTGTTTTAACTTGTGTAAGCTCGCAAGTTTTTTAGTTACGTAACCAGGCTTTTGACCTTTCACCTACCAGTTGATTGGTTAGGGACCAAATGTCAAATAATTTTAAATAATCAATAATGACAGGTATCGTTGGGCGACATTTTAAAAATTCCCCCTCGTCTCTTAAAGAATCCTTATTTATTTTCAACAGCTCCCCGGATCAGGTTTTCAGAAACTCCCCAAAGATGGCCGCCCGTCATTAAAATTTTCTTCAAACTCCGAGTGACTTCGACCCTTCTTAATTAAAAAATCGTGTCGTCTCGCAAATAAAATCAATTCCTTCTCCTTTTTAAGAGAAAATTTTTTCTTAGGAAATACTCTTTGCTGCTCCTTAAATTTAACGTCACAAAATTTATTTCTGGATGATTAAAAGGTAAAATTTTATGCAGCTAAAGTCTAATTGATGATTAAATTTTTCATTTCTGATAAAAATAAATTAATTAACTGTTGATCTTGGTGCCCTTGCCATCTCAAAAGTTCAAGCTACTTTTTAGACTCCGCCCGTACTCGTCAAAATGAAGCCCTATATATATACTCTGCTGTCTATCTGTTTGTTTGAGTATGTCATGGATCTTTAGGTAGTAAACGGAATAAGTTGCACTTGAATAATTTGACTTGATAAAACTTGAATATTTTTGGATAGATATACCCAAAACCGTATACATATTATAGAATATTGAATCAAAAATTCAAAAACTCCAAAAAAAAAAAAAATTTTTGTAAACTACTTATACTTACAACACATATTTCAGCAAATCATCACAATGAATAAACTTAAGCGGATGGACAGACAGTTACTTGAAAATACAAAAGAAGCGTTTAGGGAAAAGGCCTTCATTTTCAATTCAAAATTGATTCTTCGATCTATCATCTTCGAAGTACCCTGAATTTCACTTTGTATTTTTATTTTAAGAAAAGATAAATAAATCCAGTGCTCGGTGTTTTTGGTTTTATGAGATTATGTTAAGCCATTATTTTTTGTGTTGGTGTATACAAGAAATTCTGCAAACTTCGCAAAAAAATTAAAAAAAACTCCACAGATCTCATAAAACTAAAAACGCCAAGCCATTAAGTTTCGATTTTTTTTACAATCCAAATATAAAGTCATAACTCTTTTAAAATAATATTTTCGTGTTTGTGTATATCGAAAATAAAATAAAAGATATGGTTAAAAAAAGTCCCTATAAAATATTGTATGAAATTACACGGCGCGTTTAAAAATATTGATTATTATATAGCAAATTGAGTAAAGCTCAAGTAATTTTTTATGTTATGTTTAAACAATAAATAATTATATACAGCAAAATAATAATTCTTAAATAAAAACATTTTTTTTATAAATATTTGGCAATATTTCTCAAAGAAGTATTTCCATCTCTATAATGGCCGATAAAAATAATTACGGCGATCCCTCATTTTTAAGAAACGCCATATTTGCCGCCACCCTCGCCCACCCACCCCAAAGACGCCTACAACAGAAAAAGCTTTTGAAATCGGAACAAAAATGTCGGCCTCGACCAATGAGGGACGTTCTTTTGTAACAGATAAAAAATATAATCGATGTTTAGGATTGTAGGGTTGTGTTCACTGACAGGAATGTTTCATTTGAATCGCTACAAAATAATTAAGTTATACCATAAACCAATATTAATCTTTAATCTGTTTATCATACATCATTATGTGTATGTGTGTCCGATAAAATTACTAAATAAATGACTAAAATTTCCCATATACTTCATATATTGGGTATATGTGAGATTTTTTTTATTTTTATAGTTTTAATGTAAATGTATTCAGTGTTTAAAGTCTTTAATTATTTTCTAAATGCTTTCCTATGTGAGCGTTGATTTTTTCGGTTTGTTGTTTGACACCCACTACGTAAGAAAACTTGAAGGCATAGTTTAATTGGCGCGGCAATATTTACTCTAAGCAGAAAAAAATTACATAGTAGACATATTAATTTCAGAAAATTTAATTTATTTGTACGATTTAAAAGGCCGAAAAATATTTAAAAATTAGTAGCTTCTAAGATAATTAACGAAAAAGTGATTTTTCTTACCTTAAAACATCATAACACTTTAAACTTTCTTTACTTCACCTCATAACTTATCGTTTCAGTAACATGGTCAGTGTGCAACTGAGCTATTAACCCCTCAACACGATAGTGGGTCAAAGTTGTCTTACCGGTTATCTTGCCGCAGGGACCAGCACAAAAGATGAGAAAGGGTGCTAGCCGGACATAATGGCATAATTTCCGATAAAAAAAAGGGAACGGACCCGTGAGGTAATAATAAAGCATTGCATTGCATTATAATGTTTGGACCTATTTAAGTATCCAATGGGTACCCTATTGTGATATTTGCGGAACTGACCTAACCGGTTCTTAGATTTAATGCATCAATGTTTAGTGTTGTGCAATTTTTCTACACATAATTTTAGTATTTTAGATTTCATTAACATAATAAACTTAATAAGAAAAAAAATTTATATCCAAGAATTTCCAAACTTTATTGTAATTGATAAAACAAAAATAATAAACAAAAAATCACAGATTTAATATGAATAATCATTATATATTTTTTCCATTGATGTCGATTTTTGCATTATAAAATAAGGAATCATTTATTAAATTTGGAAATATGTGAATCTGAAAAACACAAAATATATTATAAATTAAATATAAATACAAATTCTTATATATATATTGTAGTCAAAACATTAATATTACCTTTAGGTATTTTAAATTATTTTTTTATGATTTACTTATTATCATTTATTTAGGTTAAAACTTGTCTAACATTAGACGGCCTTTATTTAGGTCAACAGTTATTTTGACTTAAACTACAAAATTATCGACAAAAACATCGACTTGATAGACATAGCAACATCGATATAATCGACAGTATCCAACGCCGTTAAAAACAACAATTAAAAAGTGAAGAATTGTCCGTGGTCACAATAGCCCTGATTTGCATTCTGGCCGGACCGGTTCTCACGGCGTGAAAGGGTTGCACCCGGCGAGTCTGGACACATGTCTTCATTTCGCACCTTGATAGTTCTTCCTGGGATGAATTATATTTTTTGAATTTATTAAGTATGCTAGCAAAAGTGTTTTAAAGGTATTCGACATTGCATCTTTATCTTTTTTTTCCTTACTACTAAGTTTTGAGAGATTAGATTAATAAATTATTAAAATTAGAATCTTGACAAAAAATATATCTTAATGCTATACATATATTCTTTAATATAATATCAAATTATTTCTTCTCTAACTCAAAAGGTGAGGATGATTTAGTTACCTTTAATTCTCCTTTTCTCCTAGAAAAAAAATTGTTAAAATGATTCATTTTGGTTTCTGAACTTATTGCTCCTATAAATGCAAAAGATGTTTAGTTTTTTTTCTTTTGTTGGTTTTTTAGTAACACAGCTTACTTTTAAAGTAGGTTTTTTGTTTAGGCAAAGGGAGCCATCAAAATCTTTCAAACTACTAAGGTCAACCAGTGAAATTAAATTCTTAATGAAAAGTTTTACATTTACATTTTGTTAATTGTACTTATTTAAAGTATTGCTGCCATCTCTGGGCGAGTGCACCCAGATACCAGCTTGGCCCTTTGACTCGGTTCAACGACGGGCTGTGAGAATTGTCGACGATCCCAAACTCACTTGCCGTATCGAACCCTTAAGTCTGAGGAGAGGCTTTGCTTCCCTGTGTGTGTTCTACCGCTTGCACAATGGGATGTGTTCTGAGGAATTGTTCAAAATGATGCCCACTGTTGCTTACGGCTACCTTCTACCATCGAATCGCTCGCAATCGGCAGGGAATGCAGTGTTACAAGCGACCATAGGCAACGGTGACCGCTTACCATCAGGCGGACCTTAAGCTTGTTTGCCATCTTAGTGGTATAAAAAAAACAAATTGTATTATTTAATTGCTGAATTGTATTATTTATTTCTACGGGGCTTATATAGTATTGTTCCAACCATTGATAGTGTTATTCATTTATATTATTGACTGTAGCAAATGTCGTAGGCGGTCTACGAATTTATTCGTAGCAGTTAGTAAACGTCGTATTAGTCGGATATATTTATTTTTTACATCCCAGCATTTAACTTAACTGTTCTGGGACTTTATTGGAAACAGTCTTGAGCTATTCGTACTCTAGGATTCGAGAGGAACATGTATGCAAGTACATTCACTGGTTTTGAAAGGTAAGTTAGAATTCCATACATTTACATTTTACACAAAAACCATCAATGTGTATAAAATAAAACGGTATAAACTTCGATAGGTGATAAATTTAGTTAAATATGCTCAATGTCAGCAATATACCTACTTACATAGGTACTTCGGAATCGTTTCTACACAATATTCACAATTCTAAAAACAACCAGTAATAAATTTCTTGACACAAAATACAATACATATATTAATAATAACTACAGAATACACGGTCAGCGAGCTTATTGCGAAAATTCTAAATTCCAAAAAAACTAGGACTCGAAATGCACATAGTTCATAGTACTTCCATACATTTTGACCCCGAGAACGGGACACCCGCGTATTTCAGAATTTTGCTATAAGCTACAAGGGTCCCTATTGGGAACAGTCTCGAGCGATTCGGACTCTGGAATTTAAGAGAAAAATGTATGGAAGTACTGTGTTGTACTTGCATACATTTTTCTCCCGAATTTCAAAGTCCGAATAGCTCGAGACTTTTCCTAATAAGGTCCCAGATACTAGTATCCGAGGTTCAGTGGTGTTAGTACCAGACGTTTCATTATCGCCAGATGTTTTTGTATTAATGCTAAATTAATTAATGATCTATTAAAGTAATTCTCTAAATTAAAAGAATTACGTATGTAGGTATCGCTTGTCTTCTCCTGGCTATCTTCCTTAATGCAAAGTCTTATTATGCTTTATAATATTTAATAACAAAACAAATACGCTTTTGTAACGATATCGTTTGTTTTCGTTTTCATAAAGAACTATTAATTTAAATAATAATATTGGGGTCTTTTTGATCTTTTTTTTCTTAAGACAGCAAAGGGTTAGCTTTGTTTGAGCGGTATCTTTGGTAACATTGACCGTGTATTAAGAATCTGCGTATCTTTGTAAAACGTCTTATTGTCTTAATATGTAGGGTTGTTATCTGGGCTATGCAAGACGTTGCTAATGCTTTATCGTCATAAATATTTTAAACCAACCGAAGTTTATTTTGTTGACCGATAATTTTCAAAATATATTACCTCCTTGTAATTTTCTTTCTATTATTTCGAAAATATTTCTAATTTTCCTAAGGATGTAAATATCTAAATAGTCTCATGAATTAGAAGAGCGATGAAGCTTATTGTAAAAAGTCTTGAATACTATTGATCTCGTGTTCTCGGGGGCAAAATTCGAGGAGATTGGAGCTTATTAGGAGCAGTCTCGAGCACGCCAGACTCTGGAATTAGAGAGAGAAATGTATTTTTTTGTATACCACTAAGGTGGTAAACAAGCTACACGTGATGGTAAGCGGTTACCGTAGCTTATGGACGCTTGTAACACCAGTATATAATTATATATATACACTGGTATGCAAGTAGGCCTACCTCTCGAGACCTGAGAAAGTACTTGCTTACATTTTACTTCCGAATTATAGAGTGTGGCCTAGTCTTGACTGTTCCTCATAAGTTCTAAGGCATGTAGTACTTCCTAGGTCTGGAGATGCGAGATGTTCTTTCATACCCAAGTACCGAGTCCAGACTTTTCGCAATAACCTCTAATTGCTTTTTGAGTCGTTGGACCTTACCTTACTTAGTCTAGAGTTATTCAAACTTTGGAATTCAAAAGAAAAATGTATGCAAGTACATTCACGGCTTTAGAGGTAAGCCAAACTTTAATACATTTTACTCACGAATGCCAGAGTCCGAATAACTCGAGACTGTTCCCAATAAGGTGCCTTCTATTTTAAGTATGTCCCAAATTTGCTTCCGAGAACGCGAGACTCCTTGTGGGTGCTCTAAACTTACCGTAATAAGCTATCAGAGTAAGACAGTATTCGCTATTGCAAAGCTTATTTGTACTATAAACTTAAGGTAGAAATGCGAAAGTTTGTTTGCAAAATGCATAACAATTCTATAACAACATTGAATGAATTTAATTTTATTGTAGAAAACAAACAATTTACATATCTTAAAAGTTCGCTTAGATAGGGCTTCAGTTAAGGCCCTCTAGTATGGAGTAGAATAAGAAAAAAAATCAACTGTAACAACAAACGTAACTGCTATCTACTGTTGAAAAGCAGCAAAGTGTTTTTCTAATTAAAACATAGATGTCACTTTAGAAACAGCGCCATCTATATAATTTTGTACATATCACACAATACAAATGCCATCTTGTAGTGAGTAGTTGCATACTGTTAAAGGTTGCATAAAATATAACCACAACACAAAAATGTTTTTTTTTGTTGTTGTTTTTAATTACCTACCATTCAAGTTAATATTTGTTTGCTATAACCATCAACTTCAAATTGTAATACTAAATAAAAAATTGTAGTTATGCTACTCGATAAAAGGTAGCGCTAGACATACTCCATTTAAACTGTAAACACGATAATATAAAGATAATAGCACTACATGAAAGTAACTTTTTATTGATTTGATATGATATATTAGTTCATTGTAGGAGTTTAAAGTGAACAATGTATTGCAAGAAATATACGTAGCTCAAGTGAAGTGCACCCACAGTTATTTTTTCGATAGGCAACATTTTTTACTTATATAGCTCAGAAAATTCAGGCTATATAAATAATAAACATCCCTAATACTGAAGATGCATAGTTACAGGCCGCATAGGTAAACCAAATTAAATAAAAATAATATAAAATTATATGGCCTAAATTAATAAAATAATATGTTTAAAATTGTTGTTTATATTTCGTTATTATTATTATAATTTTTTCTTTTATTTGAAAAATTGATTAATTTTATTTAAAATTTTTTTCATGATGTATACTAGTTATGTTAAGGCTCTAATATAAGCGAAAGTTAGATTTTTCAATTTGTATTCATCACATTAGGAATTTTGTAAATGAGTTTTTACTTAATGGAAATTAAAAAAATGAAGTGAGGGCGCCACTTTCACTTATCTTAGCCCATTAACCAATTTTTTTTAAAAAAGAGTAATAATCGAGTTTCTTGCCGGATTCTCCTCGGTAGAAATCCACATTGTGAACCGGATTTCAAAAAATAAAATAGTATTCAATAACTTTGACGATTCAAAAGTGTTTGTAAAATTCTAATTTGAATAAAAAAAATTGACATTGACTTTTTGACTTTGACCTTTATCTACGTGGCTTTTCCATTACCACTTCAGTTTGTTATCTATTTGAGTTACCTATGTCGGTAACTTTGGTTTTCGGTGGATCTCCTCATTTTAGCGCACAAAGAAACTCCCAGCATAACTGCGTCTCTAAAATATTGAGACCACGTTTCTTTTGTAAGTTAAGATCGTAAGTCAACACTGTAAGTTATTTTAGATTTACAATAGTAGGTGTGGTAAATTAGGCCGAACAAGCTGATATAAAACCGGGTAGTTTACTCATGAAACATTTCGAAGAGATTTTAAAATATAAATCCTTACGAAAATATTTTGGCCGCTATCTGTCAATAGCACCCAAATTCATTATTATTCGCGCTTAGATACAAAAATATGTAATGCCAATGTAGGCTACATTATCGAGTATGATCTAAATACTTTCAAAATCTAAATTAAGCAATACCATGGCTGTCTTGAGAATCCGAACACGACAGACTAACATCAAAGCGTAAACGGTTTTGTAATCTGGAAATAGATAAGAAATTATCATAATACGGTGCACAGTACTTATCCCCGAAGGGGTAGGTTTGAGACATTACGAACGTCCCGGGAGCCATATATGTACCTATGTATGCAGAGATATTGAGGTCAAAATACTCTATATTAGACATTTCATAACAAGCTACCAAAATAAAAGCACCGGGAATAGGTTGTAAAACATGGTCTAAATGGGGACATAACATTCCAAAAATAAAATTGACTTTGTTAACTTGCATTGCAAAAAAGTTAAATTGCATCCACTTTTCATTTAAGTGGGCACCGGACAAAAGCTAAACATATCTGTTGCTTTTCCCTTCCTAACGTATTTTTTGTTACCTTTTTGCCAGTGTCTATTCCCGTACGGGACGGCATGGGAATACAAATGGCTTTTTAAGTGTCCGAAGGCATTTTTTCCGGGAATCTGGGGGAAGTTAACAGATTTTTTCCCGGATACCTCGGCGCCGGGTTATTACAGTGATTAATTCACTGTTGACTCACAGTCCTTGTTAACACATTTTTCCCTTTTAGGGTAAAGGGTTGTAATTTGTCTCGCCATTTGGGATAAATTTTTCTTTTTACTTTGATGGGCAGTCGACTTTTTTAAAGCTTTTATTGGTGTTTTATGAACTTTTTTTTTGCAGGATTTTCCGTGTTGCGTTACATGAAAAAGGGATATTTATTATGACAAACTTTTAGGATTTTCAAATGTTATTAAGGTTTTAAAGGTTTATAATCGGTTTAGCTGTGTTTAGCAAGTGGCTATCAAGTAGGTAAACAAGAGCGTAGCCAGCTTTTGGTCTTTGCAGACCTGGTACAAAATGTTGTTTACATAAGGCAAACATGGTATTATACATGGTCATACATTTATTTGGCATTCACATCACATTAGAATTTCCAGTGGATAAAATAAAATAAAAAAAAACATGAAACACAGATGACAATATACAAAAAGCAACACAACAAACAATAAAAATAAATTAAAAAAACCAACAGCAATTTTTTAAAACAACAGGGTTTTTTTCTTTAGCATTGTATTTGTGTTGTGATGCCAAAATGGACATCGGCTCAACGTGTGCTGCAACAGTTTGTCGCAGCGCTGATTTTCAGCGACGCACATGACAGGAAAAGAGGCATTATAGGCATTAGTCGTTTTCATGATGGGAGCACCGAGTGGCGCAGTGGTAGGTCGATTGCTGCTCACCTCACTGAAAGCTCACCTATGAAACTAGATAGTGCGGGCGTACGTTCGTAATATATCCAGAAGCGTGGAGCTACTTATGCTCTGCATTGTGATCCTATTTAAAAAGAGGGTAATAACATCCTGCTGAAAAATTATCGTCCAATTTTGCTTTTAAGACACGTCTATAAGCTATTTGCGAGGGTTTACATTCATCATGAATAGATTGGGAATCTTCTTTTCAAACGATTTCTAACCACCTGAACAGGCTTGGTCTAAACCCTAAGAAGGTTCATAGCCCACATCTAAATAGTGAGGTAAATTATACTGAAGACAAAGGAAGTGCAATCAGCACATGAGTCTAGCTGTACGTCAAGGTGTTTGAGACGTCTACATAGTAATAAGACAACAATGTTAGTTAAAGTACGGAACAGTCAAACAAGACAAATCCAGCCAACAAAAGGTGTGAAACAGGGGGATTTTATGTCCCCGAAACTCCCACTGAAATATGTCTAAGACTAGTAACTGGAAAGTACAAAGTATGTAATATATAAATGTAAACGGCTTTCACATCTTCAATTTTCCGATATTGTAGCTACTGTGACGGTCACAAGAACATCACTATTAGTATAGAAACTACATTTCATCTGGTTTTAAATCCAGGTCTGTTATTTCAAAAACTTATTTTAATTTTAGTACACACGTACAGCGTATAAACGACGTTACTTCTACTTATAAAAAGAAAAAATTACGTATCCAATAAAACATCCGTCTAATATTTTAGATGCATTAGCAGTAATCTCTCAAGTTTTCATTAAGTTTTGACTTTTCTTTCAAGTTTGTTATTGTTGTCTCTTGTACTCAATCTTGCCTTGAATTAGAAAAAATATTTAAGAAAAATAATAAATCGGAAAGAACAGTGGCATAATTAGGAAATAAAATCCTGGTCAATTTTTTCATTTCCGGGATTTTAGGATTTAGCAATGTGAATCCCGGGATCCCGAGATCAAACACAGAATTAGCCTAAAATATGACCAAAATCAAAAATAATATTAAAAAAATTAAAACATTTAAAAGTTGTTAATTGAAATGTTTATGTTTTCTAAACGCAGCTTGTTGTTATTAATGTTTTTTATCAGTTTGATAGTTGAAATGTTGAGATAATAGACTAGGTTCCGTGCAATTTGTTTTTTTTTGTTTTATTAATACAAATGAAATCTTCTCTATATAGGTATTATAATTCTAAAATTACTTAGTATAGGTATATGTGTAAGGCAATTTATATTAACCTCGTTATCTGCATAATTATATACACTAGATTAAGTATATTTTTTTTAGATTATGAACTTGTTTTATATGTAATTAAAAAGTTGGGTAATTTTTTGGATCTAAATAAATGATAAAATTATTTCTTACTAAAAGATTTTTATTAAAAACACAAACACATAGTATTTATTTTTATTTTATTTTTAATCAAACATATATTTCTTTATTATTATTTCTATATTTCCATATTATTTTATATAAATAGTTTCAGTAGACAAGAATATATCAGTTTAACCGCAGCAGCCACTGTGTGTACTGGATTAATTTTTGTTATTTTCTATTAATTATAGAAAAAAAAAGTAATATTTTTTTGCTTAAACTGTTTAGTTAGTTCTTTTTTGTTTTCTTTTAATGTAAACTACCTATTTGTTTTCCAGAATATTCCTATGAAATAATGCAAGTTTTATTGCATTATGGTTCGCGGCGGTGGTGTTAGGATTTCGTCGGTATTGTTTTGTTGGTTGATTGCGGGTTAGTAAGCCATGACATCTGGATTACATACTGGTAATTTAAGAATTCACGAGCCACTATTCTGTTTTAAAAATTTTTTTTTTTGCATTAATCCAATTCCAGAATTTCGGGACTAGGAAAGCGTCCAGGATCTCGGGATCGTATTTCCTATAGGCATAACCCCTGCCACTACCTGTACTCTATTTTTTTACTAATTATGTAAACTAAAACTGTAATAACGAGGGGCTTTCAATAAATAGTAAGAATGAAGTAGAAACTCTTTGGAACAAAAAAAAGTATATACTGGCTGGTAAAGAAATTGAAAATCTTTTGTTTTTTAGAAATAGAAGTCTTTTGTTTGCAGTTTGCCGGAGCGTGTTGTCGATAATGGATAAGATTGAATTGCGTGTGTTTATTAAGTACGCTTGCTTGAAAAACATCAGAAAGGAACAAGTTAATCAAGATTTACAAAATACTTTATAAAATTAATTTTTTAAAATTACAATGAAACTAACAAATATAAATTTTTTCTCCGATGGAAATTAAAACACGTGGCTTATTTGTTTGAAACTCAAACTCAAACTTTTTTGAATTCGAAATTTTGAATCAATAGGTCAGTTTAATTATTAATTTTATAAACTTTAGCACCGGTTCTGAATGATTTACTACCGAGAAGAACCGGCATGAAACTCTGTAGTAAATCTTTTATATTTTTTCAACTTGCAGTTAAAATAACATAATAAATAAAAAAAAAAAAAAAAATATTGCATATGCACCAATACCAATACATATTAAATAAGTTTTTATTCTTCCATGTATTTTTATCATTCATTTATTCATCAACTTTGTAATAGCTTTTATTCATTAAACTATCTTTGACATAAAGTTTTAAATTTATTTGAAATCAACCACTTTTTCTGAAATTTATTGTTAAAATACATACTTTGTATTTCAAAAGATCTAGGTATGTTGAATGTATATAAACCTTCTGAAGACTAACTACATTTATTGGAGCTACCAATTTATGCTTATTGCATAGTAAATAACTATTTCTGGCGAGTATGGGTCGACTCTTCGTATACTGATACACTTAGGTAAATTACAGGTAACATAATTGTGAGAAATGTTATTTTTAAAAGAAACAGTTTAAGTTGGGGATAACGTGGTTAATAAGGCTTCTGCTAACACCACAAATTGACCGACAACCTCCTAACTTACTGTAGAGAGCAATTTCGTTTAATTTCGTTATTAAGCACGTTATTGCAGATTTTCATCAGCATTGATGCAAGATAGAGGAATTTTCAGGCTCTGAGTGACATACGAACGGATAAACAGACATGACAAAATTGTAATAGTTCTGCGTTTGCCGTTTGGCTACAGAACCCTATAAATAAAGTTCTATTCGTGCATAACATGCCACTGTTGATTTTCGTAGCCCTATTATTATAGTAGGTTTGTTCAACGCGCGTTCCATACTCGCTTATGGCAAATTTTTTGTAATAATGTTTCTAATGAATTAAAATTGGGTTTATGTAGTGTACGGCTAGCATAATAATTCAGCACGCGGGTGGTGGTACCTAATAAGGCGGGTTACGCTTGTATAGATCGTAATCAATTTAATTGGAAATTTCCTTTGATTAAACGCAAAGACGTTGTTAGAAGTTGGCCTAATAAAATAGGTAGCGTCAGCAAAAATCTATGGTAGTCGGCAATACGGAACAAAAGGATATAGGTGCAGTTGTTTGTGCCATATAATTAGTGAAAAGGCAACTAAAATCAACAAAAAAAAAAAAAAAACTAAAATTATAATTTAAGTAATATCGTTTAATATTTTTTGGTAGATTTTAACCATAGATTAATTATTATTGATCGATGACAATTTTGTCGGCCTAATTCTCTAATCGTCCGTCGATGCAACGTATCACGCATGACCGGTGTTTGGGTTACGTTATAGTTTTGACAAAATACTAACTTTACTATATGAACTTTTGAACGAAAGAGATGAAAACGCTTTGTACGAATTTCACTGATCTTAAAATTGTCAAATATCTGTGCAAATAATAAAAAAAAATACTTAACTCTTTTTGATTACTTAAAATTTGTGAAATTTAAGATATTCACCTACAATTCGAACTAAGACGTTGATTTGCAAGTCACGTTTTGTTAAAGATACATAGGTCATGTACATGACATCACAGAGACTTGCTACGATGCTGGCACACTTTTTTTGCTTCCATCAGTGCTTTATACAGGTTTGTCGCTTTTAAAGCACCCTAGAGATCGCCTTTTCTGAGAAGGACTCAGAACGATTGTGACACAATTGACTGCATCTTCCCCTACCAAACCTTAAGGTTTGGTACGTAAACCCTTACGTAAATTTGTTTCGTGAATCTTTCTTCATCTACCTTTTCGACATGTCAAAATCACCTTAACATCTCTCTCTTTACACATAAACGATTTGTTTGAATGTTTATGAAGCATATCATTATAAATTTAAATATATGTATATGTTTCATTATATTCTATTAATAAAATTAAAGCTAAGTTACTTTCAAGTTTACTGTTATATTTGTATATTTTCAAATTTTGTACAAAGCTCCTATACAAAGAAAGAAAAACTTTACAACCAGAGGTGGCTCGTGACATTTTTAATGGGTGTTCACTTAAATGAAAAGAAAAACGGGTTGCACTCCAGGAGTGCCGGCAGAAGTGTAAACTTGAATATTAACTATTTATTATAAATAATAATGTTTGTTTATTTACTTTTTTGACGTAGTATATTTGACATCTCAATCTGTCATAGAATTAAAATCCCATTTTTGACCTCCCTGTACTACTTATAATCGACATATACTAAAAATAAAAACTAACCTAATGTAAATAAAGGTCAAGTGTCCTGACGCCAGTTCCATCTTACGAATTTTCGATCAGTTCACGATCCTGACGCGAGTTTAACATTTTTTACCCATCACAAAAAAGTGCACAACGCCGCTAAAGAAGTTTTCACTTCAACAAAAGAAGAATTGCTTAAATGCTTACCTTTTATTATACTATTTAAAATAAAAATTCATTCGCATATTTAGATTCACAAAAGCGCGTCGCGCGTGTATTCTTTCGTTTCACGTTTTTGTGACCCTTTTTCTTTATTTCAAGCTGAATTACTAAAATATTTTAACACTGTTTAATCACATCACAATAATCACATTTTAGTTTTGATATTGTTACTTATTAGACAGTAAACAAACTTGTTGTGTTTATCAAAAACTCGCGCGCACGAATAAAACATTTGTTGTGATAAGAGTGGCAATAGTGTGCCGGCGCGGCGTCGTCGGACCGAAGGCAGGGTTCAAGCTGGCAACAGTATTCTGCTTCACATTTTGCTAATTTTTCGTACAAAATCATCTGTTTCACGTGTGAGACTGTGTTTTGACTTGTGAGTTTGACTTTCTCTTTCACACTCGATGATTTTAGCTCTAAGTCTCTGTACTGAAATTCGTTTTATAGGAGCGCAATTGCTAGCGCTCCACTTAGTGACACAGTTTCCTCAGTGCAATTCTATACTAAATCTTGAGTTAGCTGTGTGTGTACAGAATGTTTTTAGTGACATTCTATTTTAACATAAAGAGTAATCGAAGCATAATAATTATTTATTTGAAGTAAAATCTAAAACTTCTTGTTTCTTAACTAGATAATCATTTATGGGAGTGCGCTGCACCAGAGTGCTCCTTAGGTCGGGCTGCCTCTACTTAGAACTATGCCTTGAACAACAAACTGTAACTGAACTTAATTATAACCTACTCATATTTTGTAGTTCAAACATAGAGAGAATATACACATTTTCCATACTCGTGACGTGAGTTTATATTTTATGATAGGTAGTAAGTTTCTTGATTTTTGTGATAGTAGAATAATCTAATAAAAACCTAGTTGTTCTTAATTTCTCATTTATAGTTTTGCATGTCTGTCCGTCAGTTCACCGTCCGTATGTCACAGCTTAATTATTTCACTATCTTTACATTGATTATTATCGAAATTTTGCAGCGAGTTGTCTAATGTTACCTAAATCTAACATAATGAAAAAATGTAAGAGTAGCTCTTTACATTGAACAAAGGGGTGATTTTTTTTTGCGTTAGATAACTCTTGAAAGATGCATTGAAGGTTGTTTAGTAGCTTTTTTTCTCAAGTAACTACATAATTTGTTAGTTATTGGCTTAAAAAATTTAAAATTTTGGTCTCCCCCTCTAACTTATGTCCTCTGACCATCAGTTCTGAAAATCTGGAAAAAAAACAAAGATAAAAATTTTAAATGCTTGTTTTAAATAAAGTGCGTTTACAAATTTTTCATATCCTACCTATCTGCGATTATTCTCGTTTTACGGAACCCTAACTTAATGCGTGTACGACACGCACTTGGCCGTGTTAATTTCTTAACAGTCTAATCTTTTCATAATGCACTGTGTATACATTTTATAACTAGCAACAGAGAAGATAAACCGTTACATACCTTAAAAAAACCGGAAAGGGTAAAAAACAAAATGGAGATCACAATTATGACTAAAAAACGTATTTAGGAAATTGACTATCGTTTGTCTGAAGACAATCTATTGCTTTTACGTAAAAATATTTTAAACGCTTATTTACTTTTTCTATCGGTACATTGGGTCGTATATCTTAAAATTTCCACCCAGTGAATCTTGTGTCCGGATAAGATACACCAATAAAATTTATGTGGAGTACGGTCCGCAGCGGCGGCGCACAAACTAACTTAGCACGTAGTTCCGACGATTCCGACTAAACTAAACAATGACTAATATCTACAAAGTTTAACAGAATTAACTAATTTATTATTATTTAAATAACTACTAATGTAATTAATGAATGAATGTATAACTATATGGAAATAATGCATTTTGAATGGCGAAATATTTATAGTTTACAGATAATTATTGTAAGGCAGTTGGTATGAAAACAATTTAAAGATTCACCCTATATACATAAGAGATTTGTACTCAAATTTACTACCCATTTAACTAGTCTTCTTTCTTACTAATCCGATAATTTCAAGAACGCTACTATAATCATTTTTTTTTAATTTGCAGACTTATAGTCTATTTGAAACTGGTCCTACAGGAATGCTGCAAATATATAGGTACTGTATTTCTGATCTGAACGGTATGTGGGCCATGACATTGTCAGCTCCGTAAATAGTATTAAATATTTTATCACGAAGTCCTGTGCTATTATAGGAATTTTATTAAGAAATCAATTAATTTAAAATGTAAGTCATCTAAAAAATTCAGTATTTGTCTTAAATAATATGTAACTACCTAATATAACATGTCATACACAAACGAATGATCGGTAGCGAAAAATGGTATACTTACATAATCGATTTCCGCTGGAACCCATATCAATTAGGATGCAAAAAGGCCAAAAGGTATGTTAATCCAGATCTAAAGCTACAACCTTTGAACTAAAACGGTCCTATACTTATGTCATGGAGCGTGATAGAGAAACATACATACAAACTTTCATATTTATAATATATTATAAGACTTTATATATCATATAAAGTTATATCAGTTATATATATATATCATAAATAAGACTTATTTATTAAGTAAAGGTCCATAGGTGGAGACCTTTATTGTGCAGCAACGAACATTGTAGGTCCAGGTCATGTCAAAGTCTTTCACTTAGCGGAACGTGTATATGTGTTTTTGTATGCTTTGTAGAAGGGTGTCCACTTTTTGGGTTTTGGCTCTATTTTATAGCGTGTCTTTCCCGATTTTGGGTGGACATGTTTATATATATATTTACACAGTTAAGAGTGAATAATCTAAAAGCATCATAAAAAGAGTAATAGATATCACTCCTTGTACTTGAGATCAAGTTGCACTGATTTTACAACTTGATCTCAAGTTTTTAATATATAATAGTTTTTAAGCAAACCTATTACTTAAACTATTGTGATGTTACTTCAAGTACTTTAAGTAATCCAAGCTATCCTTCCGTGTCTGCCAGCTCCTCAATCCGCTAATGGATAAGTAGGTATGTATGTATGTAATAATGTGAATTACCTATTTGTATGTTAATGTGTCAGCAGTTAATATTTTTTTTATAGTTGTATTAATATAAACAGTTTACACCAGTTTAAGTAAATTGTTGAATAATATGTGTGTATTCTGTATGATTAACAGTTATTTATGATACAAGGGCGGTAAATAGGTTGTTACAATTAAGTGTCAAATTTAAAACACGAGAACAGCGAGGGTTTTCAAAGGCACGCATTCGCAATAACCTTTTACGCTCTTGTATCATGCAACGTTTTTCAATGCATTACTATACAGTATTTTCATTTATTGCCTACTCAAGTAAATATCGATATTCTTCTTGGTACCTACTTCTCTTTTGAGGCGAAGTAATCTCATTTGTTATTTGGGCTTCTTTAACGTATCTGTAGGAGTTAAATCTATAATTTCTTTATCAGAACTACTTTTTAAAAGTAATATTTATTAAAGACTACAGTTTTGCAATGAAATGGCGCCTTTTTTTTGCAAGGGCGCGCACACAGGTTCTATTTATCCTTGCTGAAAAGCTGATTCATTGACACGACCACGAGTGTTTTAGGCGGAACAGTTTTCGTCGAACAACAGTTATGATTTGTAGTAAATTTTTTCTCCCTCCCTCGTAGCCTAATTGGTAGTGTGGCCGACTGCTGTGCAGAGGGTGTGGGTTAGATTCCCATACTGGACAAACATTTATGTTATAAACATTTGTGTTCATCAAAAAAAAGTATGTAAGTATTTGTATCCGTTATCTGGTTTTCATAAAACAAGCTTTGCTTAGTTTGGGCACAGTTTGCATAGCTAAACCACGTTATTATACAATTACGATTCATTTTTATCATATTGTATCGTTTATAGTTTGCCAAAATCGAACAAAGGAAGTTATTGCAATTGGAGGGCCGTGGATTCATACAGAGTTTTCGCAGTAAGCTTCTTATGATAGTTTCATAACGAAAAATTTTTGACCCTGCATGCCTACTTAGCAAGCTGTTTTGTAAAAAAATTTAAGAATAGAAAATTGTAACCGGGGCCCGAAATTAGTGAAAAATAAATAAACAGCGAGAATGCTTCGTCATGGTCATGATTAATAACCAAATAGATTTTAGCGAAATTAGATTGACTGTCACGCTACTCGGATGTTTCAGCTAAATGTATTAATTTTACCTATATATCTAGACATTGCATTGATTGCTTCGTAAATTAATGTGGCTTGGACTGAACGTGATCGAACCTAATGGTTTTGTAATTCTATTAAATGCTATGTTTAATGATGCTGCCTGCAATATAATATGTTGTTTACAATATCTAAGAGTAATGAAAATTAAATAAATAACTTTATTTTTAGCGTATGATACAATGATATAACATAAATTTTAACAGCCCAAAATAAATAAAGGCAAAAGATTAGGCTGCATGTTAACATAGGTTTACATTTGTGTTTTTGTTGTTATATCAGTTGTATTTAATATTGAATTATTTTCAATAATCACAAAGAACAGTGGCCATTTTGAATTAAGCAAAAGTTTTGGAATGAAATAAGTGACATAAGATAATTGTATAATAATTGAGCACTATAGGTACCTATTACATATTTTTTCTAAAGTTAGGGGACATTTATTGACTGAAAAGAAGGACATTAATTAGTACGTAAGACTTTCCATTTAATATTTGCTTTCCAATTTATTGCTTCCTTTATAATCTTAAAGACAAGATGATTACTGAATTTGTGTAATTCTTGAAAAATTTATCGAAATATTTAAGTATAAAGACGTGACATTATATACCCTGTAAACTGTGTAGTTTAAGGCTAGTTTAGTTTTATTCCTACAGAAAAAAAAATTGGCTATGTGCCACCTAAATGTTTAAACCTAGTCTATTTATGTATGGAGAGTAGCCATTGTATTTTTAAATTTTATGTTTGTCCGTAAAAAAATATCCCAATATCCAGTGATAACCACAACTTAAATACAAGAAATAAACATAAACTATGTCAAAGTTTAGGCTTACTAAAGCCAACAAATCATTTATGGGAAGCGCTGTAAAATTTTATAATAAGTTATCTGTAGAAATTGTTAACTTAGGTGACGAACAGTTTCAGTTTTATATGAAACATCTGCCATGTAAGAAAGTATATTATAATGTAGATGATTATTTGAATGTCAAAATTGTATGGCCTTGTATCACACATAATTAATGTTAGCTTTTCTATTCAAACTAAAATAATTTACGTTTGCTTAGTTGAAGGAGCAGTCTGAAGGCCAAGTTAAGTAGTAATGTTATAACTTTGTTGTAAACTTTACAGTGGTTGGTGGCGAGCTACCAGGGGAGGTTCTGGTGGGGTTTTGGATGTGTGGGGGTGTGGCGCACGAGTATGTACGTGTATGTGCGTATATACATATTTTGATAGATGTTGTGTACTTGATGGCTTGGTTCCTGCATGGCTGCTTGGTAACAGGTGTACATCCGGGAGTCTCTCGTCACTTATTTTCCCCTTAGGCTAGTTTCCGAAGAGATGGTAGTTTAAATGATGTGTTTTGCTGCCAGGCCGTTGTGTGGAAGATGGGCCACAAGATGGGTGTGCGATGTCTGTTTAAATGTGTGTGTGCATATATGTATGCGTGTGTGTTTGTGTGATGAAAACCCATTTGAATAAAAAAATAAAAGTGTTATTAATTAAACGGTCGACGAGAGCTATCTGTTACTACTTTTGATAACTGTGACGTGAAACTAAAGTTCTTCTTCTCAAGACTTAAATAATGTTGGTCACGCCATGTTGGTCACGCCATGTTGGTCCTCATTTAGTTTTACTCTGAGATAGTTTTCAAAGAATATTTTTATAACCACTTCAAAAAAGGAGGAGGTTCTCAATTCATCGGAATCTTTTTTTATTCATTAAAATAGTAATCCAGTATATAACATAAATACAAATATTGTTATTTAAGTGGGTAGGCTCAAAACAAAAATTTTGTAACGTAAATAAAAAAAAAAAAAAAAAAAACTTATAAAGGCATTATTTAATTATCTACACAATTCCATTGTAAAATAAATTGTGTTCTTCTCGTCTCAGCCGCTAAACGTACTATTAAACGTAGTTAAAAAACAATTCAAAAGTGAACGTTGCACAATGGCCGGTCATAAAAGGCCCTAATAAGGTGATAGAAAACTTGAGCAAAAACAACGATGACGCGATATGTGACTATGCGTGCGTGCGAGCAGTGTAGCTACATCTCAACTCACCGAGATTTTAGTGAAATACATGAAATAAATTATGTTAATAGTTTTATATATATCATTGTTTTTTTTAACTGACGAACGAGGTCAAAAAACAAGATCAGCGGATCCGGAGAAACCTTTGCATGTCCTTCTGACCTGGTCGTGTGTCTTCTTGAAAGAAGTCTGTCGACCTGGTAGGAGTATACAAACCTGGTAGAAGTCTGTCCACCTTTTAGAAGTCTGTTCACCTGGTAGAAGCTTGTCTACCCTGTAAAAGTCTGTTCAAATGGTAGTAGTCTGTCTATCAGGTAGAACTCTGTTCATCTGGTAGAAGTCTTACTGCCTGAGAGATTTCTGCCCACCTGGTAAAAGTCTGTCCACCTATGGTAGAAGTCTACCCACCAGGAAGAAAACTGTACACCTAGTAGATGCTGGTCCACTTGGTAAAAGTCTGTTCACCTAATACAACTCTGTCCACCTGGTAGAAGACTGTTCCACGCTGCTTTTACAATACTAGAATAGGTGTTTTTCATAACTAATTTTGAGTTTAATATTCTAACTGTTAACAATCACTATTTGCACCGTCAGTCAGCACTGGCTTCACACTTGGCTATAGACTCGTCTTAAGGCACTAAGGTTTTAGGTTGAAAGGTGTTACGAAATTTGCTTCCCAGCCAAGCTGGATTTTTCGAATCACCTCTTTATCGCAGTGAGACTTATCTTACTGAAGTGCTATGCATATTGTTGAAAACTTTGAAAGCATTCCTAATCAGTTGGTCGGAGCGTGACATTTACTAGTTGGAAAGCGTTGTCCGTATCCAAGAATCATGTTAATGCCTTGAAGCGATTCGGCAAAGAGAAGGTAAGTAGGTACTTGCCATTATGTCATATTATTTTACCCCAGGAAATTTATAGCATAAACTTTTTATACTTAGTAAGTTTATTTTTTTGTGCAAAATATTAATTATTATCAATTGTTCGCATGTTTGTATGTATTTTTATTTTTAAGATTTATCGAATCAGATTTTTCCCATACAATCTTCGGGGCACTAAATAGCCTTAAATAAACATTTTACTGCTTTAAATGCGTTATAACCACACCATATGTTGCTATTTGTCACTGTCGCACAATGCATATTCATTTATTTACTGAAGTTTTTGTCGATTTCATACATTATTTTAACTCAATAAAAACTTTTTTTAAATAATTCGTTATGGATGAAAAGGTGTTTTGCAACAATGATAAATGGCACTTTATAACAATAACAACATTTTAAGTAGCGAATTTTCTATAGTCAAAGATATAGGGGTAACGTAGTTTGTATGGAAAAACGTTAATGATATACCTATCGAATCCGACGTAAACCGATCATTACAGAGTCCGGTTATGCTCAGTTGTGGCCAAGGCTTGTATAGTGCTTTCCTCAAACATGCGTGTAACAAAAATTATATTCATAACTGTATTGACAATCATAAAAATAGTTTAGGTAATTTTACCGTCAATTCGCCGCGTTTAAATGTCGATTTCCTGTTTTACTTTTTTAAATTAATTTAATGGCGCATTCTTTTTCATAATAACATTTGATGATTTATCACTTTAGTTATTAATGTTCGGCTTCGTTCCATTTTCCAATTTTATATTTGACCGCTTGAGCGCTCGACACGGCTGAAACATTGCGGGCCGCTCTCTAATACTGTACTGCAAGTACGATTTATCCCAAAGAAACTTGTGCAAGATATAGTCGAATATCAATGCATGATTAAAAAAAATACTACGTTATTTTTATATATCACCATTTGTCACAGTCGCTAAAAGCATGCTTGCTTGCCAGCCTTCATACGTCCCAACTGCTGGGGCACGGCCTACCCTCACAAGCGAGGGTGATTTAAGCCATTGCCCACACGCGGGCCCAGTGCGGATTGTGGACTTCACATACGTCATTTTTTTTGTTTTCTTGACGTATGCAGGTTTCCTCACGATGTTTTCCTTCACCGAAAAGCCAGTGGTGTGAATAAATAAATCAGTGTAGGATAGATCAAGGCGAATCGGATCAGTGGGTGAATCGGATCAAAATAAGGAATTCGTTAATATTTTCAAAACGCATGAAAAGGAATGCAAAGAAGAAGGGGGGTCATAAGACGCCGCTCGTTACGTCTTATGACCCCCCCTTCTGCCCCGCAACTACCACCATCGGCAGTGTTTTGATTTGATTAGTAAATCAGTGTCAGCGCTGCTTGCCAGCAAGTCCGATGTTTGTAAGCATTACAATTTTGGCGCTCATCTAAGGTACGTACTTACAGTTTTTTGTTTAACTTCAAGGATTTGTGTAAACTCTTTGAAATTTATTACTTAAATTGATTGGGAAGAAGTCTTTTTAAGAAATCATTGTGGTTTTTGAGCACAATACTGTAGGTTAACATGTAAAATACTTACTTCAAAAGTCAATAATTTGGGGTTATTCGGATCACGTCATCGGTGGCGAGTGGGATCACTTTTTCAAAGTGTTTTCTTTGTATTTCTGAATATTTACACATTTTATTTTATCGCAGATGGTTCACACAAACCAAAAAAAAGACAAATACGGGATAGTAGTTTAAAGAAAAAATGGGAGAAGATTTTTATGCACCTACTCAAATAAAAATTTATCCGAATCGCCTTGGTCTACCCTACTTGAGAAATTAAGAAAAGACTCATTGGTGCACGCCGACCCCGGGGTTTGAACCTCCGCCACTTGGGACGTAAAGTAAAATTTAAACCCCTCGGCCACCACTTACTTCCTTGGCCACCACCGACTTCCTCGGCCACCACCGACTTTAAACTAAAAGCATACTCATCCATAAAATGCCAGTAAATTATTATTTAACTAGAGTTTTAAGATATAAATTTATTTAATTCTACTTTTTCAAAAATTCGATTGTAATAATACAAGTAGGTCTCTAGTTTATTCTTTTTTATTAGTTGTTTGAAGGTCGATTGTTTAAGAAAATAAATAGAAAATTTGCATTAAGAACATGTTTCCTAAAAACCTCTAAAATTCTGATAAAGTGTGTTATTCATGTCAACAAAACAACTTTTATTTCTGTACAGATATAATTTATAAAAGAATCATTTACAATGAACTGATACAATTTGAACAACAAACTGACAATAGGTAAGGACCTAGTGAGGATATCCTAGAGGTATATATACCTAGTTTTGTTATAGAATAGGTACAGCAGGAAATCCTTTTGCAAGACATTGTCTGTCTCTTTCTTCTGTGACAGCCTGTTAAAAAAACTCTTGCCTCTTATCTTCACAACCAGACTAATGCTACTAGAGGTTATCCTCGATAATGGCATGCTAAAAAATCTAAATCAGGTTCGATATATTCGTGCAAGGTAAAGTTTATTTTAGAAGTAATTTAAAACAAAATTCCAGATTACTCTTGAGGTTTTGCCATGGTGACCTGGTTTATATTTTCTACAGTGCAGCGTTATAGAGGTAATATGTAGAAGTTTAATAAACTTACCAAATATGACGTGTTTATTTTTATTTAATTTTTTCGCGGTGCAAAATTAACGTATATTTCAAGTTAAGGCTATGGCATACCTAAGCAAAAGCTAACTGTTACCACCAGTGTACAAAGCCATATTATACTATTAAAGCATACAAAGATACACAGTTCCACGTACCATAAGCACATGACCGCACGTTGAAAATTTTGATTTTCTCGGTTTTTATCGATATAGAATTGAAATATTTACTTAGGACTATTCAAATTCAGCAAATTCACATGGTCGTTTTGATATATATTTTATGAAATAAGAATCAAGAGAATAGCACTCTTAGTTTTTCTAACAATTTGAATTAAAGCCCTAAAATAGAGTGTCACAATTATTTATTTTTTTAATAGATAAATTATTATAATATTAGAAAATTCACTTAATTAAGGTTTGAACTATAACATATATTTTTTTCACGTCAAAAAGTGTACTCAGGAATGTAACAAAATTAATCAAAATCTTGTAAACCTAAACTTAATGCGAACAAAGAATCGAATCAAGTACTAACTGTACTTATTTGTGAAAATGTACTAAGTAACAGTCTACATTTGATGTCCCAAGCGACAAATTTTAATGTTTTTTTAATACAGGAATTTATGTCCTCTAGAGGGCGCCATATTGAAGTTTATACAGCTTGTAACCACCAAGGACTAAAAAGATGCTTCTAACGATACTTAATATGTCAAATTATAATGGGTAGTTTAAAAGATATGAGAGAAGAGATCAATCCTCCTCCTTTTGGCTTCGTTGTAGTCGGGTAAAAAGCGTACCTTTACTTGTTGGCCATCGTAGACTATTTGAAGAAAATAAAGTATACACGATTGGCGATCTTCGCTCTCACTTCTTGCATTAATAATCTAAATACATCTTGATAATTTGTCTCAAAATCCTAAACGTCTCTAAAGAAAACCTTACATAATAACATTTCCAATATCTCGACACATTGTAGAAACTGCCTACATAACATCACAGCAACCTCTAACATAGACAAAACTCAACACTACACCAACATAAAACTTCATCATATAAGGAGCTTCCCAAGACGATATTAATATTAAGATTACACCCCCAGGCCCGGGCAAAGCTTTGAGGCAAAATAGTATATTGAAAAATCGTCCTAAACATTAATATGCAAAAGGGGCTATATTGCAGTGCCTCTGTTGGTAGGAGCTGGGTGATCGCGGTAGAGAGGGAATACTTGAGGGGCGAATGTAAAAACCACCCCCGCGATCGACTTATATGCTGTATCAAGACACCGTACGGTGTACGAAGAAAGTGTGGCAAGTGAGTTTTACAAGGATGTCAAAAAGTAAAATTATAGTCTTAAATAAAGTCGTGGAATTTGTGTAGCTCAAATTTCATAAATTTAAAATTTGAAGTAGGATCAATATTTTTTTATGGTTTGTTAAATTTAAAGAGGTTATTTTTTTATTAACATGCTTTTTTTGATATTAAGCTTGTAAGGAACCCTTAGATATGATATATTCATCCCTATCCTTACTTAATATGGTACAGATCGGCATCTCAAGAATAATAACTTAAGTACTATCTATTATTATTCCACGATCCTAGCAACTTTTGTAATAAAAAAAAAGATACCCATGTATTTGCATTTTATGTCGTATGTATTCATATACGAAATAAAAACTGGCCAAGTGCGAGTTGGACTCGCACACCGAGGGTTCCGTACCTACCACCATTTATGTAATCTACAAACACAAACAAAAATATTTTTATATTTGATTTCATTCAAAGAAAAGTTAAATTGCTGTTTACGATTTATGACGTATTAAAGAAAAATTTTTGAGTTTCAGTTTTAAGTATAGGGTACCCCAAAAATGTATTGTTTTTTTTTTCTATTTTTGTGTGAAAATCCTAATGCAGTTCACAGAATATATCTGCTTTCGGAAAAATGTGGCTGTGACAGACAGACAGACATGACGAATCTATAAGGCTTCCGTTGTTTGCCATTTGGCTACGGAACCCTAAAAAGTGAACAAAGTAATATACTGGTAGCTACATACCGCATATTATGTCCTTATTACTTATATACTAATCAAAAAGAGTACACTATATTTAGTAACTAAGTTAATAAATAATATAGATAATATAGCACTCTGTAGTCCATAATTTTCATTTAGTTCCTCCTTATTTAAGACTGTGTTCGCGCGTCTCCCTCAAATTTTACCTCATCTCGTTCCTCGCGGGCTACACCTACCGCATACGTTGCCTACATATTTATATTTCATGTATCTCCTTGTATATACTATGTTTCTAAGGAGGTAAGTGAACATTTATTGCTCATCTAAAGGCGCTAGAGAACTTGCAGGTGCCTTCATGGTTACGTATAAGTACTATTGAACAGTGCTTATTATTAATTACTTAAATTTAAAAACTTTATTTACAGAACTAGATATTATTAAAATTTGCTATTTCGTTTCAAGTTTATTTTCCGGTTTATTCTCGTCAGAACTCAATTTTGATTCCAAACTGCATACTGATATTAACCTTAGAAGTAGTTTTATATACAATTTTTGAAAGTTTTGATTGCTAGGTAGAATTAAATGTACAATAAACTGATTTTTATAAAGGTCAATCAACATGTTTTTTCTTTCGAGATCCTGTAACTAAGAAATAATGTATGTGCACTAGAAGCTTGTATGAATACATTTTTCTATTTTTTACTGCAGTACGGTAAAGTATCTAAGTACAACATCAAAAGTGTGTTCTCGGAAGTTATTGGAAACAGTCTCGAGTTATTCGGACTCTGGTATTCGTGATATAAATGTATGGAAGTTTGTCTTACCTCTCGAAACCCGTGAATGTACTTGCATACATTTTTCTCAACAAAAATATTATTTTCATATTAAATATACTGATTGCACATCAAATTAACCAGAGCGTACAAACGTAATACTCACACATATAATAAAATAATTATTGTTGCAACATGTTTTCTATTAAGTCTCTCAAAACTCGCTCAACATATATGACTTAAAATTTCAGAAAATATGCTCAACAAATTGAATAATTATTATAGCAAAGGATTGCTATTTATATAGCATTATGTTTAGGGTTTATATAATATACTGAAAACTAATAACGGGCTCTTTCTATCACTTTGCCGCCGAGTAGGTGCCTAGCGAATTTTTCAAAAAACATAAACACAGTTTGACAAGTCTCACTTAGAAATTCCTATTATGGTGTTGGCAATATTTGTTATGTTGAAAACACTATCTTCTATACGGTGTTAACTGTTGTAAAAAAGATTTTTTTTAAAACGACACGATTGCGCCGATGATGACATTATCGATGCGATCCGATGCTCGTAGGAGCTACGTTATATGAACGTATGACAGATTAGCTCCCTGGATGATCCTGCCAGTAGTTAAATGTTTGTCTCAAAGACTGAGCCATGCATGTCTTAGTGCAAGCCATATTAAGGTGCTGCCATACCCAAGCGAGTTAAGTTTGCAAAGAATTTAATTAATTTTGTTCCAGGCCTGAGTACATTTTTGACGTGAATAAAATATATATTGTAGTTCAAACCTTCATTAAGTAAATTTGCCAATATTATAATATTTAGGCTATTAAAACAATAAAAAAAAATACTGACACAATTTTGGGCTTTTATTCAAATTGCTTGGAAAAGTAAGAGTGATATTCTCTTGATTCTTATTTCATAAAATATATATTAATATGAACAAGTTAAATTGCTAATTTCATAGTTCCGAATAAATATTTGAATTTTATACTGACAAATAAACGAGATTTTCAACGTGCGGTCACGTGCTAGCGTCTTTCGTACATGGAACTGTGTCTATTTGTATGCTTAAATAGTATAATATGTCTTGGAACACTGATCGAAACGGCACGTTTTTGCTAGGGTATGCCATAGCCTTAAGACGATACCGCGAATCCATACCAATATTATAGAAGCGAAAGTAACTAAAAAGAAAGCGAAAATAGAAGCTATGTTTAAACAAAATTGAACTACAAAGTTTATTGTGCGCTAGTTATTATTAGATATGCGTTCATAAAAATCTCCGCTTTTCAATTAATAGCGATGCGTGACGAACTCAAATTGTTGCTAAAATAATAATATTTTGAGGTAAATATTTTGCTGTGCATTCAGAATTTTTGATTAAAATTGGGTTTTTTTTTGTATAAAAAAGGAAGATTTTTTGTGTTACAGTTAAATAGTAGCCATTTCAAACTATCACTTATTGTGAGTAATCTACAGCGTTGTAGCATAGGTATAGATAGACAGTCGGGTATGAAAATGCATTCAGTTTAGAACCTTTAAGTACTCAATATTTAGGTACTCATACTAACATAATTTATTGCTAAAATTAAAGTAAAGTAGTGAAATAATTAGCTTTATTACAATTATATTTCATTAACTTACCAAATTTGAATTCATAATGTTTCTTACGTACTCAACAAATCAAATAGTAACAAACTTCCCGCATTCCGCAGGTCATTCAGGTCAGTGATTAATTTGGCAATTTAATATCCCGAGAATCCAGTTAAATTTCATACTAATGGTGATTATAGAGGGTTATAAAAAAATATGGTTGTCTATCGCAGTAGATTATTTCGACAATTAAAGCATAGATCCAAACTAATATAATATATTTGTTGAAGTACCTATGCCTGTTCCTCGCTGCGGAGCAAATTCTACTAGTACTATTCAATATCGGAGTACTACTTAATTTCGAGGCTTTACATGGTGCGCCCCTATGCTAGATAAATACAAAAATAATATTTGATATGTGTATACACAACTTTGTTTTTAGTAGCTTTACCAACTTATATATATATTACTGTTTCAATACAAATTGCATACTTGTTAGTTGATGAACAAAGTATTGTTTTAATACTTTGAATCGTGAAATAGATTGTATTGACGATAAAAAGTTTTCTCTGAAACCTACATCATTACCAATTGAGCTGAAATCTGGCACAGGATTGGTGAAAAGTTAGAAAAGGACAAGGCTACTATTTATCCCGGAAAATTTAAGTTGTTATTTAACTATCACTCTTTGACGAACTATTGGTAATGTTATAGCTTGCTGTAGTAAACTTCCTTACTATCGAACTACCAGCAAGGAGATGTTCGTAAAAATCCCACGCCGAAAAGTCGAGATATTTTTAAAAGACTAAACAAAGATTTTTAAATATATCGACACGAGTCCGAAATGGTGGTCAAAATCTGAAATTGTTACATAGACAAGTAAAGTCTGTATCGTATGCAGGACTCCATGTGCTCACTCTCAAACTACTTGTTAGTTTATTTTATACAGCATAGTTTTCGCCTCATGATAAAATTAAATTCACATCTGAAAATTTAATATTTCCCTTTCGGCAGTGAATAAAACGAAGATCAGAAATAATTTGTGCTATTTAAGCTTTAGGCAAGTCGTAGCTTACGAAGTCGTAAGTTTATCCCAGAGGGAGATTTGAATTGTGTGTGTCCTATTTAAAAGGGCCTGCCTTGCTAACTGCGCTTTGTTATGTTGCATTCTAAGATTTTAACAACACAAATATACTTATTATTTATTATTATTAGGCTAACTATATGTATCTTTGTCATCTTTGGGTTTGTTTAGGGTTGTAAGTGGTAAAATATTTTGACTACGCTTACTCGTAAACAATGTATCACGTGCAGGAAAAGGGAGTGCTTAAGACCTTTAAAACTCCCACGGGATTTTTCTTTGCAAAATTTTAGTTTCCACGAGGCAAAGCAGGAGTTTACAGAATTCACAGGCGGTAATGACGCATTAAAGTATGTATAAAAGCTATCCGGTTCAAAATATGAACAACGCGCACACTACAAGCGAACAATCATAAGTTTTAACTTTCGCCAAAACTTTTTAATTCATAACATTTCTAGATACTCGATAAGGTCATGTTGTTTTCTCTTCTTCTATTCCTGTCAATTCAATTGCGTTTTAGAAAGTATTTTAATTTTACATCTTATATTTTTATTCATTTACTCGCAAATTTGATAAAAACATTATGTGTAATACGGGCGGAACGGAAATTACAAAATTAGTCATTAAAGCCTCGGCCTTAGGCTTCCAAATAGCCTCTCGTAAGTAATTTTCCTCTGACCACCCTTAATACACAATGTATTAATGAATTACCCGTATGCAATATGAAACAATATAGAGAGATTTTATCTTCATATTTGTGCAAAGTATTTAATTTTATTTAAATAAATATTTTTATGCACTAATGAAAAAAGGTAAAGTTATCTTTGGTACAGTGCTTAAGTTTTCGGTAGGATTTAATTTTTTTGAGAAGTGAAGATTTTTCCGAGCGACGAGAAGGGAAGCAGTTGGGTTATGGAATGATTTCACTAAAACTGATTGACTTTGTCATATTGCATAAATAACTTCTTTAAATTAACTAGAACTAATAGATAGATAGAATTGTTTGTTTGAGGGCGACAAACGGTTTTTTTTGCACATAGTGCTTTAGCCATTGTAGGCCTCACTACAGGGGTATAGGCTACTACTTGGAGAAGGAGGCTCAGGCCATAGTCCAACGTGCTGGTTTGTTGGAGTTGGAGTTCATTTTCATTCATGACACCTTTATCATTCATTTTCTAAGAGATGTTTGTCAGCCTTTTTTTGGATTCCGTAGTCAACAAGTAACTATTTTAGTTTTGCTATGTAAGCCGATCTGTATGTCTGTTTGTCCGTGGCTTAGCTCAGAGACTCTTAGATAGCAGTAATTGTTATACTACACGTAAAGTGGGGATTTTTTTCCCCATCTGTACGATAGTATGGGGTATCGTGTCGTTGGATAGGTCGTCGTTTAGGAATATTGCGGGTGTGTGAAAACCTTTTCGATTTAGGGATCCCTTTGAGAAATATTAAGCTATAAAGTGATAATTTTTGTAAGAGTCAACGCAAAAAATATGAATGCAAACAGTGCAAATAGTTGCTTATGGATGTAAAAAAGATCATTGCAGTTGCTCTGCCGATGGTAAGCGGTCACCGCAGTCTATGGACGCTTACTACACCTGGGGCATCACTCGCGCGTTGCCGACCCTTAAAAATCTAATACCTTTTTTCTTGAGAACCCCATACAGTACTCCTTAGAGAAAATTTTGAGGCAGGGACCTCATTGTACAACCTTAAACTTAGGTATATGTATAACGAACGAAGTCATTGAGTTATAGTCGATTAACTTCTAAAATGAACACATGACCCCTAAACTATGCGACTGTCAGTGACCAGACCATGGCCCAACACGCACTTGGCCGGTTTTTGTGCATTGATTTTAAGTTTTTAGGCAGATTTTGATAGAAAATAAAAAACAAAGTTCAAAATGACGTCTATTTTTATTTTACTCTTGTAGCCAAATTTTTAAGCAGTTTGAGACTAAACGGAATCTTTATAATAATTCAGTTAAGTTTGTCCGTAGGTTTGTATAGGTTCGTATCGGTAGGTTTTGATACATAATTTGTCTCGGCTTTCAAAATCTGGGTCAAATTTTACACCCAGGAGAAAATGATGTAATGTAAACCGCCATACAGCTTTATAATGAAAGTTAGGAAAAATCGAATGGAATATTCGATTTTAACAATATCTATTACTGAGTTTTACCAATAATAAATCACCTAAAAACACCAGTTTATCAATTTTTTTTGTAGCAATGCACTAATGACCAATTTTGATTTAAGGGTTATTATTGCCCGACTTTTGTAAACCATTTTAATTTATACCCTAATATACTTTGGAATGTTCCTTAAACACCGTGCTTAAACATTGATATAAAAAGTAGAGATATATCCAATTAAATGTCTACTAAAGTTCGTTTATAGTTCGAAAACTACTGTCAACAATTATTATTTTTGAAAACTACCTGAAACATTGCAAACTCGTGTACACACCTACTGAATGAAATCACGTTGATCATGTGTCGCGGTGGTAATTTTTAACACCGCCAGAACAAAAAGTACGTACAGTGCGGTTTCAGAGAAGCTTCCTACCGCGAACGCTTGGGTTGTGGAATGAACTCCCTGCCAAGGTTTTCTCTAAGGACTACAGTATGGGGTTCTTCAAGAAAGAAGTTATTGGATTTTTGAAGGGTCGGCAACGCGAGAGTGATACTTCTGGTGTTGCAAGCGTCCATCGGCCACGGTGACCGCTTACCATCAGGCGTACCGTGTGCTTGTTTGCCACCTTAGTGGCATAAAAAAAAAAGCTACGTCCACTTGAAGACGATGTAGGCCCGGTTTTTACGAAGTAATATATATGCCTCAAAGAATTGTAAATTAATGTAATTACTAATTACGTTTTAATGAATAAATATATTTTGTTGACCGCTAATATTATTTTGTATCCTACTTGCGTAGTTCAATGTTAACCATAGGCAAAATGTATATGTAATATAGGTAGTAATCTTATCATTAATTATCATAAAATCTGTCCCAGCCCCCACAATTTCTAGCTAGTTCCATATTGAAACAAAACACCGTAAAATACTAACAAGATTATAAATTACCTACCTAATTTACCATGCACGGCATGACGCATCCGCGGAAACAAAAACATATCCCGAATTTTACCGAAATCCTTCGAAATTAAAACTAAATCGCACGACCCAAATTTAAATTCTGAATCCCTCGCACACAACTATAATAACAAAAACACCAATGAACGACCAGCATTAAAATTTTGAACGCAAACTATAAAAGCCAGGCAGGTATTGCCAACCCTTGGTAAGAATTTACTTTTGCAAAAATATAGGAGTAGTTATAGAACGCGAGGGGGAAATACCCCGCCTCGAAGGAGGAGGTGGGAGCAGGAAGTGGGGTCAAAGTAGCGGGGTGTTGCGTCGTACAGGGTGTCTACTAAAAACGGTTAAGTAGCTCCCCCTACCCTCTATAACTATTTTATGCGGTCCCCTTAGAAAGACAGCGGAGATGGGGCCGCGCGATACGCCATAGGCGTAGTTAGGACGGGGGAAGTGAAATTTTAATATGTCTAGTCGGTTAAGAATTCATGGCAGATTTATAATTAAATGTCTAATTAGGGTATTGCGATGTTTTTGTAGGGCAGCCATTCTTGCCTTTTAGGTTGTCGACAAATTAAGGGCGGCGAGTAGACTCAGTGTTGCAGTTTTCACGAAAATTTCCTAACATTTGTAATTTTGGTTAATTATCTATAAGTTTAATAAAAACAAAGGTTTTTTAAAAAAATATTCTTGCCAAATGCTGAAAATATTTTTAAAATTATTGTTCATTCTCTATTGTCTTCATCTTAATACAAATCCTTAATAATCGATATGCTTTACAGTTATGCTTTTTAATATACAGTTAAAGTCTAGCCATAGATTAGGTCATTTTTAATCCTTGATTTAAGACATTTAATTTAATATTTATGTCAATTAATTAGCATCGAAATGTACAAACGAGTCTTTGATAATAAATTTTTTTTATGTTAATTTGTTTTACAATTGTTTATGAGCAAATTTTAATTTTTTAGGTTTTATTCCAAATTCAAGGATCATTCATATTTTTACTAGCATTTTTAAGAATCATCTAAAATTTGTAAATTACCCTCTAAGTAAACAAGCAAGATTTAAAGATGTCAATATACCCAAAAAAAAAAAACTTATCCAGGTCACAGACTATATAATATACTTCTAGGTTGAATCAAAATACATGTGTTCGTGATATGAGGCACAAAGTTTAATGATTTTTATTAATTGTTTTTTTTTTGCATATCAATACTATTACTAAATTTAGTATTATACTAGTAACCCCTAGAATAGTTTTTGTTTTCCGGTGCCTATTACATGAAAACTAAATTACTTATTTTAGTTCAGGAACATTACAGTCCAATGAGATCGAATATCTAAAGTTGTGTTTCACATCAAAGTACAAGTAATAAGAATTTATAATTCCAAACATAAAATAAAAACAGCCTTTTAATTATTACAAACAGATATTAACTGACGGACTGTTACTAAAAAAAGGAAAAAAGTATGAATAATTAAATGTCTAAACTAAAAACATATGAATCTTGAAATCTATGAGCAAAAAAATCATTTTTAGATACAACTTATTCACATATTTATGTGAAATATATTTATTGTATTGTTCATAGTAAAAGCAAATTTATTACGAATTACCATGATTTTTGGTCATCATACAGTTCCCATAAAAATGTATAGCTACTTTTGCATTTTTCGACTTGCATTTTTACAATAAAATTATTATACCTACTCTTTTAAAGACTTTTCCCAAAATAACGCTAGTAGGTAAAATTTTATTGTGTACGATTTAATGTTTTTCGGTAATAGCACAAATATTTTTTACGCTACATTATTCACTAAATTTTTGATTTTTTTGCACTGATGTTTACACTAAAAACAATTTGTGAACAGGAACAAGGACGCAATTCAAGTGTTTTTCTTATATCTAACCATTACATTTTTTTTCATACATAATATGAACATACATCTACAAGGGACTTATGTGTACCTACATATTTTTTTGATACAGTTTTATTATTATTAAATCTGGCACTGTTTGGTTTAGGAGTGGCAGCAAAGGCGCAGTGAGGAAGTTAGTGACGAACCAATTGACCGTTTTCGATAGAATTGGATAAAAATAAATTATAATCTTTCAAACTATCATGGAGATAAAACTTTTTGAGTCCTTCTTATATATCATTACAAAAAATGTATCTGAGGCATGTGAAAGCCATATATAAAAAATATAATTTATATGATGACATATTGTTTTTCCTATTAATTCTATTTTTTTTAATCAATATTGTATACGAGTTTTGTAATATTTAACAGTAATTCTACGAAATTTAATAAATAATATATACTTAAATAAAATCAGCAGTATAGTCGTATACTTAGGAATAACTACCCGTTCGTGTTGTGGCTGAAATTATACAATACAAGACAAGATTCACTTGTAAGAAAAGGGCTAAAACAGGTTTGACAAATATTGAAAAAGAAATAATACAACTTGAAAACAAGTGCAGCAATCGTGAGAAAACAGACTTGTTTGAGGCATGAAATAATTTGAACAAGTTAATAGCTACTTATTTAGATAACTGTCACTTGGTAATTATATTAATTTGAACACGTAAAATAAACTTAAAAATATATCTAAATTCTGATATTTTTGTTAAAATCTTTAAAATTTCTCAATAGCAGCTTTTAAGTTAAGGGTTTTTTTTATAATTATATATTTAATTTATGAGAAATTGTGATTGTTTTTGTGTTAAGGATATATTTTAATTTATTTATAGACGTAAGTAAAGTGTAGTCTATGATCTAAGCGAAATAAAAAGCAAGTTAAATTACCATGCCTCTGTCAGCTCCGTGGCTCAGTGGGTAATGACCCGACTGCTGAAATGCGGCGTGGGTTTGATTTCCGCAGAAGACAAATATTTATGTAAATAAAATTTGTTGTTTTATATGTGGATGATTAAAAAATACAAAAAAGTATAAATATGTATTAGTATTCGTTGTCCGGTATCCATAGCACAAGCTTTGCTTAGTTTGGGATCTGTGACACCGCAGTATGTAATACCAAAAAATTAATATTATTACTATTTACTTATGTTGTTTTTGTATCAGGTTTTCTTAAGCTAGTCAATCGGTCAGCGTAAGCCTTTACAGGTGTATGTGTAGCGCGACTAGAGTAACATGTATAGGAAGACGGAGCTGACTGAAAGCGCGTCACGCACTGGAGCTTCTTTCTACTGTATTACACAAATTACAAATTATATAAGAAGAATAAATTATTATAAAATTTATTTTATTTAGGTACAATTAAAAAAATCCGTTTATCCTACCGTCTACAGTCATCATGTAAATCTTTTTATTTAAACTTCTTATTAATTGGAAATATTTTCTGATGATTCAGTTTTATTATTGTATGGCGGAAAGTAATAACTAAAATGTACATTTATTTATTAATTAAAAAAAAATCTTAATACCGTCTAGAATAAAAAGTATTTTTGAATGTATGTATAATTCATAGTGATTACCTATTGTAATATTTAAATAGTAATCGCCGATTAAAAACCAATTAAACACAAAAAGAGTTTGAGAAGGTGTTTTTATCGCAATAACCATATGTGAGATAATGTATGTTAAAACACTGAATTTTCCAAAAAGAATAAACACCTGTTCAGTTTTGATAAAATAACTTTTCATTTTACATAGGTACGTACGTGGGTACTGGTTAACCCTAATAAAAATATTAGGCATCATTCAAGTTACCATTTCAATAAAATTCTCACGGTTCAAGATGTCCACATACAAATATTTCTACGTTAACAATATAACAATCAAGTGGACAGAACTCGCTTTTAAGTAAACTAGAAACAATTCATAAAACATTTCCCAAAACCGAACGAGTTCGACTAGAAATAATCAAAGGACTTGGAATTCAGGCGTCTTATAAAATTCTCACACAATTATATTTTGTCGATCTGCACTATTTTTTCAAAACCTGTCGTGAGTTCAAAGGAACGTGTATCGTCTCGAATCGGACAAGATAACAAGGTGTACCTATTAAGATACGTACGTATTGTTAAACCGGTTTTATTAAAATAGGGTTACATGACCTAGAATATCAAAATATTAAGTTTCTCCACTTTAGTACAAGTAGTTTCGATTTGCCGTCCAGTTAATCAGTTTTAAAAATTATGATTCAGTTAAATCTGAATTAATAACTTTGTTTAATCCGAAAACCCTTAATTTTAATTTAGAAAATATATTTGTTTTCTTTCCCGCTTTACATGATTTTTGTAATTAACGAAAAACCAAATGTTGCTAGCACCTGCAACGCTGCTTATACTCATGTAAAAACCAACGTCTAAGGCGTGCTGAAAATGATGGTGTGAGTTGGGAGGCGTGCGGCGTCGCGTGGGACGTGTATACACCTGCGAGCTGTCTTAGTAAGCGTAATTGTAATAGTGTGTGTTGCTTTTATATTTTAATTTCAATAGTTTTTGCCCTGCATATGTAAGAGTGTATGAAAAATCTTTGTGTGAGTTAATGCCATATTGATTTAGCATTTTGGCCTGAAGTTTGTAAGAAAATTGGAGCTGGAGAAAGTTCTTAATAAGTTATCACGTAATAGAGTAGAGAATAAGTAATGCCTAAAGATTAAGTATAACAGAACTACTGCTGTTTAGAAATCTTTTTAAGATGAATAGGGAGGTAATTTATATTTAGTGTTTTTCTAATAATCTTGTCAGCAAATCAGGTAGACGATAGTCTCCTTAAATGATTATAAACATTTATAATTAAATGATGTTATAAAAACAGTAAAAAACCTTATGTTAGTTTTTTATGTTAATTATTATAATTTAATTGATATTAATTCATAAGTTGTCAATAATATTTTTTACAATAAATTGGTTAATAAATAACCCAGATTCCAAAATACCTACTCGTTAAATATATATATATATATAATATTGTGTGCCTACTATGATCTTATTACATTTTAAATTGTAGGTATATTTATCATATACGTTGGCCATTTATCAAAATATTACTAAATCTAAATTTTGTCGACAAAATACATCTGGTTGATCAAAGCTTGGGGTAAAACTACAACTTGTAAGTCCTAGTCACTTATTAGTTTGGTAAAACAATCACTGTAACGCTTAAATCGGTGGTTGAACATTTTGTCAGATATTTGATTAGAATGAGATTGGATTTGAACTCGTTTCGAAGATCAATTTACAATAAAAGGGTTTTAGTAAACCACAGCGTATAAAATTTATGGTCAGCAAAAACCTTGTTTTGGAAAGGAAAATGTGTAGGGATGGTAAGTTGATTTTCAAGATATCGATAAATTCTGGGATTCATTAAGACAAAGTTAGTATAGTAAACTAGATGCTGATAAAATGTAAATATTTGATATAAATAGTTTATTGTCATATAAATAGGCTGTTATAAACAGACACGATTGTAGATAAGGGAAGTATATATATATGTATATAAATATATATATCGTTTGATCGATTAGCATGAAACGGCATATTTTGCTATAACTCGCTACAAGAGGGCGCTGCAACATATAGGGCAGAAAAACGTCTGCCGGGCTAGCTAGTAAGTTATAAATAACGTCATCGAGTGGTTTTTAAATTAGAAACATTATCTAACAATTAAAACATTTTCGTTATATTTAGAGCCTTAATTAAATTTGTATAACGAAAGATAATCAAAAATAGTAGAACATTGCTTAAATTTTAAATTTTTATCCTATATATCTTTTTATTGTCACATTACTTTACAGGTTTCATTGTATCGATATAAAAAATTGAATAAAATAGAACAGAATTTTATTTTATTGTTGATTTATTAATGCTCCAAAAGTTTGCTACCACTACAGTCTCTTCGCTCGCTGGAGAGATTGAAAAAGCGAGCTCCTAAGGAGGCGCGGGTTGAGGGGGGCTCTTATATTTTAAGATGGCTTCCGCTCGCGATATTGACTCACTCTCCACCCCGCCCGCTTTCTACCCCGCAACACGCGTTGGAATTTAGTTGTTTCTGATTTGTGGCATTTTTACAATCAAGCAACTAAAAAGCGTGATAAAGGATTTACACTAGGTCATATAATTTAAAAAAATGAAAGTTGAAATATTCATGGTAATGACTGCCTGATGCCTCAGTTGGAAGAAACCCTGTGTGCTAAACCAGGGACGCGGGTTCGAAATCTACACAGGTCAAACATTTATGTGATGACATTTGCCTTAATGGTTTGGTATGTACTAACTTGCCTCTGTATTTACGAAATGACGATATTTCAAGTACCTAAAACTAAAAATAAGTATAGTGCAGTGCAACAAGTGCAAAAGTTGCTTATTTAAGACTACCTGGACCACATTTAGGTGGTTTTATAGGTTTTAATTCTTTAATAAATTAAAGCATATCAAAATTAAAATAAAGATAGAAGAAGAAGAAGATAGAGCATATAGATACGAGTAGTTAAGTACGCTAACGTAACTAACGATGGTTATATTTACAACGGGCGCCCCAATTTCGATGAGATACCGTATTCTGGAGCATCTTTTTTTCTATTTTACTCTTTCCTCAAGGCGTTCATATTTTTGTACGGTGCCGTAGGGAAATGGCAAAAACGGAAATTCTATTGTTTCTTCATATCCGTTTGTTTGACAAAGCCGTATAATTCAACCGTCTTTAGATTTATCGTGTATTCTATGTGAATCACCATACAGAATTGTAATGAAATTGTAAAAAAATTTATCAAGATTAGCTCTCCGTGCATTCATGTATCCATACATTCCTCATCGTGTTGGATTGTTGGGTAATCAAGGCTTTGTAAAATATTTGTTAAAGATATAGAATAAAGTATTAACATTGTCACGGTAAATAATAGGTATTTAAATACACATTTACCAAGAATTACTCGGCATAATGATTTAACCTTTAGCAGAAATATTAAAAAAGAGACAATCAATTGGAAAGTAAACATTAACTAGCATTGTTACGCGCTTATTAGATTAGTTGGTTTATCTTACGTTTGAAAATAATGTGGTAATGCTTAATAATTACCATTATTTTAAATTATAAGTATTGTACTACAAGTCGGTCGTGGCCTAGAAGTTTTGATGATGCTTCGCGTACTGAGGTACGGAAGTTTGAGTCCGTCTTTTACTATCAAGTCTTTTTCTTAATTTCTCAAATATGTACATTGATTATTTAAACTACTGGCTTTTCGGAGAAGAAAAATATCTTGAGGAATACTACATAGATAAAAAAAAACACATATGTGTGCACGTAGTTTAAAACATTGATAAACAATATGAATGCAAAATGACAGAAGTTTTCGTTAGCATGCCTTCTAAATCGTTGATTCGCTTTGCTAGGAAAAACCGAACCATTTTATAGGTTAAATTAAAGTTCAATGAGTCATATTGCTTGCTCTGTTGCCAACTCGCCGTCTATCACAAACTTTAACATTTATGTATTACCCGGCAGACATTGTTCTGATCTTTAAATTGCCGACTAAACCCTTTGCGCATCGCTCGCCTGTGCTATTACTTCGTTTTCGCTAGGGTTCTTTCTGTTCGTTCTCTGCTTTCTAGCCGAGCAGAAAGCAAAGAACGAACTAGGGATCGCAGCGTGATGTTAAATAGCCCATAGGCTTTCTCTAAAATTGAGCTTTCAAATACAAAATGTTTTTTTTTAAATCCGACTGGTATCTAACGGGATATCAAGAAAAATCTGTAAAATTTTGAACTGCATTAAACGATAATAAAAGTTTTTGAAAATGCTTACTCCCCATTACCTTAATTAACCTTTATTAGACTGATTGTGGTAAAACAACCCTTGCATAAGAGAAAAACCAAACTAATTCATAAGATGGCCAGGTATGATAGCTAAAGTTTATTAAGGAATGAATTTTGTATTTAAGTTATAACTAGTTTAATATATTAAGTTTCAATTAAAATTGAATAATTAATTACAACCTTTTAGGCTTATACAATCTACTGTTATTTAAGAAGTAATAAATAAATAATTTTGGACATTTCTTGTAAATAAATACATACATATTATAAATAGAAAACACCCAGACAAACACAAATAAGCTTTGTCTTGTGCGGGGATCGAACTTTACAGTACTCACTGAGCCACGGGACCGAGAAGATTCGTGCGACATAAGAAAATGAATGATTATAATTTTGTTTTTTCTAATACTTACCCCTGAAGGATCAAATCACTAGAGTTAAATTGGAGAAATCTTTGTAGGCTATACAAAAACCGTTTATCGAATGGTTCATGGTAAGAAAAGTTAACAAGCAGTTAGGGAGACATCTGACCAGACAGCTTGAATTTTTTATTAAAGAATCTTCTGGCAGTTGTCAACAAATTCATCTAAAATCTTGAAACTCATTTCCTATTCGACGCCGCATTTGAATTCAAAGGCATTTGTTGACTAGAACTTTCCAAACGTGGGTATACCTTCCTGTCTGCTACTAATCTAACTTTCCCGTTTGGAGCCCTGAAGTTAGGGTTGCCAGCAACATTATGACTGCAAATAACAAATTTAAATAAAAATCCTAATGTAAGACGCCACACAAAAGACAAAATGTCTGAAAATGATCATGATCATGTCAGAGTTTTTTAAATAATAATTTTTAGTTACCGAAAAGAAATAAAAAACATAGCCTTAACAACTTTATTGTGTAGTGAAATTATGTGTTTAACACAATTATTCGGATCAGTTCTTTTAAAAAAAAAAAAAAGAAATATTCATTTGTTGAGCTGGTTGAGAAATTTATATAGCATTGTGTTTGGTAGAGCCACAGAATAAAAAATAGTATAAGAGTAGAGCGTCTTAAGGTACGTACCACATAATAATGTTCGTTATAGACAAATTCCTTAGCAACATTTATTGGCATCATTGGATTAATTACTTAAATGTCAACCATCCCTTTAATAATTAAATATCAACTTTCTATGATCGAAAAAAAATTAAAAAAAAGTACCTATCTATTCTACCATATCAATAAATAACATTTTTTAACCACTATGATTATATTATAGAACTTAAAAGATATTAAATTGTTTATAGGTTATAAAAAACGATATATAAAGGATATTAAATGTTTGTATTAGATTGTTTATAGGTACCTAAGACACTTCTTAATAATAAAAAGTGCTCATTAACTTATCTTTCAAGTTTCTAACACCATGTCTGTATTTAGACACTCGTATACGTAGATATGGCGAAACCTACTATGGTGGAAGAAATTTCAGCACACCCACACGTCACCTTCTATATATATTATTGCAAGACTTGGTACATATTTATCACACTATAGTATGTATTGCGTTATTTATTCGCCCCAGGAGTCGCGAAAATAGAGACGTTTCGCGGGGTGGTTGCCCCCTTCCCGTAAAAGGGGAAACGGGGCAACTTAACCCACAAAGGGGGCACCTGAGACGCGGCAAGACGGAGGCACTCAAAATTTCGCTTATGTAACGAGGATACCGTGGTGAATTAATTAGTTTTACTGTGTTAAGTTTTATGTCTTGAGTTTGGTATTGTACGGTAGATTGTAGAAATTTTAATGGGATTTCTCGAGTTATGTTATCATAAAGTGTTTGATAGCGTTTGTAGTTTATAATTTAACTATTGGTTAAAATAGTTGTACAATAGTGAATAGAACTCAGTAGTAGACTATTATTATATCCCTACTATTATTTAATTAAGACTATTTTATGTAAAAATAGTAGTAGTTCTGTCTGCGCTACTCTTTGATTTCTTGTCAATTCTTTTTTGATAATGTTATCGACTAATTACGGTTATGGAACAATACTATCCACATACCTACGTAGTTTAATTTTTTTTTGTTGAACGTGTTAGGTAATTTTAATTTTTAAAATCTTTGTGAAATACCGTGTTACTTTGAACATCGAACATCGTGTGGGGAGAGGCGATGAACACCCGAGACAGAAATACTAAAAGAAAGTCCTATTTACATAGCGTAAACTCGCAAAATATTAAACTTTCTATTTCCTTAACGTTGTGTATTTTATTTTCAAATAATTCCCATATACTTACTGCGGTTGTCTCAGAAATGTTAGGTACTAAAGTGTCAATTTTTTTTAATTGAACAAAAAAAATTTTGATATTTTTACTGCAATCGGCCCGATATTTAGGATTTGAGTTTTTACGTTACGTGACCTAAGAATGTAAAGATTTACATATTATTTATATATAAAAGTGACTCTTTTAACATACTCAAAATACCCATTAATCCCGGCCCAGAAAAACAGTCAAAACCTAAGTTGGCGGCTGATTATAATATATATATATATATATAAAGTAGTCAGTGGTTATTTTTTATAGTTTTATCTTTGTATTTTAAACATTTCTGAATAACTTTGTATTGAAATAACAGCATTAATTACAAAGTTATACATTTTTAAATAAAAATTCCTAAATTTTGCCGCCATCTTGGATTTTGACTGATTTTCTGGGCCAGGACTAATGGGGATTTTGAGTGTGTTAAAATAGATACTTCTCACAGTATAATGTAAAAACAATCATTTGTGTTGCAATTTTGTAAGTTATACCAATAAATAAGTTAGAAATTATCTTTCTATTAATAAAAAGTTCCTACCATAGTATAGCATCACAATGATAAAACATTTTAATGGAATCTTGTTAAACCTGCCAAGGCTGAACTTATTGAGGGGGTAAGTTAACTTGAGAAAGGGGGTAAGGGGGGGGGTCTAAAAGAGGGGTAAGGTGTTGTGTATAAAATTACATAAACATAAACTTAATTAAATTGGAACGTCTTAAGCCACTCGCGTCTTAAGGGGTAAGTAGATACGTACAGTCAGCAATGTCAGCATATTATAAATATTATAACAAATTATTTAATTTTTTAGTTAATTTAATGTAACCTCTAAAATTCCGTCTAAACTTGTGTGCTACTGAATGAATTGAATGCAAAAGGATAATCTGAATTTCTTTACTGCAAATTTTTGGTATAAGACTTCAACGAGAAGAAAGCACTGAATATGTACGTGCGTCAACTTTATTTTTTAGTGGGGTTTTGGAGGCGGTATAATTTTAGTGTAAAACTCTATGTATATAGCTTAATTAATTTAGTAAGATGATAAAAATTGCAATGGATTCCCCAATGAAAATACATTATTTGCGAATGAAATCAAATGAAACCATTTGATAATTGATAGTTAGTAACTCATTCTATGACATTGACAAATTAATTATAATCTTTTTATATTTCATGCTTATAGTTTGAAATGTAATATTTATGATGTTTTATGAAAGTTCGCAACGAATATTCTTATTATTCGTTGCGAACTTTCAGATTTACAATAATATTTCATAGTAATAGTGAGCTGAATTGAAGTTCATAGCCAGTCTTTTACTTTCTTATTTGTTGACTGTATATTGACATACCTACAATAGTAGCTTTGATTTCAATTTGCGCTTCCGCTCTTAAACTTCCTGTTTTATCAAAATTCATGTATTCATTATCGTTAATCGCAAAACTTAACACTTTAAAACCAATATTTTTGTTTATATTGACTTTATGCAATATACTACAAAATCTTCGCAGATATGCGTCGCCTCACGCACGCACTATGGCAAGATCGAAGTAGCTTATGCCTGATATTTTCACAAATACGTGATATAATGGCGGATTACCTAACAAATAAAAAAAAACTTTTTTCTATAGTAAATCATTAATATGTTCATACAAGCTTAAAACTTACAGTGGTTATAGTGTGTGCTGAAAACTATAACAACAAGTAATAAAAACCGACCAAGTGTGAGCCCAGATCGAGGCATTACCATATTAAATTACCATTTTAGCGTCATCTAGCGCAAATAGTCTAGATTAATTAAGGTGATCGCATACCCAAACGAATTAGGTTTGCAAGAATTTGATTAATTTTGTTACAGTCCTGAGTAAACTTTTTGATGTGAAAAAATATATGTTATAGTTAAAACCTTAATTAAGTGAATTTGCTAATATTATAATATTTGTCTATTAAAACCGTAAGATTTTTCTTTTATTTTCGGTCTTTAATTGAAATTGTTTGTAAAACTAAGAGTGATATTCTCTTTATTCTTATTTCATAAAATATATATTAATATGACCAAGTAAATTATCTTATTTCATTGTATTAAATAATTTCTTGAATTTTTTACTTTTCTAAATTTTTTTATTTGTGTTCGTAAATTATGTAAATGGAAACGATGCGCGAGTCTGACTCACACCTGACCGATTTTTCTTTTAGTATTTTTTACCCTCTAAAACTCAGAAGTGAGGGAATAACATACGAAAAGAATTTTGTATTGATAAAAAATCTGACAAATCAATTTACGATTTCAAAAACCTCTTATATCATATGTATTTTTTACTGATACCTATAAACATAAGACGTTGCAAATGCCCCACACTTAGTCTAAAAAGATGAGATGATAAATCGGATCAGTACAATGGAATTTACACGGAAGAGGAATGTAGGGGAGATGGAGTGAGATAGAAAACGAACGGAGCGAAGAAAATAACGATTGGGGCAGTGATGCTCAACTATAGGTAGTAACTAGATTTTTAAGACTCGTATCATAGCCTTAACAATAATTACATTTTCACAGTCAGCGTATACACAAAGTAATCGTGAGATAAGGTGTGTGGCGAAACCACACCCGACTAGCCTATGTCGTCACATATACTGGGTGCTGTTTAGCAATACATTTTGTCGCTATAACTGTTTTCTCGTTCTTGGATTTATCAATGACTGACTAAATAGCTATTTAAATTACTTTTACTCTACTTTTACCTTTAACATTCAATATATTAATTATTTAGTTAGGATGCTTATAGAGAAAAACAATACAATATTTGTTAAAATATGTCGTCATTGCCGCGCATATTTTAATTAATGTTTAAATTAGGATAAATAAGTACTTACATATACAATATACAATAGTTACTACTATTTTTTAGTTTTTGTTATATTTTAGTAATTTCGAAAAATACCAATAGCTTATATCTGCAATGTGTGAAGTACACAGGGCGGAAACAATAGGAAGTGTGTTACATAGAATCGCACCGTTTCCTAATAGAGTCCATAGGCTACGGTAACCGCTCAAGATCTAACATAAGATTGTTTGCCACGTTAGTGGTATATAAAAAAAATCGCTTTGTTAAGTCAGATGGAAACAATAAAATAAAACCATGGTTTTTTAATCCTTGTATAAAATCGCGGGCAAAAGCGAATACGTATCTAAAGTTTGAGAACCAGAGGTAGATAGTAAAGACGGTATGTGCTTGCGAGGCGCCCTGCTTCGCGGTTAATTAACATTTTCCGAGATAGGGCGTGCCACGTGATCCTTTAAACGATATTCCTTTGTCAAATGCGCAGAAACTCAGTATTCTCTATAACTATGAAATACATACATATAGTTGTATATTTTCTTCAGAATATTAATACAACTGCTAATTATTGATAGATCTACATATCTGGATTGTAAAACTTGTTGTGTATTTGATTGTATTAAGGTTATAATATACTCTATTCTATATATAGTAGTATAGTACAGTAGACACACGCTACTAGATTATTGTAGGACATAACCCTACACTTTGTGCTTTCACTTGCCTATATTTTTTTAAATACTTTGCGATAATGATTCAACGATAAACTGTTTATGAAAAATAGATCAAAAATATTATAACACACTTTATTTTGGAATTTTCTGTTGTTTTGGGGATCCTGCACGTTTTTCTAGTCTCGCAATCTTGGGATCGAAAATTATGAACTTGGGATTAATTTTTAAATCGGACTCCATTCCGTACCACCACACAAATACAATTAATTCAGTAATTTAGGTTAATAAATGATTACAAAACAACTCCTAGTGACTAACAAAGTCCTAGTAGGTACATGAACCTTACAACCATACAAATGTTCATAGAATTAAGAAATTCATTTTAAATCTATACACATAGAAATAATCTTTCTTCTTTTGAAAGTCCTTGAAGGTTAGCTTTTTCGAAGAAAATATATGATAAATGCCATATCTATGACTACATCATCAATGAAAATAAATATTGTTATTGAAAAGATACAGTCAAAAGATTAACCTTGATCCAGGACTTCAACCTGCAACAATCCTTACAGTCCGTATAAGTGCTCTATCAATTGAGCCATCGAGGCACAACTCGAGCTAATAAAATCCCAACTTATGTTTGCTTTGAAAATGCGCTCGTTTTGAACGTCACAAACAACTTACACTAACACGGACTGTAAGGATTGTTGCACGTTGAAGTCCAGGTTAATCCGAGGTTAATCTTTGAATGCATTTTTGCTATGAAAATATTTATTTTCATTAATAATTTATACTCGTATTACTTATATGTTATTTATGTTTGTATATCTGCTGCTAATCTTTGTATTTTTATGTATCTATAAGTATTATGTATTATGTTGTTTAAATTAAAATTAAATATTTACACCGCCAACAGTTTCTCTGTTTAGCCCTGTGGTTGGCTGGTAGAAAATGCTATATAGCATTAAGCCCGCCTATTTTTTTTCTGAACTGACTATGCAGTCGGCTGTTGCAGCCATTACTGCTTCACCGGGCTTTTTGGGGTGAGACTCTGAAGAAGCCTCAGCCCATATAGCGCCCAACGCTCAAGGGCTCCCCGCGGGGGGAGCCTCGGCTAGGGTTGTCGCTCTAGGGGGCGTCCCTTAGACCGGCGGCGGCGTGAGCCTCGAACCCGAAGGTGAGTCACCGCCAGGAGTGGAGTGTATACCAATGTGTTCAGAAGTGTAAAATAAATAAATAATACATGTTTTATTATATATAACTAGCTTCCGCCCGTGACTTCATCAGCATAGACTTTTGCGAAAATTACAGCTTATATGACTGTTAACGGTTTTACCTACAATAATATCGAAATTTTCATTAAAAATTTCATCCTCAATATTTTCTTCTAGGGGATAATTTTTCAGAAACTGTAAATCTTAATTTAAAACCTAAGGCCATCTATAAATTTTTTATACCTTTAGCTTTAAAAAAGGCGGATTTCTATATACACTTCCAAACTCCACTTTAACACCTTAGAAGATGAATTTTGCAAAATACTTTCAAAATGATCGCTTGCGTTATATCAGAACATTCTGTGCGAAATTTACTCTATATACAAAACGATCGGAATTTTCACACAAATTTTCATCGGTAAAACGCTTGCGTCAACTTAAAGCTTTTAACTGTGTCCATGGCTATTGGCCTTACCTACAAACATTTTGGAAATCTTATACAAATTTTATCCCCTGTTTGCCCTCTAAAGTAAAATTTTGCAAAAACTGTGAAACACTTCAGTCTTAATTTTTAACCGATTTCAAAAAGGAGAAGGTTCTATTTTCGACGGACATTTTTATTTATTCTAAAGAGTATGCTCCTGAAGAGGTACCATATTATTGATGTGGAATTAAAACTTAAAATTTTCGAGAAAAAAATTAATCAATGTCAATTTGGAAGTGGTGAAACACGCCTCCTATGTTGATGATTGTACAAAATTCTGTTACAAGTATAGATGTTTTTGTTGTACGAGATAAAAAAGCAATTCGTCACTCAAAAAAAAAAAACAAACAAAAAGAAAACAACCGGCTTCAAAAAGATGGACTTAAAAGGGAAAAATAATTACTTATTACCAAAAATTTGATCTGAAATACCGTCGAAGTCATGCAAGTGAAGAGTGTATTATAAACTGTTAAGTACATAGACCGGTTCGGTAAATGTAATCTATAACCAAAGGCTTGCACAATAAAGCCTTTTATTTGATAATTTTCTTCTAAATTCATTTATATACGAAAAGGAAACAAACATCTATTTGTGTACCAAATTTAAACTTAATCGGTTCAGTAGATTCGAAGCAAACTTTCAGACAGTCACACGAGTGTGGTGGTTTTTAAGTAAAAGGGTTTTTAAATATTCGCGCTCCTTGAAATAAAATAACACAGGTTTCAACACGTAAACTATGGTAATAGTAGATTGTATCATAAGGGATCAAAATAATATTTTTACGGTGAGGGCGCTATTTTGAATCCAGAGTGGATCGAAGGATTCTAGGGTAGAATCTAGAGCGCAGCGAGAGATTCGTAGGACGGCGTATGAGCTAAAATAATTCTGCGACAAAGAATACCTTTTTATCACATCTATTCAAAATCTATTAAAGTTGCACTTTAATCCCTAGGGACGCGAAGTGATTTCAATTTGGAATATGGATATTGATAGTTAATGTCCCAATCACCAAAAAGATCGATCAAGAACATTGTATGGAGAAGTAATTTATAATAAAATTGGCTGGCCGCGTGCGGACTAAATAAATGAAATTAATTAATGTACTGTTCTTATTTATATTTTACACTTACCTCTTTTCTCATAGAGGGTGATAAAAAGTAGAGTGTCTCAATAGGTCGCAAAATTATTTTACCTTGTGGGCCCTCCGGATTATATCTTAGAATCCTTCGCTCCACTCTGGATTCAAAATAGCGCCCTTGCCGTTAAAATAGTATTTTAATCCCTTGTGATACAATCTACTATGTTCATTTCTCATACTCGAAAAGTAAACCTTTAAGCTTGAAGTCATCTATATAAGATGGATGAAAAGAAACTGTTTTGCAGTTAGGCAGAAATAAGGATTAAGTTTATGCATTCTAAGTGTGAATAAATAAATTAAAAACAAAAAAAAGTACTTTTCGTCCCTGGGAAACGATTTGGGCTTAGGATCTGCTATGGTTAGGGGCAATGACCATGCTTCTTCTTTTACATCTCTAGTATTTGGTATTCTGCCTTTCGGTTGAAAATTAAGATTAACGCATTATACCGTTTTTAGAAAATCATTCTCTAGACGGCAAAATAGTGTATGCAAATTCCAATATTTTTGTAGGTAAAAAAAGAATAAACATTTATTTTTAAAAGTCCATCTGAACGAAGTTGTTGGAATTGTTTTACTTTTTAAGAGGACGACAACAGTTCGATTGAGATAAAAATAATTGGATTTAGACGCAACTTTTTTGCAAACTTCAATTCGACATCAATTTTATTTAGCGATGTCATATACGTATAAATATTCATTGATAGATTGTTAATTCAAAAGTGAATTCCAATCCAAAATAAAAGGTGAACTGCGTTAGTAAACGAAACTGAGAATTGAAGCAGCTCTTATGACGCATATACATACTTTATTGGCGTTAAGCTGAAATCGACAATGTTAATCTCAAATAGAGCTCATTTTATTCAACAGTTATATCACATAAGATATAAAAATTCTATTACAGTAATCTACTAGCTTTATAGTTACTCAACATTTTATAAAATAAATTATGTTCCCAATACTAGTTCATAAGGAGTTATGAATTAAAAATAGAAAAACGAGATATCTCAAAACAAATACAGTAACTTACTAGTTAAAGAAATGTAGAAAGCCATGTTTTTTTTTACAGTCTGAAACTTAGACAGTGGATAGATTTTAAAAATGATCAGAGAACTAACTGCACATTCAAGTAGGGCGCAGCCTTAATATTTTATATAAGTACGAACATTGAACAATTATTGCACATTATATTGCTCGTAACTATTGCACATGGATCACTTTGATCACTTTTCGATAGAGCCTTCAATCCAGCCAACTGATTTGATCGAATGAAATCCGTCATGGAAATAATAATGCATGTCAAATATTTGTAAGACAACTCTCCGCTAAAACGAGTGAAATAAGAATAAGGTCATCACAATTGGTACATATCTTGATTGAAGCGAAAGTTCAGCGCACTACACTTCATACTATAACAACATTTACCAGATACTATAACAATTAACCATTTCCAGTTTCGCCGGAGAACAGATACAGGAGCTATTGAAAATAAATGATATTTTTCTGTATTATGCAGAACACTGGCAGACGAACGTATAATCGTTAGTGCGTTTGATTGTTATCGTCTTACTTCTAAACGAGGTAAAAACGTAATGTAACGTCAAGTAAAAAAATACTTATATTTATAAACTGTTTGTTAAGTGCCAGAAAAGAAATATCAAAATCTGGACCCAATAAGTGGCGTGGGTGGTCGAGCTATTAATTATACAACAGTTCTAAAAACGGTTTTTTTATTTGACAAATGAAACAATACGTAATTGTTGATGCCATTTTGATTTTGATCCGTTTAAAAAAAAAATAAGCAAACCCGGTGGATATTGCTATATAGTGTTTTGTAGGTATGACGAAGCTGTTGGATTAACGTCCAGGTTTCATACAAATTTGCCCATCACTCAAATTCCAAGAACTTTTAGAACGGTAAAACTCTCGAAATGCCCATCTATTCATTAACCTCAGATACTTATCTAAGTTTAGCACACAATTTTCCTTTCAAATTACCTAAACTAACAAAACACGAAGCCCGCATCTACCGCCTTCAAAACGAAGGAAATAACCCAATACTGATAAGAACTCATTCCGAGATGTCTGCAAGAGTAATGTTTCCCTTTTCGCCCCCTTTTCCTTGCCCCAAAGGGGCTTCTAAAAGGGGTTATCGTCTACAAAAGGTATCGGCGATGTTCCCCTCTCTCCTCTTTATAGAATTTTCGGGCTTTCCTCTCGTGGGGAGGTGGGCGAGGCCCCCTTTTTGTGACGTACCTACATTTTCATTTCCTTCATCTTTCTCCATTTTCGAGAGGTACAGGGATGTATTTAGAAAATATTAGTATTTTTTTTATTTAGTTAGTTATTATTTTACTGGCGGACTGAAAGCTTGTTTGTCAACTTAGTGATACAAAAAAATTAAGTTCGTCCTACTTTCTATTATGTATTATCGGGAGTTAATAACAAAAGGCATTTAATTCAACCGATTAACGAGTCAGATTTTTTTTTCACACAATCTAAATTTGTAACCTAGAGCAAATAATGACAAGGTTACATTCTAAAACTAATTAGGCAGAATATTATAATCACCCTAGACAGTTCCGGAAAGCAACGAAAAAATTCACAGAAAAGTCAACTGTACCGGATATTTATACATATGATTACAAAATTATTCCCTACTAATATTTCATACGACACATGTCCAATAAGGAGAGTTAATTTCTTAAAATTAGTTGAAAAAATCATAGTGCGCAATAAGTAAAAAAAAATATTTTTTCTCTAAGGATTGTACTCTTGAACCACTCGATACGCCAGCTTTAGAATCCTTCCCTACTTTCAGAATTCAACTTAGGTCCTTGCATGAAATTTGCATTTTTTTGACATGTTGTGCAATCTACTATAAATTGACTATAGAAAAACCTTTATAATCTTGATATTACTAGTAATTTTGACGTCATAGTTTTCCGGGAAAACGACGACATGGTATAAAAATGTACGATAAGAATATTTTTTCAGATATTAATGAAGCAAATGATATAAAAAATAATAATTCATATATAAAAATAAAAAAATGATTAAAAACGAAACTTTTAACTGTGTTACATTACCTGCATTAGAGGATATGATCTTAGACATTTTATCTATTTTGTTAATTCACATTAATGAAATCCATCTTAAAAACTTTGATGAAAAGGTAAAAAGTAGAAAAAATCCGTCCCTGGGCACGATTTCCCGTCTTGCCAGCATCCTTAGACACTCCCTTACTCAACCCCGTAACCGCACACCCCCCGCCCCCGCGCAGTTCGTTAGCAAACTTCCATACTTTGTAATATGCAAATGTGCCGTCTAAGGGGATGTGGTGCTAGGCGTCTTAAAATGAATTAATGACGCAGGTGATTTACTCGAAGGCCGAGGCCGGGGTCTCAAGTAAATAACTTCGGTATTTAACAGGTATCTACATATCTATGAGTACATGGTGCTTAGTACAAAGAGGATGTAGAAGATTAGTGAAGCGAAGCGTCTTGAATTTAACTACCTAGCCATTTTTAATTTCTTGTATAGGTCGGTAATACTGAGCAAACTGTTTATATGTAGTCTCGATCGCTGTTAAAGGTGTGGGCTTATTCACGAATTGCTTATATAGTTAACAATGTTACCGACTTAACTAACTCTAATGTCTTTAATTTTTTCACACAATTCATGTAGATCTCACTTGACTTCAAGCATAGAAAACCTCTCAAGAATATGAAACTAAATAAAAGTACTTCAAAAACGAAAGTAAAAAAATAAATACATGGAATATTGATCTAAGTGTTTTCCTCTCCTTAAAGTCAAATGCAAAAAAAAGTGCATCAAAGATACAAGACAATTTTATTTTTTGGCATTCGACTTTAAGAAAAAAGAAACAATTGGCCCAAAGTTCCATGTAAGGGTTTTTTTTTATTTTAAGTGATTTTTTGAAGGCAGAGTAATTTTTATGTTTTTTGTTTATTTTATTTTAGCAGCAGAGAATCACCTCTATTACTTAATAATGTCCCTGGATGGCTTTCAAATGCCGTTCACAGGCTTCGGTAACCGCTAAATATTAGATGGGCTGTAAGCTTGTTTGTCATCTTAGTGGTATAAAATCGGCTTTCGGTTGGAGAAGATATCGGATATATCTACAAAGAAAGAAACCCACATAGACTGATATATATGAAAATTTTGTGATTTTTACAAAATAACACACATGCGGATCCTCCTTTTTTGGAGTCTGTCAAAAAATCAAGCTCTTCTCAAACTTTGAAACACTCTGTTTCACAAAAGGAAGTTAAAATTTTTCTGAAAAAATATTTGGCAGCTTATTGCAAAAGTACTCAAGTCTTGCGTTCTTGGAGGCTACTAGTCCATCTAGCATTTGAGACTTCTCGCAATAGGCTCAGATATAAACTTATTAAAATTCAGCGTTAACTTGCCATTGTACTTATATCTTAAATATTTTTGCAGGAAAGTAACATTTGACTTGCTTATTGTCTAAGTACAAAGTGAATTAAGAAATCCATACCTACCTACATATGTACATGTATTATATATCTGAGGAATGTATTAGTTTAACAGTCACAATAAAAATCGATATATAATTAATGTCTTCTTTCGTCTTGTTACAAAATTATTTTTAAAAAGTGTGAGACCAGGGCATTATGGCCTAAAAAACCTTTTACATGCAACGTGTTTTCAAACACAGTATAGATAAGAACTAATCTATACTTACTCATATTATTAATGTGAAAGTCAGTTTCAATCCAGAAAATTCAAAAGTTACCGCAAGAATAACTATAACATAATTCCACATTGTCGAACTGTAGTTTTAGCTATAGCACACTTTCTAATAATAATCAAGGAGTTGTAGAAATCCCACGCTGATATAGCTGTGTGCGTCTAGCGAATGCTACTTGAAAATAACCCATAAAAGTAAAACTTAAATTACAAGTTACTCAAGTTAGTTGACTTACATTCCCATGACTCTCTTGACCCCGCATCCCCTTGTAGAAACATCAATTTCACCTACAATTCTCAACAATTCTTTAAAGCTGTAAAACCTGTATTGACCGGTTAGGATCGCGTTACCTCACTCTCCAATTTTAAATTTCTTGTGAGAATCATAATAATAGACACTCGTTTTAATTTTTAAATCGCTGATCTTTTTCTGAGAACCTGTTACAATGGAACAGGTATTTTTGTGTTATGGTAACGATTTACAAGGAGGGTGTGATCTTTGATATTTTTGCCTTCTTAAAAGGCTGACCAACGCGAAGTGACACTTTTTTAAATGGAAAAAATTAATACTTGTAGTTAGTATTTCAGGTTAACAATTTAACCCTATATAAAAGAACATATACCTAATGTTTTGTTCAACCAAAAACGCGATAGCATTAATTTGCCTCGATAGAATAAAATCTGTAAAAGACCTCAATTTTTTTTTTTGGCTTTTAACCACTATTATTTAATGTATAACATTAAAATTCATATAGCTAGCTAACTAGATAGGCCATGGTCGTTTCTACCGAAATCTGAAAAATCGACTTAGTTTTCGAGTAAATACCTAAAAACCGATTTGACGCTCACGTTGACTAATACTGAAAAGCGCTGTCTTTTGCGTCGCTCAAGTGCACATGATATTAGCTGTGTTTCAAACTGTCATATGCGGTGGGTGTGTAAATCTGTTGAAACACGCAGTACAATGATTTTATAAACTTTCTATTATGTTGAAATTTTTTTAAGGCAGTTTTCAATACGCGAGAAAAAGTTTATTATTAAAGAGTTAAGAGACCTGCCTAGTATCTGTATTATAGATATTCTTAACAGCAACACTATAATGGACCCAACACCATTTTTTTTAATTTTCTTTAGTTTTTAACTAAAACATATACTTGTTGTTAACTAAAAACGGAATTGTACTTGTTGTTAACTAAAAACATCCTAATTTTTTGGTTCAACAACGTCTAGATGTCGATTTGCGTGTAAATCGTACAATGTTGCCAAAGACGTACGTACCTATACATTTGGTTATGCTTTTATTACACAGATATTATATATTAGAATTTCCATTTCTTTCCGACGGTTAGAAATTTTTGATTTTATATTTTACAGTCTTGTATTTTTCCTCTAAAATGCCTAGCATTGGGATTAAATATGAAGAGCAAAAATAAATATATACATTATATACACCACCTTGTGACTTGTGTATAGGTACCTACTGTTTGACAAATGTCTTATTTCATTGGAGTCCAGTCACACGGATACAGTACAGTTTTCCTAAGCAGCGGACTAAGTATGTAAACAAGGCTAAGAGCTAACCTGTGTTGTTACCTTAAATCTGTGCTAACACTGTGCCAGCTAAAGTGTTTAGGGGCTTCTGTACCCGACAGCACTTCGTGATGTCTTGAAGCAGCAAGCAATTGAATAGGCCGCCTGTCCGTACTGTGCGTGCGTACCTACCTATATCCGCCGAGCTAGGCCAATTTCTTTGCAAGTGTTACTTTGCTAGTATAATATAGTCCAAAACTATAATCTTAAAGATAATCTTTACGCATTTACACTTTAAGGGATTCTTAACGCTATCGTAATCAATTCAGTAAATAGCACAAAGTATTTTTAAGTATAAAAATTAAATTGATCATAATGATAAATGTGATAAAACGTGAGCCGCACCCATAATTATCAAAAAATCAGTTAATAATTAGATTTACTTATCATCTTACACTAGCTAACAATTATAGTGAAAATATAAAATCGTAAAAAGTAGAATTGGTAATTTTTTTACAAAAAGGAAAGTTTCAAGACGTAATCATGGTAAGTATAGGTATAGAAATTGTTGGGTAAGTAAGTATAGTAAAATATAAGTTAGGAAACAAATTTATATTTTCGTAATGTGTATCTTATAATGTTTACTTTCAATCGATATGTAAATCATTATGTGGTGGCTCACAATTCACACTCACGCACCGAAGGTTCCGTACCTGTGGTACATTAACGTAATTTACAAACATAAACAAAAACACAAAGTGTGCCGCTAAGAGGTCACCCATCCAATTTCTGACCAAGCCCGATATTGCTTAATTTTGAATATAGTTTCCAACGAACAAATGTGTTACTGTTTCGCTTAGTAATTGCTAGATAAAATAAATAAATAAGTATAGTATAGTAAATGACTCGAGCCGGTTTTTATTGTTTGTTTTTAAACCATTCACTGTGGTTCCACACTCCTTTCTCCATCTCCAAAAGCAGTAGGATCCTTGGTGTTGAGATCTCCAGCGATGTTCAGTTTCGAGAAAAACTTGGTATACTCAACAGAGCAAAGCAGTACTTCACGTCGGGGTAAAGGTTGCTTTTCAACTGGTTTTTACATGTCGCAATTCTGGCCCCATATGGAGTACTGCCGCCATCTCTTGGCGGGTTCGCCCGGATACCAGCTTGGCCCTTTTGACTCGGTTCAACGACGGGCTGTGAGAATTGTCGGCGATTCCAAACTCACTTGCGGTATCGAACCCTTAAGTCGGATGAGAGACTTTGCCTCCCTGTGTGTGTTCTACCGCTTGTACAATGGATTGTGTTTTGAGGAGTTGTTCGAAATGATGCCCACAGCTATTTTTTACCATCGCAACGTTCGCCATCGGCAGGGAATTCATTCTCACAATTTAGAATCGAAATGGTCGCGTACAGTACGATTTCAGAGAAACTTCCTCCCGCGAACGCTTGGGTTGTGAAATGAGCTCCCTGCCAAGATTTTCTCCAAGGACTACAGTATGAGGTTTTTCAAGAAAGAAGTTATTCGATTTCTGAAGGGTCGGCAACGCGCGAGTGTTGCCCGTGGTGTTGCAAGCGTCCATAGGCTACGGTGACTGCTTACCATCAGGCGCACCGTATGCTTGTTTGACACCTTAGTGGTATTAAAAAAAACTTTAGAGCTCTCACACACTGCACATATGTATAGTATGTTACTGCTTTTACAATGAACAACTACATTATTAAGTTTGTACTCTGTATCGCCAAGCGCCGCGCCCGAAATTGAACGTAAATATTGTTATTAGTTTTGTAAGTATTAGTATTCACAATTTTAGTTTTTCTACAATGTTACATGGTTTATAAACCTATATTTAATTCCTATTTTACGCAAGCAACAACTTTATCTAAGTAACTTTTAATGGAATTCGTACGAATTTTTACTTTTTCGACTATATTTTTAAGTAAGTCGATTATTACTCATTAAGTTGTAAAGCATACTTAGCTATGATAGATTTACTTCTAATGTCGTTATATATGCTACTACCATAATTTTTTTTCACACACCCAAGAACAGCCATTTAGCCGACTATGGGCTAATTCCTTGTTAACTACGGAACCCTTAAAATTGTCATCAATGAGAAAATGGCCGTTTTTCGAACAAAGCCGTTTTGCGTGACCATTGTGGTTTTTTTCGTACTTTTAAGGAGTTTAATGAACAAATAAAAAGTAGTAGGTATTTATTTAAAACATTTTGACCTTATAGTTTACGACATAGTCAATTGTGAAAATTAGACTGCCACCAGGACAGTACAGTAATTCCTTGACAGTAAGGAACTTTGCTGAAGTAAGATATAGTTATACCTACCTATAGTTTATCCACGTGTAATTTAGTCATAGTTGTTTCTGCGGGAAATTTTGGAATTCTTCGGAATAAATTGTAGCTTATGTCTTTTCCGACTTTTTAATTATCCCTTTTTCTTTCAGCTCAGTTGGTTGCTCCGCATCGAAGTTAAGCAATAAAAACAAACAAATAGACTTTCAAGGCCATATATTAGTTTGGAATAGAGATGAGTTTCTTGTCGTTTCTATTGTAAAGTCTAAAGTAGTTGGTTTCGACGTTTCAAAAGTGTTCCAATATCTTAATAAATGATAATTTTTAACGTATGTCGAAATCAGCAACGTAATAGCTGCAGGTCACAAACCATAGGTACCGTATTTATTACTTAAAATAAAATAATAAATACGGTATGTGTCCAAAGCAACATTGTTTAAAATTTTATAAGTTAAGAGATTACTTTGCGTCCAGCTTCAGTTTTCAATGGACGTTACCGACACACTGAACCCTAAATCGTCTCTCTTAACAAGCACCACAAACGATTACATACATAAATTTGAAGTAACTGAAGTCAATATAAAATTTACTTATAGGAAGTTTTTTCTTTTAAAACAGTTGTCAACTCCTGTTCAACACAAATCGAAACTTAGAGGTAAATAACAATCCAAATTCTACAACCCTGGATATTGCCAATTAGTGACAAACATTGTTAGGCGGTTTCGTGACGCAAGCTGTCCACTCGGCCGATGCCCGCCCTTGACCGGTGGAAATTGAGGATTTCCCGCAATCTCTTAGCTATTTATGTCACTTTGGTACATTAAGCGGAATGTAATACTAACAATCTGCATTGAAGCTACAATTCCTGGATCAATACAGATATATAGCTACGGCATGAAGATGTTTAAAATATTATTGTAGATATTATTGCCTTTTTTGACAATGAAACTTAGAGTGTGTGTATAAACCTATTCTTAGGTATATTATATTATGTTATAATTTATTAAGAATTTCTTAATAATTTGACGTAATTGGACGCATTGTTACGAAGAAATAAAACTATATTACGCATGTTTTAGGTTGGTACACTTCACTGTAGCATTAAGCAAGTAATACGTTTTTACACTTTAAACAAGTCTTAGGAAATTGATTGATTAATGACCACTTGATGTAAATAATGTTCTTAGTGTCATTGGTTACCGAAAACTATTGTTATAATGATAATAATCATTTTCAAATCAAAAAGTTATTAGGTACAAATACAAATATTGCTTATTATTTCACTTACGTTGCAAACAATCAAACGACCTCCATATTGCGATCTTATGTGATTTCAAAAGAGACTAAAAACTTCAAACAACTCGACACGGCGACGCGACACGACGAATTAAATATACCTGTTTGTAACAGGTTGCTGAAAAACAGATCGCCATGTACAAAGAATCCATATAGGAGTTTCGTATTCTCTCACGAAATTCCAAAATTGACAGCACCTTGATTTGTTCCAACCGGTCAATACTGGTTTTTCGTACAATTATTTTGTCGAGAAAAGTAGTGAAGTGAAGGGGACAAAAGGGTGTAAGGTGTGGACACAATCGAAGTCATGGGAAAGTTGAGGGTTGCTCTGCATACTCTGTCAGAATTTTAAGGTGTAGTAATAGGTATTATGTCAGAATTTAATATCTCAAATTAGGAATGGTAGACATTCTGAATATAACAATATATACCTACCTACAATAATTTATTAGTGATATTTTAATGGATAGTTGGTCCTTACATTGCGTGCTAAAAAAATAAAAATACATACGTGTATACTATTCATGGTACTTACTGTTTAGGGTTCCGTAGCCAAATGGCAAACCCAACCATTATCGTTTCTTCATGTCTGTCATCCCCCGGCCTGTATGTTACAGCCTTATAAATGTCGAGGGATGGTATCCAAACCTAAATAGCGAGTACATAAATAGTAAAAAGAAAGTAACTCTTATGCTGGTATTAAAAGTATTGTTTTAGGACGCAGAATTACATGCGGTCAAAGTATGCACAGCAAATTAATAACATTAAATAAGAAAAAAAAAGATTAATACGCGACAACCAGTAAGTATAATAAATGACAAAATAATAATGAAACGACAATTGAAATAATAATGAGGTAAGAGCGAGTTAATTACCTTATGTTCGAGTGACAAAACTTGGCATCAAGTACCGGTCACACTAACCTAGAACGCACAATTTCTTAAAGTAAGTTCAATAAACAGAGATATAAGGAGGGTCATGTTTTTTGGATGTATTTATGAATGTATGTTTGTATATATGCAAATATTATGCCAATTAACGAAATGAATCTAAGCAAGATATCAAATGAAAAGACTTTATGAGCACATTCCAAATAATATAATTAAATAACAATCAATAAACACTTTTTAATGAGTACCTTCTCCCAATTTCCATGTGTGAGTGTACACGACTAGCACACTTTGAAAATTGATTATGATGGAAAATAATATATTTATATACTTCATATAACTAAATTTTGTTTACTAGAAGTCTGCGTTTTGATAATGTATATTTTATATTTAATTTAATTATTTTATTTTTTTATTATTATTTAATTTATATTTTAAGTTTTTATAGTTTTAGTATTATAATAAATGATGTTATATTTCCATAATTTGCTGTTAAATCATACCTTATTTTAGTTGAAATTTCACTCTGACTGTAAAATCTCAAAAATATGTGGCCAAAATAAGAATTTCTAATATGTGATGATGATTTTTGTTCTACAACATCTTCTACACATACAATAAAAATATATATACACTTTATACCGTAAATTAATAAGTTTCCAAAACATTATATCCTCGTAAGTATCTACCTATAGTCAAGAACCTTAAACATTTAATTTGTTTCGAATACACCTTTAAGGCGTCGCATACTTCATTGAAGATTATTTCATATTTTTTTAAAACGCCTTTTCTTAATTTTTTTCGTTCCCACCGGCTTTTTGTTTTTTAGTTTCACCTCTTTGTTATAAATTTTCATAGTTTATATTGGCCATAAAATCAAAATAACCTACTTTCAGATTTGGAGGACTAGCTTGATTAGTTGTTACACTATTCAAAAATAAATTAACCTCTGGAATTTTCTTTTAGTGAAACTTACTACAATATATTTCAATGCAATATTTTCACACCTAAGAAAGCACTGTTCACTCTCAACTTTTTGTGTCTGAGACTAAATGATATCGCATAGCGTGTATTCATTGTAACTCCCTACCACCTTAAATTCAATTGATGGAGCATCAGCTTGTTTGGCTAGTACATTGTGTCCGACCCTAGATGGTGTCCAGCCCTAAAGGAATTCTTACTAATTGTATAGGTAGTACCTGTAATGGTAGTGCTGTTGAGGCGACACCGCATTTTCAGAGAAATATCTGCTTTCGAATTGACAGTTATGAGAACTGTTACACCAACCCTCTAATTTATAAACGCTGAAAGAACTAAAGGTCTATCTATCTTTTGACATGCTCTTAGCCACTTTTGTTCTATTTTCAAGTGTTCAAAAATGAAGCATTTATCAATACCTAATCTATTGATTGAGCCACCCAGAACCCTGCAGAATCCATAATAATAATAGAATAGAGCTTTAATTAAATTTGTACTACAGATTAAAACTTAAATAATATTTTAACCGCTACATCTTATGACTCGGAGTCACAAGCTAATTCAAAATACAACCCCTTAAATATAAGCAACCCACTTAATCCTCCGAGAAATTCAAATTCCGAACGCCTCTCATACCGCCATCTTGCGTAAGACGTCGATTGAGAATAACTAGACCACGCGTATTTTTTCCAAGAACGTCTTAAGTTGATAATTTTTACGCCACTATAGCCCTTACGCTGTGATCTTACGCTACTAAGTCGCTCGTGGAAAAATGCTCTACAATTTCACTACATATTTTACTAACACATAGAAGATGTTATGAATATTTTATGCTAGTTAAAATAAACTCGTAACATCATGTAATACAGTTCGTATTTGATTAAATACTGTCAAAAGTTACACACTAATGGCATCAAATCTACTCTACCATAACAATCCACGCGATCTGTATGATACTATCTCGCTTTAAAAGATAGTTTTACATATATTTAAAAGAGATAGTTGTATAGTTGGCAATATCTCCATGTGGGCGTTCACGAAATAGTGTGAATAGTGGATCAAGTTCAAAAGAAGTTCAGAAGAGGGAACATTTTATTGGATTTTCATTTGGTTCTGTTTGATAATGGGGTAGACATACGTTAGCACAAAATTTGACGATAGAATTTCAAAATGTCTGCTTTTTATTTGCGTATAGATATACTTTAAATAACATAGGTAACATCGTTAAAGTATATTTAAAAAGTGTTCATTAGTACAAAGTTAAATTGCTGGAAAAATAAAATATAGAAATTATAATCGAATACAAAACAATACATTTTTTTTGTCAGTTAAAAGTGATTTACTGTTCATATTGTTCATTTAGCTTGTTGAAGAAAAAATGACAGAACAGCCACCGAAATGCTTGATATGTTGCTTTGCCAAAAATATTTCGGATTTTCGTTTTAATTAGATTTTCGAAACTAAAGCATAGTTCGCAGTCTGCATTTATTTAAGTGTTGGAGGCATAATAATCAAGAGCGAATTTTTGATTTATTTTTAAACTGTCGGAAGAGGTTATTTGTACCAAAACTCTTATGACAGGAGAGTCATATACCCTTTACTTATATGTAAGTTAGGTAATAGATTGTACAGGAAATACTGAAAGTCCTCTGCTAGTATTTACTACTTAGGGTCGTACAAGCTTCACAATAAAAAATCGTATGAATACGACTTAAATCGTACGTCTAGCAACACTGTCGCAAATATTTTACTGCGATGCTAGACAAACGAACACTGTTGTGTAGTGGTAAACAACCGCAATGCCTGACATACCAAATATTTAATAAGGATGCCAGAATTAGGTAAGGTCCTAGGAGTATTAAAGACTTCTTCCGAATGACATTCACAAAACAATTACAATCAATTAGTTTATTGCCTATTTCAACAGGAGAAAAGAATCAATAAATCAATAAAATAATCATTGCTAGATTAACAATTTTGATTGAGCGGATAACCACAACAGTGGTCATCATAAACATACCCAAGAAAGTATTTTGCTGTTATCCTCCTACCATTAAAGTAATGATGTTTTTACTCAGGTTGATGCTAAGTAATGATGTTTTTACTCAGGTTGATGCTAAGTAATGAAGTTTTTACTCAGGTTGATGCTTTATACTGAGTTACAATTTACAATAATAAAGTTAATAATTTTAGCAGTTATAAGGTATACATATTTAATTATATAGCAGATACCGGCTTACTCTTTTCTTTGTGATTTTCCAATTGTTTACATAAAAAAGCGTTATTAGCTTTTTAGTACTAGTGATAGCATATCCAAACGAGTTAAGTTTGCAAAAATTTGTTTAATTTTGTTCCAGTCCTGAGTTCACTTATTGACGTGAAAAAAAATATATGTTATAGTTTAATCCTTTACCAAGTGGATTTGCTAAATTTATAATAATTTGGCTATTAACAGTTAGAAAAAAACAAAGTCTGACACTTCATTTTAAGGCTTAAATTGTTTAGAAAACGAAGAGTTATATTCTCTTGATTTTTATGAAATAATATATATATTAATATGATCAAGTGAATTTGTTAATTTCATAGTTCTATATAAATATTTGAATTTTATACCGACAAAAGACCGAGATAATCGCGATTTTAAACGTGCGGTCACGTGCTATATAGCGCCTATCGTACGTGGAACTGAGTTCCTATGTCAGTCGAAACGACACGCTTTTAATAGGGTATGCAATAGCCAGAGGCGGTTCGTCCGAAGGAGCGCTGGTGCAGCGCACCCCCTAAATAATAATCTACTTAATAAACAATTTGTTTTTAGATTTTACTTAAAGTAATTAATTGTTATGTTTCAATTACTCTTTATGTTAACATATGATTTTACACACAAAACATTTGGTATGGAATTGCTTTGAGACTGTTACTAAGTGGAGCGCTAGCAAATTTCAGACTATAGACTTAGAGCTAAAATCAACAAGTGTAAAAGAGAAACTTCGATACAGTCTCACACGTAAATCAGAAGACTTTGTATGAAAAATTAGCAAAATGTGGAGCGCCGCTCCTGGGCTATGTAAGAAAAATACCGTTGCCATCTTGAACCCTGCCTTCGGTCCGGCCGGGCAGCGCGGCGCACTCTTGCCGCTCTTATCACAGCCTAGGAAAACATAACACGCAATGCGCGTTTGTAAATCTAAATAGGCGAATGAATTTTATTTATATAATAGAATAATAAACGTTTAAGTGATTTAAGCAATTCCTCCTTTGTTTTTATAGTGAACACCCATTTAAAATTGTCACGAGCCGCCTCTGGCCATAGCCTTAAGTTGTGATTATCGTAATTTTCGTTTATTTTGTCATCATCTATATTACTTTATTTTACCATTTTGTGTAAGAAATATAAAAAAATATTATAAGTTTATCGTATCTAATAAACTGTCAGGGTTAAGGACAGAATTGGGTTATGCTTCCCTGTCGTCATGTATAGTACTTATCACAATATTCCAAGCAAGCTAAAGTTTGTGGTACTTTCCGATAGTACAAAACGCAAGATAAGTAGATGCAGTTATCACCGAAAATCTACTTGTCTAGCCATAAAATTTGTTTGTTTAGCCATAAAATCCCATCAAAAACATAGATGTAAAAATACAGGCCAACTTTTCATTGAATCAAACTATGCTAATGATACGTTTACTTTATTTTCTCCTGTTGAGATAGGCAAGAAACTTGTAGGATTGTAATTTTTTATTTGAAAAGAGTAACTGTTGAGTTTTTTGCCGGCTCTTCTTAACAAGTAGTATGGCTATGATAACACTTAGCTTAGAGCTCTCAAAGTCCTTTTTAAATAAAGATTTGATTTTGGCTCCTAATTCTCAGATTTCGGACTATGCAGGGATATCAGCTCACGAATTTACTCTGACCTATGGATTCTCTTAGCTGATACTTTCTCCAACGAGTATACCAGATATAGAGGACTATACGAGCGCCTTACTGGACCATCTACAGACTACACGTGCGTCCGAATCCGCCTATTGGCTCTTCGGACCACTGTCTCGTCGAACTCAAATATCATGCTGACAACCCGTTTCATCCAGTCCAACTAATTGGCACCGTGTGTGGCATTGTAATTCAGCGGAATAGGATAGATTGCGTGAATTTTATGCATCGTCCCTGAGGATGCAGCTCCGCTTTAGCTCAGAAGATCCCGACGTTTGCGCAGCGACAGTCACTGAGACAATCTTCGCTGGTATATTTAGTGTTTTATTCCTAACCCGCGAGTAGCTGCCTTTGTCAAAAAGCGACTGTGGTTTAATCGGTCATGTAGAGATATTAAGATTTTCAAGCAAATAGCGTATCAGGCTTGGACCACCACTCGAAAAATAAGGTTCCGAATATAAGTAAGTTCCTTAAGTTGTTGAATTATCTCCCCGCTAAGGTTTTGTCTAGGGAAAGATTCTCTGTTGAAAGTGTCCATAAGTTGCGGTGACCGTGTTACATTAGGCGGACCGCAAGTTTGTTTGCCATCTTGGTGGCATAAAAAAATATAATGAATTGTAAAGTTTCACGAGAAGTTGGTTGTTTTTTGCATTTATGATTTTGATGAAATTAAATTCCTATCCATGTGGCCATTGTGACAGTATTGGACTTCGAAACTATTGGCTACTTTGAAGTTAGATAATAACTGTGTGTGTCAAGAGCAATTTACTACACCAAAGCTTTATGGAACGCCAATGCAACCCACCCAACACGACACTTTGTAATCAAACACTGACAAACTACCTCTGTACACATACGAGGTTAGACGAACAGTTGGACTGTTGGACGATTGCATAATTACAGAACAATTGTGATCGTGTAGTACTACCATTACACACACGATTCCAGTTCAAATCAAATGTACCAAAATATTGAATTGTTATGTTTAAAAATAATCTTAATTACATTATTTAATTTTGCGACAAATAAAATGATGTCAACATTGCAATTAAAATCGTGTGTTAAGAGTAATCTTTCTAGTCTGACTGTTATCTAGGGCAGATGTCTTGATGCAGAAGTTAGTAAGGCAGCTTAGGCGATTGTCCACCACGTAGGCCAACGTGGTTTAGCGATCGCATTTAAGCTATTGGCCTCTTGACTGCCTTTCCAAGCGACCCAAACTGCCTCTGACTTACTCAACCAGTTGTATTACAAAAGCAATGTGTTTCTAAATAATCATAAAAGACGTATATAAAAGTTTCCACAGTGACCACTTGTCACCTAATAGCATTAAGCCTTGGCTCTTTAAGATTATACCACTATGCACAAGTATAAAAATGTGTTAAAAACGTTTATGTTATAAAGGTGTCCACATTGATCAATGAGGACACTCTTATATCACAGTAAATTATAAAATATTCAGACGCGTTGATTTTGGATCAAGAGCATAGGTAATATAGCAGCGTTCTAAGGAACAGTTGAAGTCCGTGCTCAATTTTAAAGAGATATTTTTTTTTATTTGTTTTAAAAGTTAGACTCATAAATAACGCCAATCACTAATGTAACAGATTTTAGTCCAACATACTTAAGCCGTTTTTCAACCTCTAAAATACAACAATTTGGAGACATTAAAGCATAATATAACTTTTTAATTTACCTATTGTATTTTGGTATTAGAATATTTATGCATATTGGTTAGAACCTATAGTATATCAGTCAATAAAATTCCAATTAGACGCTTTACAGTTATTGTTATATTGTAAGCTGCTTTTATATCAAAATAGTCAGTTAAGTGAATTACGGTGCCCTTTACAACACAGTGCAGGGCAACGGTTGGTTTTTGCAAGTCGCAAATCCAGCCCCACTGGTAACATCTCTGGTCAGGTGCACCAGGATATCAGTTTGACTCATTTGACTCGTTCTAAAGACGGGCTGAGAGAATCGTTGACGATCCCAAACTCAGAAACCGTATCAAACCCTTTAGTCTGAGGAAAGACTTTGCCTCCGTGTGTGTCTTCTACCACTTGTATAATGGGATGTGTTCTGAGGAATTTTTCAAAATTATTACCACGGCTGCTTTCTACGATTGCACCGCTCACCATTGGCAGGAAATTCGTTTTTCAGCCCCTAATTTGCTCTTTAGGGGATGATTTTCCATAAACGTTGTAACACATAAATCCTAATTATATAACTTTAAGGCGGATTTCCATACAAACTTCCAATCCCTATTTGACCTCCTTAGGGAATGAGTTTTGCAAAATCCTTTTGGCCACGAGACCACGAGATCCTTTTGGGTCATTCTGGCATGGCTCCTTCAAAACCTACTGTTGATTACTAAGTAAATGGGATACCTAACTAAAGCCAAAACTACTGTGTATTTGTCTGTCAGTGTTGACTAATGTACGGTACAGAAACATGGTCTCTTATTGCTGGCCCCATAAATAAGCTCAGCCAGCACAAAAGAAAGCTACCTGTTGTGGTTGCTTCTGTGTTGTAGATTGCCTATGCTCTAAAGCAGTCACATCCCAGAGTGGCGACCACGAACTGGGAAATGCAAAAAGTGGTTCAAAATGAAACTACGTAGTATGACGAGATAGCAAGATTTCTGCTGTACAGGTAAAGTAAACATTTTTTTATACAGTTGCTTAAAATTGAAATATATCGTAAAAGTTTTGCGTGCGGGAAATTGACTCTTACTCACTAGTGCTTTGTAATTTGCCAAATAAGGAAAAATACAAAATTATTTTTAATCTTTTATTTTTCACCACTGTGTTAAAAACATCGTTAAACATTGATACGCAATCACCACTAACGACAGAATCAGTTAGCTATTGTATATGTAGTGAACTTTTTTTATTAGGGTGGTCGTATTTATGACTGTCATTGGGTTAATGCCTCAATTATATTTTTGAAGGCTTTTTTTTACATAGATACTAATTTTAATAATGGAAATCGATACAAAATTGAAGTAACTTGACAAAACTTCGTCTTTAAAGTACAATACAACAGTGTCGTATTAGGTTTTTTCAAGTGATCTTGTTATATTTTTTTTCAGTTTTTAATTTTTTTTATTTTCCTGAATCCGTAATTAAAATGGCTTTTTATTTTAATTAGGGTTTTCTACCCACAAATAAAAATAAATGGTATAGAAAGTGGTTTTGATTTTAGTCATTAATAATGATGATATCAGTAGTACCTACAAACCAGGGAGGGTACAATACTTTTCTATATAACATTAGGTCTTTATATTTGACTAGCATAAAATTTTAGTACAAGTATTTATTCAAGTACTTACTCTTATTCACTAAAGTACTTTCGACCGTAACGCTCGCTTCTCCATCCGTCTTTCTAGGCGACCTACCGCCTACCTTCGTACGTAACTCGTCCTTACGGCTGCTTTTACCTTAGGGCACAACATTTCAGTAAAAAAATAAAATAACTGTTAAATAAGAGTAGAAAGGCGATATATCGCTACTTAAATTTATCCGGTATAGAATTATCATTACTGGTACTAGTGGTACTAACTATGTAGATATATGCAGTCCCTAGTACAAACAGAAAGGAAAATGAATATAAATAGGCTTTTTGTGATGTCAAAAGCTATAATGTCACTTGTTGATAATAACATTATGTAACTTACAACAAGTTATAAAAATACGAAAAATATTAACTTAATGAAAAAAAACATTGTTATGTCTTAATCGTGTTTTAAACAAAAAGTTTTAAAATGTGTTTTAAACAGCTGTGTTTTGGACAGTTAAGTGGTGCATCGTCAAAATTCATTGTTTATGTATGTTTACTTACCTAATATTACTATGACACTGCGCGCCATTTTCGAAAAATATTTGTGTAACCAAAATGTGTTGTTTTTACGTGCAAGTGAGTTAGTTACAAAATGTCGAATGAAACGCGTGATCTATGGTCATTACACTGAAAATAAATTTCTACCTGAATTTAAGCTAATCAAAATCTATTTTTTTTTTTTTTTTTTTCTTATACCACTAAGGTGGCAAACAAGCTTACGGCCCGCCTGATGGTAAGCGGTCACCGTAGCCTATGGACGCTTGCAACACTAGGGGTATCACTTGCGCGTTGCCGACCCTTCAGAAATCTAATAACTTTTTTCTTGAAGAACTCCATACTGTAGTCCTTGGAGAAAACCTTGGCAGGGAGCTCATTCCACAACTTAAGCGTTCGCGGGAGGAAGTTTCTCTGAAACCGCACTATAGATTTGAATTGTTTATTCGTGACTGGTGTCAATTACTGTGTTGTGTAGTTGAAAGGCACATTCCACCGTCAACCAACTGACCCGCCTGTGTAGATTACGGGTGCTGTGGAGTGGAAGTGAAACAAAATAATTTTCGATAAATCTAAGATTTCACTAAAGATAACATAAACAAGCTTCAAAAATCTACTAAAACTTGAAAAAAGAAGCCGATAATTTTTTTATCTTATTATTAACGGATACCTACCAATAGGTACCTAAACAATATTCTCGCTGCTAAGAAATATAGCATTCAACTTTAAAGAGAGGAAAACACTGAGCTGAATGATTTGTCTAAGGCCATTTTTAGGGTTCCGTACTGCAAAGGGTAATTAACGGAAACCTATTACCAAGACTTCGCTGTCCATCCGTTCGTCCGTCCGTCCGTCCGACCGTCTGTCACCAGGCTGTATCTCATGAACACGTGATGAACACATGAACGTGATAGTTAGATAGTTGAAATTTTCACAGAAGATGTATTTCTGTTGCCGCTATAACAACAGATACTAAAAAACAGATTAAAATAAATATTTAAGTAGGTTCCGATACAACAAACGTGATTTTTTTGCTCGATATTGATAAACGCAACAGGTAGTCGCTTAAAATATTCACAAACTATTTTGTTATATACTCACTTTAAATATAAATAATTAAATTAAAATAAAACAAATATTTAAGGGGGGCTCCCATACAACAAACGTGACTTTTGCTGTTTTTATAGATAATGGTACGGAACCCTTCGTGCGCCAGTCCAACTCGACTTGGCCGATTTTTGAATGTGTAATGGATTTTTTATTAACTTCATTTTTTCATCATAAAAAATTCGTTTCCATTTTAAATTTTTAGTAATATCTTACTACTTTTGATTATAAATATTTAGTACACTTGTGGTTTATTTTGACCTAGGTTTATAACAGTACCTACTCTTAACAAAAAATACATGATTTCTAGCTTGAATTAAAAAATTAAATCTTACTTGAATTTTATTAAATATTTTATTGGTAGAGATGACATCTCTGTCTTAGTGCTAAATTTATATGAGACTGCCCACTTCATTCATGCCACATAAATGCTACTTAGAGTGCAACGTATGTCAGTTGTACCATACACATTGCCTCGATTGCATTTATTGGTTACATAACGGGTGCTTGGAGCTTATTGCGAAACGTCTAGAGCACTCCAGATTCCAGAAAAAAAAATTGAAAATAGTTCTTTCCTTCAGAGACCCGTAAAATTCTTATCAATAAACTATAGTAGTATTTACATTAAATAAAAGTTTTGTAGCACAATTATATTTTTCTTTACATAACAATTATTTATATTAAGCTAGCATTTTTCATCCATGTGGCCTTTAAAAAAAAAGAAAGGTTTATGTTTATGGTTTTACCTACAAAAATATCGAAATTCCAATTTCATACCCGTGCGGACAATTTTTCTAAAACGATAAAACATTTCAATATAAGTTTTCAACCTAGAGGCCACATTTACCATTTTTAACCATTTAGCTTTAAGATTGACGGATTTTTATGCAAAATTACTGCATCCACTTTACCCTTTCATGGGATGAATTTTGTAGAATTCCTTTTTAGTGGAGCCCTGCGTAATGAACTCACTCACATGCCAAATTTTAAGTTTCTAAACCCCGCGGTTTGGACTGTGCGGTGATATTTTATTGAATCAGTCAGTCAGTTTCTTTTTTTATATACACATTTCGCCATATCAGGACGGCGTCAGCCCATTGAAAAGAGGGCTCTCCTTTTATTTAAATAGTTAAGTCAATATATTTAGGTTTTAGGCAAGGTAGAGTTCGACCGTCCGACTCTTTGTTCCCACTCTGGGACAGCTTTGTAAGTGGATAAGCTATAAGTATAATAAGTGTCTACAGATCTGGACTTGTTTACCTAATATACTCCATTTTGACGCAAAAATAATATTTTCTATTTTCGTACTTTTACTTACTTACCCACTTACTAAGTAAGTAATTAAGTGGAGTGTCACTAAGACTTTTTTCCCGCCATTATTTGTCTGTTTTCGTTCATTGCCGAAATTAATTGCTTATTATGAAAACATAATACTAAAGTGTTTCTTAGGATATTGGAAGCATTCGGTCGGCTTGCCCCTATCTGCCATAAGAAATGATGTTATCAACGAGATTCTGTTTAGTTAAATAATTTCCGAAATTTGCCCATCTACCTATTTCGCATGATAAAAAATAATTACAAAAATAAGTTTTTTGGGTTTTTCATATTTTATGATTTTCTATTACGGAGGAACTGTTATCTAGACATAAATGAACTAATTTCCGAAACCATTTGACTATAGTAAGTTGTATGGTTTTTTTTTTAGTTTTTCACTCAAAGAGGTAATAGATGAAATATGTTTTATCCTCACTTCATAAAGATAGGTACTTATATAGGCGTTATCCCCATTTTTTTTTGAAAAGGTTGATACTTATATTCAACTTATTTTATGGCGGATACCTATAATTTATCTATTTATAAATGTGATGTAGGGACTAATGGAAGGATGAACGGATAGGCATCAATAAACTATAAAAAAGAGTTTCTAGATTGGCTAAGGAACCCTAGAAACGGTACAACTAAATTTCCATATTCAGTTAAATATAGCTATGTTATCGCTACTGCTCAATAGATGGCGTTGACAGAATTATACTTTTACTACTCTCCACTAGATGACAGAAGACGTTTTTATAGATTCCTATAAGAAAAAGTTTTAACAATTTTTTTATTTCATTAGGTAAGTTAATAAGGTATCTCAAATCTAAGCATAATGAGCCTGCTTAGGCAAATCAGGAAGCAATGTTAAGGTTAATAAAAATTATTTTTGCGTATTACACGCGCAACCGATGAAACAGTACTAGCTACTGTCAGTTGGCTTCGTCTAATTAATATTAATAAGTATAAATAAATACGACTGTAGCTATTAATTTCATGTGTCATTCTCTTGTACGAGTAGGTAAGTAGATAGGTTTTCCAGTCAGTGAATTTTATGCTTTGTAAAAAAATCGCTCTATTGAAATTCGGCCAAAAGATTAACATTATGGGGTCGTTGCCTTAGCCCCTAAAACGAACCCTGTAAGGTTCCAATCATTAAACATCATGCGTAATTATTAGTGGCTTGGGTGATTAGTCAAACTGAAAAAGTAAGATGTTCGTCTTCTACTGGAAATGAGATTACCCGAGTTATATAGAGTTATAAAATTTTATGGTTGTGTGAATTGTTTGGTGGCCATAATTTATAATTGCGACGTGTTTTCTAGGAACCTTATTGGAAACGGTTTCAAGTACGCCAGAGTTGTAAATCTTTTTAAAATTGATACGTAAGGTCTCGAGACCCGTGGAAGTACATGCATACATTTTTTTTGAATTCCAGAGTCTGGTTTACTAGATAGTTTCCAAAAAACTCATAGTCCCTTATTCTTGAATTCGAGAGAAAAATGTATGCAAGTACTTTCACGCGTTTCGAAAGGTAAGTTAGACTACCATACATTTTTATCACGAATTCCAGAGTCCGAATAGTTCGAGACTGTTCACAATAAGGTCCCTGGCCCGCCAATATGGCTTCACGGTGAACAGACTTTCATCATTTCAGAGTTCTAGTAAGAGCAGAAACCTAAGGATTCTTTTTTGTCAAAAGGCAGGTTAAGAGATAATAAAAAAATAGTATCAAATAGTTTAGTGTAATTTTATGCTTTCGAAGGCGGTATAAATTTTTTTTCTAGGTTAGGTACGGGGACCGCTTAAAATCAGGCTGACATTGTTTTAGTGGTGTTCACCTTAGTGGTGTACACAAATCGGCTCAAAATTGTCGAAGCTATCATCTATCATAAGCAGAATATTTTCCGCGTTAGAATTGCACCGTTATACCTAACACACGTGTTTTTTTCACAGTTCCCAAATCGTCATTTTGTAGATTGATCAAGTTCAGAAATAACATACCTTTCTTCCTGGAAGCTTATTGGTAACATTCTCGAGCTATCCAGAATCTAACATTCGAAAATGTTCTCGGGTTTGAGTGGTATGTCAGACTTCCATACATTTTTGTATCGAATTCCAGACTCCGAATAGCTCGAGAATGTTTCTGATAAGCTCCCGTGGATTACTTTCATATCCTCTAATAAGCTCGCTAGATGGTTCCCAGAAATAAAGGTATGTTATTTCTAAACTTTATCAATCTAGAAAATGTTTACAACTACTAATTATAAGGGAAATTCATAAAACTTTAATATAATTTTCATTTCAATCAAAAGGGAATGTTATTTGACGGTTTTCAAGCAGAAGCATGAAACTAAAAAAAACCTTTTGGTATTTTGTTAATTTAAAATGTGTTTTTTGGGTAATTGGAACTAGAGACTAAGAGCAAAAAAAAGCCGATACTAATAAGCGAGGAGTGAGCAAGGGCAAGGGGCAGTTTGTAACAAAAAACAAAGTATTAAAGATTCTCAGTCTTAACTTACCGATTTTAGTTACAAGTTTAGCCACAATATTGCAAACATGATCGAGAGCTAATGTGGATTCAAGAAGAGGATAGCATCCCATAGGGTATTTTTATTGAAGTTGGTTGTAAGAATAAGCATTCTGGCATTCAGTGATCCTAATTCCAATTGTACATCACGAAAATATTGTTTTTTCTTAGCTATTTTTATGGTTTTTGGTATATTTATAGTTTTTGTTTTAAAAAAAAAAAAAGTTTTTAGTGATGGGTGTGACTGATCAGTATCGAGACAAATCCTAACAAGGAGGACATAAATAATTTGTAAAAAATATGTTAAATATATAAATAAATAAAAATAAAAAAAATATTAGCCAGTCAGTATTGAAAACTTCAGCTTACTTATCCTTTTATCTTCCACTTTAGTTCTTCTACATACTTACTTGTTTCGAATATTCGTTTCTGCGGTCTTGGTTTCAGTGATATGAGTTGAGGGTCCGGAACAATACAGCTTTGCAGGTTTTGAAGAAAATTTAGATTTAAATAAAATTGCTCCTCACGATTAATTTTGTGTTATATTAAGTTAAATATTTACAGACAACAGTTACGATAAAATGAAAAAAAAAGACAATTAATAATATGTACAAAGGTGTAATTGAAACTAAAAGTAGTGGGAAACCGATAGACTTCAATATTACAGTGCAATTTTTTTTCATTTAAGATAAAATTAAAATTATAATTTCAAGTAGATTTATAAAAAGGTATAATCTAAAAATATAATACTTGTGATAAAGTAGAATTAAGATCAATTTACTTAATAGCCTATGTTTCCAGTTCCGTAATATTACCGTAAATAGCTTGCAAGGCAACATACACAGTTGAAGGTTTTCGTATTTAAGTATTAAAGTTATATGCAACTACCCGTGTGCCCGAATGGGATTCTTATTGTTAACAACACTAACTAATCAGGAAACCGAGTACCTACTCTAAAATAATAGAGTTTTCAAAATTCGATTTGCCTATGCCTCTGGTCGTGGCGAGGCAGAAATTCAAAAGCTAAAATATTAATTTTAAAGCTTCTGAGTTAAAAAGGATGAAATAGCACACAACATTTCATCCCCTATTCAAACCGGATTTTTTTTTCGCAATTCCATTCTTGTTTGTACTGATAGGGAACTTGTTACCTACAAATAATTCCAGTGGACTGTATGGGATATATAATCTAGTTTAGGCGATAATAATAAGAAATACTTATTAAATATGGAAATCACTAAAATCGATCCAATACCAACTATGTTTTTTTACACCACTAAGGTGGCAAAACAAGCTAACGGTCGACCTGATGGTAAGCTGTCATCGCAGCCAATGGACAGTTGCAAAACCAGAATCATCACACGCACATAGCCGACATTTCGAAAATCTAATAACTACTTCCATAAAGAATCCCATATTGTAGTCCTTATAAAAACCTTGGCAGGGAGCTTATTCCAAGTAACACTATCATTCATAAACCGATTTGGCAAATTGTTTTATTATTTGAAGAAGTTTATATACCTAATACTTCCAGATGGGTCCCAGTTTTATCAAACACAGTTCTGATAAGTATCATTAGGTTAAGTGGAACTGATGAAGAAGACTACTAATGGCCAACGAAATTTCTCTATGATACCTATTTTAAGTGTGTCGATAAGATATCTCTATTAAGATAGCTAAGCGACTATGACGTAGCAAGTTTTGGTTTGGATAAAAATGGCACCATCAAACTGATCTGATTATGAAGGTAGGCATCGGAATTGGACTTATTGGATGATTTTAATAGTCATATGTCTCATTCAAGTTGCGCTTATTGAGTTATAGTACGCATATTGCGTTATTTATGTGTGACCTTGATTGTCTGAAGACAGCTTTCGTAGCCTTGTTAGTAAAATGTTCAATAATGTAGTTTTTTAGCTAGTGTTTTAGTAGTAGTTTTGGTTTAGTTAAACTTAGAAATTAAATGAAAATTTAACAAAAAAAAAATTCCGGCTTCAAAACTGTACTAAAAAGAAAAATTAACCCCTAGTGCAGACATTTTTATTAAAAATTAAGCTTGTTTTTTTCGCTTTGAAGTCGGATGCCAAATATTTGCAGAAAGATAGGTAAGAAATGTCTATTTGCATCCCACGTCAAAGCGAAGAAAATTCAGTGTGTCTGCTTCAGGGGGTTATTTTTTTACTTTTCAGTAGTTTTCGAGCCGGATTATTTTTTTACTAATTGTCTTCTAGTATAAACTAAATGAGGTAACTGCATTCATTGAAATCTTAATTTGACAAACTTGCGAAGTTATTTCCAGGGTACATAATTTTGTTACAATATTTAACAATCTGAAATTACTTTTTAACAGCGTTTTTTTTTTCAAATTATCCCTATGTACCTGTTTATGCCCATCATACGTATTTTACAAACGAAGTTATCCTTTTGAAAATGTAATATGTTTAACATGTACCGTTCTGGACAGAAAATAAACAGCATACTTATTTGTAACATCTAGAAATAATACGTATCTACTAAAAAATGTAAAACCCTTTCTAATGTATTTCATTGAGACATTCGTTAGATAACAATAAAATTATGCATTTCACCCTATTTTCTCACGCGGTGACCACTGTCCGGTCTAAAGGGGTCAATTCGGCCCTTAACTATAATGATAAATCCTGTTTCTGACTTCAAGAAGACACCGTTTTCTTTAAAAGAACCTGTTTACTTTCTCACAGTGGACACTGGCCGGTTTGCTCCGTTGTTTTGTGCTCACTTTTGCATCGGCAATCGGAGGGTTAAGAATTTGAACTTGTGAGTACAGTTGAAATTCATATATTGACTTGGACAGTAAAGAATAGTTCAGTTAATTTTTAGTGTTTTCATAATATTCTTCACAGTGAATTAATTATTGAATGAATTAAGTCTTAGCCTCTATTTATATGTATACCTACCTACAGTACCTTCAGTTTCTAAAGAAAATATTAGAAAATGTTAATCATTAATGTGGTAAGTTTCATATGATTTTTTTTAATGATAGGTAGGAATGATATAAAATAGGAACATTATATTAAATAGTATAGTGATAAGTTTGTACAGGTAATAAATAGTTCAGAATCATATCAGATTCCAAAATCTTAGTTATTATACCAACTGTTGATATAGGTACTAAATCAAAAAATCATGATATATTTTTTTTTTATTAAAAAGTTATACTAATTATCTTTTAGTATTGCGTGGATTGTTAGATACTGACAGCTCTTGGGGCTTTAACGTTTAGTCTTTAGTTTTCCGTACTAAACTTATTCAGCCTAAGTTTATTTTATTTTGATAGTTATGATTTTTTACGGTGCTACAAACTAAATATACAAGAAGTCATATCAGAAGTTTACATCTACAAGGCTAAAATGGGGTATTTTAATTTTAAGAGGATACTATTCGCGGCGCCTCGCAGCGGGCTTCATAAAAACGAATTTTATTTGTTTTTGACATTCACTGATCAATCACTGTGAAATTCCTTAGTCACAATCATAATCAAAATTTTTAAATTAACCCGAAATCTTTTTTAAGACCATTTGTATGAAAAATTAGAATTCCACATAACCTTTGAACTATAACATTAAATAAAAACCTGGAACATTGCAGACCTAGATATTTATTACTAGAACATGTCTTCAAAATTTTGTAGTGATTGATCAGCAAGTGCCAAAAATAAGTAAGAAATTCGTTTGTATGAAGCACGCTGAGAGGCGCTCCGAATCGTATTCTCTTAACGCTGCATTGATGAATGCAGACTCCTTAAAATGAATGGATTCACAGTTCATGTAGATATTCACGTACATATATGTCTAGCGGGTTCCGTGTTTGCCTTCTTTTACGAAATATGACCTAACTTTTCAAAAGGTTTTTTTGCGTAGTACAAATATGTTACTCATAGAACTTGTGTATAGTTTAAAATGTGGAATTTTTCAATAATAAAAAAATCAGGCATATTTTTACCAGACAAGGCACCTTATTTGGAACAGTCTCGAGCTATTTGGACTCTGGAATTCGAGAGAAAAATATTTGCAAATCCATTCAAAGGGTTCGAGAGGTAAGTCAGACTTCCATACATTTTTGTCTCGAATTCCGGAGTCCGAAAAGCTCGAGACTGTTCCCAATAAGGTCCAAGGATTCAAGCGCAGCATAGGAAGAACTACTTAAAAATTTATTTAAATATATTCGCTCCTTTGTGTGTTTGTACCGCAATGATTTTTTTTCAATTGAACACAGAATAGATGTTGTTCGGACTTATCGGTTATACGCCTGATGCCAAACAAACGAAAATTCGACACACACAAAATATGTTTTGCATTCATCAAAGCGCAACTATTTTTCCGAAAGCAAAATATCTCCAATGCGATTACATATATGTATTTTCAAAATTTTAATTGAATACAGTAATATTATTTTTTAAGCAAAATTGCTCAACTAGTTGCAAATAACATGTCATTAAAGTTCTCAGACTAAACGGTTTGAGGTCTGCGGCTGTTCGTAAAACAACGCTTTTAATATACAAAGCATTTGTACAAATCCATTAAATTTCAGTAACTCCTAGCGTCTATTTAGTAGGGCAGGTAAGCGGTAGGCGAGCTAGGAGGCCGCTAGGTGCTCGCCATAAATCCTGCGCTCTGAACGAGAAAATGTAATGAAACGCCGTGCATTTTCTCGAGGCGGGCGGCATCAGTCAGATGGCTCCAAATAAAGAAAGATAAATCTGAAAATCTTAAAATATTTTATGTAATAATTGTTGTGTTATTATTAGTATTGGTGAAGAATATAGTTAAATAAATCAAAGTCTGGTTTAAGGTAGCAAGATAAAATTAAAAATTAAATCATAAGTTCCGTAAAATTTAACTGGATAGGCCAGTTGTAGGAAATTATGAAGGTTTTTGTATAATGAACACAGATAGGATAATAGTTAAGGCCCTACTAGAAGGTAACTTAAATAGTTTTAAATTTTGACTGTTAGGAATTAGGTTTTTGAATTATCGTTATATGTTTTTACGAACATAGCGTGTGATAAATTAGCAATACATAAATTATTAACACAAAGTAAAGCGATTTTGTAGGTAATGTATTAATTTCCGACTACAAAGTTGCAAGTTAAAAATCTACTTACAGCATTTTCAGTGCTAGCGTAAAACAATGCAACCTTGTGTAAATTATCTGAATACGACCATTACATCGTATGAAATATCTCTTAAGGTTTGATTTTTTGCAATATTTAACATTTGATGTAGGTGCATATTGGGTATACAATATATTGGGTATATAAATATACAATATGAGATACAATTTTAATAATTAATTTCAAGTTAGTTTACGATACAAATTGTACGTCGTATTATAAGACTCGTATTTAATAGACAAGACCAAATTTTTAATAAAGGTGCTTACTAGCAAAAATTTAGTTACTTCCTTGTACTTTTCAGACAAAGTAAGCTAGGAGCTACAGAAAACAAATTACAAATCATCTGCCCCTCCCCCGCGAAGACTTCCCCCTCCCCCCTCGCGCCAAATGACTCAGTTAGAGCTAAATTGCTACAGCAGCAGATTGCCGCGTTACTGGCGAAATTTCCGCTGGAATTTAAATTTCGAAAGCAAGCTGTTGTGTAGTGGTGTCCGTAATTAAATTGTATCGATTTAGTTGCGGTGATTGAATCAATTGAATTGATTTCATTTTATTAGATTTATGTATTATGCTGTGATATGTGCTACCTACTCATTCTCTTCGACACACTTACATTTTAGCCACCAAAGCTAGCCGGCTTGGAGTCGATTGTCTTAAGTTAGGTTAGGGCTTAGTACCTACTAGCAGGCTTAATGCTTTTAGTTGTAAACTAGAGCTAGACCATTGGTCCAATTTTCTTTATTGTGGGTAATGTAAAATATGTAGTTTTTTGTTAGTATTAGGGTCACTTAGTAAAACATGCAGGTGATTTGCATCCCATACATTGTATCATACGAAAATTTTAAAATTAATACGCATTTGTTAACAGCACCTAGCAATTGGGTACAATTTTTTCCAAAATTTTGCGAGGCTATTTCCTGGCCTTCTAACCACATTATTTTTTTTCATCGCATAAGAGAAGTACCTATTACAGATGAGCACAGGAAACTTATTTCGGAAATGGTCGATTTTTGCGGTTCTTAGAGTAAATACGAGTATGGAAGCACATCTTGCCTTTCAAGACCTAAAAACGAAATTTCAAGAGACGAGATGTACCTGCTTTCATTCCTAAATTTTATCCCTGAGAACGCGAGTCCCGAGTAATCCAGACCTTTCGCAATACGCTCCGCCACATATTTACGGATGAATGTCACAGTCAGAGATTAAAAATCAGAGATGCTCTATTGAGCTTGTGGTTTTCACTACAGTGTAGATAAAACTATATATAAGATTTCGATTCATTACCTACGCATTAGAAGGCTTACAGACGTTTTGTTTGACAACCGGAAGGGTGAGTCGCACAGCAAAGCTATGCTGCCTATTGGACGGATAAAAATAGAGATAAAAGGGGCAACCACCTGACCTTAGTCCCCATGTAGGGAATTTCGTTCAGCCGCACGGCCAGCCGATTCCGGTAAATTTGATCTATTTTTTAAGCGAGATGCATAGTCGGACTGGGTCATGAATGGGGCCTTAATATATAGTTGTCGTCCTTTACTAGGCATAAAGGTGTTTCTTATGGCCTAATTTGATAGAAATCTTAATTTTATGTTATAATACCATTATTTAACAAAAACACGTTAAAATTAGAATTATTTAAATTAACTTATAAGATGTGAAAATCTGAGTATGTTGATTTGCAATACCGTAACTATAAACAGATAGTAAATATGTAGTATTCTTGGTAAAGTTAATAAAATTTTATGATTTTTTTTATTAAAATATATTTATAAAATTTATTGTTTATTCTTAAACGCAATCGTGATAAACCTATTTCTAAGAAAAATTTACAAAAGATAAATAATGGAATTTCTACTTTAAACAAACTGTTTAGGAAATAGCAGTGCCAAATGTATCGCCATACACTAAAGTAAACAAAATAATGGCATAAACAAGAGAGCCAGTCTAATTCATTGTCACCAATCAACGTCTTAGCATTTCTTCAGGGTCATTAGCAGAAACGACACCCATTCCGGGGCCCATTTAGATAAAACGTCACAGATTTGAACGAAGATTCTCTACGTTGCCCCATTTCCCCCCCACGTACCCTCTCCACCCGCAAGTAATGAGTCGCGAAGATTTTCGTAAGGGTGCAAATGTTTATATAGGGTGAGAATTTATACCTTGAGTGTAATTGTAATTTTGACGTAGTTAATTGATTGTTTTACTTCTATTGGGTGGGTTTTTTATAGGGATATTTTATTTGCTTAGACTTTAAAGTTAATAAAATGATAAGAATTTGGCTATCAATGGCTAAAAGTAGACATGAAATTCCTGTGATAATTGACAGTGGCATACATGCAGGCAAATACATAGACGGACTACCAAATCTCTAAACAGCGCAGAGGTTCATTCCTGTTTGTGGAGACACATATATGTATTTTTATAAGCCTGTCTTTAGTAAACTGAGTAGGTACACATAACTCTTAACGAAACCACAGACAATCCTGTTTAAATTTCGAAATTTGTTGATTAATTAAAATATCGTACTGTATAACGTTCTTACAAAATAAACGAGTCGGGGAGAAATTCGTTTGCTTATCTTTTCTCTTTACTTTGAGAGATCGCAAGTTAACCCTCTGGGGTCGCGGAGACCTCGGCGCGTCTGCATTATTTAAAACGAGGGTGGTTTGGGGTTGAATTGTTTCTATGTGCGAGTATTTTTGAACTTGCTAATGTTAGTGACTTTGCTTGAGTATGTTGAAGACTGTACTATACAAAAAAACTTGTTAGTGACTAAAATCGGAATACATATTCAATTGAAACCGTCTCACTGCTTGATGTAGATTAGGTTAAGTATAGAAACAGACGGTCCCGAGGCTCAGTACCTAGACATGTCATCCCAACCTAGCGTATTGATATGGTACGCACACTTATTGTCTGCTACGCATAAAATTCTTTTGTGTGTGAACTTTTTCGTAAAGCTGCGTGGGTACCGCAGGCCTGCTCTTGAAATTGATTAATTTGCTCTTGAACTCTATTCAAGATATATGATCTCTATTGCCGTAGGATTCTAAATTTTTTATGTCCATAACCGAAGGTAGCTATTTGTTAATAGTTTAAACATTGTGTAGTTTTATTGTGTGAAATAGTGTAAGTATCTCGCACCGAGTACAAAATGACGTTTTTTCTTACCCAAGGGAGAAACCTAGATTCCGAGGGTATATATGGGATATACTTTTACTACTACCTGAAAGTCCGATCCTAATTGAAACTCACAATTTCAGAAAAAAAATTGCCATGTTTTTAATGTTTCCCCGCCAAATTATAAGTATTTTTATAATGACTCATCATTCAATGACATGACAGATCATTCTAATTGAGTGCAAAATGAAATTCTAACCAATATATCTTTACTGACCTGTGAGTTATTCCACACCTCGGTCTAGAAAGTTCCATTTTCGAAACTAATTTCGAGTATGTAATAGAATTTTATATCGATTAAAAGACAGCAGATTTAATAACTCAATTCTCAATTTTATTATGTCACCATTTAAATTTTAAATTACTTACGGCTTCCGAATTTTATAATAGTGTCAATAAACTAAAAAATTATAACAATTTCACTTTATAAAATTTACTAGCTAATTTACGGTTAAGACGCTTGGTTGAACATGCTAATTTGTTTGAATTATTTGTGTATAATGAATCTTAAAGTTTTGAAATCTACAGGTTAATCTAATATTTCTTAAATGTTAAGAAACTCATATGTTATAAGAAAACTAAAAAACGAAAACTTAACATTTGATCAGACTTCGTCTTAAGCGGTTGAATTTACATGCAAAAATTCTCTGAGCCTTTTAAAATTCGTTCAATACTTTATACATCCAACAACTAAACGCACACTAACACACTTTCCGAAAGGTACCCCCGCCCTTTCGCGCAAAAACGCCGCCCCGCGCCTTTGGGCAATTCTTCAAAGGGAGAAAAAACCCCGCTTTAGCTCCCCCCTAACCACCCCTTTCCACCCAACCGATCCCGCCTTAAAGTAATTCTTAGGGTGAAAAAAGGGGGCGGATACTTAGCAACGAACAAGGTGCAGAGGGGATTGGTTTTTATTATACTTATCAAGAAAAGGTGCAGAATTTTTTCAGTCAAATATTATTTCTTTAGTTAAGAATTAAGACTAGTCTACTTTTGGTGTGTTATCTTGAACAGAAGTTAATGTTTAAAAAGTTTACTTATTAGTTTATTCTTACACACATATTACCTGCGCGTAAGTTCGGATCTAAGTTCACTATTATTAATTAATTATTAGGTAAATGGTGACACTGAGATAATTTAGTCTCTAAAAACGTAATAGGTAGGTAGATACCATTGTAGAGTAAGAAAGAAATACAGAAAGGAAGGAGAAAAGTAAAAAAAATAGGAGAGTTTTTGCAATACTTAATTAACAAAATATTATTTATATAGCTATTTAAGAAGTTTGGGTATTATAATTTGACTTTTTAAATTTAAACGGATTATAATAATTATCTTATCAGCCTATGCTGCGTTGACCGCTTACTATAGGGCGTGTTTTTTTGAGCGGTCACCACCGCAGCCTGTCTACGTAAAACTTATTTTTGTGAATTACCTAATTGAAGATGTTATTTCTATGAAACTGAGATACTTTGGGTTTTCAATTTAGTTTTCAAGTCATAAATAAATAAGTTGCTTATCCATACTTACATCCATGATGGTGGCAAACATGGAAAATTTAGTGTCAAGCGGAACTAGTTCATTAAGGGTCACATACACGTTGTCTCTATGCAGTTTGATTCCCTGTTTGAAGTAGATATCCATATGTAGCTATAGCATTGTTATTAGCTACTTGAGATACCTACCTAAATTCAGAGGTGTGATTGAACCGTGAGATAAAATTGTGGCACACCGTGGGGTCCACTACGGAATGTTTGAACCACTAGACATTCTAAATCTTCTAAACAAAAATAAGTATGTGACTGCAGGTCTCAACCGGTACACTGTATTTGTGCATATTAGGTAGATACCTATAGTCAGGGATTTCAAGATCTCGAGCATTCCAAATATTTTGTTGTAGGTTTCCTGGTACATAACAGCTAAAATACGTAGGTACTTTATTTATGTTTTGAAATAAGCTTTTATTATTAAAAAACCACAAGATACTTTTACAATCGACATCAAAAAAAGATTTATATATTTTATAGTCATCATATTTCGCTCTTCTCACGGTTCTCCGTCTTCCGCGTCCAGCTTCTTCTGACCACCCTCTTACTGTCATCGGTACATCGAGATAGGGACGTCCCACGATTAGCTTTGTTAAACGCGTTCTCCACTCTAGGACACGTCTGTTTCATCGGCTGTCGGTCTAGCACTGCTGTAAGTGTCCATGTTTTAAATATATATTATTTATATATATAATTATATGTCATACCTTTTTTTATCTTTTTATACTGACAGTTACAAATTAATGATTTTCACCGCTGGAACTCTGCAATTTTCGATTCATTTGGGTTTTGACGATAAAAGATTTCTGATAAATATAAAAACGTAGGCATCGTCGCGGTTAGACTCGATTTTATATTGACTATTTCTCTAATATTGAATGGTCCGGTCCACATCACTAATCTCATCCCACTATCTAACACAAAACTAACCCACACAAATAAAAATCACCCCACAGTATTCAAGCGGAACGTACACATGCAAAAAACCTTAACTAGCGCCCCCTCGCCCCCTAGTCCGCTTCCCCCTGCGAAAGGGGTGCTATATCCTTGCAGAAATTTTGTTTACTTCTCGCTAGGCAAGGAACTGGCGTCGAGGAACAGTCAACATGTTTGAAATGGAAACTCTAATGGAATTGCTTTTGCATACGGTGTTAAAATTTATTTCAATTCTTTTTTCCGATCAATAATACAAAACAATATGGAAATATAAGTCAATCTTTTGATTTCAGTAAATCAATAATAATAGTTCATCTCGATACGACCGGGCGATGCGTAGTAGGTTATTGTTTTTTTTTTTGAAATCGCACGTACACATGTAAATTAAATTTTAAGAATTCCGTACCAAATGTTAATAAATGGAACTTTAATTTGAATTTAATTGAGTAACACATATTCGGCCAAGTGCGAGACGTTCCGCACCATTATCTATAAAAGCGGCAAAAAAATCACGTTAGTTGTATGGGAGCACCCTTACATTTTTTTCTGGTTTTAAGTATTTGTTGTTATAGCGGCAACAAAAATACATCTTCTGTGAAAATTTCAACGGCCTAACTATCACGGTTCATGAGATACAGCCTGGTGACAGACGAACGGACGGACGGACAGCGAAGTCTTAGTAATAGAGTTCCTTAATTACCCTTTGGGTATGGAAACCTAAAATGTAACTCTTATGGTGGTACTTCGGTGTCTTGTCCTGTTGAACATTAGTAACGGTAGTTGTTGCAAAAGCTACTGTGTTATCTGGGTTAACTTTGTTTTAACGGGCCGGTGGTGGCCTAGGGGTTTCGATTTCACCTTGCGGAGGTTCAAGCCCAGGGTGTACCAATAAGTCTTCTTCTTAATTTCATCGTGAGGAAATCTGCCTACATCAAAAAAAAGACGTATGAGAAGTCCACAATCCGCACTTGGTCCGCCAGAGGACTATGGTCCAAAGCGCTATTGGTAGGCCATGCCCCAACAGAAAATTTAGCTTTATAAAAGTATTAGGCACATTTTTGCAGGAAAAAAGTCACCAAGTTTTGAGAATTTAATAAAAAAATCAGATACAGAACCCTCGAGGTGCCAGTCTGCGTTATGTTTGTCCAAGTTTTTGTGTTTAAGGAAAATAATAATATTCATTTATTAGGATTTATTCACAGAGGATTCAAATTAAAATTGAAGTCAATTTAATGGCGTTAGCAATAGCTTGACTGGCGAGATATGAAAATTCGTGCTTTGAATATAGAACGAGATCAAATTAAACTGAAATTTAAATGTAGAACAAGGTATTCCAACTTTGAAATTCGAAAACGAAACCGACTTGGCTTAGAATAATCTTATGGTTTTTTTATAAAGATGCATAGTATAATGTATTAAAATATTCATAAATATTGTACATATGTCAGAAATCTTCGGTTAAGGCTTTTGCCTAAAAAAACCAACTTGCAAACTGTACATTTAAAACTACATAATTATTTATAAACCCCAATTGCGTGTTTAAAGAACTATGAAACGACATACAAGGTGTTACAAGCGTTCATAGGTTACGGTGACTGCTTACCATTAGGCGAACCGTATGCTTGTTTGCCACGAAGTACGTGACAAAAAGTATTTAAATCTTCACTAAAGTGTATTTATTATATAAACATACTAAACACACTAAATTTTATTTACAAATTAGTATTTATTTAAAATTTGTATGACGGTTAACATAAGACTTAAAAGTCATCAGAATTGAAGAAAGACGGCTGAACGGCTAACGCTGTCAAATACAATGGACGGACGGATATAGCGAAATTACCTATATTAGTTCCGTTTTCGCCAGTTAGCTTCAGATTCCTAAAAAGTTAGAGAATACCTACATATGAAATAAGACATAAAAGTATGCAATTGTTAAAATCACTTCTAAGCTATGCTATTCTAATGGATTCAATTGTCAGATTCTTACTAAATTTATTTGGGACAACTTCATTGGGTTCAATTTAAAAACGATGCTATGCACGAATATACATAAAAATATAGGTATACATATCTAGAGAAGAATTAAGAACATCCTCCTTTTTTTAGGAGTCAAGGGAAGAAAGGGGAGCAGCTCTAATTTTCATTATCAAAACTTAAACGCAGTCTGTAAAGGATTTCTTATAGGTAGGTATAACAAACATATTTCATTGTTACTGTTAAAAGCGTATAAAATAATATTTTTCATTTTTTATCACTGATTAAAATATCTTTATTCCATGGAGTCAATGTTTTCAAGTTGAATCAAAGTCGAGCATTACGTAGTCAAGGCACACCTGTGTCAGTGTCTATGGCAGAAATTTTCATGCCCCAACTAACTGTAATTAACAAAATACATTCAGAACTTGTAACTGGATTTAAATAGTAACACTACGGGTGCTAGGTTACTAGTGAAGTGCGTACAGTTCACAGTTTTATCGATAACTGATAAAAGAAGTTTGGTCATGCATTTCATATCGTTCACTTTGTTAGAAAAAAAAAAATTCACCTTATACACCATTTTATACACTTACAATCTAAATTAAACACTCAAATAAAAGATATTTAAAATTTCTTAATCTTTTACCTCATATCAAAATATAAAGTACAGAAAAAAATAAGGTATTATTAGTAATCCAAACACCAAAATAAGCCGGTTTTTTAAAAAAGTGAGTGCCATGTGTGCCAAATAAATATCGTCCCCTTACTTATACAAAAGAAAGTGGAGTGCTATTTTTGCTTAACGTTAGTTAACTTTTTTTTTATACCACTAAGGTGGCAACCAAGCTTGCGGCTCGCCTGATGGTAAGCGGTCACCGCAGCCTATACATGCTTACAACACCTGACATCTAATACCTTTTAAGTTTTAACTGTCTGTATAACAAACACACCATGTCTATCTACGAAACCAACTTCGCACAAAGCAATTAGCACAAAGCACACATTTCCCCTGAGTGCTTTGGCGGTTTTTTTTGATAGACAAATCATTGTAAAGTTATCTAGGTAAAAATAAACTGTAGGCAATTGAACTGACAAGGCCGAAGACACTACGACAACATACCAACCGAGGGAAAATCTTGCAAACAGGTAAGTCCAACTTTGAGTAAGTGGTTAATCAAAGAATACCACTCAGGCAGTGCTTCGAAAAAGTTCTTTTTATTTAAAATTGCTAAGTGCCTAAAGATGAAAGTCTACTCCTAGTGTGTATGCCAGTGACGATTCACGGTACATAATCATGATCTATTGTTGGTTAGCAAAATGAGGTCAAATTCGCACAACGAGTTATGAAAAGTTGGATAGTTACTGATCGATAATAGTTAGTAATCTAAAAAATCAATGCTTGGCCTTATTAATAACCGATAATGAAGGTCTGAAGGCAGAATTCACTAAAGATGACCCTGAACTGGAAGATACAACGTGAGAGCGCCTCACACTAGGTAAATAGACGACCTGTTTATGGCCACAGGAAAATCTGGAATCATATAAAAAATACTACGCTAAAATGTGAGATTATGATGATACTACTCACCAGAGGCGGCTCGTGACAATTTTTAATGGGTCTTAGTGGGACTATTTACCGAAAAAAAATCAATAGAGGAAGTGCCTAAATGCTAACTTTTTATAATTCTATTTATAACTTAAATTCATTCGCCTATTAAGATTTACAAACGCGCGTCACGCGTGTATGCTTTCGTGTCACATTTTTGTGACCCTTTGTCTTTATTTCAAGCTGAATTACTAAAATATGTTAGCACTGTTTAATCACATTACAATAATCACAATTTATTATGCTATAGTTACTTATTAGACAATAAACAAACTGTTTATTTTTGTGACACATTTATGTATGTACCTATTTATTTGTTAATAAAAATTCGCGCGCACGAATAAAACATTAAGAGCGGCAACGGCGCCGTCGTCGGACCGAAGGCGGGGGTCAAGCTAGCAACAGTATTTTTCTTACATAGCCCAGGAGCGGCGCCATTCTGCCAATTTTTCATACAAAATTTTCTGTTTGACTTGTGAGACTGTGTCGAAAAATTCTCACACCACTTTCTTTTTTTACATTTTTATAACTACTAAAAAATGAAAATCTTGGCGAAAAACTGGAGAAAAAAATATGGTGAGGCTGTGCGGTAGAGAAGGGGACGCTTCCCGAGATATTGTACATATAATAATAGAGAAGCTCACGATCGTTGACGTCCGGCGGGGCGCGCTCTAAATACATTTTGAACATAAAACGCTATCGACATAAAATTAAATAAAATAACTGTTCACATCACTAGTGGCCATACAAAGAGACACTAAGAAATTATGTATTCCCCTTAGCGTAGTTTCAGTAGAACTTTATTGAATTTGTTCTAAGGTGTTCGAAGTAGAGATGCAGCACTTTTGTCAGTTGTGCGTGATCTGAATAAACTTAATTATTTATCACTATATGGCGACTAGAATGAGACGCCATTTAAATGAGGCTGATACTTACTTATATAAGATGATTTTTTGATTATTATAAAAAATGTGTTTGATTACGCTTTTTCGTTTTTTACTGGATAATTTAAGAGTACCTGCAGGAATAACTGTGACCGGATTCTGCGCAGACAGACTATAACTTGCTGAAGTAAACTTTCTTACTAACATCAAGGAGTTGCTATATCTACCCACGGCTTAACCGAATTTATCACGGGCGGAGCCGCTAGCAAACGCTAGTACTATATGAGCTAGAATGTATCACTAATTTTACGAGAGTGCAGAAACAACAAAAATAAGTTTTTTTCGAGAAGACCCCCTAATTAACGTTGATCGATAAATTATTTCTTTAAATTCTTATTGCTTCTTCTATTTCATTCCAAAGTTGATGCATTTAAGAATTAAGGGCAAATTAAACATTTGTCTAGTCTTAACGAAAATCTGAGATATTTGGAAAATTGCCCCTTTACCATATGTTTGCTTAAACGATACTTGCTAGCGAGTGTAGTTATAACTTATATAAAAATGTTAGAACATGAAGTAAGTACATCAAACCTCTATGGATGATCTCTGCGAGAGTAGTGAAGCTGCCCGTACCCATACAAATGTTTACTTTTTGTGCTTACCGGAAACAAAATAAAGACTTTATATCAGTAATTATATATATAATTCCGAAAAGAATTAGTTCAAAAATTATTACTTATTTTTGTAAATAAATTAAATCTTTATACGATGGCAAAAGTGAGCCTCAAATACTATCGCTTTTCAGGCTTATATCTATTTCGGTCTAAAAAATTAAGCCCTTTAAAGGTCACACAGACAGACAACTTAGGCTTAGTAATACGGCTCCGTTGGCACCCTTTGGGTAAACATATTTTTTTCAAAAGCTTCGGCAGTAAGTATTACCCACTATATATAATCCAGTACCATATATATGTATTGTGTATACACAAGGATATAAATTAGACGAGTTGCTTAAACTTATAAGCAACTGCGGAGAAAATTCAACGACAAAGCAATTAAATTGTGAGTGCGTATCGCTAAATTTATAGCCTCCCCTTCGAGAAAACGGCACTCTTATCGTGGGTGCGGAAACTATAGAAATTAGCTGTCGACTTTATATAAGACAACTTAATTTGGTTTTAGCATATACAATGGGTATGGAAATTTTCGTGAATTTATGTTATGTTTATTTTTACATTTTCAAATTCGTTATCTAACTGAATCAAGTTTGTTATTATCTAATATGAGACAAAGCTTTACGGCATTTGATAGGATTATAAGGCTAAGATTTGATAGGATTATAAGGCTAAGATTTGATAGGATTATAAGGCTAAGATTACAAAAAAGAGTTTATGTAATAACACTTAAGTGTATTAAAGTTGGGTTATTTTCTAAAAAAATGATGAATTAGCAGACTTGTTTGTTTCGCCTGTTATTGTTTACATATAGAATAGAAGCAATGGTTAAGACGAACTCGGCTGCCACAGCTGTGTTATTTATCACCGCTGTATTACAATAGCAATAAAGTTCACGGTAACACGTCACTATTTGACGAGACTAAAAACTTGCATATTTTAACGTTTTACGTAAAAATGTTTGTTTTTTTTCTTTTTATATCATCTTCCAGAAAATTATATTCGAGTATTAATTTATCCGATATTGATCTATCCTACTACTATTATAAATGTGAAAGTTTGTATGTCTGGATGGATGTTTGTTACTCAATCACGCTTTAACCACTGGACGCATCGGGATGAAACTTGGCATACACAGTAACCTTTTGTAATGGAATAGCATATAGGCTACTATAACAGAGTTTTAAAAACAATAGATATAGCTATAGCTTATATAACAAACTTCATTAGTAGGTATAATTAAGGAGTTAAATTCAGCAGTTCCACGCCGATTACCGAATTCAGGGCGCTGGCAAAGTTTAGTTATCTATATATTAATTTGATTTTTGAGACAACTAAAAATTAGATATATACCTGCTACACGAATTAGGATTAGTATTTTATTTTAAGTAAGCAATCTATCACATTATGCAACAATGGGGTTTGGATTTCTGATGTAAGGTGTTAATGTAATACCTACTCACAACATGCATGTCAACTGTCGTAGTAGCTGGGACCCGTAGCCATGCTTTTTATATTTAAGGACTTTGTATTTAATTCAGATGGAAAATTTTATTAGAATAGTCAATTATTCTTCTAGGACATTGTGATGATTTGGGTTCAAAAAACTCGAGGTATGAGGTATAGTCTCCTCTAGACCGCCTTCTGATAACAATGTAAATATGTTTAATTTAGATAATTAAATTTTTATATTACTTCTATTCAAAATAATTGCGCAACCCGTTTTTATACGGGCTTGCTAGAAAGAGCTATTTATTGTTATAACGACCTAGCCTCCCAATTCAAGCCAAGTGAGGGACTGGATCATAAGTCCATCTATACCAAGTACTAGAACCCCACAGTATTTTTCTTATTCTAAAAAAAACCTTGACCTGGACTTGGGGCTTACAAAATAGTAAGTTTTATTCACCAAGGATACTACAGTAGGGATTATGTCACGGTCGCTAAATTGAATCCCGAGCGTAACGAAGAATGCCAGTTCCAATTTCATGTGGAAGTTTGGAGCTAAGACTAGAAATCTGAGTACAACGACAGATTCAATTTCGCCCAAGACAAAATCACCTTACGGAGAAATTCTCGAATAAGTTGTTCTCATCGGTCAATATTTTTTTTACAAATTTTTATTTACTGTTGTGTTGAAATTCTAAATTAAAATCACTAATTTTTTTTTTTTAATTAAATCCCTATCAGACTTACTTAAGGAGAGGTTTGCAAGACATTATAATTTGGCATTGTCAAACAGGTAGTGAATATATATATATAATCTATCCACTTATTTTATAGGGAAAATACATTTGAACGTGTATACGTTAACGTAGTATGGGGAGATATTAAAAGGGATGAGGTAGCCTCGTTTAAGTAGGAATTAACTTTTCCTAGTAGGCATTTATTACACAGGGATGTATTCTAAAACAAAGAAAGTGGACTTCGGAAATTTTGACAGCATATATTGTAAATATTAGTAAATTCCTATAGATATAAAATAAAGTATATACATGCTTAGAATTCAATTTGCAAGTTTGGCTGTTCATTAGGGTGGTTGAAATTTTGGGTATCGAAAAAGAAGGGTTTGAATATACATGTTATATGTAAATTTTATGAAGTCAAGAATTGAATAGCACTAAAAAAAGTTGAAGTTGATTTACGTATCTTAAATGAAAATAAGACTTATTAAAACAAATTATTTAGATTAATTAAGGTAACAAATCAGGGTGTCAGAAAGAATATGACGCCAATTTGACATAAGTATTACCAAATCGACCAAAAGTCATTTTTTAAAAACAATACAATCATTATTTTAAAACCAATAGGTGTCTAATTTAAAATCCTGATTTTAACTAATTGTTTGTTATTTTATTGCTTAACTTCGCTTTAGAGTTACAAAATGAGCTGATTCTATAGCACAGAGATTGTTAAAGGGACGGCGAAGGACATAGGCTACTTTTATTCCGAAACATTCAAAGATTATCATACAATTACCACTGGAGTAACTATAACCAAATTCCAGGTTCACGAACTATCAAGAACTTGCCATAGAAACTGCGGGCTAAATCTATGCAGTATAAAAACCATCTGTTTACACGAAATTACATTTATGAGTAGTTCAATTGTTAATATAGTGTATTAAAAATACTGCAAATATTAAATTACAAAAAAAAAATATATTTACCCAGTCCGTCTCTGTGTGAAACCCGCTAGAAAATATAAATTGGAATACATATATTTTAGTGCGAGGGAGGTTCAAAAGTGTTTCGAAAAGTAGTTCGGTGCCGTCCCTAATTCCTTTAGTTTTACAGCCTTTTTGGGTGCTTTTTAGCCCGGTTTTGTTAGAGAGTGTTTAATAAGGGTCGGTGTTTGGTTAGGCCGACCTTTTTTAGCCATTCGGGACCGAATAGTTTTAGTTTTCGAACGTAAAACTGCGAAAATTATGTTTGGAAAGTTGTTTCGATGGGGTTTTGAATTTGGAATGTTTGCTAATTTTTCGAAATACAATTAAATTATAATTACATTTTTTACCACATCTTTTAAGCGTAGGTATTGCTTGTTCATTAAATGTATGCTGTAGATACTATAATATATATAACTTAGCACATGAGCACAGTCTACCTAGGTAATATCACCTCGTGATAAATGCGTAAATTTAGACTCTTACAAATACAGATTTGGGACTGTAATTCTCGTGTTAATGTAATTAGCTTATCCATAAAATTACGTTCCAATAGAGATGAAAGTGTAGTGTAATAACGGCGTGATACTCGGACGTATAGTAAGTACAACAAGCCTAAAAAAGGCTGCTTCAGATAAGCAAAAAGTGGTATTTCAAGAAATCAGTACTTAAGTGTAATTTAAACAATAAAAATTATATGGCTTCCAGTTTATGAGAGTTCTTGGGTAGTCAGAATTAAGAATAAACAAGATTAAGCATTTTTATTGTGGACAAACAAATGACTATTTTATAAATTAAAAAAAGGGCATTGAAATTTTTACAGCGACTGCAGTTTGAACATCAATAATAGGAACACGTGGGCCTCGTTCACAAACTCAGGCTACGTTGACACGGCGCAATTTTTCTCGTATACTGTACACGAGATTTTAACGATTATCTTAGTGACAACAAAATTTGTATGGCAACTCTGAAAATCGTTCACACGGCATCTATGCGGGAAAATCTCGTATTCGAGAAATATTTTTTCCCGTATACCGTATGGTTTTGCCACTGGGAACGCGATATTCTCGTAACGATTTTATCGAATGCGATGCTCAGTGGCGCTTATGTTTACGTTGAGTAGTTCACACGGACAAATTGGTTTCTCGTATACGAGACTCGCGCGGGGATAGGCAACAGGCAGTTGTGTTTTTGATGTCTTTGGCGAAGTGGATTGCCGATTACGATCGAGTTATTTATCACGCCTATCGAGTATCTACCCATAATATGGTAAAAATCATTAGACAACTATAAAAAAATGGCGTGCTCTCAACGACTGGCGGTGTGATGGCTGGCAAAGCGTATTGAATAGACGCTGTGTGAACGCGAGAAGTCCGTATACGTGAAATAACCGAATGGACCTCGCACCGTTTGAACGGCCGTCTCGTATACGGGAAAACCGGATGCGAGAAAATATCGTATCGAATAGTCGCCGCGTGTGAACGTAGCCTCACTCCACAGGGGTATAGTTTCGTGCTGTCTCTTTCTGTATTGTATAAAAATGCATTTGCTATCTTGCTGTCAGTGCTGCCGGGTTAACTTGAGTTTTATTTATGAACGCGCCTCAGAAAGTGTACACAGCCTATTTGGAACTTCTATATTTATTCTGTATATTTTTTTTATGGCATTATGTTTTGTTACATGTTACAGTTTAGAATAGACTTTCAGATAAATAGTTTTCTAAATGCCTTAATATTTTCAACGGCGTTTCTCACCAAAAAGTAGACACGACCTTGTTTGATTTTATATAAGTTTATGTGTTAATATAAATGTATATATTTGATTACAAACATATATAAAGTAAATTTTTGTAATAGCTTACTTTGTAAAAAAAATATGTTTTGTCCTATAACTAATTTTATATGATAAAATAGTAACTTTATTTAAACGCTTCAGAAATAACTCACCTGGGTGTGAAATAAGACTTGAAATAACACGTCTTAAAGATATTGAGCAATATTTTTTATGTGATTCAAATTATACTTGAAAGCCTTAATTTCTATTAAATTAAAGAAATGTAAGGATCCACGATAGAATCTTGGACTGTTTAAGAGCAACTCTCTACTCGGTTGGATACGGTAAAGTTTTGTGAGGAGGTTTAGCTGGCAAGGGGGTGTCGAAAAGGGGGAAAAATTAACTTAGGGATGGTGAAGACGGATGAAGTTTAATTTAGAACACGATAGCGTAGTGTTTTGAATTTCTCATGTGAGTAGAATTATAAAGATCTGTAGTATATAAAAATACCTATCTTATACAAAAAGTACGTATTATACGAGCCCGCTCAGTTTTTGAGTTCGTCGATTCTATTTAATAAATACCTAATTGCATAGCAATTTCTTTTTAAGTTCGGTGCACATTTTCAATTCCACCCACGTGCCCACGTGTTCCTATTATCTTAAAAACGAACAAGATTCAAACTTCAAACTTAGTGTAAGTTCTATAGTAAAACTAAAAATAATAAAGAGTATATACAATATAGAGAATACAAATAATAATTAAGAAGTCAGGCTTCTGCATTATCTAGTAGTACGGAATTCTTCATATGTAAGTCCAACTAGCACTCAGTCTGTAAAGTTAAGTGGCCGTTGCGCCGGCTGTGTCGATCGCCCATTTTTTTTTAATTTTTGTAATGATCTTTTATGTCATTGGATTGTGGTATATTTATATATCAAGGTTGAAATGGTGTGATAATTAGTTGTTGTTATTTCTGATTTAGGTCATTTTCAATTCATAAATCAAATCAATTTCTTTTGAATTTATAAATCTTTGGAACTTTGATGTGGGATAATCAGATCACCTTTGAGGGTAATTTGGATCGTAACTTATAACAGATTTTTCCCATATTTTTTAAAATTAATTTTAATATAGATAGCTTGAACATATAAAAGAAAAACTAAACAGGTGAGTTTTATTTGGAAATTAGGAAAAAAATATCTTTGCTTAGAAGTTTTCCATTAGTATCTAGTGCAGCTGAGATTCACAAAGTAGCGTTTACAAGCATACAAGGAAAAGTTAATTTGATGCAGTTAAACGCCACATAGTGCAACCAACCATGAGTTAGAAGGTAGAAAAAGAGTTTGATGATCAAGTTCAGATTGCATTCAGGGTTCAAAACACAGTGCAAACTGTGTGTTAGTACGACTTTGAGTGGAAGAATATTAAATGTCGTCATTTTTTTTATTTTTTTTATTTTTTTCATGGAACAAAGAAAACTACAAAAAAAAACCACACCAAACTTAAAACGTGCCAAACACGCTCTTGGACTGTTATACTGTCATAAAAGTGGATATCAAAATATGAAAGTAAAAAACATCCGAATAAATAGTTATCTAACCTTTGAATATATTCTGATACTTACCTTAAAAAATATCGAGTATCGGTATTAATGAGGTATCTTTGCTTGTTTTTGTTTGCAGTAGGTATGTATTGTTTCTTCAGTTGTAAGCTCTGTGGTATTAGGTAATGAGAAAAGGCAAGAAATTCAAAGAGAAGTACCCGCTCTAGACAGCACAGCAGGCACACACCGAGAACTCCTGAAACAAAGGAAGGTAATTGAAAATTCTATCAAAACTTGTGCCGAACGAGCGTCGCCGGAAATAAACTCTTAGGGTTGCCACATTTAGTCACTCTTTTCTATATGAAATTTTTGAGTACGAATTTGAATGATAGTGAATATTCACTAAAGTTACATAAGAACTGTTATAAAACGTATATGATAAATCCATAGAGGGCACCGAGTCATGTATGTACAAGTTTCTGTTTATGAACGTAGCTTAGCCAACATACACGAATGTGACTATGTACACTTGTGTGTATTGCTCGCTATAATTTTTGGGCCAAAATACTTTTTAGTGCCTAAAATAGAGATGAAAATTTTTAAACACTTTTACCCAAAATTATAGATGTCTCGAAATATTTTCCTAGTAGTTTTACGTTAGTTCTCAACCGGGCCTCAATGTTTATTATAAATTTCCCCACCCTCCTAGGTTTTTTATTAGAAAAAACTCTCATTTGTTACTCAAATTACCACTGCGTTACCAGTCCTCTTGACCCCTCACATATAATGTCCACTGCGTTACTAAACAATAGTTTTTTTTTGAGCCCAAATATTTCGATAAAAGTCATCGTTTGGGTATGCATATGTCATTCTGAAAAAGAAAATAATATGTTTTTGAAGATTATCTGAATAAGTAATAAATTATGCCTTAAAATTTACAAGGGACGTTTTTATAGGCCTCATAAAGTATTTTGACCCTTTTAATAACCAAACACACGTCTAATGACAACCCTACAGCGCGCCAGTCGTGTGACTCAGAGCCCAAGCTGGGTTTGATTTTGGCACAAATGAAATGGCTCGAGTTGCCTTGCTTCTAGTTTGGTGCTACTTCATTCTTGGATAAGTTTTGACTTTGACTTTGAACACGGAACTAGACGCTTACAATACTGGAAAAAATTACTCTTACGCACTTTGGGGCATTTATTCACCTAAGATATTGGACCTTGAAAAATAATTATGCAGCGACCAAAAAGACCAAGAATTTGCTGAATTGAATCCAGTTGTCATGCAAGTTGTTACGGGATTCCCCAATTTATCATTTGGGGCTATTTTTAAAAGACTTCGGCTTTGTAATTGCGTAAAAGATTAAAACTAAAAACCATCGATGGCTACACTTAATACACAAGAAAGCACTTCAAAAACTTTGCTCACAATAAGTCTATTAATATATATGTATCTTCAAATACCGGAAATCAAAATTGATAATAAAAATCGCATTTTTTTAACGAACCATCATTTTCTTGTATTATGAATAAAAAATTAAATTCAAAGTTTAGTAAAACTTATGTACTCTATTTACATTGTTATGTTCAGCTAAGATAAAACGAATAAGGATATCAAAAGAGTTAGAAATATGTTTTATCTTTTGTACTAATAAATAGGACAAAAAAATGTTCAAACCTACTAAAAATTTCTAACGAACTTCATTCTCATTTATGAAAATATAATGGCATCGCTGTGGAGACCCGAGGCAATTTATATCTCTATAAACTTGTCTGTTAGTGACAAAGGCAATGATTGTCTTTGTACAGTGTATGCACAGCCTTATTGTACGGTTAATGAACAACAATCTATAATAACGGAATATATTATATAAGTACTTAAATTTTTTTTTGTTTAAGTACATATTATGAAAATAATGTAATTATGGACAAAAGCCGAAATCACCATTCCTTTATTGAGTAGATAATGTCATATTAATACAATCTGAAAATATTTACTAACTGTTGATTAAATGTTGCTTGGTAAATTTGCGGTGTTTACGTTTGAATAAATATAAAAACCGGAGCGCGAAAGCGTTTTGGCTCGAAAATTTTGCAGAAACTGGGTTTTGATTAATTTATTTTTAACAGACCTTAATAACGTTTTAAAATATAGCGCTATATTGTGTTGTGTATCGTTATAATCAATTTGTTTTGTTAGAATAGCGCTATCATAACGCTATTATAACAAAACTGTTACAGAAACATAACGAAATAAAAACGAAATAATTCACCGGTAGATAACGTTATGAATAAAGTTATTGCGCTGTTGCCATTTTCTGGTACCTACTTCTCGTCACTATACTGCACAAAATGTCTGCTGTGTACACTACTCACGTGCGCGATGCGTAATAGCACCAAAAGCAAAGCGATGGATGACTTTAGCGACTAGAAATGTGAGTGCAAAAGAGATGCCACATAACGTTTTGATAGCGGTATTTGTAAAGTAACGTTTTGCATAGCGCTATGGAGCCAAAATAATAACGTTATTATAAAGTTATAAGGCGTCTTTCACAACGTTATGACGAATAACGATATAAGGATAATAACGTTATATCAAGCCCTGCTCTTCTTATCTCCTCAAGGCCGCCACCACTGAGCGGCTTTTTTAAGGTACATACGTACATACTACATTGAAAAGACTGAATTGTACAATGAGCAATTTAAATTATATTACCTACTAAAGGCAAATTAGTAACATGTAAAACTTTTTAATTTGTATTTTTATAAGTCGATTTACAATTAACTGTCGGTAGTTTGGTTTTTAGGAATAGTTGTAGGTTTTAGTTGTCAAACTGTATAGTTTATAATCTACGTATTGTAACAATATTAGCTTTCACTATCGGGAATTAAACTTTCAAAACCTTTGACATTTCCCAAACGTCCCACCACTGCGAAACGTAGCGTTTAGGCATTAAAAAGCGATTTTGAATGTAACAGTTAAATATTTAGAGGTTGAAATACCAAAGTCGAATCTTACTTGAAACGAACTGTGACTACTTATATAGACCTGAAATAGAATTATTTTGCAAGAAAGGCAGATAACCCACCATTTAAAAAGTATTTAACTGTTGTGTGTACCACGCCACATAATATCGCGTTAGTTTTTAACTACTTATAACAAGTTCGAATATTATATACGATACCTAAAGATGAAGTTTAACGTGAAACAACTTAAGTACGAAATAAATTATGAACACTAATCTAACTTATCATATAACACTCCATTAACGAGATCCTTCAAACTTTTGACTTTAAAACAGCGCCTTCTTAAAGTTACAACATACCCCATTAATTTACAGCACACCCTGTCTGGAGGTAACTTTTCACCCCGCCAAGTCGCGAGAATTTACATAAATTCCCAAATTTTAAATAAAATACAGCATAGTTTGCGAAGGGGCGGGAGTTTAACTCCGTTATGTAGCTAGTAGAATGGGAAAGCCCCGTTTTTCATGTTTAATTTTAACTTCACTAAACTGGCGTTTTAATAAATGTCAGCCAGTCTTTCGTGTTCAGAATTTTATGCCAGGCTGGCAACCTTCTGGCGTTTTGAAATGAGAATTTTGTATTAATGTCGCTCTGGAGACGCCATATTGTGCAGGTAAGTAGTTTTATTATTCGTAATTAGTTTTCATGCCGTTATTTTAACATTTCCAGTTCTTAAATTAAAAAGCGATTTTTGAATTATAGTGTTCTGGGATGGGGATACGGTTTTTTTAATAAATTACCTTGTTTTTTGTTCGAGTCCGTTTAGCATTTCTTTATGATTAAGATTCAAAGTGCGATAAGAATCGGTGTATGCTTATATTTTTAGACAAATATTTTTTCTCGGCCTTCAAAAGTATATAGTTCAAAAGTTTAGATATTATTTTTTATATAACACAAGAATTCTAAAAACCATTGGAATACGTTCTGTTATCGATTCTAAGTCCCAACAAGTTTTTTTAATATCTTCTAATTACAGACTTTCGACCCCTTCATCTTTATTATATGTAAATTTTAATAGTGTGAATTACTTTTACTAACTTTATTTCAACCATGACCAACCAAATGATTTTCTAAGTGTTTATATATTTGATATATTATATTATTCATGTTTATTAAAAAAATTATAAAGTGCTAATTTATCAATTCAAATTAATATAGTTTTGCTTATTTTCTTTAGTTTGTCGTGATTATTATAATAAGTTCAGAGATTGTCCATAAACGAGAACAACCGTGTCGACCTAGAAACTGTAATTAAAATCGGTAAAGACGTTAACGTCAAACCATTTAAGTGAGGCGACGTAAGCCTTGAGACATAAAACAAGCGGTGGAATATTAAAAGCAGGCACCTACGGCGAACGAACGCCATTAAAATGCGTAATTGCTGGATTAGACGCCCCAAGATTCCTCTATTTGCCCTACAATATTGTTCAGATTTAAAAGCCACAGAGTAAATAAGCGCTTACGTAAGATTATGAACATACTGGTAGAATTTAAGTTTAAAAAGAAGAAATAGATTAGTCTATGGTCGACTCGGTTTGGCTTTTATTCCGAATTTGAACTTTGACTGGGTTTGGCAACGTGCTTTACATACGCTATCAGTGGAGGTCTCAAGATTATGCGATTTATAACCGGCTTTTTCGTATTTCGAGCGTTACTTTGCCTCTGTGTTTTATAATTTTAAACAGGAACGTGTTTCTAAATTTAAATGGATTACTATTTAATTTAAATTCATATAGCTAATTTCAGATTTAGAACGTGCTTCGTAAGTATCTCTTTTGTAAAATTATGCCAGTGTAATAATTAGATATACGAGTAAGGTAAATTGAGGTTATTATTTAAATCTTTTAAGGAAATTGAGAGTAGGTATACCTAAAATGTGTTTAGCGGTGCATTTACCGATAATCATGATTAAGTGAATTATAAAGGTATAGATAAGCTGATTTAGTATTATATACCTAAGGAATTATTGTTTTTATAGCATCAGATCAAATAAAACTAAATATATCTAGGTATATTGAGGACATCATATTTAATAAGTTTTTAGTGCGATATGAGATCTATATGTTCCTTCTTTATTTTAAGCTATTAGAATAACTAAAATTGACAAAAAAAAAACTTTTATTGTCTCTAAAAAGGCAATTTTCTAAAACATAAAAAAAAATATTTAAAAACCACACTAAAATATTCATAGAGCGAACATAAAACTTTTTTGCCTCCACCGAGGCGGGAGAATCGGTTTCCCCCCTATCACTCTACATCTATAAATCTATGTGACGTCATTAAGAAAACCGAGCCCGGTCTTCTTGCCTATACCGATCCTTTTCACTCTTACACTTTTTTCCTAGTCACCGTAAGTGCGAAAGAGAAGGCAGACGTCTTAAAATAGAAAGAAAAGAAAGAGAGGTCTTTCCCTCTCTCACTCCACGCCTTACAATGGAGAAAAGACGGTGGAAATTAAATAATACTTTGTCGTTTAAATTGAAATTGGGGAGGTTGGGGTAGTTTGGAAAAGTTTTGGGGGTAGAGGTAAAAAGGTATTGATTTTAGTTAGAGATAAGGAGTCGGCATTTTCCTTTGTTGTGTTTTGTGGTTGTATTAATCTAAATGTAATTTATTTTACAAAAAGTGGCTTTGGTGGATTGTTGTAAAGTTTTTCTGTTCTTCGTTAAATAAGCCTTAAAGAATATAATTTTTACAAACGCTTTTTTAAATTTTATCGTATACCTAACAAGATTTGCCCACGACTCAACTAATAAAGTCGATTATATAGCTATTTCCTATATATATATATATATATATCTTTATATATATATAGAATATAAATTTATGTAGGTATAATAAGATCGATGAACTCCGTTACTGTTTGACCAATCATCATGTACATTGACGTATTTTTCAAGGAGTTTTTTTGTTGCCTATGTTGCTATTAATTGCCACTAGAAAATGTGGCCGGGCAATAACTAGGTAGAGCAACGACTGCTTGGCCAGATAGTATGGTTTAAAAAAAGATCGCAATTTTTAATTTAAGGTTAAGGTTAGATCTACTGAAAAGCAAAAACCGTATTGAAATAGCTTGTTTTGAGTAGAGACAAAAACAAAAATAAGAATTATGACAATACCTATACCTTAGTAATTCTGACATCACGCATTATAGATGAGGCATAGTCGATCCAAAACGAAATTAAAGAATTATGTGCTTGGTAAAAAATAGTGGAGTAACTTACTGTCAACAACTTAAAATAGCCCAAAAGTGTTCATATTCGTATATATATAAGTGCATGCACTATGTAATAGGGTAGTGAAAGTGTAATTCTGGAATTCTTGTTGTAGTATTATTGGAAGACAATTTCAAAGATTTGAATTTTCGGTAAGTTAATCAAAATTATTTTGTTCCAGATTACGCTTGGCAGATACACACAAATTAGAAAGACAAATTGGAAAAAGTGAACTAAAGACTTTAAAAGTGATTCTGATGAGAGATATCTAGAAAGATAGTTAGTTATAATGTAAGCATAAATAAATATTCTGTACAACTATGGGTGCCAGACAACTGGTACAAATACATATATTTTTTAATAGACATACATCGAGTTAAAAAACAAATGTACATGACATAAATGTTAGTCTTATGCAAGGATAGAACCCACGCCCTTTTTACAGGCGGCAGCCTCTCCACCAACTGAACTGCGAGGGAGTAAACAGTAAAATATTCATACACACTGAATACAATATTTTTTTGCAAGGCATTCTACGACATACTCGTAGCAAAAGCACTTAGCGTTTATTGGCAAAAGTCTTTGACGTACTGCTACGAAATTTGTAGGATTAGTCTACGAAAGCGTAGCACAAGGCATCACGTCACGTGCATCACTTCACTAATGGCTGTCAACTCCAAGCTACTACCACAATAAGCAAATTAAAACAATAATGTAATCATAATAACCTATGAAGGAGATTAACGGTCTTAATCAAAAAGTATGAATTTTACATTTTTATTGAGATAACAATGTAAGTTTTTAACGTTTTTTCCCCTAGATACTTCTTAAAAAAATTAGTAAATTTGTATATGGAGTTATAGATTTTAAATGAATACAGACAGTGGTACCTTTACACTTTCAAAATTTATAAATATCTTTCGTACTACCGTTTAATTCGCGGGGCATCAATTACTGAAAACTAGTACACACCAGAGACACTAATCGTGTAACGAAATTTTAGTCTTCGGTAAATGGGTGCTTAATACAATTTTAAATTTGTTGCAACGTTTAAAAGTATAAGGCATGAAAGTTATAATTAAAACTGTTTGTAAGATACTTGAAACACATTTATTTATTTATTTTAAATCAAATCCAAGGAATTAAAAGGAAGAAAAGGAATAAAAAAAAAAACAAAAAAAAAAATTGTAAGTCTGAAATTTTTGGTTTATAACAAAATCATCACAACTTTTATAGTAATTCTGACTGTAATAGATTATGAAAAACCTATAAACTAGTAATTACTATTTGAAAGGCAAATATCCCACAAATTATATTATTAATTAGTGCATTTATTACAGACAGTTTTTTGCATTTGAGGCACTTTAGAATACTGACGGGACAAAATGACCCAACGGTTTTGACCCATTTTTCCATTAACTATTCTTGTTACAAAATTAAAAACATTTTAAATTTTATAAATAAAACAGATTACTCAAAGTCAAAAAGTTTTACGGACGTAAATAAAAAAAAAAGTTAGAGACGATCAAATTTGTTAGTGGGACCAAAATGGGACGGCGGCGCTTCTTGTGTTAAATTGACGGGCTTCGTACTAAGCAGGAGTAGGCTCCGCTAACTTTTAACGAAAAATGCCTTTATTGTAGTTAAATATAAATTAATTAAAGTATCGAGTTAAACCGAAGATTTTAACTTTTATTTGTGTTACAAGGGTCCATTGTCTAAAGTAACTGCTAGAAATTAGTCGGGCAGTGTGTTAGTTTGCCACTTTAGTGGCATACAAAAAGAACTTAAGGTAAATAATGTATTTAATAGCAACACAATAAGTATTTTCGGTAGGGTACCGCTGAAAAAAAAACGAAACCTAGGTACATAAAATACTCTAAGACTATCATAAAATAAATTGTCCTAAAAACCGTCTTATTTCGCTTAATTATATATCAGGGTGTGGGTTTGGGTTCAGCTCATGTTTTTCAATATTGATTATTCTAAAATAATGTAAATAAAATATAGGGACATGAAATATCAAAACTTAATAGAAAACCAGTATAAACAAAACCTTCGTACCATCAATACCTCAATTCTTAACTAAAATAAAATTGGCTGATTAAACTACGTGGGGGCAAGTTACCTCCTAACAAAGGCCGTGCAAATAAGCCATTAAAAGCGTTGCGACGGTTTTGAGCTATAAAATCTCTGCTTCTTCCCCCCCACTCCCCCACGAGACGACCATCCCCCCTTCCTCGCGATAAACTGCTGTTATGTCGTTCCGTGCTATAATTAAAATGGCTTGACATTTTCTAGCGGCGTGTGTTAGATAGAAGACATGAGTCGTGGTGAAATTGTCAGAGGGAAGTCGTTTATAATTTAATTTTCACATTTAAATTAAGATATTTACCTTGAGCTATCATATATTTAGTATTTTGTAATTCACTAGCCTATTCTCGCGACTTCGTCCAAGTGGACCTTTTTAAAAGATAAAGCTTTTAACTATTTATGTCTTTTTCTACAAAAATATCGGAATCCGTAGATCAATTTTCATCCCCTAGTTTGTAGTTCCTTAATATGGTAAAATACGTTAATATTAATTTTTAAAATAATGGATTTCCCTTCAAACTTTCAAATCCTATTTTAGCTACTTATATAGGTAATTCATTTTGCCAAATCCTCCTTAATGCTCGCCTACGTTATAACAAACACTTCTGTGCAAAATCAATTTAATACTATAGACCTAGTCGATTTTGCGTTGATATATGTGTTTTAGTTTTTATTTTTATATATATAATAGATAAACAAGCTTATTCTAGTGACTTTGTCTGCGTATAATTATGAAAAAAATAGGTTCTAACTGTTTATGGTGTTACCTACTAAAATATCGGGATTTCATCTTTAAATTTTGCACATTAGAGGATAATTTATTACAAACGGTGACACATGTCAATCTTTATTTTTAACCTTAAGGCCAAATATCATTTTATATGGATTGAGCTTAAAAAAATACAGACTTCCAACCCCCATTTATCCCTTTGAGGGGTGGATTTCGAAAATACTTTTATAGCCTAAAGTATAAAAGAAACATGTCACCCGTCTTTCCCCTACACGGAAGCTGCAAGCCCCGCCAAACATTTACCGCCTGAAGCTCCCATAGAGTGGCAGGAGAAGATTTCCATACACCTACCCCACTGGTATTTTATTATAGGAGTTTACTTATCGCGGCCCGGGCACTTAAACCAAGGCCATTGTTCCAGCCTTACTTGGCCTACGAACTACCAAGTCACCGCCTAGCACACGGGGCTACGATTTACGACGCTGGCATAAAGCGCCTGCCCGGCTGCACAGTAAAATGCCCACCGGCTTCGCCCACCTCTGCATTCACTGATGGACTCTTTGAGCAGAGTCGATTCAGAGCAGCGCACTGGAGCCTTCTGGCCTCGGAGACTTCACTCCGTACGACGCCCATCATAGGTTGACGTAAACGTGGTCGACTACTACTCGGCCCCCTTGCCACGAGAAGGCGGACACCACTCGAGGGGGACATAACACAGCCATGACCTAACCTAACTTTAGCGGTCTAGACCTAGGAGTAAATGCATTTCGGCTTTTGGCATATGTTGTATATACTTATAGAGATTAAATTTTGACACATGAGACTGTGACATCCGGACGGACGAAAGGACATAGCAAAAACATTATAGTTCTGTATTTGCTATTTACCTACCCATTTACAAAACCATTTTATGTTAAACGAGTTAAACTGGCTGGCATATAGTTCGAGTTCTTATTCATTCGAATTTTAAACAAGTTTTAAACTAGACATATCTGACTGGTTTTATGGGACAGTCGAATCGAAGGGTAACCAGGTGGTTACGTTTCTAAAGTTATTGTACAAAGTTATCACTGAAAAGCGTGTTTTTGAATTTATATTTTTACTCCTTATAGTGGTTATATAGTTTGGCTTTGCCTAACTAACAGTAACTAGATTTCTTTAATACGAATGAGTTCAATCAAACTAGTTTAATAGATGTAACTAAAATATGTATATTTTTAGAATCACCATAATCTAAACATGTAGCACGGAGTATATTGTTGTGATGGTATCGTATTTGATATATTTTTTATTTGTAATTATAGTATAGGTCTTTCGGATATCGAAAATATTTATTAATTCCTTTTTATTGTCAACTGTCAAGCAACTTAAACATGCTTCATCTGAGAGACTACAACTATAATAAGGTATGTACAAATCTTTTGATTTAATGCTCACAAACTACTTTGTCTCTGCAGAAACTTGTAATCGTTTTAATTGCACAATTATATGTATTTAGTTACACTAATTTCCGCGTATTTATACGTAATTAGTTTTTGTAGTGTTAGTAGTGACGAATTCATTGATTATTATTTTTTTTGTATAAAATGTCCATGTAACCAAGGTGCGTCAGAGGCTAATGGTCGACTTGAAAACTCTGGCCGTCGAGGGGCCATTAGCTCGACAAAGTCCATCCCCGCACTATGCCAGCGTGGTGGGCTTACGGCCTAAGTCTCCTTCTCCATGAAGAGGTCTGTGTCCCTGCAATGGGACGCTGTGGCGAAGTAATTTATAAATTTGTTACGTACAGTTCCGACTTTTCGTGTTTCAGAAAAGAATTCCTGCTAACTTAACATGCTTCTTGTGTGTAGAACATAGGTAAATACTTAAATTCATTATTTTTATCTGTACTAAGTTACCTATATTCATATATAGCTAAATTTAAGGGCTGTGTAGTGGAGTACACAGCGGGAGCGAACTTTAGTACCAACTGTACCTCCGGCAGGCGGTAATTAAAGTGATGATCAAAGAAACGCCGCCGAGCTGCTATTGTGCTGACTTCCTGCCGCGACGTTTGCTGAGGAAAAGGGAGTACGAGAAAATTCCATAGGTAGGCAATGAAAATACTTTTTTGGCAAATAAATGCCATTTGAATTCAAATTCCTTATCTTTTCTGGTTAAATTAAATAGGCTGGTGTCCTTTGTGAACCACCATATAGTAATATTTTGTAACAAGTGTAGCTCATAGAACTGAAGATTTTTTACGCACTTCATTTCGTGAGATATCTTTAAACAGGTATTTGAGTGAGTCTTCTCTTACGTGTTAATTTTGCAATGATAATGTGTAATTAAGTTTTTAAAGTTTGTATTTTGTGCCACACGTAAACTTCTAACCATGGGTAACCAAATTACAATTAAAATGCTTCATAAATACTTTTTACAATGAGAATTATTACATATTAAATCTATAATTAAATTTATTTATTATTATAATTATTATTATTGCAATCTTCATATTATTAAACAGTGAATACTAGTCTTAAATTAATGCGTGAATGACATACAAAATTCAAGCATATATAATGGCAATAAGCGTAAAAAGAGTAGTCTTGTTGCATTTGGCTAAATAGCAAAGTGGCGCAATACGGGGCCTTATTCGGATGCTTGTAACAGTCGGTTACTTAGAAATGCGTCGGTTGTATATGTTATAAAACGGGTCGGCAAGATCTTGGTAGATGTTACGAAAATTTTTAACTGTTCACGTGACAAATTTGATTTTCTTCGCCTTGCCGTCTACGTTTTGACACTAAATTGTATTGCGTCTTTTTTTCTTGGAATATCAGCATTTTAAACGAAAGTTGCTACTCATCAATATTTTTCATTAATTTCGAGTTACGATGCGTATAAATAATTTTAATAATCGGTCCTATTGAGCTGTAAGTATCTAAAAAAATATCCCGTACATCCGTTTCCTCTATGCCCCTAACCTTCAAGCGCCATCTTGTAGGAAAACACAAAGATGTTGAATGGTGGAATTTTCTTGTGTAATTTTCACGCTTTTCCCCCTCACCGCGCTCCTGTCACTCCTACGTAATTTGCCCGCGCAACTTAACCAGTGTTTTTAGACCTCCATATATCCTGATTTTCTCTAAGTATGTTTATTTTTATGTTAACAAAAATAGAAGAGGTAGGTTTTCTTAAATTGGTTACAATAATTCAAATTTAATTTTGGATTTAAATAAGTGTAAGTTTATAATTGATTAAATTAAATTAAGTAAGTTTCAATTTGTAATTATTCGAGTAATACTTAAGTGATTGTTGCCAATTGTTTGTTGCATAGTTACTAACTTAGTTCTTAAATAATTGATTATAACCTCATAGATAATAAAATAATTCAAATAAAATTAAATTTTGAAATTTAATGTAATTTGTTTTTAAAAGAAAAGAAAAGTGCTTTTGATATCTGCGAGTAGATATTTTTCCACTAATAATTATAATAGTTCTGCAAATAATCGCAAAAATCTATTTAATCTGTTTACTATTTTAAGCAAATTATATTTTCAGCATGAAATAAGAAGGTAATTAATTTTTTAACTGTCACTGTGATTTACAAACAAATATTTTAATATAATTTATCTAAGTTTGTGTTCAACAGGAATAAAACATTCAAAAAGAAACACAACCCACATACTTAATGATCACGTAAAGCAATATCAAAGCTATTTACATAGTAATTGGGGAGCCGCGGTTCCGTAAGCACCCGCCCGCCGCCCGCGGCACCGCCGTCCTACAAGAAAATTAGTTATTAAAATTTCACTGATGCTGCGAAATTTATCTGGAACGCTACGGGCCGTGCTTTCAATGTCTTGATACTTGCATGTTACGTAACGTCCCAATTGTTTCATATGCTTTTATTTACCTATTTTATTGAGACTGAAAGGTCCTACGGGATTTGTTGGTGGTTGCTTTTTCGCATATCGTAAGGGTGCAGGTGCACTTTCCGACGACGTGACCGACGACCGACCACAGCGCGCACCGCGCTTTTTCGTTCTACGTGGGGGCGGCGTGGGGGAAAGTAGTTGAGCTCGCAAACGAAATCAAAACACTTAAATAAATACAAAGATCTAATTTAATATGTAGATACATAGATCACACGCATATAAAAAAACACACAAATTTTTAATATAGGTACGGATGATAAAAATACGGTAAAGCTCTCCATACATTGAATGGACGGACAAAAGTTTTTACAGTGCATCTCATTTTGTATGTAGTTAAAAAGGTCTGTTTTTTTCTGTCGGGTGTGTATTATGTGAGTTAAAAGCATGTAAATAAAAAAAAATAATTAGCTCCTAACATTTGAACCATGTGGTCTAAAAATCACAGTGATAGAGCTGTATAACTAATAATAGTTTTTTGTGAAAATTGTTTTCAAACATAATAATTTGTTTAAAAGTTTTTTCTTATCTATGCAATAATTATGGAAGGATAATTTAATGCGTGTACGACACACAATTTGCCGGTTTTAACCTTAGTAAAATAAAGTTATTACAAGTTTTTGAAACGAGTTCTAACCCTTCGTTAAATCGCTTCGGTCGCCGTAGTTCCCACGCAGTGACCACTGTCCGGTAACGTCTCGTTACTTTGACCCTCCCTTCTTTACAATGATAAAACCCGTTTTTGCCTTAAGAAGATAGAATAATCTTGGCAAACCAGTTCTAATTCCCACAGTGGACATGCTTTGTCAGGTAAAGTGACAATGGTCAAACAATTTTAGTGTAGAATATCAGTTGTTTAAGAAATTTTAGAGACGCATTATCAGGATTTTGAACATTTATAATATGTAGGTACTGTAATTTTTTCATGAATAATAACAAAATTATTCTGTCTTGTCATGACATCTTATATTCTTTATTCAAATATCCTAAAAGTATACATAGGTATGTATGTATGTACTATCAGCCAGAAACTTGGGTGTCCACTTTTAGACATTTTTCGTTTGTAAGCAATGCAATTGCGGTGACGCCGCCCATAAAATTGTTCGTCAATTGGAGACAAGTTTCGTTTTTCTTTTGTAAAGTCCCGTTATTAAATTAATATTAATAGTTATATATAAAATATTAAATTCATTCATTGGTTAACCAAAATATTAAAAAGCGGCACCCGCCTGAAAAGGACATCGTTCACTGCAAGCAAAAGTCGTCTTTAAGGTAGATACTCAGAATTCTGGCTGATAGTAGTACGCTTTTTTATTTGTAATTATCTGCACATAAATGTTGTAAATGTTTTTGTGTATAATTCAATACTAAATTTTTATTAGTAAATTTGATATCTTTGTTACTCCTTTATGATACAGAACTGAACCTATTTGAATGAAATTTGGAATGAAGATAGCTTATATCCCAAATTAATAATTTAGTTGGAAATATTTAGTTTCCGCAGTAATATCAAAAAGCAAATTTTCTTACAAGCAAGGAGTTGCCGTCGAGATAAATAACCGAAATTACCAAGGGCTGAGACGCCGGCAAAAACTAGTATACAAAAAATAATCAAGTGTTTGTAACCTAGTTAAGGTTTTGGTACATACGAATCGTAGCAAAATTTTGAGTTTGGTATTTCTGCACTTCGCAAATATATCATCACTTCATCTCAACAGATAGGACAATGCTGAGCCTAAGACTACGGGACTTAGGCCGTTTCCATATAACGTCTCCCTCCGATTGTCTTCCTACTCATTGCCTCAACTGATTGGCGTCCAAAAATGCAAGGTCAGAATACAATGATACATGTATATAAATGTATGAATTCAAATAAATAAATCAATACACAAAATTTTCTTTGAATTTCTGCAGAAACCGTAAACCTTTAAAACATTCTATCCCAGTCAAAAAATTAAATATTTTAAGTATCAAGAATAATAAATCTACATATGAAACGAAGACGGTGCAAAGTTTTCCGTGCTACTTTCGAGGCTCTGCAGAAAGTTGTGCCGAGGCTCATTACAGCAAATCGTATTGATGTTGTTCACTGTTAAATAAACGCTGCGTTTATTTAAAATAGCTGTAAAATTAAGTATCATAAAATATTTACCACACAGAAATATCACAGAATAAATGTAGTCCTTCTTAATAGGCTCACATTTTTTGACAATTCAATATTTGTAATGACTTACTCTGCCAATATACAATTTAATGTGATTACAACTACTAGTCCCACTTTTGTCACTTTTCTTTCGTAACAAAAACATTATATATAAATAAAATAATACAAATAATTAAAGAATACATGCAGTCAAAACAGATATCACACACACACATGTCAACCGTTGTTTGATTCTAAACTCTCTCCTTAGAGAAAGAAGGCTTAGGCTCTACCGTGCTGGTCAAGTATAAGAATTGGCAGATATTGTCGAGTTAGTGGCCACCTTACATAAATTATAGTGAACATGTATTAAATGTACTTAACTGAATCTTGAGACATTTGAGTTACCGCTGAACACAGCATATTCCATCATTTCAGCATATTATTATCTAAGCATTCATGTTTTTTTTTTCTATACTATATAGGTATAATGGTATTTGGCTTAGACCGTGCAGTATCATTCAGTAGGCTATAGTCATAAAAATGTAATTTCTTTTAATTTCTCCTGAAAAATGTAATTCAAAAAATGGCTTGGTTATCAAACCGCCGAACGTTTTCGAAACAAACGCTGCGTTTTCTCGTCCTATTGTGCGGAACTTTAAAATTTTCTCGCTTCTATGCCCCGCGGCGTTTATATTATATCTAACAGATAAGTTCTCGAGTTATGTGTGTATGTATTGACAATGCTAATATTTATTACTGAGACTTTGTTATCTATGCCCTCTGTGGAGGCAGCTTAGACAACTTGGCAACACTTTGCAACACGTTCAATGACCTTCAAGAGATCTATAACATTTTGCTTTCTGAATAGCACACTTTAGTCATTTATATACTACATTTATAAGTAACAGTGGACTAGATGCATGTCGGGGCTCGCATAAAGAATAAAGTTTTCATAGTAGGTAGTACCTACAAACCGTTAGGTAAATTTTTGTTTTGTTTTTAATTTTCAATATGATTATTGATGTGTCTCGGTGCCCGTTGCAATGTTTATAAGCAGTGATTTTAAATGTTGTTTTGGATTTCTTATTTGTTTAATTTTGGGGGGCACGACGCAGATAATATTAAGTTGTCACACTTTAATAATATAAAAAGACTTTTCAATCTTTAACATAAAAAAAAAAAATTTGTAATAATTTATGTTAATTTTGAGAATTGCAATAGGAGTAATAAAATTAATGCAAACAAGGCCAACCTCGGAACTTTGTCCGAAAGCATTGACTTCATTTTTGAACAAATACAAAATGCACCCTTTAAATTTTCCGGTAAACACCGCCTTACACCATCCTTTGTTGTAAAGGGGGTTAATTAAACCTTGTTTTTGTTTCGCAAAATTATCAATAAAATGGTTTGAAATTTAGATTTGCGGTAACTGATTACGAATTCGATGAAAAAACTATGCTATAGATGTTTATGCCCCCCCAACACGCAATACAGATTTAATTGCAACCTTTTTTATTCCGCTAAGTTATTAATGAAATGGCTTGAAATTGATATCTTAAGGATTTTAGAGGGCGCTGATTTATGAATCTCATGAAAAATTCTACGGTACCTATAGATTTTTGTTTACGTACACTTTTACGAGGGTAATTCCACCCTTATTCGTAATTTCATAAATACGTCTACCAAATTAACTAACTATTAAATCTGGGTTTAATATTCAAACTATTATTTATTTCTAACTATTATTTAATTTATGATGATTATGAAAGCGGCACAGGTTTAAATCGCTAATTGTGAATTTTGGTCTACTTTGGGCCAGTAAGAAAATACAATATACATGTTTATAAATAAGTTGGGCGGTAAAAACTAATCAATAAAATAAATTAAACACGTAATTAAATAAATACATTATAGCAACAAAAAAATATTGAGTAGAAAAAACGTCGAATGGGCTGTAACATGTGGGCAGTTGCCAAATCGGAAATAGTTGGTATACATTCCTTTTAAGTTTTGAGAATATTTACGCGGTAAAATATATTCGTTGTATGTTTGAATTAGTGTGTAGTATAAATGAGCAAAAATAATTATGATTATGTGATTTATGTTGGTTAAGTAAATTTTGTAGAGAGCCATTTCCTCTTTAGGTCATTTGTGGTCCGGCGGGACAAAGTATATTAAAATGAATCCGGCATTTATTATTTTATGTTAGAATTAGCTTAAATTAGTAGGTGTGTTACATTTTAAAAGCTTTGTTCTGAAATCTAAAACGCGACAATTTTAATTTTCTGATATATATTTTTTACCAGTAGTTTTCATCATTATAACACCCACCTTAAACATAGAACAATACGGTCTTCTGCTTTAGAATTCGTAAAAACAAGTATGATTTTCACCAAAACTTTTCTATAAGCCGCCGAAAGAGGCGGTTCGAAGCTTGAAGCAGAGGTACCTCATTCCAATGAGGCGTTTTCCTGTCAAAACTCTGACTACGTTGCACTGCTGATCTACGTGAGCTTCTCTCGTTGCTAGCCTAGTTGCTAGTTTTAGAGCAATAGAATGGAAAATTTGGCTTACACATAAGATGCCCTGATTATGGAGTTAATACCATGCTTTTTGACGTTACGCCGTTTTACTTCACTGATAAGCCAGTCGTATAAATAAACGATAGATAGGAATATTAGACAAAAAATAATAGGTAGGTACAACACGCTGGGTTGTACCAAAATGCCGAGGCTATTAGACCACAACCTTCCTTTTTATATTACCACAATCTAGCTATGGATAGGGTATCTAAGATACCATAAAAATGGGTGCCCAGATACGGTTCGACGTAGTTCTCAGAGAACTCCGAATTATTTACCTAACTGCCCATTTAGCAATTTTACCTGTTATTTATTTATTACACTGCTTGATTATATTTTGTACTGTCACTGAAGTATTAAATAATCGACGATTTCGTTATAAATTACTACTTATGTTCTACTGCTACACTAATTTACCGACCACCAAAAATTATGTTACCGCCGCCATATTTTTTCATTTAATCGAAATAACTGCCCTAATTTTTATATTACTATTTTAAAAATTAATACCTAGGTATTATAAACGTAATATCACAAAATTTATAATAATAATAATAATAATAATAATATACTTTATTGCGCATAAAGAAAACAAAACAATTAAACAATAAAAGTAATAACAAATTGGCGGTCTTATCGCTAATGAGCGATCTCTTCCAGACAACCTTTGGGTAGAGGAGACTTTATAAAATTATTGAGTAGAATGTGCTAACTGAAACTTTACAATATAAGTATACATTTATAGCAATAGCTAAATTTATATACATATGAATAATAAATAATACTAATACGTACAAAACATATATATATATATATATATATATATATATATATATATATATATATATATATATATATATATATATATATATATATATATATATATATATATATATCAAATACAAAACAAAAAATAAAAATAAATACACAAACTACATACATCTTAAATAATATAGATCAATAAACAGTGTTGATGAGACAGCTTAAATTTTGTGATTACGAGATTTTTAAATATTCTTAAAGTTTGTGCTTTTTTGATATCAAAGGGTAAACTATTCCATAGCCTTATGGCTGTGACAGTGAATGAGTCATTATAGGCTTGCGAATAATGTGTTGGGGTTTTCAGCATCATGTTTGTAGTGGCGCGATGAGCTGTAGACCCTATAAAATTGATATAGTTATATTTGAATCTACCATTCTGTGGCGGTAAGCTTAAGTTTTTTAATCTTTTCATTAGATTCCTAATTAGCGACCTAAGGATCCCAAAAACGTCAATTTTAAGATATTCGAAATCATACTGGTTTGTATTAAGTGTATATAAAACTTCATATGGAGGTGCTTAAATCAAAATCTATACCAATCATAGAATTTTGATGTATGTCAGACTGAGTGACTGAATTCCGACGACGACCTATATGGATGCGTCATGCCCTGTCCTAGTTCAAATGCTTCGTTTGCGACGATCCAAGCAGAGGTTTTCCAAGTGGTGTTCCCGTGAGCGGTTACTTGCATACGACTGCTGTGACTACCACAAAGTCTCACACAGTCTTACATAATAAAGGCTTCATCGGCTAGCAGCATTCTGCCTTACCCAAAATAGGTTACTGGCAAAAGTCAGCGTCTCTGGGTATTCAACACTTATATATATAAGAGTGTAAAAAGGGCGGTAATTCTTAGAGATAAAGTAAATTGTCAGGTTAACCTGTAATGGACGATCGATACGCAACATATAAAAAAATTAATACCTAAGCGTTGTGAAAATATCAAATTGTCGTATATAGCGCGAAATTACTAACAATAATTTTTTTCACAAAGAAAATGAAAAGACATTAATGCTAACAACAAAATACTGCGGACTTAATTTAATTTCTTGCTAAAATATAATTTCTATACGCCTTAGCCCGTAATTGACACTTCATCGGCAGATTTCACCAAAGGCCTTCGTCAAGCTCGTCAAAAAACCGAACATGACGCGCGAAATCCTCTAAGAAACCTCGTCGAGGCGGTATACCCCCCCTTACTCCACCGTGCCCCTTCCCTCCACCGCGAACGCCCCATTTATCCACATTAATATAACTTGACTCGTGATAAATTGCTACCGAACCCTGGAACCCGCGTTTTCTTCAACGAAACTTTTCTATACAGGATGCTTTAAATTACAATATTTTATAAAATTTATTTTCAGTCATCTTATATTCTGACACCTACCTGCAACTATGCTCAAGTAGTTTTTGGGATTAATAAACAGTCGTAAATGTTTTGCTCTAATGGTTAGGCCACATTAATGCCGTGAATTATTGCGTTCATAGAAACTAAAAAACAGGCGGTATACGTTAAACTTAATGTGGCCTCATCATTACGGCAACCAGTGATGTGGATACAGCAGACCTGTGATGTACTAAATGGTTGTGAACATTGTAAAGCCTTTTTTTGTTTCAAAAGAAACCATATTTTAGGTTTTATAATTTTTTTATTTTTTTTTAAAGATTAACATTTTTTAATGTAAAATATTTTTAAGTCATTTTGTTTGACTTCTGTGACTTCGTGTAATGTGGTGTGTGGTATGTCTTTATAAAACTAAATAGTCCCGAGCACATCATAATTAATTGAGACATTCTGGTAACGAACGATCTTTATATATTGAATACTAGACTTTGCCAGCGGCTCTGCCCGCCCTAAATTCAGTTATCGACGTGGAACTCCTTAATTAACTTCAATTAATTAATTAATTAGTTATACTAATAAATTGCTATAGCATGCTATAGGTGCAGCAATAGTTCGCTTAACTCTGTTATAGTTATTCCCGCAGGAACCTTTGAATGTTTAGGGATAAAAGGTAGCCTATATGCTTTTCCCGGACCTAACCTATATGCATGTTAATTTTTATCCCGATCCGTCCAGTAGTTGAAGCGTGGTTGAGTAATAAACATCCATCCAGACAGAGAAACTTTCACATTAGTAATATTAGTAGGATTGTGGTAATTAACTGATTTCCGGTATTTTCGAGCTTTGAAAAAAATAGATGGTTAATAAAATTTTGATTGTAACTTTCAACAAAATTATAGTATTGATAGAAGCAGTAATAGTTATTGTTATTTATCTTAACGAAACTTCTGGTCATTAATAATCGATTTAATTTTAGATATTTTTTAATATAGGTAGGTACATGAGGTGAGATCTAGAGCTGTATCAATTTATGAATTGATAGTTACCTACTGTATTTTAACAATGTGGGGTCGTTTTAGTAAAAAGACAGGGTTGTTAGTATGCTACACACATTTTTTATAGTATGGGTGAAGTACAGATAAGTTCTCTAATTCAAGTCTAGCGATACTCGGAAAAGCTAGAGCTTAGATAGGATATGATGATATCATCTGTTCTAAAAGTAAAGTCTGAGTATTCAACGAGTTGATAAAAATATAATACCATTTTACATAAAAACAGCAACATGTATTTAATTTTCTTAGCGAGTAAGTAATGAGGAAGGAGGCCTTTTCTCGACAAAAAACCTCCTTCGCACGACGAAGGCCGCGTGTCGGCGGCAGGCCTTACACACACATGCGCACACTAGCTTGATTATGTTATGAGTTCCTATGCAGGTTTTATGTGTTGTTATAACTGTGTTTAAACCATAGATGATTTAAATATTTTTAGAATGATGTATTTCACTGGAGGTAATTGTGGTAGATTTATAATTTCATCGCAGTTGATACCTATGTGTTATAATACATATTGTGTTGTTTACAAGAAATGGCGCTGATATGTTATCGGAATTAATTACAAAATAAAAATAAAAAATATATATCTATTAATATGTGTGTGTGATTGATATGTTATATTATGAGTGATATATACAGATAATAAATAACCAGTAGTACAACACCTAAACCTACTGCATTTTTGTTATCCGAGAAAAGGAGGTACTATGTTTAGCAGTATATGTTTGTTTGTGTGCAAAAAATGTCTACTGTAACTCCTGAACTACTGTACCGATTTTAATGAATGAGGTCATTTTTGTTTTGTAAAGATAAAATTACGTTTATATTTACGTTTATTATTCAAGAATATTGTTAAAACAAAGATAATGGGTCATTAAAAAAAGTTGCCAAATTATCTTTTATGTTTTATTTTCTTTGCGTATTTTGCTATTACTTTTACTCGATTATTCTGAATCCTACAAAATAATAGGTATGTTAAAAGCATTGTCTCTTAACTCTTTACAGTACCTACGTGAGAATACAGTGTTATAGTTCTGTGTAATTTTATTAAACAGATCATACAGATATCGAAGTATGTGCATTGTTCCCTAATTGCTATAACAGAGTAATAAAAGTTTGAATGTTTATTTACTTAGTACATTTAAACCTATACAATGTACTATAAATATATTTTTAAATTCACAAGTACCTATCCCTACGTCAAATTTTAGATACATATTATTAAACAACTTTCATAAAAGACATACTATCCACAGTTTTATAAAAAAAATATTTGCACATCCTATATAATAAAATAAATTTTATAGAATCTAGAAAACTAACCAAGTACAATATCTTGCCAAGTACCTACGACTAAACATGCATAAATGATTCTAAATTCACATTATCTTTATTATGTTACTAAAATAGTACATTACTGCAGGCATTGCCGATTGATTGTATAGTGTTTTTCTCAAACATGCGTGTAAAAAAACTAATTATATTGACAACTTTAATGACAATACTAAAAGTAGTTTAGGTTATTTTGCCGCTAATTCGCCGCATTCAAATGTTGATTTCTTTTGACCTTTTTGAAATTCATTTAATGGCGCACATATTTTTGTGCCAGTCCGCAATTTAAATAAAACTTGATGAGTTATCTCTTTAGTTATCAATGTTCAGGCTTAAAAAAGTTCGTTCCATTTTCAAATTTCATATTTGACCATTCGAGCGCTCGACCTTCTCGATGGACGGCTAAAACATTGCGGGTCGCTCTCTGATACTGTACTGCAAGTATGATTCATCCCAAAGAAACTTGTGCAAGATATGATCGCATATTGTAGTATTTTTGAGAAAAAGTTGTTATGAAGCACATAACAACACATGTCATAGTTATAGCTGAGAGTTTTTTTATTAAATTTGTACCTACCCATAATTTTCTGATCTTATTTGAGCACTAAATGACCTCGATTGCAAATTTTGCACTTTTTCATTCACCTGGAAGTGGTTGAAGATCTCGATATAGACAGTCAGGAGAGACAGTGAATGATAAAAATGGTAATTTTCAAAAGTATTGACTTTAATGACTGCCCTACCTATCGTCAAAATTTTTAATTGTTATTAGTTTTGGATTAGAAATAAAGCCTTACCGTATTTCCAAGCATTTTAATAAAATTGTTAGTCGTAAACCATATTTACAAATATAAATGTAATAACATACTTACATATATGTATAATGTAAATTTTCACTCAGCAAAATCTTAAATTTTGCTTTTCCTTCCGCGAAGGCTTTCTTACAAAGCTTCGGCCCGTAATTTGAGCCGCACACATCCACGTAGCCTACGGAGTAACGTTGTGTAATACACACATACATGCACGTGCAATTTAAGATGAATAATTATGTGGCAACACCGCCTTGCTTCGCTGAGGAAAAGAGTTGGAATAAAATGGATACGGTTTATACCATTAAATTTTTTACAATTTAGAAGAGACCAGTCTTTGTGACAATGATTGTTTAACTTGTAGCATAAGAATAAATATTCTAATAAAACATTTTTTTTCTTCTATCTTCTGGTTACTGATGTTGGCCGCAGTTGAACTCGACAACTACACGCGGACTAACTTTTGCTGCCTGCACTCTTCTCACAAAGTTCTACGTATTACTCTTTATACCATCCTAGAAGCATGTTGTCTCCTCGTTTGTTGTGAAATTTGTAGTCTAGCTTATTTTCGCGGCTTTGTCCGCGTGTACTTTTGACAAAATTTTTTAACTGTTTATGGTTTAAACTACAAAAAATTCGGAATTCTCATATAAATTTTATCCCATATTCCAAGCGAATTATTGACGAGCGATATTTGCGCGTTATCAGAATCCATCATGAGTGATTATGTTAAGGTTTCGTGTTTCTTTTAAAGTAAGAAACCATTAAAATCGAAAACGTTTTGTCATCGAAATACAGTAACATATATTTTTAACGTTTTAAGTTTTGGCTCTATCCAAAAATCGTAATTGTGCTTTGGCTGCTAAATGTACATGTAGATCGTGCCTAATTGCCACTAGATATTTGAATTAATTTTTATAATATAAGACATTTAAAATAAAACTGTAAAAAAATGTTTAGATTTTTTTAAGAAAGTTTAATGTGAGTGAATGTTAAATTTGTCACCCGGAACGCATCTTAAAAGAGCGCTCTTACCGTTCAGTTCCCCATACAAACGAAACTTAAATACAATCAATATATTTTACTTATAATTTATCAATTTCAACCTTTGCTTTGTTGTAACTGTTTTATTATTAAAACACATTTTTTTTCTGAACTGACTATGCAATTGGCTGATGCAGCCATTACTGCTAAACCGCGCTTTTGGGGCGAGACTCTGAAGGAGGAAAGAGCTGAGGTCGATAAGACTATCAAACATTACTCAGTGCCTAAAAGATGTTAATCCTCTTTCTTTTCATTATTGATTATGTAAATAGAAGAAGCAAAAATATAATCAACTAGCTGAACCCGCGAACGCTGTTTCTGGTAAGCCACCTTGTCCTCTAATCCACTTTCCTCTTTCTTACCCTTTCCCGAGTTTTACCCTTTACTCATTCATTTCGAAAACACGAAATATTGTTCATCTATTTTTATTTATATAGATTAATAAATCGACTACAGGGACACATATTGTCAAAGGGTTATACTTATTCAGATACCTTCCGCGGCGCGTGTACAACAACTAACCAAAATTTCATTACAAATCGATCGAGCCGTTCTTGAGTCATGCTCCGCCATTTATTCTTTTTATTTCTATAAAAGGATAGATATGATGAATTAAAAATCAGTAGTATCTTATCATATTACATTTTTGTACTTTTATATTTTATTTAGATTAGGTATGCTGTTCTACACTTTTTATTCAGGAAAATACCTACCTTATATTTTTTTACTTACATTTATACTATACCCCGTACCCACATCCTAAAGTTAAATAAAAAAATCAAAGTATAAAATAACACGTTTCAATATAAAAATGTAATGTTTTAACCTTAACAAAACAAATATCTTGAGTTGGTGAGCTTTATCATTCCTGAAAAAATTCAATCACTTCTCAATTTTTCCTTCAAGAATTATAAAATTGCTTCGACTCAAGTTTGTGCCCTATAATATCGATAGGCTTACCACCTATTACTTTTGCGAGACGGAATACCGTCCGTGAAACGTGGATGTTTTGAACATTGGCGAGCAGTCGAAACAATCTCTGATCACCCCTGCCGGAATAAATGCCATGACGTTTCATAAATATATATATGCTGTTATAAAGCCAGCCACTTCGCTTCATGCATAATCGTAGTATAGGTACCATTCTACCTCTGTATGATACTTTTAATACATTGCCTATACATCTCATTTCACAAAGAGGTAGATTACTGAGTGTGCTGCGAGCAGATAAAGCTCGGCGCAGTGTTTTAAACGAAGACTACTAATTGAACTACGCCGCGCAGTTGATTGGCTGACAGTGATTACGTATTGTATTTTATAAATAGATTTTTTAATAAAGCCATGTTTGTCTTTTGAAAATCATTTTCTGTACCTTTTCATATAATTGTTAAGTAAACAATCAATATTTATCCATTATTATTTAAAGTGTGTTAGTAATTTCAATCGCATAAAAATATGTTAAGATAGGTAAACTGAATAGAATAACACTTTTATTCTAGATGATAAGATTACAGTCTTATCCATATTGGTCTTTCGATTCCTCAAGAAGGGTACCCTAAGAAAACACATACTACACTTATTTATCTACGGGCCCCACTCTTTATGAAAGGAATGATTAATGTCTACCGGCATTAGGGCTCGCTAACGAACCTCCCCCGCCCTTCCCCCCAACAACCCCTACTTCTAATTATTATTCGCACTTATAAGAGTTTCGAGATAAAGGAGTTAGATAATAATGAGCATCAAAATGTACAAAGGTAGACATATAACTTTGAAGAAGGAACTTCTTAGTTGAATACATTATATTTCCTTCATTTCGAAATCTCACGTAGATCAAAATGTAGAAAGTTTAGGAGCGAAGATATAATAAAGTAAATGCGGTCGGTAAGAGTCGAAGCACAATATTGCTAATATAGTTTAAAAAAAAACCAAATTTTTATACATAACTTTTTATTGTAGTAACGCTAAATTTCCCAAAAATATTGTTTTCGATCTTCGCTTAAGAACCGTTACTACATCGAAATAGTTATCAAAAAATACTTAGCTAAAGAAATTCGAAAGTGAAATTTATAATTCTTTCAAGTATACTTCTGATACTGTGTTTTCAAAATGCATGATTGTCTATAGCATCTATGAATAAATATTTCAGCAAAGTAGGGATTTTGATCGTTTTGTAACGTGTATACACATATAATATTGGTACCTTTTGACCTATTTATAGGTAGGTAAAGTATACTTAGTTAAGTTCTACCTTTTGTATCCCGTTCGTGTGTTAATACTTATTTAAGGGCGCGCTATACGCCTAAAACATCTTTTCTGGGTTTTCATACCTACAGGGTACCAACGGAGTAAGCCTATGCTGTTTGTTACTGTCTGTCCGACCTGTAAAGTGTTCAGAAGAAATATGTTTTTGTGGATTTTGCTCTGTAGTGAAAACGGTAATCTGTATATACCTATAAGCTTCAAACTTTAAAAGAGTATTGTGGAAGCTCCATAGTATTACAACAAATCATAGAAACTGGTCAAGCATAAGTCGGGCTCGTGCATTCTGCGGCGGTACGGAACCCTCGGTGCTCGAGTCCAATTTGTATTTGTCTGCTTTTTTTAATTTTATTATTGTAATATTATATTACTTTTATGTGGTTGTTAACTCGTAAGCAGAATACAGATGATTTTATAAGAATTATGTTTGCAGTATCTGCTCGGTATATCTTTGAGGGGTATGATCAGAAATGAGACGATCTCACGAAGAACTATGCTAACCGACGTAAGCAGCAGCAAAAAGGTAGCTTTCACAGTGTCTACCGATGACCGCTGAGGCAGACGTGTTCTACAGTTGTGATCATGGATTGGGTAGCACAGAATGGGTTACCCCTTGAGCCAGGCGGCCTGATCATCTAAAAAATTAGCTGGAAGTGGCTGGATAAGGAAAGTGAAGAACCAAGTGAGTCCATCGGTAAAGGTTTACCTATGTCCAATAGTGATTTGCTGTAAGCTGATTGAGTGAATAACGGCGGAGTTTCAAGTATTCTAATGTAATTTAAATTCGGGGGTAAAACGTATGCAAGTAGTTTCATAGGTCAAGATCTTTCAGAATCAGCAAATTTTAGTTTCAGGGTTCACCTTCTGGTTTAGCTCTAACCACTAAGGATATACTAGGAACCGTACTCACATACGTCTCCAACCTAGCAAATTACAGTCTTCGTGGTAAGAAAATTCTAAACATGCAACGCTTTTGCACAACAGTGTTTTTGTAAACATAGAAAAAAAAATCATCCAATTTCTTTGATAATGTCGCGAACAAACACTAGCTTTTATCGTTTTTATCTTTTAATAGGTAGGTTTTTTCTGTTATCTTTATATCTATAAACTATTAAATCCTCTAGAGCTACTTCCTTCCTACTGACGTTTATCTCGGAAATACTATGAATAAAATGCAATTAAAATATATTCCGTCGAGGTTTTCCTCGTTTTTTATACATAAATTGTCATAAAATTACAGTAGATGTAAATAATTACAAAAATGGTAGTTGCTGCGCACACTTTTTTCAATTAATTGTTTAAATTATTGTGAACGAATACAAAAAGGACCGAGTTAAGATTATGATACGTAGCTGTACATATATAGGTTAAATTATAAGGAGAGTTTCTACCCTAATACCTAACGAAGTAAAATCCCCATTTTCACCTGCAAAGCACAAAGAAAATTCCAAGACTCCTTTTACTTAGCCATGTTTGGCAAGATTTAATTAAAATGTGAGGGCGCCCCTTTCAGGAGAAAGGGGCGGTTTGTGGAGAATGAAGAAATATCGCTTGAAAGGGGGCGCTAAGTTTTTGGGGCAAGGCAAACATTGTATTAACATATTATTTAAATATTGTAGATGTTCCTTTGCTGCTAACTTGTAAGTTTGTGTGAGTATTAAAGGACTAAATAAAAAAAATAAAAATAGAGAAAATACTGTCACGACTCTTATCCCTGTCAGACTACTGTCATAAGTCGCTGTTCGGCCGGCCAAACACTTAATCTCATATAGCCGAGGTCATGCAGTGTGTCCGGCCTGTCCCAGTGACGTGAAGGCAGAAGTCCAGCAGTATCATAGGCCATAATGGCCAACCCAAGGACACTAAAGTGAGGCGGTAAAACAACAGTAAGATAACTTTGCCCTGAAACTGTATCCCCACACCAAGTCGGTGTGAAAAAGAAACCAGTGATTTATCCCCGAGGGGATGGTCAGAGATGTTACGAACGTATGCGTGTAACATCCTCGTTTTATCGATGGTATGTCGTCCCGCAAACGTCATATGTAGTGATCCTTCACTGTGCCAGGCACAAATCAGAGCCCCCCACAACCTTACAATTGTAACAATATTGGTTACCTTTTGCCGGGAATCGAACCCGGGACCTTTGAAATGGCAGGCGTAAGCTCTACCACTAACTCCACAAGACAACTATGGTACAAAAGTGTCGTTTTGAATATTCTAATTAGTTCTTATTTAATACTACATTTCTGATATATGTAAAGAAACTAATATTATACACAGAAATTCTCATGCACTTAAATCGAATTCATTAACTAACACTTAGCTCATGAAGATGGTACTGAGCTTATTACCCAGATGTATTTAGTCTTGTGTCTGAGCTCTCGAATGTACGAGTACCTAAAATACTATTTAATAATTAAATGAGAATTTCTGTGCGAAGTCATACATTAAAATAAAATTAACAAATCGGCTTTGGGGCTCAGGGGGTTATGACCTGACTGCTGAATCGAGGGGTGTGGGATCGGTTCTCGCACAAGACAAACATTTATGTCGTGAAAAATTGTGTTTGGCTTGAGACTGGATGTTTTCTATGTATACACATGTATTTAAAAAAAAACTATTCATATGTATTTCTGTCCATTGTCTAGTATCCATAGCTTTGCTTAGTTTAGGTCCAGGTGGTGCTGTTTGTAATGTCCAAAAATACTTATTATATTTATAAAATGTTTATAATTTTAAAAATCAAACTCAAAAGTAAGAACTGACAGACGTTTTTGTACTATATTTGTTTTATTTTAGTAGCGTATAGTTTAATTTGTTTTTTCATGATAACAATTCGACTCGTACATTTGGAATAGTTTCTTTAGATGGTAAAGATTTAAACCAACCAACGATGTCTTAAATCCCAATTAAATTAATTTTTTTCATTGGTTTACGACATCATAACTTTATCAATAAGATGATTCTTAATAGTTCTGGAATTCTTTATAGGAGACCTAGATACATAATTAGCGATTGTTATTATTATGTGCCTAAAATTAAATATTTATGTAAATGTGAAAACACACCATTAACATAAGATTAAACTAAAATAATATAAATCTAAACTAATCAAAATCATAAAAATAAATTAAACAGCAATTGATAACTAAATTAAAACTAGGTATTATAAATATTGATCAAATAATTAGGCGATGTGCTGGCTGCATTTCCTCTTATGAATTGAGACACTGATTCTCTGAGCAAGTAAAGAGTCAGCTCTCTTGTCAACTGACGCAATGATAAATTTAGCAAAAGTGTTATTTCTTTGAAAAAAATATGTGCACAATGATCCCATGAGTCAAGAGTGTCCACTCCAAGCGGCACAAACACGTAATTTGACAGCAAACAGTCTCCGAAGCTTCGGCACCCGCCACAAACACTGGTTTCAGTGAGGCGAGATGAACCCATAGTGTAAATGTGTGTTCGGAGGCTATTACGAACACTCTCGAGAATGCCAGACTCATGAGTTCGTGAGAAAAGTGCATTAAATTAGGCCTTACTTGCATACATTTAACGCCCGAAGTCACCAATCTGCCATACTCGAGACCATTACCAATAAGCTCCCTAATTAAATGGCAAAATGTATGTAAGTATGCCTTACCGCCCGAGACCCGTGAAAGTACTTGCATACATTTTACTAACGCATTCACGAGTCTGTTGCTTCATCTATATGCATGAATACTTTCATACATGTTCGACAGCTTACTGTACTCTCGACATCGCCTTAACTAAGAACGGACGCAATTTGATTAAGTTACGTTCTCCGAGTTTGCTTCCTCTATCGACACTTCCATTTCCTTTACCTCATAAATTTGTTTAGTCCATCTATTTCATTCATACTCTCAACATCCCCAAACCACCTTAAACATACCTTTCTCAATCTTTGTTACCACACTTTCTTTCACACCACCACACACTATTTCTCATGCTGTCATGTAGGGTCAAGTCACACATACTTATCAATACACTCATTTCAGGCATTTCATCATCTCCTTACGATTCTGTTGACTTATGTCGAACAGAAAGATAAATTTTTTCGTTGGTTAGCCATTACAAAAATAAGTCTAAACGCTCTTTTATCTTTTAGGTAAAATAATAATTAACTGATTTATTCAAGTCAGTTGTTGTCTTTTACAATAAAACATGTAATAAAAATGTTTATTTCTTCTACTGTTCAACACATAAACTTGTTTAAGAGTGCGCCGGCAGTAATCTAAGTGAAACAGATGGCGTTATGTAAAGCGATAGCAACAGTAAACGCGTAAATCTTATAAAATCTATTTTGCTAAAAACGATCACTTTTAGCAGAAACGCTATCTCAAACTCACAGGTGCAGGTATTTTTAAATTACAGCGTATATCTGTTGGCAGCGCTAATTAGGTAGTCACTACGCCTTAGAGCTTTCTATAAGGGTGTTATCGGTAAAAACTTACGTTACTAAAGTACTAGCTGGCCCGGCAGACGTTTCTGCCCAGTTGATGTCCAGCAGCGCCCTCTAGTAGACGAAAAAAAAACTTATCCATGAACTAATATGTAAATGTGTCAAGTTTCATGATGTTTAGTCTAACGGTAACGGAATTCATCGATCTTTTAATATACATAAGTGATCCCGGCGAACGCTGTTCCGCTATATACATTTCTGACCAGGTCATTTATTGTTAAAGCGTTGTACTAATTTACAAACCTTCCCCGGCGTGTGTACAACAATTTGCAAAAAAATTATAACAATCGAATGAATGACCCAGTACAGTCCAACTCGCACTTGACGGTTTATACTAACCTTGTCCTGCAGTGACAACAAAAAAGAAATCATACAAATCGATCGAGCCGTTCTTAACTGATGCTTCCTCATACATGTGGCAATTAATTTTTATTTATATACATTATACCACCATCAATTTTTATATATAAAAAAAAAAACAAACATGAAACTGTAAAATCATGAAAAGATGTAATTATTTTTACCTTCTTTAATGCATCTTTTTAAAGCCGGCTGTTTTCTTTTGTTCAAATGTTTTTAAATTATTTTTTAGTTTTAAGAGACAAATTGTTTTTTTATCGTACACTAAAAATATCGATACTCGTAACAAAATTTTATACAATCACAATTAGCATAATAGGCGTTTCACCAGTTCCAAATTAACACCAATTATTTTTTTGACCAAAAATTTAAGTTTTAAATTCATAACATGAATATCCACCAACTCAAAAGTATATCCTTTTAAACTAAGAAAAGAATTCTGAAAATCTGTCTATATATGACGGAGTTATGTCCAAAAAAACATAAATAAAAAGAAAAAAATACAAACAACCGAATTGAGAGCCTCCTCCGATGTATGCAAGTACTTTCACTATATTCTTCTCTTGAATTCCATAGACTGGTGTACTCGAGACTGCTTCCAATAAGCTACCTGCTTTATAGTTTTGGCGTGATACAAAAAGGACAGACAATTGGTCTGTCTGACATATAGTAAATGAAATTGCTTAAAAAGTTTTGTTATTTTACTACTACTAGCAACCCTGTTCTTAAATTTTTTAATAAAATATTTCTAAACTAATTACATCCACATTTGTAACATGAATAAAGTTGTTATAATATTTTGTAAAAATATATTAAACTATATACCTTACTATTTTTACTACTCATTTCCCTCTCGTACATTTTTTATGTAAAACATAAAACGAAACTCACAAATGGACATGGCCAGCATGCAACCGAAGTAGGAAACCGCACAAACAAGCGTTAAATTAAGTTAACGCGCGGTTTAAAAAACGAACGCCACGCAAAACCTGTGATTAACAGATTTACAGAGACCGGTAATCAGTAGCCAGTTATCCGCAACCCCCAAGCGATTGTCCGGGTAAAAAAGTGCCGTTTATCACAAGGTTCTATTCTGTGGAACAGGACTTTTTTATGTATATTTTTTTATTCCCACCACGTTGTCATTCATGTTTTCATCTTATTTATTTATTTACATAACGACGTTTATTGTCTAGGACTTCATGCCATAAGGTCATAGATAGTGTATATATATTAAAAGAGGTAGATATCGTTTTAGCACGCAAAAACTGAGGCGGCGAAATCCAGATCATTTGCGTAATTTGAATCTGTCACATGTCACTTTCTAGCTATATAGCTTCTTATGTTTCACACGTTTCGTGTTATCTATTGCATTCGTCTAAGGTTAGAATGTGTAGATAACATCGGATCAAATATAGATTTCGAACAATATGAAGGTACCGTATCTTTACTTAAATATCATTGCATGAGGTATATTCTTCACTAGCCAAAAACTATTGCTTAAAATGCGAAGATTAGCACGCAATGATAAATTGTGTGAGAGCTCCTTTATATAAAAGTCTATTAGTTTGCTTGTTTTCGTACAAAATGTGTTACCGCTTCTTCCTCTCTGAAACTAGTCTGATTTTCACATTTTTCGAAAAGGTAGATATCTGTTTGAAAACTAGGTTTGTATGCTTTAAAAAACATTTCAGTACAAATATTGATTTCCAGCAGATATTTTTAATTCTGGTTCGGGTATTGTTTAATAAAATAATTTATATACCTTCACGCTAATTTTTATCCGACTGTGCCAGAAGCAGGGTATTGTTTTTCGAGTGTATGTTTGTATGTATATTTCATTGGCACACTCTGTTGCCAAAACAGCTTGACGGATTTTGTGAGCTATTGTGAGAGTGGCGCTAGGTACATAAAATTCCTAAAAAATCAAAATGGCGGATTTTATGCGCTTTAATGTGCAAGTTAAAAATTTTATGTTTATAAGTCCCTAAGGCTGGGTATCAAAATAAAGGGATTTAAAAGGCGAGTCCGAAAATATTTAACACTTATAACAAAGTAGTGAAGAGCGAGTAAAAAATATCAATAATAACTGTGAATAAAAAAAAAAATCGATTGCATAAATATTAAGAACTAAACCGAAATAAATACATACCAAATATTTAACCATATACTATATTCTTTATCCATATAAGCTATACCGAGTGAGCAATCTGTACACGATTTTAACTTGCAATGAAATGAGTTCCGTCTGCTTATTAGTTAAATATTTGGTATGTGTTAATTTCTTTTTAGTTCTTAATGTTTGTAGTCAGGTATTTTTTTTTTTTATTTTTTTTTTATAATAATTTATTTTATATGATTAAAAAACACAAATGCTATAAGATCGTTCTTTAACTTAATTGTATGATTGAAATTTTTTTAATTTCTGACGTGTCAGAAAAAGGCAATAAGCCAATTCTCTCAATACTTTGTTAGCACTGACTGCATATTCTTACAATAAATCACGCGTGTAGGAGAGACTCCACTTAAAAATCCATTTCCCTATTCATCCCTCGTGCAGTTCAGCATAATTAAGACTCCTAACCACTTACACTTGTTTTTGTCAAAAGAACATGGCTTCGGAGAGTTTTTAACAAGTTTTTTCAATGTTAAAGTAGTTTTGAGAATTGAGAGATATTTACCTAATTTTTTAAATAGATAAACAAGTTTCCTTGACCCCCGATTAAAACAGAAGGTTGTAATAATGTTGACGTGCGTTGTATCTCTATATCTATCTCTCTGTGACATCGTAGCGCCTAAACGGATGTTCCGATTTTGATATAGTTTTTTTTTGTTTGGATAATACTCTAATACTCGTCCAAAGTGTTCTTAGCTTTGATTCAAGAAAATCTGTTCAGTCATTTAAAGATTATTAACTATTTTCTAGTTAATGAAGGGATATGAGCAACAATACGACAACCGATCGATTAGAAATTTGGTATCCTCTTACTTCAATGATATTGCGAATATAGTAACCTTGACCTGATGCTGGAGCGTCACCTGTAATCTGCGTGATATCTAACTCCTTACCACCTTGCAGCAGAGATAGCATCTTTGAGTTCATTAAAATGGTCTCAATGAATATGTTATAGACAGATGGGGATTAAGGTGTGATGATGGACCAGGAAAGAGAAATGAGGATAAATTGACAAGGTATTCCAAGCTACTTTTACTCGTTACATGGATATATTTTTTTGTATCAGATTTTAGATAATTTCACTTGTTACCCTTTTAATCACACTGGCTTGATTATAAAATATTGCGTGAAGTAAAAATGTATTGAAGCACTGCTCGCTTCTTGAGGCCAAGTTTTTAAGTACCGAGAAGCGAGATGTACTTCCATACATTTTGTCCCCGAGAACGCAGGACCCAAGTACCCCAGATTGTTTGCAATAAGCTCTCACGTAAGTTTTCGGTCGCGATAGGTATTTAGTACTTTATGCCTTTAATAGTAGGATAGCATTTTTGAATACAAAGGTATTAGTATTCAGTAGTAACTAATATTAGTAAGCAGAAGTGGCAATAAGTAGACCACATAAAACTGATGAGCTATGACGAAGGATCATTTCACAGCAGAGACCGTGAACTAACAGTGGAGAGACGCAGTGAGGGACGGCCATTTACTAATTGAACTGAACAACTATGGCGGGTTGCACTCTACATTAATATGAATATCAAAGTTTATTAAGATTTTTGCTCTAGACAACTTAAAACCAAAATAAACCAATTGACTTACATATCGCAATAACTATTTATTTATTAAAAGTTAGAATTGAAACCATAGAGCAAGGGGGCCCTCATCCATTGAGCTTATTGGGAACAGTATCGTGTACACCAGACTTGTGAATTAGTGAGAAAATTTTATGCGAGTAGGGTAGTAGGTATAAGTCTGATTGGTGTATTCCGGCATGAAATGTATACAAGTACTACATCTACGGCACACGAGGGTAAGACCTACGACCTAAGTGGGAACAGTTTCGAGCTATTCGGACTCTGGAACTCGAGACAAAATTATGGAAGCCTGACTTTCCTCTCGAAACTCGTGAATGTACTTGCATACATTTTTCTCTCCAATTCCAGAGTCTGAATAGCTCAAAACTGTTCCCAATAACCTCCAAGGTCCCTGACGCGGCCAGGAGTTTCGAGTAGGAACGTTAAACATACATTTTTTTCTCGACTTTCAGTGTTTGGCATACTCAAGAGTATTTCCAAAGGGCTCCAAGGAACCCTATGATAATAACGGTTACGTGCGTAATCCAATAGGAAAAAATATTGGCTCACTATAAATTCTTATTGCTGAAAAAGAAAGTTTGTATTTGTTAAAAAGTTCAAATTCATCAGCATTGCAATACGTCATATGTATACTTTTTATGTCAATTTCTGAATATTTTTTTTTGCTATTTATTTTTTATTTTAAGATTAATGTTCATGGTAAAACTTTTATCAGAAACTTGTATTTTCTTCGTTTGTTTAGTATTGCTACTTGACAACAGATGTCGCTAGCAAACATTTAGTTCAGCATAGTCCCGTTACGTTTAAAGTAGCGTCACTATCGATAACGCATTTGGTTTCAATAGAATTTAAAATTTGGCCAATTATTTTTCGTTGTCACTTAAGAACACATTTTGATAAATATAAAAAATACTCATACTGCTATCGAATAATCACAAAATAGGTCACTTTGAAAATAAACAAACTAATAGGTGATCATAAAACTTAGGTCTATTTTTGACCAAAAAACGTTAAAAGTGAAAAAGAAATCAATCGAATAAAATAAACAGTTAAATCAGAAAGTAATTTCTTTGTCATACTTTTTCCTATAAGAAATCATAATCAATTATTCTTTGTCGCTGAAAAAAAAAACAAGTTCGAAATTAGTTTGTATGAAGTACGCAGCAAGGCGCCGCGAGTGGTATTTTGTTACAAAGTTTAAAACATAAGTATTATTAAAATATTACGTGTGTACGAATTCCTTCTACCAACTCTGGAAACTCCGCAGTTAGACACAGTAATACCACAGTGAAAACAATCTAATCAAAGCTACTTACATCATCTTTTGTTTTAGACGCACTACTGAAGAACGTAGTGATAAATTATTAAAAGAAGAAATTACGTAATGTTTACGTATCATTATTTGATTTTAGGTATGTGAAATAGCTGGAAGTTAGCGGCGGCGAACTATTTATGCATTTGGGGCCTTAGTTAGGTCCCTTTTCTATTTTTGAGTTTAAACAGCTTTTAGTAATTCGCATAGATGTCAGCACTACATTTTGTGTGCAAACATATAAAAAAAAATTTAATGGCTTAATGTAGCTTATTGATTGATATAACGTATTTATTGCATTCGGGTTATAATGATTTTGTTATTTGGATATAATCGTTATATTTTAATAATCCTTAACTTAAAACCTTCTGACTCAGCTACTTAACGCTAGATGGAAGTACTAGTATTTCTTACATTGTTCTTTTTACATAATTATTTTTCTTATTAAATGGTTTGTACTATAATTTTTTTGTGTAAGTTGGTAGACGAGAAGTCTCCTTTTTTCAGTCAGTTAAAACTATTTAACACACAGTAAAGTTAATTAGTTACGTTCTACTAGGCATTTTATTTTGAAATGATGGCGCTAGTTAGCTGCTATATGGAGGTTATTGGAAACAGTCTCGAGTGCTTCGGACTCGTAAGTTCGTAAGTAAAATGCTTGGAAATGCTTTTACGGGTCTTGCACAAATTTTTCTCTCGAAGTGTGAGGCTTTCGAGACTGTTTGCAATAAGCTCCAAAAATTTTGTTCAGCAGTTTTCTTTGTGGAGTATGTAGTTTATCTAGATATTTAGTTGCTTAAGTATGTATACCATTGTAAGCTGAAACAACTAGAAAAAGTTTTCGTTGTGTATTGTACATAATAAATAGGCACGAGCAAATTCGTTTAAAGGTACTGAAATTTCATCAGCGCAATCTTCTCCTTACTCCTCAGACTAAGGCTAACTACCCAGAGGCCACTAAGGAGTTTTTAAATAAACTCGATTGATTGTACCTATACTTTAAAGAGGTACTTAACACGATAGGTAGCCAGTTTTTTCATTAAAAAATAGTTTATTTATTTAACAGCGCGGAAGTGTTAACATTAGATTTTTAAACTCTGCTTAAAATTAGCGTTGACAAAGTGTTATAGTTCCGCTGGAATTGAATTAGAAGCCGATTCAAATTATGTCTGAAATTACCCACGTTATCAAACTTGCCCAGTCAATCGAGTTTATTTAATAACTCCTCAGTGGCCTATGGGTAGTTAGCCTTAAAGGAGAAGATTGCGTTAATGAAATTTCAGTACCTAGGCATGAAGAGAACGAAACTTACTCGCCGGCTAAATAATTCCGGTAGCACAGACGATATAATACTATAATAATAATAAATCTAATCAAACTATAATAATAATAATAATAATCTACACAAGAAATCGTTTGCAAAAAGTTGGAAGTAATTATTTAAGAAGTATTATTAAAAACGTAACTTTTCGTTAATACTAACTTGCCGAATTAACAAATACTTTTCTGAAAAATTAATAATATGCATGTACCTTTATAGATGCTAAAATTAAAGAAGTTATACATATTAGCATCAGATGTATCTATTTCCATACTTTGTGCCTTTTACCAATACAAAGTTGTAATATAAATTTTTTGATTTCGTGCTATTAATTTTAGGTAATACACATAACATTCACTGACTTCTATTACGAAAGTAAGTAAAAAGTTAAAAACCATTCGGATTTTCGGAGTTATTTAAAATCCAAATGTAAGCTAATGTACTAGGGCCTAGTGACTAGGATAAAAAATTATGACTTTGACGCGACTTTAAAACAAAATTTGAAAAAATTTAAATTTTGAATTCAATAAAAGGTTTCAGAGTGCTAAACCCTTTTTAGTTTTCGGGCTGCTATTGATGCTTGCAGTATCTCACGTAATTTCAATTGAATTTGTAGTTTGTTGTGTTTTTTGCGAGATTTCATAGTAGAGGTCCAAGCTGAAATAAAATCTTGCATTTCTTAAATTATTACACCAGACGGCTCATAAAAATAAATAAATTTTAAATAAGAAAAATGAGTATTTTTATGAAAAAAGTAAAATTTCCACTAGGTGGTCACAGCGAGCCGCGCGTAAAATGGGGACGCCCAGGGAAATAATTAGGGACCGTGCAGGTAACACCGATACCTTTTCATTAATATTAAAAACTTTAATGAAAAAAATATTAAAAGGATCTCCAAAAATTGTATCCTTTTTTCCATTATGAAGCTTTTATATTACAGAGTTTAAGTGGGGATAAAGAAGAATTTAATTAAAATACGCAATATGTTCCACCACATTTTCACTTTACATGCTGTTATATACATATATTCCTACTTTTGCTGTCCTTTTGAGGAATTTTTCATTTCAATTATTTTCTTTTTACGCTAGATATTTAACAACCAATAAATTACTTATTTTACTGGTCCTAAGAGGAAATATTCCCCTGAAACGTATTTCCCTGTTTCGAATATATATATATATATATATATATATATATATATATATATATATATATATATATATATACCACTAAGATCACTCAGAATTATCCTTATAAATAACTGAGACCCAGCAAAATTCCAAAAAAATGCCTCTTTGTATGACATGCCTCAAATACGATACCCCGATTTTGATCATTGTGACGATGTGTGTGTACCGATGTGACTGAGTAAAATAAGCCTGAGGTGCAGTTGTCCCCATCGCACGTTGGCTCTTGGCTCTTGGCTTAGTCCTAGCGTAACAAAAAATTTTTTTCAAATACCTATTTCTGTATTCGCTAGGTTGGGCTATTTCCTCTTAAGTAATTAACCGTCCTCGAAGCTGAAACTATTAATATTTATTGCTTCGTAGGTATAATATATATGCAATTTTTATTCGGAACAGTCTCGAGCTATTCGAACTCTGAAATTAGAGAAAAAAATATATGAAAGTTACACTTACCTTTCGAATCCCTTGAATGTACTTGCATACATTTTGCTCTCGAGATTGTTCCTAATAAGGTCCCAGGTAATTTTATGGTTCTCGAGACACAAGATAAACTTGCATGCATTTTTATTTCGAATTCCCGAGTGTTAGAGACTTTTCACAATTGTCAAGTGTTGTGACAAGTTTCAATTGTCGAGTGTTCACAGGGGCAAATGTATAGTATATCTCGCTTCTTCCACACATTTGTGCCCCCAAAAACGCGAAATAAGTCTTTGTAGTTTGTAGTTACAAGTTATTGGTCTATAAATTTATATGTGAACCTTAGGGATTCCCATTTTATTTCCAAGTTACTGGATATAAACGACAGCACTTATATTATCGATCATATTAAATTGAGTCGGCGTAATAGCTCATTAGTTTTTAACATTAGAGTAAAACAATTTTAACCTTATTTTTAAATTATTATGATATAACATTTCAATAAATAGTAGAAAATAACTTGTCAGTAAGATAAAACGATTATCTTATTGTAAGCGTAATCACAATTTTTGTTTATCAAGATAAAGTAAAAAACGACACACACTGCACACTAAAATATTAATTAAAAAAGTATATTTTACCCTACAAGAATAAAATAAAATTGTGATAGCAAAAGCAAAAGTTAGCGATATTAGCATATAAATCAAATAGGTATGTATTCCATAACTTTGTTTACAATATTCTTACTCTATTCAATCTCATGGACCTATTTTATGTATTCATGTATGTACACAGCGCGTCAGCATTACCTGCTGTAGGAATCAGTGAGGGTATAAATATGCTGTCGATATGTTCTCATAAGAATGGCAGGATTCGCAAGTAAAGCGCATTTTATAAATCAAGTATTCGATAGCAAGTGTATGATATATTCATTTGTATGACTAACGTATGCAAAACCATGCGCGAATGAAATAAAGCGTAGGAAAAGGTCTTAACGCTCCGCATCGACCATTGTTGACCATAGTTAGGAAAATATAAAAAAAATAAGTTCGCACAAATACAGCATTTTAATACTTTAAACAAACACAACTTCTATCAACTACGTAAGCGCCATTCCATTATCAGTCAAGAAATATGATCCAGTAACACTCCGAGCTTTATCACTAGCTATATAAAGAACCAGCTCAGCTATTTCATCAACTTGTCCCACTTTACCCAGTGGGAGAAGTCTGCTCAGGTTATCCGTCGATCTCTTCTGTTCCGCCACTCCACCAACTTCTAAAAACTCAGTATCTACTGGACCAGGGTTGATATTGTTAACTCTCACACCATGTGGAGCTAATTCTAACGCTACGCCACGCATAAAATGATCAAGACCTGCTTTGGATACATGGTAAGGTAACAGTTCCGGCAATTTCGGAGTTGTTAAAGCGCATACACTGGACATGTTTACAATGTTGCCTTTGGTTTCGATCAAATAAGGTGCAGCCAGCATTGTTAAATGTACTACTGCACGCAGATTAGTACCCATAACTTGGTCATAAGCTGCCAACACTTTACCTTCTAAGACACCTCCAGGTTTAGTGAACCCTGCATTGTTGATAAGAATATCCAATTTTCCATACTTTTCTATCGTCTTGTCAATAATAGATTTAGCCTCTTTATCTTTAGACACATCAGCTTTTACAATGAGGGGTTCTTTACCTTCAATCCTTATTTGTTCTGCGATACTTTTTAATTTAGCTTCGTTTCTCCCGACGATGACCAAGAGAGCTCCTTCTTTTGCAAAACCAATCGCTATAGCTGCTCCGATTCCAGAGCTGGCACCAGTTACTATAACAACTTTGTCCGAAAAACTCATGTTAGCTTCGAAACCGACAAACACAATTTGAATTACTCATGACCAAAAATGTATTCAAGTAATCTAATCATAAATCATTATACAAATAGACTTTGAAATAAGATAATATTTTATTATCAACGAAAATCACAAGCAAACTAGCTTATCTTATCAAAAATAATTATTCCTAACATTTTTGATTGGATTTGAGTATGCTATGGCTACTATTTATTTGGTATTGTAAATATTGCTGAACTATATACTTATTGCGTAACTGAGAACAAGAAGTTGTTATATTTATATAAGATGGGTAACAGAAGAGGATACTTATGCGACAAGCTAGGTATTAACATATATTGTAGAGTCATACAACAAGAATCATTCGAAACACTTCTTATTAGCATTAGTAGCATTTATTAGGCATGATGGTTGATGGGTAGGGTATGGATAAAGAATGTACTTATAAGTAGAGTAGTCATACCTTTGGTTTAAGCATAAGAAACGTAGCCTTTTAATAATAATAATATTATTATTATATTATTATTATTTTTAACTTTTAGCCTAAATTCAAATTTTCAAATTCAAATAATTTATTTCTCAAAAATAGGATACAATATCACTTTTTTGACGTCAGTATAATATGCAAGGAATTTATAAATTACTAGCTTCTGCCAGCGGCTTCTGCCGCCCTAAATTTCGTTATCGGATAATGTCGGCTTCTAATGGTAAAAGAATTTTTCAAATCGGTCCAGTAGTTTCGGAGTCTATTCAAGACAAACAAACAATCAAGTCTTTCCTCTTTATAATATTATTAGTATAGACTACCGTTTCGGAATCAAGATGGCGTTCTGGGGAGAAGAAACGGCGAAAGAATCTCTCCAGCTGTCGCTCTTTTCAATTTTAATTGTATAACGATTAGTTCATTTACAAACTATGATAACAACATTTTAGTTAATCCCATGCGTTTTTATCTATAAGATAGTCTTCAGTTGAATAATATGCTTTTTTGACAAGTTTCTGTTAAACAAAAATTTTAAACTTTTTTAAATTCAATTTACATACTTCTGCAGGGATTTTGTTGTAAAAACGGACACATTCAAATGATTTATCAATTTTTTCAAGCCTTATGTGAATCAGAGCCAGTTTTTGTTTATTTCTTGTATTTCGATTATAAACATCACTATTTTTTAAAAAAAGATTAATATTCTTATGACCATACATTAAATTATCAAATATATATTGACCAGGTAAAGTTAGTATATTGATCTCTTTAAATTTATCCCTTAAAGAGTGTCTGTTAGATAAATTGTATATTGCTCGAATAGACCTCTTATGCAGTACAAATATTGTGTGTATATCAGCTGCGTGTCCCCATAATAGGATATCATAGGACATCACGCTATGAAAGTAGCTAAAGTATACTAGCCGGGCTGTGGCTTCGTATGTAGGTTGACGAATCTTTTTAACGGCAAAAGCTGCAGAACTAAGTCTATTCCCCAATCCAACTATGAGTGGGCCCCATGGAAGTTTTGCATCTAAAGTAATGCCTAAGAATACAGCGCTATATACAACATCTAATTGCTCCCCATTTATAAGTAGGTACAATGGTTCTTACTTGACTAACATTTGGCGTTAAGAATTGAATATATTTAGTTTTCTTACTGTTTAAAAGCAAATTATTCATATTAAACTATTGGACAACTTTAGTCAGACAGTTGTTTACATTATCTTAATTACTACTTTTTACCTTACCTACTTTTCTTATGCTTATTACCAAAGGTATGACTACTCTTCTTATAAGTATATTCTTTATCCATACCCTACCCATCAACCATCATGCGTAATAAATGCTACAAATACAAATAATAATCTTAATTAAGTATCTTAAAATTACTTAAAATACACTTTACACTTGCCATTTTACATTACAATCGAAGTTCTATTAGATAAGTGTATGTACTTTTGTTGACAAAAAGCCCACTCTCTGCCTGGAGACATTAATTTCTTCTGTAAAAAAATATGTTCAAGTCTTTTACGAATATTTTTTTATGATCCAGGTCCAGAATTTCGCTGCTATTCCAACAACTAATAGAAATTTGTTTCCTACTGTAATTCGCTTTAATATTTGCTTAGCAATTTACTATAATTGACTTACCTGACCAGCAACTGTAAATAGAACTAGGTATACTAATATAATAAAATCAACTTAAAACAAAAAATAATGTTATATCAAATTTCATTACAACCTACAACCAACATATATATGGTTTGGGTGCCCAACACCTAAAAAAATCTTAACCGTAGAACATATTTTGTTAAGGAAGCTAGAATTCATTTAAAAATATTTCTAGTGTATACTTAATAAGTAAGAAAAGGCGAATATGCATCATACAAAGTCAATTGTGTTAGTATTTGTCAAGTTTCTATTACCTCCAAAGTATTACGAATTGGGCATAGTTGTGCTTGACAGATTGAAATGTATATAACAAAGGCTGAGAAATACTGCCCATCCAAGAAATCTGTCGTATTGAAATAGCTCCAAGGATAATAATACTGGGCTTATGCAAAATTACTTCGTGCTATATATATAAAACTGACGTGAAAAATACTATATATAGCTGGGGCTCACGGTTCCGCCCGCGCTAATTTTATCGGTGTCATAGTTTTGTTTTGTTAATCCAGGATACAAGCTATGTCTTTATCAAATTTTATTTTATTCGAATCGTACACGAATGCAGCGTAAACGAATAGAAACAAAATAAACTTTTGCATTTATAATAGGCAAATTGTCATAACAAAGATTTACAGTTTGACTGCTCTGGTTTCCGTATTATTTCTTTCCATCTTAAAAATAAATATTTTATCCCGTAGGTCTATGTGCAGATCCACTCTTCCAATTAGATGCGAGGGGACGCCACCGTCGCTCCACCGACTACCTTCAAGGGGCTGCTTTCCGGATCTAAAATAAGCTTATTGGAGTTTTATTTCATTTTACCGAGGACGCTGCTACAGCCCACCCTAAAAATGAGAAATGATTAAGTTGTAACTTTAGGCACACATAAGTTTAATCCATGGATTTAGGAGCTGTTTGCATCAGTATCTTTAAAGTACCTCATATGGGTCTGAACTTTTCAGAAGGTCTGTACATTTCTTTGACCATTTAAACTTGTAGCCAAAACAAGTAAAAATATATTTTCTAAACTGTGTTTAAGATATCCAAAACTTATTAAAAGACACTATGTAGGTCTAAAATGAGTAGTTAAAACTGTTCCACGTCTATTTTACAAGGAATTCTAACTTAGGAGGATTGTGAAGAATTATAAAAAAAAAAATTGTAAATCTTATTAGCATTAAGTTGCGTGTTATGACACTTTATTTACTCCAATTAGAATTTGTGACAGGTTTTCCCCAAATTAGTAACGACTCACTACCAGGCTGTATTGATTAAAGTATTTTATAAATGTCATTATGTTGTGGTAGTATAATAAATAGTTGTAAATAAATGCACTCAGATGGTTATATCTGTTTATGCCATTCATGAACTTCCTATTACTATTTACTAAGATAACATGCAGCTGGTGGTATACCATCATTCACCAATATCGGGCCTGGCTCTTAGCAGAGTATATATCAGTCGTTAAGCTAAGTTGGAGCTCTTATGGCAGCTTTAGTCGGGAATCCGTCAGTCGAGTGACCATTAGCTAACGCAAGCCAATTTGCACTGGGTCAGCGCGTTGGAGTGTGGCCTAAGACTCCTTCTCCAAGGAGGTACTTATGCCCCTGCAGTGGGGTGTCTGTAGATAAGGCAGGTATTTTATATTGCTATAATATAGATGTTAGAACAAGTTTGTTTAAAACAATAGAATCTAGTCACGTAAGGCAAATCTGTTTATTATAAGTCAGTAAAAGTGTCTTAAATAAGTAATGTCGTCAGTTCAGCCTTATTAATATCAAAGAAAAAAAATACAAAATTTAATCTTAAATTTCCACCTTAACTTCCTACCAGCTTAATAAAATAAAATGTTAATCCTACATTATCTACAAAATTCACTTCCAAAAGCCTTTACAAAAACTGTAAACAATGCCTCCCCGATGTAAGGGAGAAAAATGCTTAGCTCCCGCCCTTCGGTTACCTTTCTCCCTTTAATTGTGCGCAATTTTTGCAAGCGACCAAAGTTTTCTTACCTGAGCAGAGAGCATGAGCTATCATTTATAAATGGACGAAATGGTTCAATGTTTATTTTTTTAATAATAGTCGAAGATTGTTTGCCACCTTGGTGGTGGGTAGGTATTTATAAAATTCTTCTGTAGATACGTGCGTACGTCACTAAACTATAAGTATTTAACGTACGATTATATTTAACTTAAATAGGTAAGATAAATTAAAATGTTCCTAAATCTTTTAGCCTGTGTTACGTATAAATATTAGCTGAAAATGATAGACGCATGACATTTCCGTGATTAATAGCGATAGTAACTCAATCAGCTGTTTGACTTTTTTATATATCTATTAAAATACATGGTCTGAATAACTCATCACTAACCGAAGCCGGTTAGCAAGATTAAAATTTCGCACTGCTCCTTTTAATACGTAGAACTCTACCAAGAAAAGATTATGCGAAATTTATCGCCAAAAAGGTTAAAAAAATCATCATAAATTGGGCCTAAATTAAGAAATACGTGTTTTACCGATTTAGATGAACATCCCCTATGGCAGGTTTAAAAAACTTGAGCCCCGTAGACTACATGTGGCAGCGTCCCACTCCAGTTTTAACATTAGCTTATACATAATAATCGTTCAAAAAAAGGCTTAAGTATGTACACTGTTTTTTTTTATACATTTATTTCGTATTAATACGAATAAATAAAATGATACTTAGATGAGATAGTAATTGATCAAAATAAGCACTTTGGTATTCATAATAAGATGGATGCAAAGAGTTTGTTTATCAACTTTGCGGTCCACTGGTGCTACGATCTTTATTCATTTGACTCGCCAATAACATTGTGTTTGACACGTTTTCCGTATGGGGTCAAATAGAAATGAAACTTCATAAGGGAATTTGGTTATTTTTGCAAATAAAATAATGAAAATTGGTAGCTATATTCACTTTTAATTCTAAATTAAGAATGAAGTGTTTCAGCATTTTCGGAAAAACATCCCCTAAGAGAATAAAATACGTGCAAAAAGTAAAAAAATGGAATTTCCACAACTTTGTACGGCGGGAAAGTTATATTGTGTAGGTAACGCCGCGGGTAACCTGCTAGTTATATGTAAAATAAGTAGTGAGTTATTCAGCTATGAAACTACAACTCTTGCAGCTGAACGTTAAAATGAGCCCATATCTTCATTGGTCATCGATTTTGTAAGAAAAACTTAGGAAATACACAAACAAAACAATTATTGAAATACAAAAAGATATATAGTACTATATATATATATATATAAAGTAGGTACTTAGCAAGATATGTTATACTTCAGAAATTTATTTTACTCTAATATGCAGAGGATGTAAGTAAAAGGCTGTACTTATATATACCTAGCTTTACATGGTAACGCAATACCACGCCGTAGACATAAAGAAGGGCAGTATATTTTTGTGATAAGGCAGATTTATAGAAACGAGTCTTCGTTGCTGGAGGCTGCGTCTACCCGCCTCTGTCAGCTTACTAACTGTGGAAACGGTTCGCTTAAATTAAAAATTAATATGAATTATTGACCTGAAAATAAATGAATGTACGTCTTTAGGAGTTACGTAAATGAAAAGTTAAAGCTGTGGAATGAGCTTTGAAAGTTTTCTCTGGGGATTAAAGTTTTTCAAAAAGAAAAGAGTACATAAGTAGATTTATAAAGAGTCGGCAACAAAGTATTGAATTTTGGGTCTCACGATCTCGGGGCCAAAGTGTATGTAAGTAGGTATATTTCAGCTCTTGAGACCTCTCCGATGTTGCAAGTGTCATGCAATAAGGCGGGCTGTAAGCCTATTTGCCACATAAGTAGTATTAAAAAAACCATAAACCAAATCTATTTTGTCAGTATTTGGTTTCAAACCAAATAATATCGGTTTTATACTGTGCCAAATATACTGATAAATAAATCATTATACTTTGCAGTCCCTGTAGGTATAACGGACGCTGTAGTAATAAACAAAACTCTCACAAAATCCAATTTTCAGTTGTACCACTCGTATATTCCATCCCATTTACCTATCTGGTGATCCCAGGGTGATCCTATGGTCTTTCATAGGACACAAACCTCTTGGGTAGTGTTTTTGTTACTTACCGGGAATCGAAACTCTGACCTTTGAGACGGCAAGTAGACTCCTTGCACTATTTGGTCGGCATCGTTTTTATGATGTTAGATATACACTCTTTAAAAATACAGAATGTAAAGGAGACCGGGCGAAAATGTACGAAACGCGTCTCTTTAGTGCCCTATAACACCCAGACATATGTCGTTAAAATGCTTTTTTCGTAACTGTCAGTTATTGCTTTGGCTGTGGGAAAAACTTATGGCTAAATCACGTCATTAAATGTATGAAAATAACAAAGGTTCTTTTTAAAGCTGTAACTTTTATTTCCACAAAGATTTGAGACTGGCTGCCATAGTAAGAGATGGCGGCCATAAAATGAGCTTCCCATCATGTCGGGTCGCTATTGCTCGTTGGGGACGTTCTGTCTGAAAAAATGTCGAAGATTTTTTAAGCTGTAACTTTTTTCTACAAAGATTTAAGACTGGCTGCCGTATTAAGAAATGAAGGCCATAAAAAGAGCTTCCCAAACGTGTTCGAGCGTTATTGCTTATTGGGGACATTCTGTCAAATAAAATGACAAAGGCTTTTCCTTTTCTGTTTTCCTCAAAGATTTGAGACTGGCTGCCACAGCAAGAAACGACGGAAATAAAAATAGCTCCCTAACATGTCCGGTCGTTATTGCTTGTTGGGGACATTATGCCGAAAACGACAAAGGTTTTCCTTAAAGCTGTCACTTTTATCCAGAATTTTTTTAAACTGGCTGCTATAGTAAGAAATGGTGGCCATAAAAAGAGCTTTCTAACGTATCCGGTCGCTACTGCTTATTGGGGACGTTCTTTCTAAAAAAATTACAAAGGTTTTTTAAGCTGTAACTTTTTCCGCAACGATTTGAGACTGGATGCCATAGTAAAAAATTACGGGCATTTGAGCTTTCTAACAACATATGGTTGGTCGTTATTGGTCATTGGGGACATTCTGTCGTATCCACCTTTGTATTAGAATTTCGATATTTTTGAAGACAAAACCACTAACCACCTTTTGAGATGAAGGACAATTACACTAAGTGAACAAAAATGAAATCCAGATTTAATAAATTATGCTATTTCTTACAAATATTCTTTAACTAAAACTCCATCTTCACTCAAACCTACCTTTACCCTTCCCTTTGTCTTGTGTTCGCTCTCGCTGTATTTTTTCCCCATTACATTTTCATTTTATTTCATATTTCTCCTTCAGGGGGTGAGCAGGGGATAATAAAATTTTTCCCTTTTCGCCCCCGTCGCCTTTATTTATGGGGCGGTTAAGGCAACGAATATGTTTTTCCTACATTCTCGTAATGAGCCAAATTATTGGGGTTGTTTTTTGAGATCTTTTTCAGATTCTTTTTTAACGTATTCTGTTGCTGTTTGTAAGAGATAAAAGTCTCATTTTATGGTTTATGGACTTGATTTCAGAGGGATTTTTATGACGTGCTTGTGAATGTTATAAAATTTTAGTTATTTTGTTTTCGCGTTTTGTTTATTCGAGGATTGTTTTTGTATGACGATTGTTTAGCAGGGTTCTTTGTTTACTGCAATCATAAAAATAATGTAATCGCCAATAAAGTCATTGTATTCATAGTAATTATAACAAATTACAAAATAGTAATACGAATAGAAGTTTAAAATAGAGAAAAGTGTTCTAAAATCTACTTGTTATAAAATATATTTTTCTCTACTTTTAATTAAGTCTTTGACTTATGTATTTTTTTGAATTTGTTATTATTAAATTATATGAACTACATAATAAATTTGAATTTCAGAAGTTTTTGTATTTTTATACTTTTATCCTATAAAATTGTATTTGTAACGTTTATAATTTTATAAGTCGAATAATATAAACTTTAAATTGAATTAAAATAAACACAGAAATTTATGAGGTAGACCAACGTTAAAAAATGTAACAAAATAAATCTCATGAGCACTTAACCTCTTAACCTACTACTTTAACCTGCTTAACTACTCAATTTAAACCACTTACTACTTGTACTAATTCTATTTTAATTTGTACAAACGTTAAATGAAGTAGATTTGAATTTGAAACGAAATAGAGATAGATTTAAAACTATACATGCTTTGCTTAAAACTGTTTACATATTATTTAACTACTTCTATAATAAAGGTTGCATATTTAGGCTAACTGACATCATTTAAGCTTTAAAAAAAACAGTATATCATAAGCTTAAAATCATTTTATAAAATTCAAAACCAAGTTTTACATCAACAAAAAAAAAACTAATTTGTATTGATTCTATTTTAATTTATACAAACGTTAAATGAAGTAGATTTGAATTTGAAACGAAATAGCTTTAAATCATTTTATAAAATTTAAAACCAAGTTTTACATCAACAAAAAAAAAAACTCAACCATTTATCTTAAAGCGAACATAAAACGTCATTTTAAAAGCACTCAACGACAAGACTCTATAAACTCACACAAAGACAAAAGATGAAAAACAAAAACCTGAGACACTCCAGCGCCCAAAACATTAAGGCCCAAAATTACTCAGCTTAAAAAGCATTAATAACCTTTTCTTCCCCCCAACACTCCTTCTGCGCCATTTTCTGAGTCCTTCGTTCATTAAAACTGTAGAAAAACACCTCCGTCCGGGAGCTTAGGGGGTTAAACCCCCCGCACGCCACGAGGCGACCCCCTCGGGGCAGTCTAAAGAAGAAGAAATATGGATCAATAAAGAAATAGCTCCGTGCCCAATGGAGGCCACGGCTAGCACTAACACAGACGCAGCTCTCGAGTCCGACATTCGCATTTATTCACACTCCGATTGTAAAGTAGGAAAAATTTTGCCTGTGTGAGTGTGCGAGCTTGTGTTAACCGCAAGGAGAAAAATTTGTGAGAAGGGTCGGAGATACCCGCGATATGGAGCCATGAGTGAATTTTAAACGTTGCAGCCGCGTCTTTTTTGCGTTGCATGTGCATTGATTTATTTTGATTTTGGTGATATTTTATTTATATTTTTTTTGTATTAATATTAGTGTTCCATGTTTTATATACCTGACAAAATAACATTCTAGAATTAAACCTAAACACGTAAGTAAATTGTAAAAAAAACTGATATTTTTTCTATTAAGAAAAAATAAGTCTAAAATTATGAAAAGAGAAAAAGTTTCAGAGCGCTTCCGAAATCCGTTATCATACGTTAAATTAATCTTGTACTAGGTTAATGTTTCACTTGATGGGATGTTTTCGTCGAATAACTGAAGTACAAAACACAATGAACTTCATCTCTAACTTTAACTTATAAGTCAAAAATTTTACTAGACTCTAGTCATTAACACTTGAATAGTGCACTACAGAGTGTAATGTAGGGTTATCTATAGTTTAAGTTTCCACAAGTAATTGAAATTTGATGGAGACTGTATTTGCTAAGTTATTAGTCAGGAGTCAGGACGTAATATTGACATATCTGCACACGACAGGGCTTACAGAGACTTACAGTATAGGAATCAATTTTGTGTTAACAAGTGTATGCAAGCTTAACATTGTAATTAAGTTATGTAGGAAGCCCTTATCAAATCTATTATAATTTGAGACAAAGTCTTAAAATATAATTCATTTAAAAAATATTGGTCAATTGGGTATTTTAATTCGAGAGAAAAATGTATGCAAGTGGGTCCTACCTCTCGAGAACCATGAAAGTACGTACAAACATTTTACAGCCAGAATTCACAAGTCTCACATAATCAAAACTTTTCGCAGTAAGCTCACATGTCTTAATTTAAGGCATATTGTTAGTATATAAAATATAAAAGTAAAAGTAAAATAGCAAAAAAACATACGTTTTATCTTTATCTACATACTTAATTGATCAAGTTTAGTTTGTTTTAAACTGTAATTAAAATTTTACATCAGTATCTTATGTACCCATAAGTCTAAAAACAATTTTTATTTTAAAGGTAACGCTTTTAATAAAGGCGTTATATAATTCATAAATTATAAATAATATAAATTATCACAGTTAACAGCTAACTATTACAGTTGATATCTACCTACTTAAATAAGATATTAAAAACAATAGTCACTACTTAGGGTTGTTTGTTTTATCTACGCCACGTACGTTTAGATAAAACCTATGCACATTTTTTTGATTAATTCACGGTCTACCGTAAAAACAGAAACGGCTAAAAACAACCAAAAACGACTAGAAGTGTCTTATTATAAAATACAATGCAGTCAGTCATGTGTCGAGTATTCTCGTAAGTACGTACATTAAAGTCGGATACTTTTTAACCGACTTCAAAAAATAAGGGGGTTCTATGTTCGACGGGTTTTTTTTATGTATGTCCACCGATTTTCCGTCAATTGTAAACCGATTTCAAGAATTCTATATTTGAAAGTATATGCTCCTAAGGTGGACCCATATTAATGAAGTAGATTCAAAACTTAATCTTTCGGGGAAAAAATAATCGATGCTAATTTGGATCTGGTGAAACACGCCTTTTGTGTTTTGATGATTGTATAAAAAAATTACCGGCTTTTATAATTATTTATTGCCATAAATCTGATCTGAATTTCCGTTTGAATTTGGTGTCATGCAAGTAAAATGTGTTGTAAACTGTTAGATACATAGACACTAACTTCAAACTGTAATTATTTTCGATCGAGTGATATACTCGTAAATACAATGGATTTCAAATAAAAAAGATAATCTAACAAAGACTTAGTACATTTCAGGATTTGATTAAATACTCACAATTTAATTTTAGTCGTTATTTTGTTCGCAAACGTTAAACGGACGATGGATAAAATTTCGTTGACAGTATGGATCCAGGATTACCACAAATATTGTTTTTTATCATGGAAATATAAATCACAGATCCACGCAGACGAAGTCACGTGCATCGGCTAGTCAAAAATAAAAATGAATATTTCAATAATACTCGCGACCTAAAACTTAATTCAAACACGCTAGACACAGCAAAAATTGTAACCAACATTTACATGTCTCATTAAAAAGATAAAACGAGCCGAGTAGTTGGCAAAAATCATAAATTTGGCAACATATCACGCTGGCAATCGTCGTGGGTAGTGTACATACAGTCTCTCAGATAGAGTAAATAGGGCATTATACACTCCAAAAAGGGTATAAAGTATCCTAAATAAATTTTAGGATATACTTACCGACTATGCTACCGTTCAATGATTGGTTGATGAAATAAGTATTCATTAATAAAATGTCTATATACTGCTAAATAAGAAACTGTCTTACCATCCATCTTACCCCCACAAAACACAACTCATTCCCTTTACAGCACGACCATTATAATTTTCTTAAGCTTTTTGCATCATTTAAGCTGAGCCAAACAAAACATTTGTGATAAATTTAAACCAATTTTACTTGACCTATCAGTTCCTTAAGGTAGACGCTTAGGCGTAAGCGTTTCTTAAGGTCAATTTAAGATGCACGAATATCTGCTGACACACGGTACGAACGAAGTGTGACGTCATCAGAGGGGAAGATTTATTTAAAAATATAAACAACATAGGTACCTACTAATTTCTTGTACTATGGTTGGGTATAGAATTATTAAAAAGTATGAAAAGTAAGAAAAATCACTATGAAAGATCACTGGCTCATTTTGCATAGTCACAGCTTGCCAAGCTGAGAATGCCGGTTTTAGTTTCGGGTAATTTGACATACGTGTTTTGTATAGTTCAAAATTATGTGTAGGTGTGTATATCCTAAAGCACTGCCGACGAATTCCAGTACCTAATGCGAAGTTTGGATGCTTAGCCATACGAATCCTCCTGCTAAAACTTTGTTGACAAAACAAAACGTAAATGAAGCGAACAGACGAAATTATTAAATTATATCATCAAATTTAAAATTTGGCAAAGTACTTGCAAGAGTTCGTAGCTAGATGCTCATACTCACAACTTCATTGATTGAAAAACAATGTTATTATATTAAACATACTTCGTAGTAATCATTTTTTATAACAAGATATCATACATTTTATTATCATTTATTATTAAAATTTTCAATGTCATAATATCATTTTGTGTTTCAAAAGGCGTGTGTCATCAAAAATTATTTCGTTGAGGTTTATGGTTTTATGGCATAATAAAATAAAAAAATCTTAGTCTCTAAACTCCTCAAGTCTGTACCCGCGTAATGTTGTCCTGTGCGGTAGAGGAGAGTGGGGAAGAAAGGTGGCGTCCGACACTGCGTTCCTTTTTACGTTCCGGGACGCCAGCGCGCCGTGCCGCCAATTCAGCGATCACAAACCTGTTAAATAAAGTTTAATTACAATTTAAAAATTTAAAAATGTCAAAAATGTTAATTTTGTTTTATCAATTTAAAAATGTCAAAAGAATAAAAAAGTGATTTTAATTTTTAGGGTCCTGTGGACAAATGACAAAAACTGAGCCCTTGTAGTTTCTTGTATATATGTAAGATTACTAATTAATCAAAGTTAAAATAATTAAATTTTTGTGCCAAAATTAGTTTCTGAACCAGTTATTCCGTTTTTTTTTCTGCTTAATTTCAAAAAATATTTTTAATGGTGAATTCGTGCTAGAGAGGTGAATAATATTTTCCTATGAGAACTATCGATCAAGATACTAAAATATTCCAAGTGTGGAACCCTTTCTGCAAATTAATTGCATAAGATTAATTATCAACGTATTTTTCATCAGAAATTTTATCAATAAGTTGCATAGAATCTAGTTTCATCCATGAGATGCGAAAGTGTGCGCGTCCGACTCGCACTTAGCCTGTTTTTTTATGTTATTGGTACAGGAAATTGTTTTAAAGCGACGATTATCATAAACCCGTCGCGGTCTAAACTATATTCCATTACAGAAATGCAAAAATCGTAAACTAATTTGTAATTAACTACATATAATAATAGCATGGCAGTACGTGTCACAACTTTGACGTGTGTGTAATGCAGCAGAAATTATGTAACGTTATCACACAAAATATTTGTTCATCTTCAAAGGGTTCAAAGTCCAACTGGTGTCTTTTAGCGTGTGGCCCTCTGTATCTTCCGGATTGAACATTTATTTGCTATCTGCAAATTTCCATATTTTTTGTGAATTTCTAATTACAGATAAGAGGCAATTACACACATTGCATTTTAGTGGATCATAGAACTGACAGTCAAAACATTTTTATTTCATTGTTTTAATTTTATCAAGATAATTATATCTCTGAAACCAAAAGTTTAGTATTCCTTCATCAAGAAGGTGTGAGAGGCGCGTCGCGTCGCCTCAAGAATGCTACAATTTTCCTGAGTTTTCCATTTCTTGCCGACCCTCCCCTTTTATCTCCTACCTCATTCTCTTCTTAGCCCTCAAATTTGGGGGAAGGAGAAAAAATAAATGGTCTCTGAGTTGCTAGGCAACCGGGTTGTCTTGTGAAATGAAGCATCTTTTAAATTTCGGTCTAAAATTACAAGATGTATTTTTAAGTTCCCCTTTATGTGGTAGGACAAAGAAAAACTTTCCCAGAAAGAAATCTGTTTTAAGCTGTACAAGCTCAATACAGACTTCTTCATTTTCAAATCATCTTTCATACATTTTTTTTCATAAAATAAAATATTACGAGCTATATATTAATGTTTTAGTTGAGTTTGTAATATTTTTTATATTACATGTTAAACATTTTATTATTTATATGTATCACATAAGCAAAACAATAAAATTTAATTAAAATTCACATTCTAATAGCCGTTACGTCAAAATATCATAATTTAAGTGATTTTTTTTATTGTTTTTGATCCTCTTTGTAACCATAAGGAATTCGATAAAAAATAATTCCTTACAATGTGATAAGCTTATGACATTTTAAGGCTTTCAAAGTCGGCGAAAGTTTTGTAGGGAAACGCAAATTAGTCTTAATATTATTTCCCGTATCATGTGCTAAACTTTAGATAGTTTCTTTGATACATTACCTTATAATGACTATTTAAACATATTGCTCGGCCGTTAATTGATTTATTTTACGCCTGCACAGTAATATTAATATTATGGTGGTACTATTTTGCCTTCGTCCACCTCGTTGCTTAGTTAACTGGTAACAAACAAACTTATGTGCGAAACTATGTGGGAAGTATACTTTTTCCGCAGTATATCGGCTCCTTGGCTCAGTGGGTAATGACCGGACTGCTGAATCAAGGGGCGTGGGTTCGATTCCCGCACGAGACAAACATTTATTATTTGTGTTTGTCTTGAGACTATGGCTGTTTTTTATGTATTATATGTATGTATTTGTATTCGTTGTCTGGTATCCATAGCCCAAGCTTAGTTTAGCTTGGGACAAGACGACGCTGTGTGTTAATGTCCAAAAAAAATTTATGTTAATTGATGATACGTCGATATTGATATTGATTATGCGACCGTACATTATATAATAAACTTATTGTTAATTGACCTAAATTATGAAATTTTAAAAAATAAACTCAATGTATAATAATCAAAAAAAATAAAAATTAGGTTTTTTTTTTGTTAGTCTCGCACATACCTTTTTACTTTAAGTTTAAGCATAAACTATATTTTTTTTTAAATTGCAAGTTACTGGAATTTAAAAGTTTTTTTTATTGATACAAGAGTTACTACATTACGTTTGAATAAAATGTCTTTTTGGCAGATTTGTTCCAATTTCTTTATGTGTTACTAAGAGTTCTGGCCCCCTGCTTCTCTATCTTGTTCATTTACATTTTAAATTATGCTTGGATAGTTAAATGGCGACTTGGTATAACATTCGTATCATTCGGTATACAAACATATATTAGATATTAAGGACCCTGTTTGCTTGGCGCTCAACTTTAGGGTTAAGAACATTATCACCTATCAAAGTGAAAAGTAAAACTACGATTACTTCTCAGTAATATAAAAAAATATGCTAATATTTAAATATTCGCTTAGCTAAGTTATTTATATTGATTTTTTACAGTTTTTATTCGATTTGAATACAAAATAGATAACTGTGAATTCACTACAGTTATACTTCACCTTTAGGCGTAGAATTGTTATTTTAATAATTATGTTTAGAATTAAACATGTATAAAATAGAAAAACTACTTAGGGCGATATTAAAAAAAATATAGATACTCAAGACAGATTTCTATATCAACCACATACAACACATGCATTAAAAATTTACACAAGAGTTAGAGCACGTTACAAAAACACTCAGTATTGCACTAGAGACTATTCAAAAATGAGTTTTATAACCTATATTTTCTTCAATCCTTCAGATGTTTTTGCCACAACATTTTCCCTAAAAACGACATATTCACGCAATCCAGCCAGTAGCTTTCTTGGTCCTATGGCTCTAGATAAAATTTAAAGTAAACTGTCAACTCAAGATACGACAAAAAATCATGAAAACGTAGAATCAGGCTGTGCAGTAACAAAAGCCTTAATAATGATTATTTGGGCGTTTTAAGTTCAGTTGAAGCCGTATTTATATCTGTTACTTACTGTTTATTAATGCTAGCTTATTTTTTACTAGATTATCTATAGAATGACGGCGTTCGTTATTACATGTGCAAATAACATCATACATTTCTCTCGAACGGTTAGGCAGACACCAAAGACTTCCACTTGGTACGATCCTTCACTTCTTCACATTCATTCTCATCAATGGAAATATCATATGTATATCAACCTCTTCCTTGACCCCGCTTTTTCCTGTAAACAAACTCAATATGATCAAGATACGTTCGACAAGGGGCCTTATTAGGAACAGTCAGGAGCTATTCGGACTCTGGAATTCGAGACAAAAATGTATGCAAGTATATTCACGGGTTTCGAGAGGTAGGTTAGTCCTTCATACATTTTTGTCTCAAATTCCAGAGGCCAAATAGCTCGCGACTGTTCCCAATAATCCACGAGGTCTATTGCTGCCGATGTATATATATAATTATTACACTGTGATAAAACTACTATGACCTAGCCGTTAACAAATAACACTGTGTCGAATACCTAATTCAGTAACCCAAATTATCTATAACCGTGTAACGACGGTCTGTTGTGTGTCGGGTTAAACAATACTGTACAGATAATTAGATGATGTACAGTACAACAAAATTTTCTGACTCAGTTGTCAAAAATCAAAACAACAGTAGTAACCCTTTTGAAATGGTATGAATTTACAAAGAGACTAGCGGCCAAAGACCCAAGGTCAGAGGGTCATAAAAGTTTGTTACATTGTACCTACTATTTTAGCGGTTTTTCTAGTCAAACTAAGAGTTTCGTCGTCACAGGAAGGCGTCAGAAATATTTTTTTCTGACGCCTTATGTAGTAAAAAATGAAGTATTTATTAAAATCGAAAGTTGTTTAAAAAAAAACCGGCCAAGTGCAAGTGAGACTCGCGCACCTAGGGTTCCGCATACTGACCACTATTTATGTAATCTACAAACACAAACAAAAATATTTTTATATTTGAGATGATTGAATGAAAGGTAAATTGCGGTTTACGATTTATGACGTATTGAAAAAAAACTACTTACTAGATCTCGTTCAAATCAATTTTCGGTGTAAGTTTGCATGGTAATGTACATCATATATTTTTTTTAGTTTAATCATTCTCTTATTTTAGAAGTAACAGGGGGGGGGACACATTTTACCACTTTGGAAGCGTCACTCGCGCAAACTATTCAGTTTAGAAAAAAATGATATTAGAAACCTTAATATCCTTTTTGAAGATCTATCCATCGTCACCCCATACGTATGGGTTTGATGAAAAAAGAATATTTTTGAGTTTCAGTTTTAAGTATGGGGAACCCCAAAAATTTATTGTTTTTTTCCAATTTTGTATGAATATCTTAATGCAGTTCACAGAATACCTCTACTTGCCAAGTTTTAACAGTGTAGTTCTTATAGTTTCGAAAAATAGTGGCTGTGACATACCGACGGACAGACAGACAGACATGAAGAATCTATAAGGGTTCCGTTTTTGCCATTTGTCTACGGAACCCTAAAAATCACTTTTAAGTTTAGTAGAAAACACATAAAAAAAACATTTGCCACCTTAAAATAAAGTTTAAAATTAAGTACTCATAGTAAATCATAAAATCCTTTCGTTACCTGTTGTGTTTGTATCACAACCCAGTGGTCTTAATATTACGACAGTTGTAGGTAGGGTCGAAGGGATCATTTTTTGTTGTTGTTTGTTTTATAAACACGAAGGAAATAAAGTTAAATTTCAAACAAAGCATCGTGAAATTGTTAAAAAAAGTTTTAAAATATCAATAAGCTACAGTGATAAATATCTGTTCGACATCCTTGTTAGTCTTTGTCAAAGATTATTCGAAAAAGTTTAGAAGTGATAACAAGTTTTAAACTTTGATGTGAAATTTTAAATTTTACATAGGTACATAATAATACATTAACAGATTTTGAGAGGTAAGTAAGAGTTCAATACATTTTTATGTCGAATTTCAGAGTCCGTATAGCTCGAGACTGTTCCCAATATTTACACGTGTTTTATCTTATGCGGCATTACTGGCTGCAATAAAATTAAGCGAAAAGCTATGTCACTTCAAGAAGAAATGAATGTATTGAAAGTGTTCGCTCAAACACAGTTAGCTTATCAGTTTCAGTATCGGTTTGCTTTATAAAATCTTTATTGTCAATTTAATTACTTAAAGTAATGTTATTTCAAATAAATGTAATTATAGTATGATGTAATGTAATTTGAAAATTAAAAACATAAAATGAGTACATTAGTAATGATAAGTTTTATTTTTTCTTTTCCCGCTTAAGACACGTTGGTTGGCTGCGTCCCTTTGAAATCTTCTTGAGCTGGATTTTTGTATTGAGTCTCTAAACGGTTGTTATTTTAGAAAACAGACACACCAATGTGTTTAAATACTTTTAACCATAATATATTATTATTCTTTTAATAAATCAAACGCCATAAAAAACAAAACCTCAAAGGTTACCTCGACTCGAGTGACTCCTCCCTTGTAACGTATTATAAAATCATGTATTTATTGTAGGCAATTCCTTATTTAACAGGTACCATTTTTATGATCTTTGCCATAAAGGCGTTACGACACGTCATCGCTGGACGTACGATACTCGCGACATCTGTCGCATGACGTGTCGCCCAACTGCCGGCACCTGTTGTTCACAACTTTATAAGAATATTGTTTGGACAAAATAGTAAGGTTACCTTAAATTAGATGTCATTGTTGATCAGACTTGTTAAATAAACTTCAGAAATGTTGCAAATATGTTGTCAGTTTAATTCAACAACCTATGCAATTATGACACGAAATCGTTCTATGATATAAATGATTTCTAGCAATCAAATGCTTGTTTCGAATGCGATGTAACTTTCACTACAATTGTAAGTTAAAGTTTGATTTTTAGGTATGCCTAATCGCAAAACTGTTAAATTCAATATTATTAAACGACAATAATTGTTGCAACAACTTTACGTAATTGACCTGCTAGTCTTATATTTCGGTATTAGAAAAAACTCATATTGGGCAATGTAATTGCGGTGTTTTTGCAACCATCTACAATTATTACATTATTATCAAAAAATGTGCCTGGCATAGTCTTAATCAAGGTAAAATATTCAAGTTGTGGCATGGAAGAAATATTTTTCACAAGCCTTAGTACTTTAGACTACTGCGCTTTTTGTCATAAGTGTGTCTTCTTCATATGGTACTACCGAATGCGATACAAACTATGTGCGGCAGTAGATAGGCAGGTACCGCAGTAGTTTGGACTTTTGGACCACCCCAGCCACAACAATTCTGTAGTTCTAGCCCTAATGATTTATAAATTAAGGTAAATCCAATAAAATTCAAAACAATAAAATAATGGAATAAGGAACCATTGGCGTTATTGCACAAGTGTTTGATCAAACTTTGGCCAACAAATTCCGAGGCGCGAGGTTACATACTCGTATATTCATGGCCCAAATATCTCGGTTCTTCGGCGATACAATTTGTGAGTCAAATTTTTAGTGTGACGTCGGTCGGATATCCGTCGCGAAGTCGGTTATACCTCGCCGGATAACCAGTGTAAATCTTACATCAGAGTCTTTGTACAGACGCAGGCTGTTGTATATATTTTTAAATCTTATTATTTAAGATATTGGTTCTTAGATTTTTAAAATAAAGCTTTAGTTTTTCGTTTGTATTTCTCAATTGGGGCACATTATATTGACAACAATATTAGGTTACAATTATTATTAGTGAAAAAAATATTAAGTCTATTTCCTATAAATACAATATTAGTTGTTTTTTTTTTGAGGAATCCGAGAGAGTTAGAAGCATTTGATAACAAATATTTTTGAATAAAGCTATATAGTTTGTAAATAAATTTTAATTTTGAGACAGGATATGCGAAAAGCTCATGGCAAAAAACAGCATTGAACGTATTCATATTTGGTCAACAGAACGATCGAATGCGTTCATAAAGAGTATAGACCACACTCGATGTGTATTATTATTATTTTTGTTGCTATAAGACTTTATTTTCGTTTACAAAAATTGCATTACAAGTAGTTTTAAATTTCTTATATTATATTTGAATTAACATGCAATTTGAATTTAATTTTAAACAATTTTTATTATCTTATTTTTCAATTGTAACAAGCAATTTGAATTAAATTATTTTAATATGTATACTTTATACTTTAAGCAATTTATTAATTCAAATTGTCATTATTAAAACAATAGCAATTCTAGTATGAATTATTTAGTTCAATTCGTATAACATTTTTTAAACAAATTCGTAATTTGTTTTATATGGCAAGAAAAAAGCAAGATTAACTAGCGGGTAGGTTAGGTGGTTTATTTCTATCGAATCTCACGATTCCCGCGCTTTACCTGTGACTGCGTACCTAAGTTCATAAACAGCAGAACAAAGCGTTGTCGCTGCAACTATGGACAATTGCGATTGGATTATATCTATAACTACTATGGTCAAAGACATTAAAGTAGCATAGACTGCTAATAATTCTGAAAATGTATGAAAACAACATGCACCAGTTTACGAGAAAGCGGGGCGAGGGTATATTTAAAGTTATACAATTGGTAAAGTTTTAACCAATAGCGAAGTGTTGCTGATAGACAACCAATTAGAGCGCTGCTGCAGTACAATGCAGCAATAAAAAATATCTTACGATCAGGGCGTTCCTTCTGAGCCACGTTAAAATTTAATAGTCAAACTCATTTTAGCACCAACTACCCGTTCCGTCTAAGCGCAGCGGCGCTATTATTGTCCAAACGAAACGCTTTTCGCGTAATTTTTTGACAGTTCCGTGTGTGTATATGTTTGAGTACTTTATTTATATTTTTAGAAGTTAATAACAAAGATACATAGTTCATATTGCAAAAATAAACTTTTCTTTGAGTGTGGACCACACAGTAGGTATAGATTGCCAAAGATTAAAAACTCAAAGGTTCAATCGCTAAGCCTTTGCCATCGGAATTGATGCTGTGTGTACTGTGGCTCTAGCTTCTCTTGACTAAGAAGTTTTTTTGGCACTTATTAATCGTTTAGTAACGTAAAGTTTGGTATTGTTTTTTTTTCGTAACTCGTATATAGAATCATAATACTAGTCTAATTATTTTATCGTTGCTTTTTAGTTATTAATTTGATTTTAGTATTTATTTCTTAAAATATTTTCTTGACTAACTTTAAAATACTTATACAAACTGATTATTTAATAACGACTTATCAATATTAAATATAATTAAAAACATAAAAAAATCAAATTTAAAAATCCTAAAATCGTATCCCAAAAATTAAAAATATTTACCTATAAAACTAACAGCAAAAACAGGAAACTTGTCTCATAAAAACTTCGTTCAAGATACAGTCCGGATTTCAGATTGAAATATTTTAGATCTATTTTGGCTGAAAATGTCATAAGTGCGTGATTTCATAATCTGCGACAGATAACGCACAACCTCGAATGATGGGTAAAATATACAACTTTGTACAAAAGTAGAAAATATGAAGCTAGTAATATGGCTAGTTTAATCATTGTAGCAAAGCATGTGTAAGCTTACGTTATGCTCTATAAAAATAGGTTTATATATATACTACCTATTATCTATAATAGCTTTAATTCGAGATAAGGTTCGTGTAAACCTCAGAAACTAACTGAAAAAATGAAATAAAACTTGGTTATTTCGCCTTCAACCGTACCCGTGTTCTTGCTTTTAAGAAATCACGATATATATTTTTTTATAATAACAGAGGTAAAATTTATTCTGATTTTACTACACCCTATTTTTCTAACTTCCTGTGTATAATAAATAAAATTTACTAAAGTGGCAAATAAACCGAATAATTTTCCGTCATCATAAGCTTTACAATATATGTTTGAGTTTTACTAATTTATTTATAATATGCCAGAGAAGTAAGTAATTAGAATAACTTTAAAAATTGTTGCATTGTCTGTCAAACACCCAAAGAGCATGCAAAATATGGAAGTTGTAGGTATTACAATCCTGCAAATATAACGATAATATTATATTGGTGTTGCAAATGCCAAAATTGACAAAAAAAAAAAAACTATTTATTAAAAAACCCTATAAACCGATAAAATCTATACCTCAAAGATGTAATAGTATCCTAATTTGCACAATCCAATAAATTTTAATAGAACATCAAACTAAGCTGTATAATACATTGCCTTAGCATTGATTATTACAGGTAAATTAAAATAAACCAAAGATGGAACCAAAAAAAAAATTAGAATAAACCATTGGCAGCATGGTAAGACCTTGGCCTGTCCTTAGGGACGAATGGAAAAAATAAATATAAAATAAACAACTGTTTTTAAATACGCGCGAATTGATATTATTGTATGGTAATATGAGTAATAATTTATGCTTATTTAAGTTTAGATGGCGAGCGGGGACGTATACATTTTCGCCTACTCTAGCGGTCTATGCTACTCTAATGTCTTAAACTATATAATACACACGTTCAACTCAGCCAATATCCGACACATGTTTATACTTAGTAGAGTAGACTCACGTAGAATTTAAGTCAAAGATCCAACTATGTCCTGTGCCTGTACCACATATCTCGCCTACCGCTAGTAATTCGCGGGTATTTCGTAAATTCCTCCCGCGTCGCGTGCGGGCGCTCACTTGTACCGTTTCCGTAACGACACATTCCAAACAATTTATCTACATAAATATTGCTAGAATGATTGTCGCCACTATCTACGTCGATGGTCATCTATTTTTCACGTTAGATCTTCTTTCTATAGGTAAAAACCTTACAGTAATATTTGCACCAAAGTGCTTTTTTAATAACCGGGTATTTAAGGAAATCTAAAAGATTATTGTAGATTATTTATTCGTTTTAATGTTTAATTTAATATGTTTTATTTAGAGCACTCGGGTCCCGCAATCTCGGGGGAAAAATGTATGAAATCGCGCTCGCTGCTCGAGATCTGCTCTAGCTTATTATATGCATCTTATCTTTTTTTGTAAACATAACATCAAGAAAACAATTATTTTGGCTCAAAATATGAAAAAAGTGAAATGCGAAATCTAATAAAAACAGAGAGATTTAACTGTATTTTATATAGTGGCTTTTCTTCTTAACTAAAAATCATAGTTTTCTTGGTTTGAAGTTTATAGAATAAGACAATGAGAATAAACAGGGTGTATCTTTATTAAATAAGCCTTACAATACATTCTGGTTTAATCCAAGGTTCAGTATAAGTAACAGAGTTTGTGGAGTTTTTCACTTACAGATTAAAATATTTTATGAACATATTATGATAATCATGTTTTTTTTCCTCACTCGTCACTAATCAAAAATAAAAGTGTAAAAATTATGTTCCTAAGAATTATTTCAATTATTTATACGATTTTGTGCATATGCACCCAGGAAACATCTGCCATGCGACCTTTCACCTCTAAAAGACACAATAGAGCATCAAGAAAGGGTCACTCGCCGGTCAGAACCGGATCTGACTACCGGAATCAGCTTACAACCGGTTTGAACTGCCCTATGTCAATAGAGTGACCACAAATTGTGACAATATAATAACGTGGTTATTGTTTTTATATATTTGGCAAAATGTACAGCTAAAAATAAAAAAAAATTGGATATTTTGAGGTATCAAGTTTGAAAAGTCAATATCTAAATTTTATTGATGCCCAACTATAAGGGCACATAATATTTGTCAGCGTAAAAAAAATAAAATATTATACATAGTTTGCTACAGCTTATAGGACAACTAATTATAAAATAAAAACTTTAGTAGCTAGTTTAAAAATAATGTAATTTAAACTAAAATGACAATGATTTAAAATTTATTATTTATCTTGCGTAGATAACATTTATTTATGGTCACCCTACAAAATGACCACGTGCCGTTGCGATACATTCAACAATATCCTTATATCGATTTAAAATAAAAAAAGCACAAAAGGCAAATAGAATATGACCATAGAGTAATTTATTTTTTATTACACTCACGTTTTAGTAAACGGTCATTGTAGCTGCCAGTAACCATATGTTGTAAAGGGCTGTCAATAAAAAGATTAGTCAAGCGTCACGTCAACCTATTGATTTTCATTTGTTATTTTAAGATAGGCGTAGATTTTGTGGTTAGGAAAAAAACAATAGCGTAATAAATTAGCCAGGTTATTTCCGACGCAGTACTACTTGACAGAAAACTTGAGTAAAAACAAGGATGACGCGATATTAAACTAAGCGCAACTCACTGAGATTTTTATTGAAATACAGTTATTAAATTAATAGTTTATTATATATCAGTGTTATAAATAAATGCTTTTTGAAAGGGTTTAAAGCGGTCATACTTAAGCAAAGTTGTTAACTTATAGCACTAAGACTAAGACTAACAAAGTTCTTAACTTAAACGATTTCTTTGTCGAAAATTAAAAAAATAATTTAGGATTGCTTTTTTCGTTATTTAAAACAATAAACAAAAGTCATTAAATTTTAGTTTGATCTACTCAGTGGATCCGCAGAAATCATTAAAATTAATTTAGGGAGTATCCTCTTTAACACGTATCTTTTTAGTGCAAGGTAAATGGATGAAAATAGCTTAAATTAATTAAATATAAATTAACATATATATTACAGAGTGAGTTTCAATTTGTTTAAGCATTGAAATAGATAACCATTTATCATTTATGATAGTTATTAAATATGAATAACTATTGGTATTCCTATGTAAAGTATTGTTTCCCATAAAAACCTGAAACTGCGTTAGTGGCCGACTGTGATGCAGGGCCCCTGTTGCCCAAAAACCGAAATGACTTAGGTGAAGAGATCTATAGTGTCTATGAAATTACGTAACCGTGGTAGTAATAAACGTTTTATTTTACTATGAAAATTAAAAGTTTCATATTTAAAGTGGGTTATGATGTTATAAACACTCAGATTTTATAATAAATTAATAGCTATGGTTATACCACAGCTAAATAATTCATTTCATTCATGCAGTTGGTCTGTCTAGACACCTTCGATGGCCGACTGTATTAATGAAATGAATATTAAGGATGTGGTTATACCTTTCTACTCAACAAGTAAATAAATACCTTTAAAGCTGTCATGAATTTTTTAAAAAAAGGTAGTTTCACTGCTGATATACGACCCCAATACCTGACATACGACCCAAATAATTTTTTACCTAAGCTAACTATATACGTAAATTTAAAAAAAAAATATGGAATTATAAAATCCGCTGCCTACATGCGATATTATAAAATAGATACTTGAGCAAGTAAATAAATCCTAATTAAACAATCGCAAGGGTATAAGGGTAGGAATAGTGGGCAGAAGTTAGTGTGTAAGAATCACGTAAGACTTATTTATTATCATCCACTTTATTGACATTATTAAAATGGTAATTTTAATCATACTTAGCAGGTCAATTTGGTATAGGTTACTACTACTAGTATTTAAAGATCACGGTTTATAACTTAGCGAAATACGTAACAAAATTTTATTGTAGACCATTTACAAGCTTTTCCATACATGGCGTTATTTAAGCTAGTATTTGCTACAATAGTTTTCTATTTACCGCATTTTGCTATTATGACATCATTGTACAAAGAAAAACACATACATTTATTATTACATAGGTGTAGCCTAGAGGGGAGCTAGGGGGGCTTCGTCCACCCTGGGCAATTTATTGCCCCTCCTAGAAGTAATTAACCAATTGTATTGACAGATAAGCATAAATATAATGTAAAAGCATCCACTGAAAGTTAGAATAGTAAAAATTAAACTTAGTAAACATAACACAGGGATGGGAGGAGAGAATGAAAATTCTAGTAGTTCTATTTATTTTTGTCGGATTTTTTTTTTACTACCTGGATTTGTCAATTTTAATTCTACCGAAAAGTTTGTCAAACTCTGATCTGCTTACCAAAATATAAGTTTGTGGCCGTCTCCCCCCGGTTGCCACACATAATGTTATATACATTCAGTAAAACAGAATTAGACAGACTTTTTGCTAATAAATGCAGTGTTAGTAATACACATATTTATCATATTTATATAACAAAAACAATAGAAATCCATGTAGGTTACATATTATAATAACTTGTCTTATGTTTGATAAAGATAGGTCAAAAAATATAGTTAAGTTATTAATTGAACAGGTTTTTTAGAACGTTTAATATTGAAAACCATTGCGTTTCTAATAAGTAGATAAAATTATAAGAAAAGCACTTTGTTAAAGCCCTTTTGCAAAACAAATCTTATGAATTTTATTATAAATTAGAATACGTAAAACTAAATTACTTCCACTTATTTATAGCCTGAAAATTATGAATAGTAAGTACAAAACATTTTAAAGTAATTGTACTTACATTATACGACTATAATTTTGTCAGTGAATAAAGTTTATTACCAGACAGTACCTATTAAATATTCTATGCTAAATCGATAAAAACGAGTATCTTTTGCTAAATTGACATTTTATCGAGTATTTGCGTGATTGCAGACAAGAGAGCTTATTGGGAACAGCATCGAGTACGCTAGACTAAAGAATACAGGAGTAAAATGTATGCAAGTACTTTCACGAGACTCTAGAGTAAGACCTACTGGTATACATTTTTCTCTCTAATTCCCGAGTCTAGAGTGCTCGAGAATTATTGCAATAAGGTCTCTTTGTTTTCTTCAATTATTTCTTCAGTTATTATTTATTTTTGTTCAAAGTAATTTAATGTTTTCATAGCAAACATGTGGCCAAAAGATTAACCTAGAGCCAGGACTGGATCTGCAGCAATCCTTACTGTCCGTGTAAGTGCTCTACCAAGCTATCGAGGTATGAATCTTTTTTTATTTTACACCAATAAGGTAGCAAAAAAGCTTACGGTCCATCTGATGGTTGGCGGTCACCGTTGCCTATGGACGCTTGAAACACCAGGGGTATCATTCGCGCGTTGCCGTCTCTTCAAAAATCCAATAACTTCTTTCTTGAAGAACCCTATACTGCAGTCCTTAGAGAAAACCTGTCAAATGAAACACATGTTTGCATGTTGTACATGTTTCTTAATTCTATGAAGATTTGTGTATTTTTAAGATTAATGTATTACGAAATTTATAAGTCACTAGGAGCTTTTTCTATAAAAATACCTTTTTTCCACAGAAATTGGTCTTCTTCTCAATTTTAAGCATAGATGTTGATAAGAACAACCACAAACGCAACAAATTGCCAAAATAAACAAAAATAAAATTAAAATATGATAATTAATATACAAATATAGCATTATTATACCAAATACAACGATCCTGGCACACTTCTATTATTTTATTAATACTCAGTAATGCATACCGTTCTTGAATAAGCCTTTCTTGATAACAGGCTCAAAAAAAAACCATAACTAAACTACTATTTTTTTACGATAACGAAAAGGAAATTAAATTGCTAACTAGCTAAAAAAAATTTAAAAAAAGAAATAACTTTAAATCCGTATCTGAACAGTTTTGATTCAACCCAGACGCAGAAAATGACAGGTTGGCTTCGAGGGCGGGGCGTCCTTGTTCGTATTTTATTATTCACTAAATAATGCAATTGTCTCTATAATTTCTTAGTTTTATAATAAAAGGTTGTTAGTTAATAAACAAGTATCAAAAGATACCTTAGATAATTTGACGTAAGGTGTTCTACTAAGTCGTTACCCGTGTATTAATATACCCCGTCCCAAACAAACTTTAACAGAATCATTTAGGTTCAATCGTATAAAGCTATGGACTCATGGATCATATAACCCCATACAGACTTTCTTTCCAGTAAGAAAATCGCGGAAATATGTCATTCTTAATTTGCAATCGAAAGTTTATATCTACAAGCAGGTATACTTACCAATTTTATTGGTTTTATTTACAAAAATAGTTGGGTTTTTTAATCTTCTATTAAACAACATGTTACAAAAATTTTAATACGTCATTGTTTGTTAATTTTTAACTCTTGGTTAGCGGAACACCAATTTCATGAACCCATTTTCAAAAATTACTGATGTTTGTACAAATACAAACTCCACTATAAATCAATCTCAGCATTTACTATCATCACCTACTATTTATATTTTTGGTTTCTATTTTTAAAATATTAATACTTTGTCAATGGTAATTTTATGTAAAGGTTACTATGGATAAATTATCAAATTTTATGGCATGAGTTTTTTGTTTACATGACATTTCTAGTAACTCTTGCCTATAGCACAAGACGGTAGAGTAAGTAAGGCGGCATATCGATGTCTTTAATAGTTTTGCTGGGCTCTTAGGTTTCACAACAGGAACTTCGAAAATCAAATTTAGATAGTATTACTTATGTAAGTAGGTATTACAATCTATGTCTGTGCCAAAATTTACCACTCTAGGTATTGGGAATGTACTACTTCTATTTCGATGATCGATCACGAATCAGTGAGTCAGTGTCAAATTTTCGTAACTTTACATTCCTTTAACTTCTAAACGAATAAAGTTATTAACTTAAAAATTGTACGGTTCTTATGAGCACTCTTAGTTGATAGTGTGGCCAGCTGCTGTGCAGAGGGTATGGGTTCGATTTCCGCACTGGACCAACCTTTATGTCATAATATAAACATTTGTGTTTGTCTTGAGTCTGGGTGTATTTATGTATGTATTTACAAAAAAAAGAAATGTATATGTATGTATTTATATCCGTTGTCTGGTACTGTTACTTTGGGCCAGATGCCGCTGTATGTTATTTTATTGTTATTATTATTAAATAAACAAATAAATTTCAGACTTCTAAAATAATCTAGTGCTGTGAGACACAGGAGGGAAAATCAGCCTAAATACTTCCTAAAAAAGATAACACGGCAGTTTGCCTTGCGCTCGAGACTTGACAGACTGACACGCAATCGTAAAATATTAATGTAAGAATAAGATTATATAATATATAAGATAAGATTATTATGATAATAATAATCTTCAAGGCACTTATTATTTACAACTAGTACTTACTATTTTATTATTCTTACAATTCTAATAAATAAAATAATCTAAAACATTACGGCTAGAATTCAAAAAGCCCAAGGTTTTTGTGCTATAATAATATTCAAAGTCGGAAGTCCGAAATCGCATTGTCAAAAACCTGTCCCTAGACAGCAGCTGCGTATAACAATTCCAACTTGTAAAATATTATACAGGATAAGGAAGGGTCAGCAAAACCAGATTGACCAGTCTATTCAAAAATAGACAATACTGGCCCTAGGATTGACCCCTAGGGGACACCGGTCATTTTTACTTGTTTTGACTGAAACCGGTATAAAATTAAAAGGGTTACAAACTGACAATTATTATTCCTTAATGTAGATGTCCGTTAAAATCAGTGGTCAGTTTTGCATTGGTTTTTGACAAGAATTGGTGTTAGTCGTGAAGTTAGGAACTCAAGTTGTTTAGTATTTAATAGTAATTTAAATGGTACGTATTCATCACATATTTCAGTCTCGTTTTGTGTGCTGTACAAATATTAGTATGTTTTTTATATTGTTATTAGACATATCATATTATATTTTGTTACGTATCTATATTTGTAAGTTAGAAGGCTAACATTTGCTTTATAATCGGCAATTGTTCGGGGTTCGAATCCTGGCAAATAGTTTGACTAGTGTTTCAAAAACAAAACTTGCAAAATACGTGTTTTTTTTTTGAAGTCAAAATGAAACAATTACATGTTAAATACAATTAAAAAATCTTTTCCTCGACGACAAAAAAAAGGTATACAATTATCACCTTCACGTTTTACTCGGCAAATAGAATTAGGCGTGAATTAAATTAGCCCGGGTATTAGCAAGGATAATACCCGGTTCTTTTCTCTTTTTCCTTATTTTGCCCGCCTTTTTAACATTTTTTTCTGTTGACACACCCCTCTTCACAGCCGACACGGCACGTTTACCCGCCACTTTAGCAAAAAAGAAACAATTTCTATTTTTTGATGTAAGTCAAATGTTTCATTATATATTTTTAAACGGAAGAGTTCGTAGTCCAGTATTATATATATATATATATATATATATAAATATTCTTCGCTCTTTCTACCTTTTTGCATCTATTCGCTTGTCGAAGAGATAGACATAACAATAATATATAATTTATAATTTATATATTAGTATTTTTTTATTTTTTCAAATTGTTCTAAATAACTTAATTGAATTTACTTTTTCTTTCACTTAAATATTGGGCAACTTGCTTTGATATACCATTAAACAAATTATGATTCTTCGCTCTTTCTACCTTTTTGCATCTATTCGCTTGTCGAAGAGATAGACATAACAATAATATATAATTTATATCAATGATAGATGCAAAAAGGTAGAAAGAGCGAAGAATCATAATTTGTTTAATGGTATATCAAAGCAAGTTGCCCAATATTTAAGCGAAAGAAAAAGTAAATTCAATTAAGTTATTTAGAACAATTTGAAAAAGTAAAAAAATACTACTATTGGTTCTTTTTTACTACGGGTTCATATAGCGATTTCTAGAAAAACGATACAATTCTTTGATATGTGATTTTATAATTTATATTAATAAAGGCGAAACTATATAACTCTGTCTGTATGTCTGTCTTTGTGTTACCTTTTCAAATTTGGCAAGGAGTTAGTTTTCAATGGACAAAGGCTACTTGAAATCGTCAAGTGTGTGTCGGTTTCTTTATTTAATTAAAGAATTGCCATTGCAATCCTACACCGATAACTTTATTTAGGGCGGGTGGATTTGCGGGCAAAATCTAGTACCTTTAATATCAGATAATTATATGATGTTAAATACTTATAAATTCACTTATAAGCGTTGCTATACATGTAATACAATCTAGTAAATTCCGTTTAGTTGACCTTTTAATGTTACTTAGTTGACATTGAAGAAAAAAAAAGAGAATGGGTGGGTTTATATTGTTCATTTCAAGAAATTAAATCTTTATCAGTGTCGTAGTGGCACGCGTCAAGATACTTTCACGCGTAATATGTTAACCATGTCAGTTAATAATAAAATCGATCAGGATTGGTTAAGTGACATCCAAGGAATCTTTGAAATGAATCAATAGAGAATAATCCAAAACTTTTAAAATAATTTATTAAAAAAAGCTACTTCCGGAAGTACCCTAACAATTTGATGATCATCAGTAAGTGGGTGACGAAATCGGGGTTTTTTAGATATCAATAAAATCTAAAGTAAAAAAAATTTTACAATTGAAACTTCATATGTTTAATAGGTCTACTATTGACATCATATCTCGAGAATTTTGTTTATCTGGTATAACCCAAACCCAAGTTATGAGGGTTCAAAAAAACGACGAAGCGCTTCGAGAAAAGGTAGGAAGTGACCTTGCGCTTCGCTTAACTCGTCATGGCGGGGGAAGTACCGTGCTCCCAGATACCTAATAGGCTTTTTTTCTCGCTTGTCACTTGTTAGAAAAAACTAATTTATATGATCTTATTATTCATTTCCAGAAGACAGACGTGTAACTAATTCTTTGTTAAAATGCAGGGGTTTAAGAAAAGGGGTCTTTAAAATGTCAAAAGAAGGCGCATTTCCCTGAGGGTGCCCCCACCCCCTTAATTATATCTTTTAATGTAATGACGGAGTTTTTAGCTACCCTCTTTATGTACTCGTTGTACATTGAAGGGGGCGATGGAGGGTGATTTTTAAGAAGTGCATCGTAGAATTTTATTGTAGATTCATAAAAAATATAAATACTAAATAAATTGTAGAACACTGAAAGATATACTCATTGTAGTAATATATTAATATTTAACTTAATTTGCTTAGCGAAAGACATTTTGTCATCTATAAAAGTTATTAGTTATGTAACAATTATAGTCCAAAGAATATTTTTTTTTAATAGTATTTGAAAGACTCTGATACCTAAGTTAATTATTTTAAAGTAAGTTAAAATATGTTACGAAGACGAGTATGAGAAGTACAAAAGCAAAAAGTTTCTTGAAAGAGTTTAAATGCATATCAATGAAACACATGAAACTTTAATTAGGGATGGCACTGTAGTCTTTTTGATAAATCTTTAGTTATAATCATTCATATAGAACTGAACAAATAGATAAATGGGCTTTTTTAATATGAAGCAGGCTAATTAATGCCTACTTAAGTATGAATACTGTGTTAGAATGATAGCAAATATGGAAATTCCATATGAAAGATATGTCATCTTTGGAATGCTAAAGGTACCAGGCAGGATTATGATAATCTTTTAAAAGTCTGCTCTGCAATGAATATAATGGCTGAGGCATGTTTAATAATCCGTAAAATTATTTTTAACTATTTATATGTAAGTACTCAAAAATATGTCTATAGAAATTTACTATTACTCATTTAACCGCTTCTTTTTGTAGTGATGTATATTTCGAGTCATAAGAATCATCTGATTTTAAAACAATTATTCGTTATGAATCTCATCTTTAAACATAGAACCTAGAACAATACCAGAAGATTTTAACCAAACAATTAAAATCAGTAAAAATCTTCTGGTTCCAATATCCAATAATATAACCTTACGACCCTCATTACCCACTTGATTGACATTGTTCACTAAATATGTATGTATGGATTTGTAAGTGTGCTAATTATTACAGAGTCGGTCATTTTCATCGTAACGAGATGATTTTTACCGACTTGTAATTTTACTGAACGCTTGATACCTATACTTTTAAGTTTTAAATTGCAATTTAAAATTATTCATTCTTTTTCATTTTGTATATATTATGTTTATTATTTTCAATAAAGTTATATGTATTTGAATTTATGTAATCCAAAATTAGAATATTCGTGGTATACTGAAGTGGTCAATGTGGCTAAAGACAGAGAACGAGAAAAGAAGCTTTTAGAGTCACGATATGGTGACCACGATCCGGAAACGCAATTTGGGAAAGCTTCCGGCTAAGTGGCGTAATCAGGCCGCTATCCAAATGTAGCAAGTTACGTTTTTGAAACTAGTCACTAAAAAAAAATGCTAACGCGTGCGCTTGCATAGAAAGTTATAACATATATAATCTACATTTTTCAGAGGTTACAAATCGCTAGTATTTAATCGCAGTGCGTGCTAAGCCTAAGCGGTTAAGAATTGTTCGTAGACTTACATCTAACAGTTGACAATTTGTGGCATATGTGATAGTGAAATCAAAGTCGCGTCGTATTTATAATAACTGATATAAAACTTCTTTTTTCTTTATTTTTTAAATTTTTTAATGCTATAGTCTTTGATATTATCAATATATTAATCTACAAAAATAATAATATAAATATGCTATATGTAAATATATTTATCAAATCCATGCTTGAATTTATGATACTTTAAAAGGCAAAAAATGAAAATGGAGATACAAATTCTTGTCACTTAATTGTCGTCAAGTAGGTACATATTACATTATTATCGGTTTATTTCTATATTCATTTTGGTAACAAACACATTAATAAATTTGTATAGTTAAGGTGCCTACCCTAAAATTGTCAACAATGCGATGCAAAAGTATCTCATCAAAATGAAAGAACAAGCAAAGACTCCCCGTTCCTCCCCAATTTAAAACAGGGAAGTTCCTCATTTATTCCTACTTCTTTTACCCCTCTCCCTAAACCAGCCAGTTTATCTTGGCATCTCAAATATCTCATACTTCCTAATTAATTTCCAAGAAAAGTTACCCTATCCTAGGTCTTTTCATAACGGATAATGTCTCTTATTAAAATTACTACAAGATTAAGGGGAGCCTAAACCTTTTTACTTTTAGTAGCAGTAAGTGTCGTAAGTTATAAAGAAAGATTGTTGTTTATGTTAATGTTAGTAGCTATAGAAAGGGGAATAAATTGTAATGCAAAACATAGCTCTGACGTTTGTAAGCAAACAAAATATAACGTAAGTAAAACAAAAAAGGGCAAAGTGCGACTCGGACTGGCGGACCAAGCGTTCAATTCTCAAAAGAAAGTTTCAAAGAAGTTTCGTTTACATCTTACAGACTATTTGTATCTAATAAATCAGAGTTTTCAGTAATTCTGACTTAACATACTATGTGTAGTACATAACATATAAATATATTAAAAAAAAATATTATAGTAACAAAAGTGTAACAATTTTATTTTATTTTTGAAGTTTGAAATTTACACTTCGCTGAACTTAAGACAATTGTAAGCCTACAGGAAAGTTTAGGAATAAATATTTGTAATCTAGTATGCGATTTTAGGTCAACTTTTTGTAGTAGTTCAAAATATAATAATTTAAATAGATATGGTCTTTATGTACTCTTCAAAGACCTTCAGGGAGTCTCATTCGAAGAAAGATTATTTCTATGTATGTATATTTATCATCTTTTTTTTTACCACTATGGTGACAAACAAACTTTCGGTACGCCTGATGGTAAGCGGTCACCGTAGCCTTTCACTTAATTCTATGAAGATCTTTGTATTTGTAATATTGATGTTTGTACTAGGATTTCATAAATCCCTAGTAGTTGAGGGTTTATGACATTCGTAGAAAGCATAGTTTCAGGACAAAGGTGTAGTCGGAATTTTAACATTATTTTAAGACATATTATATACTAGTATATTTGATGTACTGTAGAGGTGGATGCTCAAGCTCTCAGAACAATGTCTCGCGTTATTGCTACAGTTAACTTCCGGGTCCATGTCGGAGTAGTTTCCGAAACTTGGGTTACTCTATTTATTCCAAATTCAAAGAAATGTGTATATGGAAGCGCAACAAAATTCGGTCGTGGAATCTAAATGACGAATTGCGGAGGCTTTTTCTTGTTTTACGATTGCCTAAGAACTTTTCAGTTAGACAAATAATACTAATGCCTTATGTTGTAGGAAATATGGTTTAAAATATCGTCGTATTTGGATTTTAAATTGTATTATAAACTTGGTAAGATGTCTCCCCGCTGTCTCTACCAAGGATTTATCGTCTTGCAAGGGGGAAAAGAGCGGAGTGGAAAAATAAGAAAGGGTTGTTTTTCCCGGAGAAAAGGGGGAGGGTGAGAGATTCAATTAAAGCGGGAGGGCTTGACGATTAATTATGCTTTCGAAAATTATGGTAAAAAAAAATAATTGAGGCTTTGTTTAATGGTCACTCTAAATTAAAAACAATTGTGTTCCTTGCTCTGGCATGTGATTTTTATTATTTCAAAATTCACAAAATGGTGATATTTGTCATTTGCGTAAAAAAAACAGTAAGATACGGAAAAAACGGATAAAATTAAAATCTTTAAGCATTGATAGGTAAACCAATATTTCAGCAGTAATAAATAATAATATTACAGAATTCTTTAAATCATGTGTCAAATATAGCCGTAAAACTGCTAAAAGTTTTACATTTCTTAATTTATTTTCGTTAACAGTTAATCTAACATTATGGAAACATATAATTGCAATCAGATTCATAAAAACAAGCAATTAAAAAAAATGTTAATTAATACACAAAGCTTATATAACAAATGGAGGTAATACACATATATACATAGTAGTTTATGTATATATAGGTACACATCGATGGTAAACAAATAATACGCAGACCTAAATGTTATCTATGGTGTATAATACTTTAAACACTTTTATTGTTGTTATTCAGGCATTTAGATTGTTACCTCTATACCTCCTTTGTAAGGACTACCACTTCAAAATGTGTACAAGACCTTTATATCAGTTTTAAGTAAATATCTAATTACTAATTAGATAATTATGAATTTGTAAAAAAATGTTATTTGTTATGTAAGGCTGGATAATTGCATTTTGGCGTGAGTATATTGAATACCGAGCATACGAAGGATTCAAAGAATGAACTCACTAGTGAAGCGAGTGGTTCAAAATTTGCGCGGGTAACTGGTGGAGTTATTCATGTTTTTTAATTATTTAATTTAAGTTTATTTAGTAAAAGTAATAGGTTTATATTTTACTACGTAATTCCAAGTAAATGTTTTTTTTTTTAATTTTTTTTAAGGTGCGTTCCGAATTTGCATCATGACAATTTTAAAACAAAAATAATACTTTGAAAATGATTAATTCTTGTTGTATTTTTTACCAAACTACAATAAATTATCCGAGCCAGTGAGATGAAAAGTATATTTTGTGTCAATTTTCAAAATGACGTATATATTTCGAAACAAAATTGCTTGGTTAATGAGTTAGGTACTTACCAACACATACACTTACATACCAACATGTTACATAATTGTTTTATAAAAAATATATGTTATTTTTATTGAGTTAATAAAAATATCACAAACTTTGATTTCGATTTTGTTTCTTGTTTTAATAACTTGAATATGATATGTATTGGTATGACCTGCCTGGTGTTTAGGAAAACATAATAGTGTTTTAGTTTTACTAAAATGTTTGGGGAATAGAAAAATATACAAATGAAAATTTTCTGTTACTATATTCATAGTACTTTGACAATATCTGTGGATATTAAAAGAAGATTAAGATGTTTCAAGTATGTATATATTTTTCTTGGTCATTTTTTATATTTACATGTAACATACGACCACATAATTGAAAAAGTGTTAAATGTTACTTTTCTAAACGATAAACAACAAAACTGACCCAAATTCCAGCCCTCTCAATCAAAACATTCAAGACATCGGCACACATTGACCTACTGCTCATATGTGAAGTTTAGAGACCTTTGCTCAGCTACAAATAAACAATTTTAAACCATATCACATGATCAGAAGGTTTATTTTTACAAATTGTTGTCATCTATTTTAAGTTTCAGCTTCACACGTATCAATTAAAGTCGTGTTAAGTTATATTTGTTTACAAGAGAAAGTTTGAGAGAGTCTTAATATCCAATGATTCGTTAGAGATAAGCTAGTGATATTTTAACGTTTTGATGAATTTAAAACAAGTAGATAAAAGAATATATTTTTTTTTGTTTAAATTAAGTAAAACGGAAAATAATGAGTTTTAATTTAGCAATCGTTTAATACTATAAATTGAAAGGCATACGTATATATAACTTTATGATAATAAAGTATATAAATTTGTAAATTAAATGCTTTCTCTATTCGAATTCAAAAGTTCAAATTGCAATTTAAATTCCGAACGCAATCGAAGTCTCCCAACAAAAGCGCTCCGTTTGAAATCTTAACCCCCCACCTATCTGCGGAAGGTACGGCATACTTTTATTCTTGTGGGGCCAGGCCGTCCACCCCATTTAAAAGAAGCCATCTTGGGATTGGGTACTGAGGGGTAGGGTGGAACCCCCAGGGGGTGGGGCGAGGGGGAACCACTTTTCTCTCGGCGAAGTGTTGTTTTAATTCTACAAAATATCTTATCGTGCCAGAGGAGTTCTTCTGATATAATTTTCTTCAGTTATATTTACGTCTGAGGTGCAAACTCTGAATTTCGGAGAAATGGTGAATGAGGCGGTTTAATAGGTATTATGTGTGATGTTACATACCTTTGCGGTTATCAATTTAAGTTTTAGGTTATTTTTAGTACTTAGTTTATTTAGTTAATTTGAAGGAATATAGTGAAAGAAAAATCTTTATAATATTATTGTTACATTACTGTAATAATAATAATAAATTACTGTCAAGGTTGAAAGTAAGTCTTTTGGTAAGCGTGTTTATCCCTGAGTGTGTTCGGTTTGGAATTAACTAAAGTTTGCACATGTAATTTTTCCCATTTTTGCCACCGATACCTATCGTTCGTGTAGCTTTGAAACGTTACTAACAAAGTTATTGGTTGCAAATCACGGAACGGTTGACGCACCTACACGCACTACGATAATAACGTACACACACACTACTGTAAATTTTGAATATAAATGGGGAGTTTGATAGATTTACACCAAACCACAGCTCTAGACATGCCTCTAAAGTTTAATTTTTCGTTGGAAAGAGTGACAAAAATATCAAAAACGAAAGCCTGACAGTTTTTATAGATAATACAAAATTTTCGTAAGAATCGATGCACTTCCCGTTTTCTTTTTTTGAATGTAATTTAAACTTTTAATAGCATTTTTGAGTAAAATATTTTTTCTTTTCAAGCTCCAACTTACATGTCATTGGATCGTTAATGTAGATACTTATTATTTATTATTATTATCGTTTCGTTTCAGCCGAAAGACGTTTACTGCTGTACGTAGGCCTCCCCCATATGTCTCCACAACGGCCGGTCCTGAGCCACCCGCGCCCATTCGCTTCCTGCGGCTCGCTGCGTCTTTCGAGCACCTTTCTTCCCCATCGGTTACCGGTTCGACGAGCGAGGTTGTAGGCGATGGGGTTTTAGACTAAAAATAAAATTATAGCTTATATTAAATGAAAAACGATGTTACTCATCAAACTAGTCCTTTAAGACATGCATTTATTAAAGTGGTAATAAAGCGTTATAAACGTATCTTTTATGACCGAGTGTGTGTGTATTAGTGATTATAGAATATTTTAGCTGTATAATATGAAACAGTATTTTGGTAACAATAATAAGTGTTATAAACGTTTTCATCAACAATGTATATCGCGCCTTTAGTGCAGTACTGTAACTGCTTCTGCTACATTAACTATAGAGCCGTTTTGTATTATAAGAGATTTAAGGGATACTTTTTTACAGCAATTGTATGTTATTGTAGCTTCCAAACGAGTACTATAGTGTTTAACCAGTGTTAAAAACTCCATTATACAATAATAATGTCTACATCTCAGTTATATATCGAACTTGAGTAATTAAAGATTCAAAATTCTATAACTGCAACAAATATCCTCTTTTAACACTGAAAGGTCATCAAAACAGTTTCATTGTAACTGTTACATATCGAAGTGAAGTAACAGAGATTTCATCCCGTTTAGTGGACCTTTGTAACATATATAAGTAGCATATATTACTAATTTTAATGAACCTAAATACCATAAAAGAAATTTAATGTCGCTTTTACAACATACGTCACCTATATTTTTGTAATGACTGTAGATGGCTGTACAAATATAATAAGCGTGTTGACACCATTTTATTATATAATAGCAACTGTCGAGACTCTATACATTTAATAGATTTTAATGTTAATAACTTTTGAAAATCAACAGGGGGCATTAAAAAATATATTGAAAATATGACTTTACTTAAGCGATAAAATTTTAGTCGCAAGTAAAATTCACTGTCTAAGAAGATAACATTTAAAAAATTTCACAAGCCGTGAGCGTCATCATGCTAAATAGTAACACTCATCAGTTTACTCACTAAACAATTTTTTCACATTAGAAATGCAGTTGCAGCAGTAATTAAACTAAAAGATACCCAAATCTAATATGGTTCAAAAAAGTCCTATAATAGAGTTGTGGTGGCTTTTTGTGATAATGGCGATAATATAATCACTGTTAAAATTTTGAAAAAAGTTACGTGCAGCCGCAATAACGAGCTGGATTACAATGTAACTGCTCCAAATACTGCCTGAGTAAATGTTCTTTATCATTGTTAAAAGACCTGTATGAAAGACTAATTAGTGTTTGTTATATTAACAGTGATGGTCATCTTTGACTCAATTGTCATACATAAACTTGGAGTAGTAAACGACAAACCTTTTTAGAAAAAACTTTTTAACAAAAAAAAAACAAGAGGCTTCAAAAAGATGCATTAAAAAGGTAAAAAATAATTCCTTTGTTCCAAAAATCTGATCTGAATTACAGTTTGAAGTGAAATGTGTTATAAACTTTAGGTACAAAGCCACCAACTACAAACTGTAATTCAGATCTGATTTTTGAAAATTAGTAATTATTCTTACCTTTTTACTACATCCTTTAGAAGCCGGTTGTTTTTTTTGTTAAAAAGTTTTTATTTTTACTTTTGAGTGACGAATTGCTTTTTTTCCTCGGAAGTATACTCTTTTCAGTATTAAAAAATATTAAAAATTCGGCTATATATGAAATAGTTCGGCCCGAACATACGTAAAAAAAATACAAACATCCGAATTGAGAACCTCCCCCCTCCCCCTTTTGAAGTCGGTTAAAAATCAAAGTAATTTGTAACAAATATGTAATTTTTTTTAAACGATCCTAGGACACCTTTAAAAAGATTTCGTAAGATGCCCGGTTAGTACGCGATAAAAATATAAATATTTTACTAAATTTGTTGACGATAGATGGCGAGCTTAAAGTCGCTGCATGAATATATGTTTAAAATCTAGTTGCGATACCAATTTATACGTAGGACACGTTATGGGATTCTGTACCCAGTCAAAATGACACTCTTCTATAAGGCAACGCCATGTGCCGGCCGGTTGGGAACGATTTGCATGTTTCTGTGACACACGAGCCTTTGTAATAGACCAATAGACAAGTGAGTATTTCGGCGATAGCCGAAACGTCGTTTTCCGGGATAAGTGAATCGGGATATAGAAAAAAAATCACTGCAACGGACTCCCGCGCGTCACAGTCACTAAATTCGCACAAATAATTAGTAAAAAGTCAATATAAAAGCCCCTGATTCCTTATAGGCTAGTTACATTTTTTCCGAGTCCGCGTGGACTTTTGAAAAAAGCTTTTAACTTATTTACCGACAAAAAAATGGATATCCTCATACAAATTGCATGCCAAATTTTATGATATGGGTTATGAATATTTATTACAGTAATTTATTGGATATATGAATATTTTACATTCTAAATAAAATTTTATTTTTTTTTAACTACAAGGTAATACGGAATTATGAATTAGAACAAGGAGACGTTATTTCTCCAAAACTGTTTAGAACTGCTTTGGAAGATGTGTTTAGGTTTTTGGAGTGAAAAGGATATGGTGTAATATAAATGGCGAGTAGATCAGGTATCCCATCTGGTTAGCCTTAAATTAAATATAAATAAAACGATAAAAAGGTAATGTTTAATTAGTAGAAAACGCTACTCTCAAATTTGTCGACGAATACACATGGCCTCTTAAATAAGCTAAGTCGGTTAGCGAGCTATTGTGAGTGTTATGCTTGGTGTGCTATAACTGCACATCTGGGAAGGGCGCAGCCTAAAATTTAATTTCAAAACAACTAAATAAAAAAGTCGGCCAAGTGCGAGTCGGACTCACGCACGAAGGGTTTCGTACCATTATCTATAAAATCGAAAAAAAATCACGTTTATTGTATGGGATTAAAAATTAAATTTTTGTTTTATTTTAATTTTTTAGATTTATTCTGTTTTTTAGTATTTGTTGTTATAGCGGCAACAGAAATACATCTGTGAAAGATTCAACTGTCTCAATATCACGGTTCATTAGATACAGCCTGGTGACAGACGGACGGATGGACGGATAGCGAAGTCTTAGTAATAGGGTTCCGCTAACCCTAAAAACTAATAGACTGACGCACGCGCTGAAGGCATATTTAAATATACATATGTGTTTATTTATTATACAAAATCGTAGTTATTAAAACATGTAATTCAAATCTTCCTGATTAGCTAGGAAATACGGAATTTGACGAAAACTGCGTCGGGTATAAATAACTTTATTACTTAAATAAATAACTAACTGAGGTTAGATTTGACACAGGTGTAAGAATAGCTCATTTGCTACTTGATGATTAAAAAGCGAGACTTTAGGTACAGCTGAAATCGGGACGTCCCGCAAAAAACGGGAAGTGTGGCAACACTACCTGACCGGAGGATCACGTCGCTAGTTAATGTAGTGACATTATGTCATGTTGTGCTTCTTTCCATTGTCTTCTCGTGCAAGTGCTTGAAATTCATATGGGTTCACAATAATCTTCGGTCGAAAAATGTTGATCTTTTTTTGTTATTGTTGTTATGTATTTAAAAGACAAATAGGTGCCCAGAAGAGTTAAATATGAAGTTATTAAAAACATGAACTTTGTTTATTAAATATCTAAGTACAAGCAGGTACCTCAGTTGACTAAGGTCTGCTCGAGTGTAATGCTTTCGCGAACTGTGAAAATCTTGGTTTAATAAATCTCATTTACAACAATTTTATAAATTGGATAGGCTAATTTAAATGATGATAGATATTTAAATAATAAACATTATACACGTAACATTTCGAATTATTAAGAAATATATGTTTACCACTGTTACTCCAAAATGTACATTTACTTTATTGATTTGACTAAAGAACCTATATTTCAACAAAGGGTTATAATAAATCTAAATTTGAAACCGGTAAGAAACGATAACTAGGTTGCATTCCAAATCATATTAGGCAGAAAAAGAAAATCGCACTATGCCGTTCCAGAACGCAACGACGCAATATAAAAATTGTGGGTGTTTATGGATTAATTTTGATCTAAAGTGCAAATAACGCCTAGTTTATATTGTTGCTTATATTTCATATTCAATAACTTTTTACCACAATAAATACTTATCTTTATTACCTAGTTAAACATGTACTTTTTGGACCAAAAAACAATTTCTGTTAATGTTTGTTTCTACTGTTTAACCTAGAAAAAAACTATTTTCTCGTGGTCACTGGTAAAAGTTAGAGTGCACCAATAAGAATATAATTACTACGTTTTGAGTGCACAACTCGTAAATTAAATTATACCCAAAACCCCGTATTCAGGTTTCGAACTCGTACAGAATTCTAAATTCGATTTTCAAGGACGATTCAAATATCGGAGCTATAGTTAAAGGAATTCCACTTGGGTCCACTTGCGACACCGTCCAGGTAAATTTTAATTTCTATGCAAATTTAAGCTTTCATTTAGGATTTAATCTACGAGCTTTGCCAAAGTGACGTCGGCTGAAATCGCGTCGAAAACTTAATGAAAACGTTACGAATACGGTTTTCTTCACCATTTAGTTTTAAACTACTTATTTAGTTTATCCTTGGGTACTATCTATGAGGTGGACTGAGCAAAATACCTACATATAAAATACTATATGGAATAGGAAGATAATTTATGCATAAACACGCGACACTAGTGATTCTGTGGCTTGCGCTGAAAACTACAGCATTTTGTTCATATAGGAAGGTATTGACAGATTTCGTATGATTTTTTATTCGAGATTTAGAGTCGTTTAGAAACTATTCAGTGCCAGTTCTCTAATACTGAAATATGGGTGTCTCAGAAACAACGCTGATTTTGATAAGCCCTTCATTTTTGATTATTTTTGCTGGCAACAATGTTTTTGCATTTTTTGACTTACTTGTTTCAATAGAACTCACCCAAGTTTTTTTTGTTTCAGGATAGTGTTTGTGAAGTATGTAATTATTTATGAAAATTTAGGCTGGATTGCAACACGACGTCTGTTAAAGTAATTGTCAAAAATAACTTTAACAATTGCTATTACTATAACCGTTACAATTCAACAATTTGGGTTGCACCGTCTTACAAGTTGTCAATGCTATTGTTACGTTTTTAGGGTTCCGTAGCCGAATGGCAAAAAACGGAACCCTTATGGATTCGTCATGTCTGTCTGTCTGTCCGTCCGTATGTCACAGCTACTTTTTTCCGAAACTTTAAGAACTGTACTATTGAAACTTGGTAAGATGTATTCTGTAAACCGCATTAAGATTTTCACACAAAAATAGACAAAAAAACTATAAATTTTGGGGGTTCCTCATACTTAGAACTAAAACTCAATAATTTTTTCAAAATCAAACCCATACGTGTGGGGTATCTATGGATGGGTCTTCAAAAATGATATTGAGGTTTCTAATATTTTTTTTTTCTAAACTAAAAAGTTTGCGCGAGACACACTTCCAAAGTGGTAAAATGTGTGTCCCCTCCCACTGTAACTTCTAAAATAAGAGAATAATAAAACTAAAAAAATATATGATGTACATTACCATGCAAACTTCCACCGAAAATTGGTTTGAACGAAATCTAGTACGTAGTTTTTTTTATACGTCATAAATCGTAAACCGCAATTTACCTTTCATTCAATCAACTCAAATATAAAAATAAAAAAAAGAAGAGTGGCACTCGGGGACTGCCGCGGTAAAGCTATTGCATAGTATTTTTTATCAACTTATGCAATTATAATTATTTATTTATTTTTATTTATGCAGAATTTTTTTTTCTTTGATATTAATTCAAGTTTTCTTTGATTTTATACACAAATTTTACGCGTACAGCTATACACCAGCAACTGCTATTCACTGTTGTACATAGGTATATTTTATTATATTTTTTACAAATATGTTACAAGACAACTCATACGTCATATTTAATTGTACAGAACCAATGTCCTTAACACACAATTCGCGCTTAACACTCAAATATGTCACAAGACATGTCTTTGACATGGTCAAGAAATAATAATGTTTGTTTATTTACTTTTTTTACGTAGTATATTTGACATCTCAATCTGTCATAGAATTAAAATCCCATATCCAACCTCCTTGTACTACTCATAATCGCCATATACTAGAATTAATTATGAGCAGTTAGCAGCTAGTCTACACGTATACTATTGCTAGTACTAGTACTAGGTTAGGTTCGGTCATGATTTTTTCCCCGAGCGGAGCGAGGGCAGCCCACAGAGGGGTGTGTTTAATACATACCAAGCAAACATTTTTTAAGAATTCATATAAAAAAAATTTTCTTCCAAAAATCGATAAAAATTTTTTTTTTTTTCTAAAGATCCATACCAAATAAAAATGGCCGCCAATTTCTGCATTCCATTTGGGTGTAAGGGGATGCTTCTTCATCCATTAAAATCATTATTACGCAATAATGACGTGGTGTAGAGAAGTAAAAAATTACCGCAATGCTACCTACATAATATTCAAAATATCTGGTAATACAAATTTGTTGTAATTTACATAAATAACCTCATTTTATGATCATGTAGCGGCTTCTCAATTGTAACTTTAACTATAACCATTCATTTTCGGCTGGTTATTGTTAACGTTAAAGTTATGACGTATTTTAACAATTGTCAGATGGTGCACTCCATTTTTTGCTAACCGAGGATTTGAGAAGCAGTCGGCCTTTTGTTATCGTTATAGTTAGTTGGTGCAACCCAGCCCAACATTGTTATCGTTAAAGTTATGACGTATTTTCACAATTGTCAGATGGTGCACTCCATTTTTTACTTAACCGAGGATTTGACAAGCCGTCGGCCTTTTGTTATCGTTATAGTTAGTTGGTGCAACCCAGCCTTAGAGTAAGAAACTGAGAGTTTTTATTGGGAATTCTCACTACTGTAATTTCACGGTGACTTTAAAAACTTTCTTCACAGTAAAGCATTTAACAAAGTTCATGCCTTATAAGGGGTAAAATACGGATTCCAGGTAGAAAGTAAATCGATATAATTGGTTATGGCCTTCTGATCAAAAATTAAATAAAATACGTGTTACATTGATTTTTAAAAATCATGTTCGTCAACAAAAAAGCTATGACAAAGATGATTGCATTGCATCTTATCTTTGTACTTAATGCAACAGCTATTCTTGTATATTCTATGCCAGATTTGTGCATCTCACTATTCTGATCTGAAGTATACGTTTGTTTGTTTATTTGTGAGATCGTGTAATTGCATGGTTTAACAGTAGGGAATACAATACAATATATTGGTATTGACATTCAAGTAAGCTTCAATATTTGCTATGGGCGATGGACATTTTGTTATCAATGTGTAGGAACCGGAAACCTACACCTGGAGGTATTGGTAATAGGAAATGTGTTTATCAAAATGAACTTCAACTAAGATACGTAACACATGTTATATGTTTACGAATATTTTAGTATGTTTCATCATTGTATAAAAATACTGCGCAGAAGAGGCGGTGCGTGGCTGCCTCGACCAGTGTTTTTGTTTCATGTTCGTAGTCTGCAAATTATAAAAATAGGGTTATTTAAAAGTCAGCTTGATAAACTGATTGGTATTTTCCGTTTAGTAGTTATTCTAATTTATACGTTTTTAATATATCTTAAACAAATAGATTCTTTTAAACTTTCTTACACGCAATTCTTCATTATTAATTGTTAGCTTTTTATTAAAAACATTTAAAGTCAAGCGGGATACAACAATTACTTAATCAAGGCTTTGAAATTTACAAAAATATTACATGTGGATGATAGGCTTGGCTTATACTCGCCGCTGTGTTATGTTATGGTTTAGGTATAGATAAAACGAAAAGTCAACATTCAGAAACTTTAATTCCAAATTATGAGTTAAAAGCCAGCGCTTATTTTCATGTAGTCATGAATATAAACGAGAATCAGACTACAAGTCGAGAAAAAGAAAAAAATATGTGTGAAAAACACAGTCGAGCTGTCCACGCCCCGCTACCTCATGTTTCAGGTTATTCTTCTTTACTCAGAACATATTTTTTTTTAAATTAAAACTTAAAGCCATAGTGTCGTAAAGAGGTGGCTGTACAGATTCACATCACGAATAAATTTCATTAGTTAAAGAGCTTTTAAAATATTGTTGCTGAATTTAGACACTATGATTTTGTCATATCTGCCCGATTTTGATCTCTATGACAGTTTCATAGCTAATTCAGTTTCAGTCAGATTGTTATGTAATACATGAAATTGCAACTGGTGTCTGTAGCACCCATGGAGTGCACAACATATCGCTTTGACTGCACACCACTATCAATGTAATCATACCTTGATTAATACTTTGGTACTGATTGTTATTTTATCCCATATAACTATTTTCTCCGTCTCTTATCAGCATAACACTGCTTATATGTTTGCAGACTTAGATCAGGTCTCCTTGACTTATTAGTATTTACGAAAAAAGTATTATTGTTGTCTGGTATCCATAATTAAAATTTTGCTTAGTTTGGTACTAGCGGGGGCAGAAGGAAATGTCAAAAAATATTTATTTATAAAAAAACTTTAATAATAAAAAAAAATGTGTATTAATAACAGTGTGGGATTATCATTTTAACTCGTTAATAATAGCAAATTTCCCATACTTATTAAAATAAATGTACTATTTACTCTTATTTGGAAATTATTTTATTACTCGTTATTAATTATTTTATTAATTAATTACTCTTATTTGTGATGTCCCTTGTAGCGTGTAGGGTTTTGTTTATCTTATTTGTGTTCATGTGAGGCAACTTCTTATTGCTATTCCAATTAAAAACATGTATTTTTTTCACAGATGAGCCTTTCACCTTAATGATCACCGCAACACATGAGCTAAGAGTGCCATCCAAGAAGACCCTTTTTCGCAGAACTCTCTAGCGATCAAACTCTTTTACTGCTAAGTAACCTACCGTATCCACAAAGATCGACGTAGGGAAGTGATTATGAACTTTAAAGGTCAGGGTTTAGGTGTGGGATTGACGTTGTTTTGCATCCTAAAGTAAAAAGTGTGTTTTTTTAAAAAAAAAAACATAGTAAGAGTCAAAAACATGAGTACAAAATTATTCTTAAATGGCGAAGTTATAAAACTATTAGACACAATATTTACGGCATCAGACAATAGGCTACAATGGAAGGTAAACTCAGTTCAGTTTTTTATATAGTTATAAAAGTTAGGCAGCTTACAAATGTTGACAACGGCTTGTATGACTTCGTCATTTTCATTTCGCCATGGCTTATGGAATTTTGCCTTAGGTTAGGCAGCTGATATCGATACAGCGTTTATTTTTCCAAATAAATATGTATATTCCTATATATTCATATATCTTTACACAGCAGACATACATATACATACACATATTACACATATAAATAGATATATATAAATTTACGAATATATATTTAAGAATTAATAAAATAAAACTATAATTATATATAATCATATAAGTATATTTTACATATATGTATGCATATACACATTTAGACAGACATCGTACTCCTAGAATTGGCCCAGCTACTGCGCAACTAGCCTAAGGAGAGTTACCAATCAGCCATGCAGGAACCAAGCCATCAAGTACACAACATCTATCCAAAGAAGCAGTCCAGGCTTGCATCGCCTTCCGCACATCTTTGACATGTTTTTCTAATATATATATTTTTTTAAAAGTATTGTTGTAGTGCATTTCAATAATTGAATTTAGCATGAGGGTAAAGTTAGTAGGAACAATTTGTGCGAATGTTATATAAGTATTATCTAGCTTATTATACATATAAATAAAAACTAAATACTTCCGCGGTAAATTAAATTTATCCTTGGGTGTATATACATAGACTAACTACTCATTGCTAACCAAATAACTTATAATACCAAATAATTTTTCGACTTCTTTGATAAAGTTATCCATCAAATTAATCCGTATGTTTGTTTGTGTAAATTTTAGAATTATTAAAGACGAGTATACCTACTGTATTTAGTTTTTAACACAAGAAGCGCCGAAGTTTGCGACCCCCCTTGAACCGCCGCCGTGACAAATTTGTCCCATTGTGTTTCATGCAACCTTCAAAAGTATAAGGCATGAAAGTTATGATTAAAACTGTTTGTAAGATACTTGAAACGCGTTTATTTATTTATTATAAGGTATTAGAAGAAAAACAAGGAAGAAAAAATAAACAGAAATGAAACAAATAATTTGTAAAGTCTGATATTTTTTGGGTTCATCAACAACAAATCATCACAAATTTTATAGTAATTCTAACTATACATTACACATATTATTTGAAAAACAAGTATGGCACAAATAATTTTCGTTATTATTGCATTAATTACAGACTGTTGTTTTACACTTATGGCACTTTAGAATTCTGACGGAACAAAAATGACCTAGCGGCAATTCTAGGTAGATCGTTTTTTTCCATTAACTGTTGTTGTTACAAAACTGAAAACTTTTTAAATTTTATAAATTCAAAACATTATTAAAAGTCAAAAAGTTTTATGGTACTAAATAAAAAAAATAAGAGACGATCAAATTTGCCAGTAGGACAAAAATGGGACGTCGGCACTTCAGGCGTTAGGACTTAGATATCTCAGGAAAAGGGCGTAATTACATATTTTTATATTACTCGAACATAGAGAACTCCTCAAACAAACAACATAGTGTTTCAAACATATCATATTTGACCTTTGATCAGTAACCGAAGATGGGGTTGTCCTCTCTTGTGTAAGTAACGCAAGGAATATATATTTATCTTGATATCACTAGCATTTGCTTTATAAGACAAACTAAAATATACAGCCAGATTAAAATGTCTTCATTGAAATCAGCTTAACAGAAAGAAAAAAATACTATAGACCTGTAATTAATCGTTTGTTTTATATAAATATTAGTAGTTATTTAAATGAATAGTTACATCTCAATGTTAATGATCTTATTGATGTTAGTTTTATTCTACAATTATATCATAAAACACACTCATAAAAACCGAAAAGCAGCAAAAGGATTATCTCCAGACGATGTTACAAGTGGAAAATATCTTCAAAGTCGATTATAACTCGACAGAATAATGGCTGAAAGAATCTGCTTCGGTCGCTTCTGAAATGCTACTATTTGTCCACGATCCACCATCATAAGTGTAGACCTTAATTTGTCGGTTTTTAAATTGTCTTCTACGCTACAATGTTTATAATTTTGATTCGGAAAATAAAAAATATAAACGTATAAAAGTATAAGTAAATAACATACATATACTAGAAGCACATAAGTCTCTACTAGTTGCAAAACTAAGGGACCCCAACTCTTAGTATAATGCGGGTCCCCATAATACTGAGTCTAGTTGGGGTCACTCCCTGCCCCACACTTTTCCAACCGTTGACGGACCTCTGTCTGCATTTGATTCTTATTCTGTCATAGTTGTTAGTTTTTAGTATACAAAATAAATAAAAATAAAAATATACTGGACGGAACAGGGAGCGCCGGATGTAGGTATGTAGAAAATAAAAGAAAAACGAGAAAACCATGTCCTTAAATGTTTCTTTAATTAAATATAAATTGTTATTTATTTACTTCTATTTTGTACAATAATCTAAAATAAATTATTATATCAGTTGTAACTAAAATCGCCTTTTATTTAGTTTTCTCATAGAGGGGTAACAAGCATAGTGTATTACTCGAAAAAATAATATTTTTACCTTGGGTGACGTATATTATATCCCTGCTACTTTTTTTACCCCAGAATCGTTTGCTAGGTTCTGGATTCAAACTTTACACAAAAAAAAATGCTTCCATGTAAGTTATATTTTGTGAAAGGTTTTGTATTTAGGAGTAACTTTTAAGGATATTTCTTTGATTTTATTTATATATTTGAGAAATAGAAAAACCACAAAGAGTCTGTAGCGTTCTGCCAGGTTCGCTGAGCGTCACAAGGTTTACGTAACTTTTCGTTTTTGCTCTTAATAACTTTGACGTGACGATTATAGAAGATAAGATATCTAAAACTATAAAAAAGAATGACATTCTCTTTTTGCATTTATCCATTTTGGGATAAATCCTTTGTGCATTTATCATTTTCGCCATGCCTAAAAATTTGAAAACCATTATGTTAGAAAGGTTAATAATTAATTGAATTTAGGTATATATATTTTATTGCGTTTGACTATTTTACAGAAAAAAACTTGTGAACTTAAAAAAACTTACAAAAATAATTTAAATACGGTATAGTAAATGAACTTATGGGTAGTAATTAAGAAAATTATTATTCTTACTATCTTCCGCATTTCAAATTGAAGACTTCACATTAGTTAATCCCATCTGAGTAAATCAGCGGGCATCGATTAGTAATAATTCTAAAGAGAAAACACAAACCCATAGTACCCAACCTTAGTAATTATTCCCATCTCCAGACAAAATCACTTTTTGCTCGCAAAACTTCGCATTTCGAGTTCGAAAACGTTAGTTGGCGCGTTTTCGCCAACCCGAAAAGCTGGCGAGATCACGTATGCCGATAACATTACCAAGTTTTCGCATTAGCCCAACTTTTATTACGCTTTATCTCGCGGGTGGTTCGCAAAAATGTAGCCAGTTTAAAACTGTGTTTTAAGTGCCGAAGTATCATACCTTTACCTATGCCATACCATTTTTTATTACCTACCATAAATAACCAAACAATATGAAGTAAATTTAGTTGGAAATTTAGGGCATAATCGATAAAGCAATTGATACACTGACAATATGACTTAAATCGGACTGATTTTTCATACTAAAAAAATATGACTAGAAGATAATGTAACTTCTTCCTGGGACAAGAAGTTACTATAGAGGGTCTGAAAATCGAAATTGTGGAATCTGTGTTTTACTTACGTTTTGAGACCCGCGCAATTACTTAATAACTATTTAGTTATTCGTATGTGTACGTGAACTTTGCATCATCCAATGATGATTTTAAGATCTAATAGACCTTTGAAATCATCATTTCAATCGATGTTTCTTTACTTGCAAACTGATTCGTTTATCAGCAATATAACCTTAGTGATTGATTTTTTTTATTAATAACTCCATGTTTTTTTTTCAAAATTCTTCGATTTCGATAAAACCAAGTTCTGTTGGATTTTCTACGGTGTTAGATTCAATTTTTTTTACTAGTCATCAGTTTGAAAAAAAATTCAATATGGCGTCCATATTGTTTGAAAAAATATTCGATTTTGACTAAACCAGTTATTATATTCAAGGGCACTGAATTCAAATTATTAACAGTGTTTTAAAATTCAAGATAACTAACCTAGCACGCATTTTTACCAAAATTCTTCTATAACCAAGAAAAGTTACTCGTGTAGCAGTTGTTGCCGTCCTTATTTTCTAAAATACTCTAAACAAACGCAAGCCGTCCGTTTTGCACGCGTGTCTATTACCTATCATATAAGATGTTAAATAGTTATAGGACATTTCAGTTTAATAGGGTTTGGTGTTTTGTGTTTAATCATAAATAAATAACTTATTCACATTAGTTAAAAACCGATCAGCGTTGAAACAAATTGAAATTTTTATACTTATTTATAATTATAAAATATTTATAACAACTGTTGTAACTATCGTCTTCAATTACGATAATCATTCAATGACATAAATTTTAACAAATTCAGCCTTCGTGAAAATCTTAAAACCAGATTCTTAATCGTCTTATTTAGTTACCAATCTAGCACAATAAGGTTAAAATACTTATAAAGGCATTAGTCTCATATACAAAAGATACTTAGGTAGATAGTATATGTAGGTAGAGTAGAATCTGAACAAATGACCGAGGCTAAGTACGTACGGAGCCGAGTTTACGACAATGCCTATAAGAAAACGGGCGGCGTGTTATAAAATTTGCATTCGGCGGGCGGGCGGTAATGCAGGCGCGGGCGGCCGCGTAGTGTGGAGACGGACTTTTATAAGGGTAAATAAATATACCTATATTATGTAACTTATGTATGTATTTTTTTTTTTCTAAGTTATTCAAAAAACATAAACAAAGAGTAATCGGTCTTGTATTCTGCGGAACAGTGCAATTTATCAATTAATGTTTTTGTACTGCCCCGTCTTATCAACAATTCATTTCCAACATTTGGCGAAACTTTTCATAACTTAAAATAAAAAAAGATTCTTCATGTAATTTATCGTTTTATCTTTATGAATCGATACATCATAATGTGCTTTTTTCATACTATTTATACATGCATTTTTTTACATTCAGACTTAAGGATAAACGCCGTAGATGGTTTTTCATACAAAATAGATTTGCCATAATCTTCGAAGTTCCTTGAATTACACTTTGTATTTTAATTTTAAAAAATAACAAAAACTTAAGTGCTTGCTTACCCTAAAAATAGGTTCATGAAAATCTGATCTGCCATTATTTTTTTAAATATTTTTAAATTTGCTCCATACAAGAAATTGTATTGTTGACTGTTCCAACCTGGTTGCAAATTGATTTTTCTGTCTGTGTTTTTGTATTTGTCTGTAAACCAATTTTTCTGTCAGTGCCTTAGATCGTTAGCTCTCGTCATAATAATACGCTACTCGTATTTCATAACCTTCCTTAAATCAAGACTCTGTAACCTTTCTGCTATTTCGACTTAATATATTCCTTTTTTTTCAAAGTTGCAGTTTTATAAATAATACCTCCCTAATTGATGACAAAATTTAATTCAACTAATAAAAACGTCTTCTCCGTATAAACGCAGCAAAGAGGGGTAGTTGTCCGACCTCTCCGGGAGGAAAGGGGGATGTCTAACAGGAAAAAGGAGGGTAGGAAAATTTCCATTTTCTTACGTCTTTCCATCGCCCGCGCTCTGCAGAGCAGTTTTTGATTAACGGACGGTAAGGGGCGAATTTCATTAGGTATTCATCCCCCCAGCTTATTTACTTGTGCAGAATACTGGGGGGAAGTGTATTGTTGTGGTTTCAAATTTATTTTAAAATATTTCCATGCTTTCTTCAATTATTCAGTCTATGTTACAAACAAAGAACTGGAGAATATATAAGACGTGAAGTCTTGCTGGTGTCGCTCATGTATATAGTTCTGGTAGGCACGGAGCTTAATTGCGAAAAGTCTCGAGTACGCTTACTCGTGAATTAAGAAGTAAACTGTATGCAAGTACTTTTAAGGGCCTCGAAAGGCAAGATCTACTTTTATTTATTTTTTATTTCTGAACTAACGAGCCTCTAGTGCTCGACACTTTTCCCAATAAGCTACCACGAAAATAGTTTTGGTAGCACACACATTCGCTTAATTTATTGAATAAACTGTACTGATGCTACCTGCCACTTGACGCCAAATCTCGCAGAAATAAATCGTGAAGGTGGTATTGACACAGCGAATTCGCGGAATAAATGGTATTAATAATATTAACATATCTCTCTCACCTCGCCGTTTTTAGTCCCGCTATAGGGATAAGTGCGAATTGGCAGATGTTGTCGATCAGGGAGGTTATTGGGATCTGTCTGGAGCTATTCGGACTCTGAAAGTCGAGAGAAAAATGTATGGAAGTCTAACTTACCTCTCGAAACCCGTAAATGTACTTGAATAGAGACTGTTCCCAATAAGGTCCTTGGTGGCCATTCGACTGTCAGATTTTTCAAGGGCAAGAGACTTAAATTTGGCTTGACTATATTACAAAAGCAATATTAATAAGTCAAAGCTAGATTTTGAGTAAGATATTAAGTTTTTATCAAGTTGCAATGAGAGAGATCACATAATATTTTGAGAGATATTAACAGATGTAACCACTTAAAGTTAATTTATATGAGAGACTCTGGCATCCAAGTGATTTGAGATGTCAAATATTTTCACAATATTGTTTGAGAGAAAAATACAAAGAATAAAAAGCTAATGATTTTGATTTATGGCAGCTTAAGTATGTGAATTCGGGACTAAAATATATACGCATCTTGAAAGATATATAATAACACCTTTTGTAGGTGTTACAAATAAATTTTTCTCTCGAATTGCTCGAGACTGTACACAGTAAGCTCCAGAGGACTTACTGTTCGAGATTAAAGACATCTGTGACTGTTTCAGCGCTCATAGAACGTGATGTAGCAACAAACGTGCAAACTAACATAAATACTCATGACTTTAAAGTATTTATTAAGTAGGAAAAATAATAATAAGTAGTTTTTATTTAATTTACCGCGAGATTGTCAGATAAAACTATATAAAATACACTAAACTGTTAAAACGAAATTGTGCCGCCATTGAAAAACTAATTAAGAAATCTTCAAGGGTGTAAAATAAACTCACCAAAAATTTAGAGCAATTAGATGAATGGTGAAAGAATGCATACGGGACAGCTGAAGAAACATATTTTATATGTAAATATACTGTTAAGACTAATACTATTGTTTTTTCATCTGCCAGTTGAAGTGACTAATATATTAAATTGTGTGTAACGTCTTAATCGTCATAATGTTATAATGCTATTCGTAGACAGGTATTTTCTCTACAAAAGTGATAGATCTCATCAAAATCTTTATTTCGGGTATAAGCTTTTAAGCTGGAACGACTATATCCAACTATTACTAATAAAAAATAAATATATAATAATCATAATGGCGACACATCTCCTTCCGGCGCGTGCGATACGCCACTGTCTTGAGAGCTTATTTGGTACATTCTCAAGCTATATGGACATTCGAGACAAAAATGTATGGAAGTCTGACTTACCTCTTGAAAAGCAGGAACCTGAAATGTAGGAAACCAAAAATGTATGAAAGTACATTAACGGATTTCGAGACGTAGGTCAGGCTTGTATACATTTTTTCATCGAATTCCAGAGTCCGAATAGCTTGAGACTATTCCTATTAAGGTCCCTGAACTGTCTCCCACTAATGTTAATGTAAAGATTTATTTACGTGAAAATTTAACTTTCGATTCTGAATCAAGAAATGATAATGTGAGATTAATTCTAGTTAGATTGATTTACAAAGATATTTGAATGTAACGTAGGTAAGCACGAAAATGACATTCTAAGAAAACTCAGAGTATTGTAATACACTGTAGTTACACCACAGAATTAGGGAGACTGGGGCTGCAAATAAAAAAAACAAAACGATTTTAAGTCATAACATCAAAATTGTAAAACATTTTAATATGCTTTTCATTACATTCGATGGCAACACTATTTATATATAATGTGATAGATCTCAATCTAGTTAATAATAATAACTATACGACTCGCATTTTTCAAAAAAAAATAGGTTTTGATTTTTACCTCATATTTGGTTTTTAAAATAACCAGGTCTGAGGCTGTACTGTACCGTACTCCTGAGAGTAGTACAGTACAGTACAGCCGTGACCACGATAAGGTGCGATCCTTGTCGAAACGTCGGCACCCAATATAGGTACGTTTCCGTATTAGTCCTACGTGTACGCAAACAAAAACCGCAAATCGATATAGAGTTTAGCCGTTTGGCACACAGGTACTTTAGGGCAGAACAATTATTTTGAGCCGCAGTTCCTCAAAATATTTAATATTTTCCAAAATGCTTTTAGGGAGTCAAAAATGAGGATATAAACTATCATTTAAGGTATATATTAGAGAAAAATACTGAGCCGTCTTCTACCTGGAGGGGCCCAAACTTGGTATGTTTTGAAAATACTTTTTGGATTTCAAGAAAAAAAGTAGCCCAAAGATAATATTGTGTTATATTTTTAGAACCGGCTCATCAAGCCCTTTTATTTGATAACCCACATGGGTTCCTGAAATTTTTTTTTTAAATTCCATAAGGGATTCCCCTAAGGGAAATATTTTGAGGAACTGCGGCTCAAAATTATTGTTTTGCCCTAAAGTAACTGTGTGCCAAACGGCTAAACTCTACATCGATTTGCGGTTTTCGAGCAGAATTGCCGTTGTACACCTGCCACTATATACGTACTTATGTGCATCGCGTAAGGACCCGAGTTCTATAATAATAATGATGTATTTCTGTTGCCACTATAACAACAAATACTAAAAAACAGAATAAAATAAATATTTAAGGGAAAAAACCCCCCATGCAAAAAACGTGATTTTTTTGCCGTTTTTATACATAATGGTACGAAACCCTGCGTGCGGCAGTCCGACTCGCACTCTCCCCGGTTTTATTTTTTTTATTTTTTTTTATGTAAAACTAAAATAAACTTAAATCGAGAGATTTTCTCACTAAGCATTATAAATTAACAAATTAGGTACTTAACAACCTTCGAACACGAATTGTCGGTTTTTGTCTTTTCTACTTCTAAGGATTATCTTTCAAATAATACTCAGTTGTATTTGTTAAAAACCATGTTTGGTAGGTATATATCAGACCAGTATACCAGATTAATTATTACATAGTTACGAAAATTATATATTCATCTTGTAAATAATTATCTGAATAATTAAATGCAAAATTCTTTTTTTCTTGTTTCTTCAAATTTTTTCAAATTTCTTAATACCTCCTTTCCGTACTTTTACCTTTTCACTATCTATTTTTGATTTTGTTCATGTCCATACCATTTTTCTCTGATAAGAAGTTAATACTTGCTCCAGAAAATTGATGATTTTTATCCCACAAATTTTTCAATTTAAGCCATTTGAAAAAAAAACATTTCTTCATCATTGTATATAAATAAAGTAGAATTATTAAGAACAATGTTATCTTTAAGGATAAAAAATATAAAATCTCAAGTTAAAAAACAAATTACGCAATAAAAATTGGAAAGTAAATAAGACTGTTACTTCGTCTTTGAAGAAGACCCTCATACAACTCGCTCACACAAGGTGTGCGGGCTTTGGAATTTGAGAGAAAAATACACTCACGGGTTTCAGGAGGTAAGTCAGACTTCCATACGTTTTTGTTTTGTATTCCAAAGTTCGAATAGCTCGGGACCTTTCCCTGAGCGCAACCGAGCAACAATAAACTAAGCGGGATGTTCTGTCGGCATAACAAAATAATACTAACAGTGCGTTCGTTCTGGGATGCAGAATCATTATTTTCATTACTTTTGCCACCTGTCATCCGTTCGTTTAGCATTGGTATCAAAAATATCGAAATTTTCGTATCATCTGTGTCAAAATGTCATGCGTTCGTTTACGATATTTTTGTTATTTTTGTCACTTTTGCCACCGAATAATGAAACTTTAGACCCATGTCTGGAGGTGGGGTTTTTGTGTTAATCTGTCAAACTGCCTATACATATTCATTGTTTATGGTAGTGTGTGTGTGTTTTATCGTAGTGTGTGTACGTCAACCGTTCGTTTTGCAAGTATTGTAACCGAAAATTTTGTTAGTAACGTTTCAAAGCTAAACGAACGGTAGGTGTCGGTGGCAAAACAAGCGTTATCAAAAGTGTGAAAAGTATAATTCGTGGGAACTCTGAATCCCAGAACGAACGCGCCCTTAGTTGTCTTAATTATAGCCCCAGTCTTCCTTCCTACTTATATCTACTAAGGGCGATGTCCCTCGCCGTGGCGCTTATTAGAAAGTTTCTTTAAAACTTTCTCTAAATTGGTGAAACAATTTTAATAGGCACTTTACGCGTGTAGTATTTAGATCTATGTAGAGGGGCTACATAAAGAACAGATTATCACGGAATCTTATAAGAAATAAGATCTTATAAGCATCGATGTCTTATTAGATATTTATTTCAGAGGTAATGTGGTGGTTAACCATTCTTATAAGCAATATTAACAATAATTATTATTTTAATTTAAGCAAAAAAAAATTAAAGGCCTTCTTAATTCAATTTAATTTTTTTTTTTTATGTTTTTCATTGTTAATCAATGTTTTTAGTATTGAAATACAGAATGATACATAATATACAAATAAATTTCATTTCCACCTAGTTTTGTTTTTTAGTTAGACCTCGTATCAGAAGTGGTCTAAAACCAAAAACCCATCATATTTATTCTTGAAGATATTTTTTTATAGACGTATTCTTCTGTACTCTATTGAGCGCTAAAAATAACAACTCACATGATAAAGAAACATTTTTTTGACTTCATATTCATGGTACCCCACTAAAATATAATGTAATTGGATTAATGATTCGAATTTGGGTTTGGATTAATTGTACACATAAATATTATAAATATTACAGATTTCAGGAATGAGGTCAATTCAACTCATTTCGTTTAGAAGCAAGAGATCAGCGACATACAAATACAAATAGATCGAGAGCAAATTAACAGCAATAAAGGTCCGGAACCCGAAAAATCGGGAGGCCATGAGATCTAGGAAAAATTTAGGGAGAAACGAAGTTGCACTTCCGATAGTACAATAGTTTAAAGCATTATTTTACTAACTATAAGTTTTTTATGATTTTTAATGATATATGCACACCATTCTGCACACTATAAGTGTAGGGAGCTTATTGGAAACAGTCTCGAGTACACCAGACTCGTGAACTTGTGAGTAAAATATTTGCAAGTACTTTAACGGGTCTCAAGAGGCGATACCTAATTGCTTACACCTTTCTCACGAATTCTCGAGTCTGGAGCGCTCGAGATAGTTCTCAATAACCTATACTACTTATAAAATTCTGCTAATTTAATTCAGACTTTTATCGCCAAACACAACATTTCTGTAGTTCGTCAGGCTCCCTGACTATGCACCTGACATGGATCCTTGGGACTTATAGCTATTTCCTACGCCGCAGATGTCAGTGAAAGACCCCATCAGTAAAGAGAAGACATCATGCGGAATGCGACGAGATTGAGAACAGTCTCGAGTACATGCCAGACTCTGAAATTTAAGAGATAAATGTATGAAAGTGAGTCTTACCTCTTGAAACCCGTAAAAATACTTGCATGCAGTTTGCCCTTCAATTCCAGAATCCGGCTTCCTAGAGACTGTTCTCAATAAGCTCCAAGAAGTGTAATACAACAATGACTGGGCTGTTGAGAGATATGTGCATACCTAGTCCTAGTTACTACGTTAAAGGGGATAAGTGTTTCAGATTTCTAAATCAAAATATATTGTGCTGCCAACTAAAGGTTTTATGTAATCAGCATTCATACGTTTCATTGTTGGGGCACGGCCTACCCTCTTAAACGAAGGTGATTTGGGCCATAGTTGTCACGCGGGCCCAGTGCGGATTGTGGACTTCACATTAGTCTTTTTTTTTCTTGACGTATGCAGGGTTCCACACGATGTTGTCCTTCACCGAAAAGCCAGTGGTGTGAATAAATAAATCAGTGTACTTGAGAAATAAAGAAAGACTCATTGGTACACGTCGACCCGGGGTTCAAACCTTCGCCACTTGGGACAAGAAGTGAAATTTAAACCCCTCAGCGACCACCGACTTTTATGATTTCTAAAAATGTTACCTATTTACCTAGATAGATATATTATAGATTTATCTACAATATTAATTATACTGTCTCATACCGGCATTTCCATTGGTGCGCACAATTTAATCAGAAACTAATTGTTCCTTTCTCTCATAAAATTATTTTTTGTTAATTTACAGATAATTTTAGTAAAAAAATGCTTTTATTTAAGTTTTTTGGATTCTTCTTGTGCATGAATAATACGACAGTAATTGCTATTCGATACTAGATGGCAGTAGTAAGTAATACAACTAAAAAAATATATTTTTATTTCAAACTTTAAAATTAAATTTTCTTTTTGTGTTATTATACTGTATGTATATACTTTTCAATGTTTCGATAAATATGAAATTGAGATTAAATCGAAATAGGTACCTTTTTACAAACTTACAAAAAAGATAGCTAGATGGCGTTAAGGCAAAAAGTAGGAAGTAGCAAAGTTCCAGCAACGAAATTTTATTGGTATTATTAGCATTGCCGAACAAATTTGCAATATTATATCTGGTGAAAAAGCATTGTATGCAATTGCACCAAACTTGTCTTTTTAACACTCGTGCTATTGTGAAACTTACTTTCGTAACAATTGCATAAATTGCTGTTTTACATTTTCAGAATTTCAAATAATAGCGATAGATTGTTTCGAGTAAGGGATTAACTACAAGCAGAAAATGGAGTATTTATACCAAATCGTGTACTTAACACAAAATCTTATGGTAAAAATCTCGTCATTACAACATAGCGGTACAGATTATTAAAATATATAGTTTGCAAATGGTGTGTTATGTCAGGAGCCTATTGCAAACGATCTCAAATACGCCGGACTCGTGAATTTTGGAGAAAATTTTAGGCAAAAGTATTTTAGGTAAAAGTATTTTTTCCCGGATCTCGGGAGGTAAGGCCTACTTGCTTATATTTTTCTGCGAATTACTTGAGCCTGGATTACTCGACACTTTTCGCAAAAAGTTTAACAGTAAATTTAGGTATTAGCGCACACTGGGTGGGCAGCATGATTTTGTTTTCCATAATGCTGATAATAAAGTCTGGTTTGCATAACAGTTGGAGATATGTATCCGTAGTTAGTCTATTTAAGAACACTGGTTCAAACACTTTTTTACTGTTTATTTAGTTTGCTCCTTATTTATTTACAATGTCACATGGCACAGTTTAAATCCTCATGGCGATTTTCTACTTCAATGGGATTTGTGTTGATGTCCATACCGATTCCATTGCCGCGCGCATATGTATTGAATAGTACACAACATTATTGCACGCAGTAATGGAAATGTTATATAATGGACTTGAAAACTATTAGCATAGAAGTAAGGCAATCGCCTAGCCGGTGATAGCGAGATTCGTGAGGTTGGCGGGAATTGCGCGGTACAATCAGTTTGAACGTCTACGCGACTTGTCGCGATAATTTCAACGCGTTTTTATTTGTTTATTTTTTTTGTATAAAAATAATAATCACGTTAAAGACAAAAAATATATTCACCACCCTAATCTATATTCTTGATACTACCACCCGTTTCAGTTGAGGCACATAGTATCCTAACACTCTATATACTATTGTTTCATTGTATTTGTTTTTTATAATAAATATATGATACACAATATGTTTCTTACTACACCGCCTACAATAATTTATCAGTTCCGAATATGGTTGTACATAATGCCTCTCAGTATTAAGCTGAAATGTTTATGCAGAATAATTTTTAAAATAAAAAAAACATAGATATTTCTAAGTGTATCGGCATATTCTCATAACACAACAAAACTAATAGATTTCACACATGCGAGTTCCATTATTAGTTATTAACTACAATAATCAAGCAGTTAGTTTCATTAATGGTAAATTACACAAAGTGTGTTATTTTACAATTTGTTTTGTAACTTTTAAAGTTTTAAATCGATATTTTTGCATTTTGTGCGATCAAAATTCCACCATGTATGCCTTCGACTACCATACTCACACATAGCACAGGGAGTTTATTGCGAAAAGTATCGAACACTCCATACTCGTGAGTTTGGAACTAAAATGTATACAAGTTCTTATACGGCTTTTGAGAAACAATAACTACATGCATACATTTTTCTCTCGATTTCCCGATCCTGGAGTGGTTGACACTTTTTGCAATAAGCTCTCTGTGCCGTGTGTGAGTATGGTAGTTGCGCGTAGTCGTCACCGAAATTTGTCTTGTCATGTCGTTTCTCGTGAAAAAACACAAATAAATAAAAATCTTTGGATTAGCACCAACTGCATAACGATATCTAAACTTGTCATTGTGCCTTAAATAATTATTTGATGTTGAATGAATCTTCTGTTTTAAATTGATGATTAGTAAAAATGATAAGAATGGTAACAAATTAGTTTCGTCTGGTACATACTGTGACGATACTATGTGTTTGCCTTAAACTTTTGTAAGGAATTGTGTTATATTTAAGAATTAGCAAAAGTTCAAAAAAGGGCAAGAACAAAAAATAGGATAGGTATCTACTTAGCTTCATAGTAATTGTGTATTAATGTAATAAAACTTTGAGATTTCAACCTCGACAAGGAAGAAACGTAAGCCGCCATTTTAATTTGAAGGTGACAAAATTCGTTTTTATTTTATTTATGCTTCATTTACACTTTACTTGCACTTTATGGACAAAAGTGTCTATGATAAGTGTAAAAAAGATAATATTTCTAAATATTTATTTTGTATATCTAAGTTATAAGGTTATACGGTTACTATAAAACAAAAAGATGCAAGGTCAGAATTTAATTATTACAAAAACAACAAAAGATTGCGGTTCGGCAATTCCAGAACTAGTGAGCGTTTTTTTCAATTTCGGGAATTCAAGGCCCGCTATTTATTGTTTGTATCAATCTCTAAAATTCCGTGTTTATGATGTATCAATCCTGGGATTTCGGGCGCAGAGAATCGACTGGAAATCCGAGATTCTGTTATTCGAGTACCCAGGGATATATTCCCTATGAAAAATGCCCCTTACCTTTTCCAAGGGCATTGAGATCCTTGATGTCTACATCTCCAGCGCCGTCCAGTTCGCATATCATATTTAATGAGATAAGGTAGCTTGCATGCTTGTTTACCACTTTCATAGTATAGGAAGCCGTTATTAATGAAAATGTCGATGTTAACCTACTCGGAAATTCAAATCGTTTAAAAATAATTAGTACCTACTATAACGGCATGGCCGTTTCAGGTTGTCCGGCTCCGTTAAACGACCGGAGGATGCAAGAAACTATGGAAGTTTCCAGACATCCATTCTTAATTCTATGTAAGCCTATGTACCTAAACGTTTTTAAATATAGAGATCGTAGAATCTTTTGTAGGGTTAACATGTTCTGTCATGCCACACTACTATTTTCTTTTCTTTTGCGTAAAGGCAAATTTTCTCTAAGACAAATATATTTAAATTTAACCACGCTGCTAATGATCTACTAAAGTTGCGTCTTTCATATAAAACCGTCTAGCACAACGGTTTTTAAGCTTTACACTACGGCTCTTCGCCGTTGATACTATATTGGAGAAGGCTGCCCTTCTCAGTCGCTCTCTGGGCAATTGCGCGTCCTCTCTCGAGGGACGTCCGCACTGAGGAAGAATTTGGGAGTTGATCTATACTCCAGATCCTAGGTCTGAACGTCAGCAGAGTCTTGGCCTGAGCAACACCCAACCTTCAGGGCGAGTGCTAGCTTACCCGCGGCCGGGGCAACACTACTCACCTTTACTTCGGCGCGAGCGTTAGCCACGTGCGGCATAGCATTGTGCCAGCACCCAAGTCACCAAGGCCCTGGACTAACAGTACTTACCACACGTCCTAAGGTCACATAAAATGAGTCCCGTCCGTGTAAACCTACTCTGGCGGCGGATACCCATTGGATGTGGAAGGTGTGGAAGAGATCATCGATCGGGCTTTAGGCCGAAGGACGTTATTGTAATTTCTGTCCTAAGATATATTTGCAAACTTTATACTTAGAAATCTGTGTAGGTAGGCTTACGGTTTTCTATCGTTCTGTATAGAAAGGTTGTATCTAATATTGTAAAATAGATAGTTCTAATTTCTACATGTTAAGGGTTATGAATCACCTTATGTGATTAGGTTCTACTACTAACCATTAAAAGCTTGTTAATATAAATTTGAACGAGTATACATTACAACTATCCTTGACCTTGAAAAGTGATTTTATTTACTTGCCTCTGAACCCACTCTACCTGAATCTCTCTCAGAGCACCTAGCTGGTGCAACGGTAACAAAATACTCTGTTTTGTTATACTACTTAGATTTTCAATATAGGACCGGCAACATAAACATTCATTGATATCACCTGTAACTTTTTATTTATATTACACTAGCTGACCGGGCAGACGTTGTCCTGCATGATACCGACTGCAGCGCTATTTGCCGGGCTGATTTGTGAATCTAAAACTAAACCATCCAGGGCGCCAACCAACGCATACAAAAAAAATCATTCAAATCGGTCCAGCCGTTTAGGTGGAGTACAGTGACATACACACGTACAGAAGAATTATATATATAAAAATATAGAATAAATGGAACAAATATTTTTGGGAATGTCTTCTTTTTTTTTTTTTTTTTTTTTTTTTTATACCACTAAGG